>CM042815.1:11003146-12203146 GCA_009982885.2 Hyles vespertilio | reverse complement strand
TGTCCTGCTCCGCAAGGAGGGGCGACCCGCAGATTCGCCCTTGGCCTACCGTTCGGTCGTGTTGCTCGACGAGGTGTGCAAGCTCTTCGAGCGCGTAGTCCACGCGCGCCTCGTCGAGCATTTGGAGGGAACGGGCCCGGATTGGGCGGACTGCCAGTTCGGGTTCCGGCGGGGCCGGTAGACGGTCCACGCGATTCTGCGGGTGAAGGCACAAGCGGAGCGTGCGGCGTCCCGAAGCAGGGTCGTGGTGGCGGTGTCTCTCGACATCGCCAACGCGTTCAACACCATGCCCTGGGCCTGCATCGAAGAAGCACTGCGGTACCACGAGGTTCCGCCCTACCTTCGGCGTCTGATAGGTATGTAGTGTATCCGGGCGCCGACGGGTGGCACCGCAGGGAAGTGACGTGCGGTGTTCCACAGGGCTCGGTTCTTGGGCCGCTCCTGTGGAACATCGGCTATGACTGGGTGCTACGTGGTACCAACCTTCGGGGGGTCGCTGTCGTCTGCTACGCGGACGACACACTGGTGACAGCGACGGCCAGGACATTCCAGAGGTCCGCCCTGCTCGCCTCGTTCGGTACTGGACTGGTGGTGGGCAGGATTCGGCGACTGGGCCTCACGGTGGCCCTCATACAGACCGAGGCCGTGTGTTTCTACGGTCCTCGGTGTGGGCCTTCGCCTGGGGCACACATCACGGTGGAGAGCGTGCGGATTCCCGTCGGCTCGAGGATGAAATACCTCGGTCTCGTCCTCGACAGTCGATGGAATTTCCGCGCGCATTTTAAGGAGTTGTCGCCGAAGCTGGTGAGGGCGGCGGGCGCACTGGGGCGCCTGTTGCCCAACACTGATGGTCCTGGCATCCCTTGCCGAACCTTTATGCTGGAGTCGTGCGGTCCATGGCCCTCTACGGGTGTCCCGTTTGGGCTGGGTCCCTGGGCGATCGTTGCGTCCGCCTGCTGCATCGTCCGCAGCGCATGGTGGCGCAGCAAATAATCAGGGGCTACCGCACGGTCTCGCACGAAGCGGCCTGCGTATTGGCGGGAACTCTGCCCTGGATGCTGGACGCTAAGACCCTCTCGTCGGCTTTCTTCCGGCGAGAGGAGGCGTCCGGGTGTGGGCAGAGGTTGGTCCCCCGAGAGTACGAGGCCATGTTGGCGTCAGGTCAGCTTTGGAGGAGTGGCGTTCCAGGCTGGAGAACCCTAGTGCTGGTACGAGGACCGTCGCGGCAGTGCGACCTGTCCTCGAGCAGTGGCTGGACAGGCGCCACACAGTGGGACGGATTTCGAGGCTTCTTTACATAGGATTTTTCATTAACTAATATTAGAATTTTGAACCGATTGGCATCTCAAATATTGAAAAAAATGACTTTGAAGATTTTAAATGTATGAAAACGGATTTTGTTTTCGTCCTAACTTTTTTTTATATCAAGATGTAAAGCTGAAACTTTTAGAGATTATAACTTAAACCCACACCAAGCCATACAAATTTTGACCTTGACCCCGACCGGTCCCGTTTAGGAGATATGGGGTAAGCAAATATGCACATTTAGCCCGCATTTTGACACGGGCTAATGTGTTTGCCTTTTACCTTTTTTCGCAAATTTAAGTATAAGGTATTATTTTTATTATCATAAAATTAACTAATGTTAGAGTTTTGAATCGATTTTTATCTAAAATATTGAAAAAAAATGACTTTAAAGATTTTAAATGTATGAAAACGGATTTTGTTTTCGTCCTAACTTTTTTTATATCAAGATGTAAAGCTGAAACTTTCAGGAATTATAACTTAGACCCACACCAAGCGACACAAGTTTTGACCTTTACCCAGCCCCGTCCCGTTTGGGAGATATTATGGGGTAAGGAAATGTGCACATTTAGTCCGCATTTTGACACGGGCTAATGTGTTTTTTTTTACTTTTTTTTCGCAAATCTATGTATGAGATATTATTTTTATTACCATAAAATTAACTAATATTAGAGTTTTGAACCGATTCTTATCTCAAATATTGAAAAAAATGACTTTAAAGATTTTAAATGTATGAAAACGGATTTTGTTTTCGTCCTTACTTTTTTTTATATCAAGATGTAAAGCTGAAACTTTCAGGGATTATAACTTAGACCCACACCAAGTCGAACAAGTTGTAACCTTGACCCCGACCCGTCCCGTTTGGGAGATATGGGGTAAGGAAATGTGTACATTTAGCCCGCATTTGGACACGGGCTTAATGTGTTTAAATAAATTAAATTCTTACATTTTTCTGACTGCTAATGGATATTGAGCTCAGGTGCTGATTTTTTCAAGTTTTATGAAAAAATGTGGTACGATAATCCCTAACTAATTTATGACTTCATAGTAATTCATTATAACATTAAAATATAAGCAACCAGGTGACGTGGATTACTTACCTTGATTAATAGAATTTTCTAATATCATACAGCTGCACTCGATATCCATTGTTATTCTACAGATGTGGCCGACTTTTGATAATGTTAATTGGGGGTAATTAGCCCTTTGTTTACCATGTTTTGCCGGCCACCTTTTATTCTAGGAATTTTGTTGTTATTGTTTGTGTAAATAAATGTGGTGGGAAGGGTAATATATCCAAATACTTTAAATACAGTGGTCATCCTAAATTTATTTCACTTATCTTTACTGATTCGTATCACTATCTTTTTGTGCGATTATTGAGTTGTTCAATATGGAAGGATTTGTGTCAAATCTTGATATATTTATTTATATTCATGAGACAAAATAATTTTGACGGAGACATGCTATTTAAAAAAGTGATAAATTCTGTGACTGTTAGTTTAACCGAAGAAGAAAAGTCAAAACTGAAGTCGTTTTGTACTTCTTATACTTCTAACTTGAAACGTAAATGGAAGTCAGCTAACAGCACACGAGACAGTTTTTTAAAAAAGTTTGCTGATTGGTTAGATACGGAAATCAATTGGCCAGAATGTATTCAATTGATCATTAATAATGATCAGTTCAGGAGTGAAGAGATACCACCTATTGAGATGGAATATGAAGATACGACTGCTAGTACGTCTACAGTAACCGAACCCGGTTCATCATCGGAGCTTACTGTGCCCCATTCTGTGTCAGTGTCGACATCAACTACTGTATTTAATCCACGAAAAATGTTTTCACAACTAAGCAGTGTGCAAAAGAAAAGAAGGTCAGCAACTCTTATTGAGGAAAACGATTTCGAGTCCCTAGCCTATGCGTTGGCCAAAAAAGCAGAAGAAAACGAAAATTTGATCGACTTCGCTGCATTAATAAAGCATCTAATTAAACATCCCGAAGATGCTCCGATGCTCCGATCTTGTTTGAACTCCAAGCAGCGGGCTTGCTCCGCTGACAAAGCATTGGGTATTGCAACTTCTTTAAAGTTATCTAAGTGGCAATATATGACATTGAGGAAAGAAACAAAGGATTTAGGATGTGATATTTTCCCATCCTATAATTGTGTGAGAAATGAGAAACAGGAATGTTACCCTGAAAAAGAAGACATGACAATAACCGAATCTGAAGTAAAACTTAAGCTGCAGTCAATTTTAGATATTACTGTTAAAAGATTATTTAAAACAGTAGAAACTGATTCTACTAGTTGCAATTTGACTCTTACCACTAAATGGGGATTTGACGGTGCTTCTGGATATAGCAACTATAAACAAAAAATGGACGGTGACAATTCCAACGTATTTATGTGTTCATTTGTTCCATTGAAGTTGACAAGAGATGACACTGCTGAAGCGGTATGGGAAAATCCGAAAGCTTCTTCAACGTTTTACTGTCGGCCAATATATTTCAAGTTTGCAAAAGAAAAAAATGATTTAAATATTAAGAAAGAACTGGCTTCAGTAGAGAGAGAAATTGCTACTCTACTACCAACTTTGTTTGAAGATGTAATCGTTAGCCACAAATTTCACATGACTATGATTGATGGAAAGATATCCTCGAAACTGACCGATACATCTACGGCAACATGTGACATTTGCAAAGCAAAACCCACAGAGATGAATAATATCAATATGCTATCACAAAGAAGTCATCCCGTAGATATGCTTAGGTTTGGTTTGTCTTCTCTCCATACACTTTTAAGATGCATGGAATGCATATTGCACATAGCTTATCGCCTCGACTTTAAGAAATGGCAAGCTAAAGGTGATGACTTAAAACAACAATTGGCTAATAAGAAAAAAGCAATCCAAGATCAATTTCGAGATGAAATGGATAGATTCACTCATAGATGTTGTGAAGCAAGGTTCAGGGACCACCAATGATGGAAATACTACAAGACATTTTTTTGCCGATCCCGAAACTACTGCGCGCATCACAGGTGTAGATGCACAATTAATTAGCCAGTTGAAAGTCATCATCCAAGTAATTACATGTGGAGAATTTGTTAATGTCGAAAAATTCCGGCAATATTGTACTTCAACAGCTCATAAATACGTCGAGCTCTATTCATGGTATTACATGCCATCTACTGTGCATAAATTACTCATACATGGTGCAGATATTATTGAGTTCAATAACTTCATTCCAATAGGGAAGCTCTCTGAGGAGGCATCCGAAGCTCGAAACAAAGATTTTAAATATTTCAGAACTTTCCACACACGCAAAAACAGCATAATTGCTACAAATGAAGACATTATCCATAACCTACTAATTTCATCTGACCCATATCTGTCCAGTTTTAGACCTAGAATAAGTCAACGTGATATTCAGCCACTTTCAGAGGAAGCCAAATTATTGTTAGAATTGTCTACTTCTAGTTCAGACTAGAAAGTAATAGCTTAAATAATGGATTTTACCTTACTATGATAGAGTAATGTTTTTTTTTCAAACACCCTTTCATCCACTATTGACATAAACTTTGTAGAAAATATGATTATTTCAAACCAGACAACTAGTTTAGGCTATGTATTTCTCGCTCAATAATTCTATTCTATAATTTTCATATTCCTGTAATTTTTGATTTGTACCTTTTGAATGGAATTCTTCAATATTAAGGTCAAAAGTAATAATTTAGGGCCTGAAACTGACGTGTTACAAAATCTCCTGTTATTTTGGATCGCAAATTTCAGGTATAGGCTAGTTACGAGAGCCCATGTAACAACATACTCAGAAAATGCACGTTTTAATTATTCATATCTGTAAAACAGTGTCGTTCAAGGTCAAGGTTATGAGTTGCAGATGTTTTTAGATATCATATGATACTATCACATAGACAAATTTATGAATTAAATTTACTTAAACACATAAAGCCCGTGTCCAAATGCAGGTTAAATGTGCACATTTCCTTAACTCATATCTCCCAAACCGGACGGGTCGGGGTCAAGGTTACAACTTGTTTAACTTGGTGTTGGTCTAAGTTATAATCCCTGAAAGTTTCAGCTTTACATCTTGATATAAAAAAAGTTAGGACGAAAACAAAATCCGTTTTCATACATTTAAAATCTTTAAAGTCATTTTTTTTCAATATTTTAGATAAAAATCGATTCAAAACTCTAACATTAGTTAATTTTATGATAATAAAAATAATACCTTATACTTAAATTTGCGAAAAAAGGTAAAAGGCAAACACATTAGCCCGTGTCAAAATGCGGGCTAAATGTGCATATTTGCTTACCCCATATCTCCTAAACGGGACCGGTCGGGGTCAAGGTCAAAATTTGTATGGCTTGGTGTGGGTTCAAGTTATAATCTCTAAAAGTTTCAGCTTTACATCTTGATATAAAAAAAAGTTAGGACGAAAACAAAATCCGTTTTCATACATTTAAAATCTTCAAAGTCATTTTTTTCAATATTTGAGATGCCAATCGGTTCAAAATTCTAATATTAGTTAATGTTATGGTAATAACAATAATACCTCATACTTAGATTTGAGAAAAAAGGTAAAAAAAAATGAAAAATCCTATGTAAAGGAGCCTCGAAATCCGTCCCACTGTGCGCCACGGTGCGCCGACATACCGGCTGACGCAGGTGCTCACCGGGCATGGCTGCTTCGGTGCGTACCTGTGTCGCATAGCCGGAGCGGAGGAGTCTGCCGTGTGCCACCATTGTGGCAACTGCTGTGAGGACACGGCCCAGCACACGCTGGAGGAGTGCCCAGCCTGGGATGAGGAGCGCAGCGTTCTCATCGCGGTCGTCGGTAGGGACCTTTCGCTGCCGGCCGTGGTCGCCGCCATGGTCGGCAGCCGGAGCTCATGGCGAGCCATGCTCTCCTTCTGCGAACGTGTCATGTCGCAGAAGGAGGGCACCGAGCGGGATCGGGAGCAGACCGATCCCGCCCGTCGCCACAGGAGACGAAGGAGGTGCCGGGACAACATCTAACCCGGCGTCGCCGCAGAGGCCACATGGGGTCGCCGTCCCTACCTTGGCGGCAGTTTGTAAATTGTATTTATCATATCATCTTATATTTTTGATAATTTTTTTAATCAAGTAAACATCCCTACTGTAAATCCAAACTCCTGGTGGGTCCCAGACCTAAGTGGCGGAATCTCATGCCTGCGTTTTGAACAGAGTTTAAAATCATTATTTCAACATGATTATAACAAAAGTTAATCAAATTAATTATAAACAAGACGTCGTCAAGACTTCGTATTTCTAATTGTCCTTGAGTTTCGGTTCACCCGTATTCCATGTTCTTATTCCAAATTTTTATTCCAAAAATATATGGCCTTTTTTTCCGGTAAATTTCCAATTTAAAAATGTATAATCCTGTAGTAGGTCGGCAATATGTAAATATAAACAACTTTACTAGGTATATTATAGTTTAAGCCGTCCTTTTGTGAACATAATCGTGGCATGATAAATGATAAAATAAAAAAAACGAAGGAGTCATTAAGTTCGATTATTACAGTTACTTACTTAATCTGTTATATAATTGAAAGAAAACTTACTTGCGCTCTTCTCATCTGCATTCTAAGATACAAATTCACCGGTCTGTAATCTGGAGACAACTTCCACAAATCTTTGGTGTGAAAAATATTTTTATTTAAAATATTATCCATGGTGTTAAATTCAATATAGATGTCAATTTGAGGGTAGTTTCAGGTTTCTTATTGAAACAGTTGCACAAAAGATGGTTTTTTACATGCCAATAATTATAGCATTATAGTGCGATGAAGGAACAAGAAAATGAATCAGCAGCTTGACTTACTTAACAACGAACAATTTATTGACTGTTTGATCAATATTCAAATTCAATTGTGTTTAACAACGGCACCGCGCATGACTAGAAGCTACATGACTGATATTGTAATTTGATTTTCTTTGACTTTATTATTAACCCCATCTTTTATGTGAAATCTGGTTTACTGGTGGTAGGTCTCTCATATGTGAGAAGCCATTTGGGTAGGTACCACTGCAATGTCTATTTCTCCCGTGAAACAACACTGCTTAAATGCACTGTTGTGTTTCGGATTGAAGGACATTGTAGCCAGAGCAACTACTGGACATATTGAGACTTAACATCTTATGTCTCAGGATGGCGAGCGCAGTGGAATGTTGCTACTGTTTATGAGCGGTCGTATCGTACCATCAGGCGAACGGCTTGCTCGTCTCGTCATTCAATGCAATAAAAAAAAAACAATACTATCAAAAAAATGTTTTAAAACCATTGAGGTATTATACTAGAGCGGACATCGGAAACAAAATCTCTGGGTATGGTGCGTGCACACGGGTACACATTAAAGCGAGGGGGAAGATATGTTACTTCGTAAGCGTGACAGAGACATAAATAGAATGTACCCTTCATTTTGTTACAAACATTTTGTTTGCAGTGTTCCCTCTAGTCATTGAGGTATTATTATACTAGAGCGGACATCGCGAACAAAATCTATGCATATGGTGCGTGCACACGGGTAAAAGTTAAGCAAGAGGGAAGATATGTTACATCGTAGGCGTGACAGAGACAGAAATAGAATGTACCCTTCATTTTTTTACAAAAATTTTGTTTGCATTGTCACCTCTAGTATGTTATCTTAATGCCTCTAGTGTATTATCTCACAATGTTTAAAACCTGTTTAAACTTTTAGCTATCGAATACCTTTTTTCTTCTTTGCTCCGTTAGAAAAGGACAAACATTGAATAACTACAATAGGTTTTAAAATTGTTTATTATTATGGCCTTTTAGGGCGATTCACGTAATTATATAAGTTCAGTTGCGGCGCAGTTTCCATCAAAACAGCCCTGTTCATATTCTCGTAATACGCTGGCGTCAAGTTCGCGTCACGCGAGCGCTTTAGTGTATTCTACTCTCAGAACAATGAATAGAATAGAAGGAGCACTATTGACATTTCAACGTATACACTCGAATTTTGACAACAAGAAATAATTGTGCAGTGATATCTTCTGATAGTTTATCGATATCGATACATGAACTTTATTTATAGCAAATTCGTAGACACAGTGGTAGATATTCATACATGAATTGTTATTATTTATTTCAAATCCATAGCCATTGTGTCTTATCTTTGTAGCTACAGAACAAAAAATATAATAGGATGATCTACTTTTTTTGAAAAGGTGTTCTCTGATGTCCTCAGTTGTTCATCATCATCATCATCATCATCATCATATCAGCCACAGGAAGTCCACTGCTGAACATAGGCCTCCCCCAATGATCTCCACAATGACCTGTTGGAAGCGGCCTGCATCCAGCGACTTCCTGCGACCTTAGTCAGATCGTCCGTCCACCTTGTAGGCGGGCGTCCAACACTTCGCTTGCCTGTACGTGGCCTCCACTCGAGAACCTTTCGGCCCCAACGGCCATCGGTTCTACGAGCTATGTGCCCGGCCCACTGCCACTTCAACTTGCCAATCCTATGGGCTATGTCGGTAACCTTGGTTCTCCTACGGATCTCCTCATTTCTGATTCGATCTCGTAGGGAAACACCGAGCATAGCCCGCTCCATGGCTCGTTGAGTGACTTTGAGCCTTTTAATGAGGCCCACAGTGAGAGGCCACGTCTCGGTGCCGTATGTCATCACTGGTAACACACAACTATCGAAGACTTTCGATTTTAGGCACTGAGGTATTTTGGACGAGAAGACGTCGCGAAGTTTCCCGAACGCTGCCCAACCGAGTTGGATTCGCCGATTGACCTCTCTCTCGAAGTTGGACCTGCCTAACCGGACCACTTGTCCTAAATAGACATATTCGTCTACAACTTCGAGAGTCGAGCCCCCAACTCCAATGGGGGTGGGCACAACATGGATATTCGACATGATCTTCGTTTTATCCATGTTCATTTTAAGACCCACCTGTTGGGAAACTCGATTAAGGTCTTCGAGCATAGTGCTAAGGTCTTCCAGCGATTCTGCCAAGACTACAATATCGTCGGCAAATCGAAGGTGAGTAATATACTCGCCGTTGATGTTGATGCCGAATCCTTTCCACTGCAAGAGCTTGAAGGCATTTTCCAGCGCGGCAGTGAACAGTTTCGGAGATATGACATCTCCCTGTCTCACGCCTCTCTGTAGTGGAATAGCCTTCGTGCTCTGATCCTGTACTCGGACCGACATGTTGGCGTTGTTGTATATACACCTCAACACTTCGATGTACCGATAGTCTATGTGGCACCGCTGAAGAGACTGTAGCACAGCCCAGGTCTCGATCGAATCAAAGGCTTTCTCATAGTCCACAAACGCTAAACAAAGCGGCAAGTTATACTCCTCGGTTTTTTGTATAACCTGCCGTAGCGTATGAATATGGTCTATGGTACTAAAGCCTTTTCGGAAACCGGCTTGTTCGGGAGGCTGGAAGTCATCAAACCTGCCTTCGAGACGATTTGTGATGACCCTTGAAAACAACTTATAGACATGGCTCAGGAGCGAGATGGGCCTGTAGTTCTTCAGCAAAGTGTTATCACCTTTTTTGAAGAACAGTACCACCAAGCTCCTGCTCCATGCCTCCGGCGTTGAGCCCTCGAGGAGAACGGAATTGAAGAGCCTCTGAAGGACTTTCAGTACCGGCGTTCCGCCCGCTTTCAGAAGCTCTGAAGTGATTCCGTCCTCACCCGGCGCCTTGTTGTTTTTAAGTTGTTTGAGGGCCATCTCAATCTCAAACAGGCTGATGTCCGGGATATCATCGCTAAAGTGTCGGATTAACTCGGCTCTCGGGTCTTTGGCCGAGCTAACAGTAGGTTTGGCAACCGAGGTGTAAAGCTGTCCGTAGAACCTCTCGATCTCCCTTAATACCTCTGCCCTCGTCGATACCACGCGGCCGTCTTCCGTCTTCAGCCTAGACAACTGGCTTTGCCCAATAGACAAGTCTCTTGCAAACACTTTGGAGCCTCCGTTCCGCTCAATTGTCTCCTTAATGCTCACAGTATTGTGAGCACGGACATCGTGTCGCAAGGACTTCCAGATCCGTCTATTGAGCCGCCGATATGCTTCGGCGTCAACGGAAGACTGCAGCGTCAAAGATCGACGTTCGGCCATGAGGTCAAGAGTGTGGATCGAGAGTTTTTGTGGTCTATCTCTACGGCGAGGTCTAAAATACTTAGATCCCACCGTATGGACAGCTTCTACCAAACCGCTGTTTAACTCGTCCACTGCAAGGTTTTCTTTTAGACAATCAAAGCGATTTGTCAACTCGAGTTGAAAGCTCTCGGGGTTTTGGATATGGGCGCGAGTAGGTCGGAGCGTAGACTTCATCAAGCGGCGCCTTTCTAATTGGACGTTGATATTCAATGTGCCCCTAACCATTCGGTGATCACTACCGGTTTTCACCCTGTTGATCACAGAGACATCACTGAACATCCGTCTATTCGTCGTCAAGATGAAATCTATCTCATTTCTCGTAGAACCGTCAGGACTCAACCAGGTCCATTTCCTGTGAGGCGGCTTCTGGAAAAAAGAGTTCATCGCGAAGAGTCCCTCTTTTTCCAGAAAGTCGGCCAGCCTCTGACCCCTGAGGTTCCGTTGCCCATGTCCAGTTGTTACTAAGATAAAAAAAAGAAACTATCAAAAATATAAGATAACTCCCATGAAAACCCATTTAGAATTAGCAGTTGAAACTTCCGAATGTAAATGTATAAAAAACATTACATGTGTGATTGCGTTACTCTGCTAGTACGCAAAGCCTCTAAAGAGATTTTTTTGCCATGGACATGATGATATCGAAAATTATGAAGAGTATCCTAGACCACAGCCGTCGCGCAGTGGCCGAGCGCTTTTTACCACTACACTACCGGGTAGGTATTGTAAAGTACAAGTCAATTTATGTAACGTCATGGTAAGTAAACTAAAATATACATTATTTATATTATCGATAAAATGTGCAGCACATAACTGTTGAATATGTCGTAACCATTGATTTAAAAACTAAGGATAGGCCCTTCAGTACATTGGGTACGTCAAAAAAATGCCTGTGAAAATCGCGCCATCTGTTGGATTTTTACGTCAATGGCGGCCATGAAATCGTTTTTCAATAATGCTAAAATAAATGTTATACTGACTGAAAGTTATTTAGTTTTTACTTAGCGGTGATAAGAAATGTTATCTTTTTTTTTGTGAACTTTCGGTCATCTTTTTTGTAACCACGACGATACAATTAGGCATTTGTCGACGACTTACAGACCGGTGCGCTGTGACGTCACAACCGTTGCATTGGTCCCGCGGACCACTTTCGTGACAACACTTTTCGTACTCTTCCCGTCCATATCTTTTACGTCAATGGTCGTAACCATAGATGTAGTATAGAACATATACATATATATGTTATATACTAAATCTATGGTCGTAACAAAATTGTGTCGGCGCTTTGGCCGTTTGTAACATTTGACATAACTGCGCTTTTTATTTCGGTCGCGTAATCATACCAAACATAGCAATTTGACGTTTCATGAGTGAACATGAGCCGTCTTTAGCACCACAGTTTAGCACATACTGTTTGTCTCATTCTCTCCCATGATTTGGCCCATAGAAAAAATCATCATCTATGTTATTCATTGTTCTGTGAGTTGGACTTGCAGTGGCAAGTGTGGTGGCAAGTTGACAAGCGTATTGACAACTAGCAATGTGCAATTCGTTCAATTTTTAAGACCCGGATCAATACTGATCCAACTATGAAATGAACCGGTTCAAATGACTCGATCAATCGAACGATTGGTTCCGTTTAAGTCATTGATATAAATCAGGGTTACCTAACCTGGGGTCCGTGGACCCCTGGGGGTCCGCGGACTGTTCTCAGGGGGTCCGCAGACAACATAAAAATTACGACAACAAAAAAAAAACATTTAATAAAAAAATTGATTTATGAACAAATCGCTCTTCTCAAGGTAATTTTTATCATTTTCCTACTCTCTCGTCATTTTTGCTATCAACTGGCTATGTTGCAAAAGGAGACTCAGGAAGTAATCGTTGAGCACCTGCGAGCTTTGAAGTCTTCATTTCGAGATTATTTTCCACATTGAGACCGCGGTGACAATTGGTTTATGGACCCATTCCGTGTCAATGTTATAGACGTCATAGGCCTTACAACGGTTCAGGAAAATCAATTAATTGAAATAAGTTACGATTCGACACTAAAGAGAACATTCAAAGAATATGCTTTAACACATTTTTGGCAAAATTTTAAATATGATTAAGCAGAAGCAGTTGTCGCCTTTCCCCACAACAAATTTAAGCGAAAAGGGTTTTTAAAATACAGAAATAGACTACAACTAGAAGCAAATTTAAGGCTCCAACTGAGCAACAATGACCCAAATATTACAACTTTGGCCGCAAAACGGCAACATCAAGCATCGCATTTTTACAATAATTTACATACATACATAAACTCACGCCTTTTTCCTAGAAGGGGTAGGCAGAGGTGCCAGGACACCCACATTTCACCATGTATGTTCTGTCCCACGATGTGATAGGTGGCGACCCTATCACCATATCGGGCACAACACTCTGGGCTGATAATGAATAGAAAAATCAATATCACTTTGCCCAACCCGGGATTTTAACCCGAGACCTCAGCTTTGTAACCGTACCCTAGTACAACTACGCCACCGAGGCAGTCAAAGAAAATAAAAAAAAGTAAAATAATTTATTTAAGTAATATATCCATGGAATTTTTTTTCGTATTATTTAAAGGGGTCCGCTAATCATAATGAAGTGGCGCTAGGGGTCCGCACTAGAAAAAGGTTGGGAAACCCTGATATAAATGAATAGGCCCTTAGTAGAAGTATAGGTAGGTAAACACGTTTTAAAGTTCATATTACCTATTATTTTACACAAAAATAATACTTTTACAACTGAAACACGTGAAAAACAATTTTACAACAAACGTAATAGGCAAAATATTAGGACAATGGGATACTAATTACGAAAAACGAACAAAAAGGAGTTATTACTTGATGACAATATTTTCAAACGCAATTCGCAAGTAATCATAAATCAAGACGTAACTTACTTCAACTCACTCAAAAAGACAAAACTATAAAATTGTAACGCAAAATAAACTTTAAAGCCTACCACTCAAAGCATATATTAACCTTGTCATTTACATTCTAACGATTTAGTGTCTGTATTCGTCTCTAAAACCGATGATATCCGAACGTTTGTTTGGCTTGATTCGGCTCGACTCGGGTCGGGTCGCACTTCACAGGACGTTAAGGGCCGAAACTGCGTTAAGCGGGCACTCGCGCGGTTTCATACAAAAGTGCTCCGTCGCGGGGATCCGCGCGGGCGTCCAGCACGGGGAGGCGCGTCCCGCACCCGCGCCGCGGGGCCCGCCTTCGTGCGTCGGAACCCGTCGCGGGGGCACGCGCGGTACAGCGCGCGGTGTCCACCAGCGGTAACATGGCGGTGATGACATACGGCACCGAGACGTGGCCTCTCACTTTGGGCTTCATTAGAAGGCTCAAAGTCACTCAACGAGCAATGGAGAGGGCTATGCTCGGTATTTCCCTACGAGATCGACTCAGAAAGGTTCTAGAGTGGAGGCCACGTACAGGCAAGCAAAATGTCAGACGCCCGCTTACAAGGTGGACAGACGACTTGGCTACATTTGCAGGAAGTCGCTGGATGCAGGCCGCTTCCAACAGGTCGATGCGGAGACCGTTGGTGGAGGCCGATGTTCAGCAGTGGACTTCTTATGGCTGAGATGATGATGATGATGATGAATATACTTGAGCAAAATAAAGATTTTTTACTTAGCGCAATGTTATTGCCAGCCTTTCCATTGGTGATATGACTAATACAGATTTTACTCTTAAATTGTTGACCTTCAAATATGGTTAAGATAATTCGCCAGTATCGAAACTTTAAAATATTTGTAAAATGAGTTTTCATTTTCTCTTCATTTACTGCACTTTACAACAAATTCTCCGCCTAGCAACCTAAATTCAATAAACAGCCTTCCTGGCTGTCGTTTTTTTTTTTGCTAGTCGTCGTTTTGCTATGTAATAATATATTAAGCTCTCCATCGACATGACTGTACATGCACACCTTTAAAATTGAACCAGCGACACTGCATAAATCCGGTCTCCGCAACGGGTACCCGCGACGGGGACCGTCGCGTTCTCACGGAGCCCGCCCGCGTGTCCACGTGAGGAGACGCGCGACGGTTGCCCGTCGCGGGCGCCCGCTTAACGCAGTTTCGGCCCTAACGGCTCGCGAACCGTTGTTCACGGGTTTTGGTTCTCGGCTCTCGGCTCTCGGTTTTCGGTTCTCGGTTCGTTTGAACCGAGGCGATTCTCCTATCGCGATCGATCGAATGAACGAGTTTTATTGTACATAAAGATCGAATCGATCGCGTGGTTCTTGCGAGCTGGTTTAATTGACCCGTTCAATCGCGAACGACAAATGTCAGTTGTCATTAAATGACAACTGACATTTGTGTTATCAGTTGTCAGTTGCTGTGACAGTGGAAATCTCTGCAGTAAATAGTAATTTTAAATGTATTTACCTCTACACAATGGCTCTGAACGAAAATATATTATACGAATACCGGCTAAATTGTGCTTCTTCACAGTCTCCACGCCTTTGGTGGCGTTTATACTTTGCGTGTTGTTGACAATGTATAAAGATAGTGAAAAGGCGAACAACACACATTGCGGAGTCCCTAATATATTTCCATCAATATCAGCATCCATAGGAAATTTCGAACCACAAAATTCAATATGGAAAACTGCAATATACGTCCACGCTCCTATAAGATTTTACATTGTGTATTTACGATGGGATTATTACAAAAGCATTATCACAGAACATTGTATGTACGTAGTTAATTTAGCAGTAATTTTAAATGTTGTTGAAAATCTAGCCTTACTAGGTCTGACACGTTGGACATCATCAGAAAATTACCGTAAGTGTGAAAATAATGTTGCAAAATATTCATATAATCATATTGAAATTGGGCTGCAGCAAATTGCTGCCCTAACTTGTAAATATGTATCCCTTAGTTAAAAATTATAAAATATAATCAGCTTTTATGGTGCAATAGCTTACAAGCCTGCTTATTAAGCCAACCCACATCCAATCAAAATGGATTTACCATAGTTGAATAGGTGTTTTCAACAAAACATAATCTTACTATGGCAACTAACACAGATAAATTGTCAGTTAGGAAATAACTATATTTTCAAAGATATAAATTATTTAATGATATATTTCAGTGTGCATATATTTATGTTTATGATAATACCTTTCCAAAATGGAGAATGTTTTTTTAATATAATTACCAAAAAACAAATTATGTAACAATAGATTTATCATAAACTAGCTGTACCCGTGACTTTGTCTGCGTGGAATTTAACAAAAACTTTATTTTTCTAAAATATAAGAATTTTTCTAAAATAAATGTAGCCTAAGTTACTCCTTATACCTTCTCAACAGTGTATCATTTTTTCTGATTGGTGCCAGTACCAGATTTCATACATTTGTGCCTATCCTACTTTATCACAAACATTTCTATGTCACCAACACTTATTTTTCCCATTTACATTGATACTGAAATATTCATAATGGCTGTTAGTACAACATATTGAAAGGAGACATTTGAATCTTATTACTTCTTACGTTCAGACATATACAAATATGTAGGTGTTCACTTCCATATCATTATATTACTTTTAGTTTTTATACTGCATTATGAGCAGTAATCATAGTATATGACTTGCATGTTATATCCAATACTATAGGCATTTCATGTGTGGCCACTTTATTTAGAAATCCTTGGCTAGATGCCACCTGTGACTGAGGCCGCAGGTTCAAGATCCACACCCAGATAAATGTTTGTAGAGCCCACAAATATTTATTTCGGGTCTGAGTATTTATGAGCCTGAAAAGTTTCTCGTAGTTCCTGATACCCACAACACAAGACTTAATGTTAGTGTGTAGGTCAGGACTATGTATGACTTTTGGGTGTTATTTATTTATTTATTTAAGTAGTTGAATGTGGCGGCACTATTATCCATATGCTGTGTCAGCCCATATACATCCTACTGCAGAGCACAGGCCTCCTCCACAACTGAGATCACAACTTAGAGTGATAAGAACATAATACAGTGCACCCATGTTGGCCTAGTCCGTGTTGGTGGATTTTACGCCATAAAATTTTATTAATCAGTATGGTATGTTGGTTTACTCATGTTTTCCTAACCAACCAATCTAGTGCATGGCGATTGACTATCAATACACACATGACTCTGAGAAGTCACAGGTATGCCCAGGAGTTTATCTGGTCTGTTAAAAAATTTGAATTCATTTGGATGTCTTCACCATACTAATATTTATAGCATTCTTTAACACACTTTTTTTTTCATTTTACAGCATATCATGAAGTATGTTTTAAACTTTTTATTGCAACATCAGTATTCTACATGTTAATCATGTGTATCTTATTAACAAATAATAGAAGAAGACCAAATATAAGCTACAGGGAAAGACACTCCGTGAGGTTAAAATGGAGAGCTTTTATTGTGAATGTTGCATCATTCGCATGTGCTGCATATTTCTTTCTAAGGCATAATAGACTCTGCGAACCATATGGTAAGTTCTTGTTTCTACACTATATTTGTTTCCTTTTTTAATACGCTTTTATTAGCTTTTGGTGCTTTTCAGGATATTATCAAAATAACCCTTGTAGTCATATATGTTCATAAAATATTTAGTACTATTGATACCGTGCACCCTGCGCTTTTTTTTTACAATAAAATCATTTTTTCTTACACTACTTTTAATTCAAATTTATTTTCTATTTTTTATTAAGCATATTTTTTTAGTTTTTTAAAACTATTTTCATATTCGGTTTGGAAAAGAGCAATTTAATAACCATTTTTTTAATAAATATATTTAGATATTGATCATACCTATGATACATTGTTGTCTTACTTCAAAACAATAAATAAATATAACATATGAATATTTTTATTTCAGTCTATTCCATGTTTGGAGTGTCAGAGTATATAGTGGTTATTAGCAACATAATGTTCCATTTGACAACAATATATGATCTGAGACTTAAATACATATATTTTACAAAAAACGGTGTCATAGCTGAATAACTAAGAACCTACCGGGAGACAACAACAGTTTTTGTTATATGAAGTGTGAAAAATGCAAAGAATGGTAAAAAAATACACAGGCTCAAAGCAAAATATTACATATTTCACTCAGCAAAAGCATCTTTCCTCTACTTTGTACTTTCCTTGTAAGTGATTACTACATTGGAAAAACCATGACATTTAATTTAAATAGCATTGTAATGTTAACAAAATTGACCATTGTATTGTATCCTGTAATTATTTGACTATTAATTAGCACCCATTGTAATATTTTACTTTGTAAATTATGTACATTTCCCAATAAGAAAACTATATTGATATACTCCAGCATGATAAATATACAATTTATGCTTAAATAATCAAAGTATAAAACGTAACAATATAAATTGGATAAACCAAACTGTACAACTTTATAAAATAACATTTAGTAATATAAAAAAAATATTAACCAAAATGTGACTTAAATATAATTTAGCAAAAATAATTTTGCCTCTTGAAACATATTATATAATTTCATAGCCACTAGTCACCTACAGTATGTGCGAGGCCAAAGGAAAGTAACACCTATCAATCTTATGACTGTCATGTGCACAGTGTGCTTGTGTGGGCATATAGGTAAATATTGACATAATACTAAAATGATCAAAGACTAAAACATTAAAATATTGTCAGCCTCGACAGCCTCCGTGGCGCAGGCGGTAAGACACCGCCTGTGAAACGAGAGGCCGCGGGTTCGATCCCCGCACCGAGAGAAATGTTAGTGCGGCCCACAAATATTTCTCTCGGGTCTGGGTGTTTGTGAGACCGAAAAGTCTCTCGTAGTTCCTGATACCCACGACACAAGATTCGATCTTAATGTGGGGTCAGGACTATGTATGTGACTGTTGGGTGTTATTATTATATATATTATTATATTATATTATATTGTGTCGTTTATGTCAAGTAAACAGCTTGATGTGAACAATTCTTAATGCTGGAAGTATACATTTTTTAATACAATGTTTATCTTTATATGGACACATCAAACAAGCAAAAAATGAGATATTAAGGTTGTATATGTATTAATTTTGTGTCCTCTCTACAGCCTCTCCTACACTGTTCAAAGAAACTTGGACTTGTGGATAAAATATAAAATAATTTGTACACTTACTGATTATAAACATAATGTAAGACTGTGATAATTCTCTTGTTCATTTGGTTGAATGATATTTTTGTTAATAATTAAATTTTGAATTCCTTCTGAATTTTATCAGCTATCATTTCGGCAATGGCCAGTGATGATGTTGCACCAGGAGAAGGTGCATTTCTGCAATGTAATACCCTACTTCCGATAGCACCAGAGCCAGGTTTTGAATCAAATACGAAATCTTCTATCAGGGTACCTAGAAATAAAAGAAGGAAAATATATTTTATGTAATGTTTAAATATAATGATAGTCAATTAACAAAATGAGAACTATAATGTAATGTATTATTGCCAATGTTGACAGTGCCACATTCCTTAACAAGAGCAGAAAATATATTGGGCGTAATGTTGCATTTATGTACATAGCTTATAACTAACATAAACTACACAATCATTGAAAAGTGGGCAATTTGTAAATGACATTCAATGACCATGAAAGTAACCATGTATTAACTTGAATATG
The DNA here is from genome assembly GCA_009982885.2 of Hyles vespertilio. Classification (NCBI taxonomy): domain Eukaryota; kingdom Metazoa; phylum Arthropoda; class Insecta; order Lepidoptera; family Sphingidae; genus Hyles; species Hyles vespertilio. The sequence continues at coordinate 12,183,983 of CM042815.1, read as the reverse complement.
TACCATTGTATTTTCTGTTCAATAATAAACTCATTTGCAAAAAAAACGGACACCTAAGCAATGAACCATTTCAAATGTTACTTTTGGTTTGTTTGATAATTATAGGTAGTTTTACTTTCACAATTTTGTAAATTAATAAGCAAATAATCGTTTTCGTCAGTATTATCATAACATTTTGATAAAATTTATGGGTTTTAATGCTAAAGCTCACTAGTAGTGCATGTGCTCGTGAAGTAAAAGTTAACAAAGATTTTTGTTTGTTTTTTCTTTAATAAAGTAAAAGCAGATAAATGTTTAGTATCGAGTGTGACCCCCTCTAGCTGAAATCACAGCTTGAATTCGTCTGGGTATGCTAGCGAGGATATCCCGGATACTTGCTTGCGAAATACGTTCCCACTCCGCGGTAATAACATTCTTCAGCTCTCTGATGGTCTGCGGAGCCGGTTGTACTGATCTCACGCGTCGTTTCAGAACGTCCCAGACATGCTCTATAGGATTGAGATCGGGACTTCGAGCTGGCCAATCCAAACGACGAATGCCGACCTCTTGCACATACGCTTCCACATCGCCAGACCGGTGGGCGCGAGCGTTGTCGTCCATAAAAATTGAGTCTTCGCCTAAAGCGGCCAATGCGGGTTGTGCATGAGGAATTAGAACTTCCGTTATGTATCGATGTCCAGTCAGTGAGCCGTTTTCAATGAAGACTAACTCTGTACGATTCATTGAATTTATTCCTGCCCAAAACATAACAGAGCCTCCACCATAAGGTGTGATTTCTTCAAAACAAGCCTCTGCAAAGCGTTCTCCTCGTCTTCGTAGCACTCGCCGACGTCGATCTTCTCCGAACAGAGATATCCTGGCTTCATCGGAGAACAATACCCTATTCCAGTCTTCTTGAGTCCATGAATCACAATTTCGAGCAAACCTAAGCCTGGCAACTCTGTGCTCACGGAGTAACTTAGGGCCGCGGGCCGGGCGATGACTGCGTATATTGGCCGCGAGAAGCCTCCTCCTGACCGTCCATAGACTAATATGCACATTTCTTACTTCTTCGAGGAGGGAAGAAGACTTGCGATTTCTCAATGCGCGACTCACAAGAAAACGATCATCCCGTGGTTGGGTACATGGTTTTCATCCAGAACCAGGCCTTCTCTCGACGGAACCGGTGTCTTGATACCGCTGCCAGGTCCTTTGAACCGTCGAGCGACTCACACTTAGCCTCTGAGCCACAAAGCATTGGCTGCAACGCTCTTAGAGCAGCGCAATAATTTTGGTAGCTTTTACCACTTTCTCTAACATTATTGAGACAGCTAAACAGCAATAAATGAAGCTTTGACAATTAAGAATATGAAATAAATTCATAAAAATTGACTAAAAGTTATGAAAACCGATATTATCTTTTGGAACTTCGCACCAAAAATGTAGGATAAAAAGTGGTTTTCTGTAAAAACGAGCATCAAACGAAAATTTGAATTTAGAACGTACTGTTTTAAGCACCACGGCATTTTTAAAACCGGCCAGTAACATGTACAAATGATTGAAATCATTTTGGTACCATATTTTTTTAAAGAAGAATTATAATCAAAACCGCCCGTTTTTTTTTGCAAATGAGTGTATAATATGGGTTGTAATTACGATGATAAATGAAGGATTGTAAAATTTGACATACCATCTTTTCCCATGGCCTGTGCCCTCACCCCCGCAGGCCCTCTTTCAACATCAGCTGTAGTTAAATCTTGAATATATTTTTGTATCTGCCTTACTTGTAATGGCATAATCACCGACCTTACCATTTCTTTCATTCCAAAACCTGCATATTTCAATGCCATTTTTCGGAAACCAGAGAAGCTAATTATTTCTTTTAGCTCTCCTATATTGACATCACCCCATCTAGAAAGATAATGCGATAAATATTAAACACAAGATAAAAAAGGATTTATACTTATAGAACACACAAGGTAGACAATGCCTTTTTATGAATTATATTGTGAATGATTCATGCGTGTATTTTCCACAATAACAAAACCCATGCCTAAAGGTATATTGTGAGTAATAATCTCTGACTAGCAAAAGTTGTCATTGACTGACAAATGTATACTGACCTGTATCCTTCTTTACAAAATGCTAATATAGCATTTGGGCCCACAATAATTCGACCATCTATTCTTGGCGTTAAGTGAACACCTAAGAAAGGGAATCTCGGATCGGGCACAGGGTAAATATTGGTTTTGGCCAGGCTGCTCTTGTTTGGCACTAAATACAAATATTCTCCTCTAAAAGGAATAATTTTTGGTTCTTCAGGGCAACCTGTCATTACAGCAACAGTATCTGAATGCAACCCGCAGCAAGTGAGCACATACTTAGCCTGTACAGTTTGGCCTTTATTATCAGTAATGGTAACTGGAAAATCAGCCATCTCTGCCTCCATGAATTTCTTCACTTCAAAATTAAGGTAGCTCTGTCCTCCACGCTTCACAAAATCTTCTACATAAGACTTGGTCACATCAGCCCAGTTAACAATCCCTGTGTGTGGAGACCACAGAGCTTGAAGGCCTCTGCAGTGTGGTTCAATTTCATTCATTTCTTTTTTATCTAATAATTGTATATCTTTTACACCATTTTTAATTCCCCTTTCATATAAATCAAATAGCCTAGGAACTTCAGATCTCTGAGTGGCTACAATAAGTTTCCCACATTTTGAGTATTTTATACCTTTTTCGTCTAAATACTTGTATGACAATTCCATTCCTCTCACACATAGCTTTGCTTTCAATGAGCCAGGTTTGTAATAAATTCCAGCATGTATGACACCACTGTTGTTGCCGCTTTGGTGATACGCAAATTGATTCTCCTTCTCAATCAGAGCAATTTTTAAATGTGGATGTCTAATGATTAGTTCTCTAGCAGAGGCTGAGCCTACTATGCCACCTCCTATAACAACTACATCATATTGTGGGCTTCCTTGACTGTAACTAAAATATAGAAAAAAGTTAGTTAGTACAAATTATTGTCTTTAAAAATAATTATAGATAAAACCAATGTGCTTTATAGGTAATCGTTAAAGTTGCTCTTCTTTCTGATATGAGACTAGATGGTCAAGGCCAAAGATAAAGTAGAATACATTATTTGTAAATAATGAATTGTAGATTTTAAAATTGTAATATACATACAGATCTACTCTGTAATATTCTGTAAATAATGCATAAGTACTAAACAAGTATATATAATTCATTACAATAGTTAAGTTTTAAAATAAAATATTCCAGCAAAATTCCGTCTTTATACCGGTATTTATTACCTTCTCGTATTACTCGTGACCACATTAGGCAGACGCTGACAAGCAAGGGCGGAAAGTTTATGTAAATTACCAGCGTTTATCATTTTTTAATTAATTGGAATCAAAATAGTCACAATTTTTTTTATTCCTTGCGCTTTTTTACTTTTTTATTACAATATAAACTAGAAAATACTTAAATATATACACGCACTATTTCACGACCAAGCAGCTCAGTACATTTATCGCTACAAAATACAACTATACTACTAATAAATTAAAATAAATAGCGCAAAGTGGCGCAGTCAATCAAGTCATATCAGAACAAACAAAGTAGTGCCGTACATCTATGGTGCCGTACCTAGTAAGTCCTAGTAGCTACTCGCTAATCGCTATACACGTCTATAATCGATATACCAATCAAATTCACATTACACAATGCTCGAGCATTGAACAAAGTAGGTATTTTTAGTCGTCTGTGGTATCAACCAAAGAATAGGTATCACAATAGGTATCGACATATCTATATCGATATATCGGTACTCGCTAGTCGCTGCTAGTGATGGCCGAGTTATTTGTGACCGCTTTTTATTACGTGAAAAGTAATTTTATTGCGCCTCTGGATCAAAGAAAGAAAGACCACATCTAGAACATAAGTCATATCTTAGTACTTATCAATGTAATTCTCATAGAGTGCTAAGACGTTATATTTACGAACAATACCAGTTTTATTACGAGACAATACCGGTTTTATTAAAATATCAGTGACCCAATTACCAATGCAGCGTACATCGATAGATAACATCATCCTTTTTTTTAATGGTCTATTCTTTGCTTTATATGTACATTCAGGCCATTCTTAACCTATGAAGGGCCCCTGGTTATACAAGAATTTCGGGCCCTTTGGAAAACTGAAGAAAACAATTTATCCTAACATTCATCCTACTGTGATCATTACGAAGTTATGTATCAATCTTTTCGGATTTTTGAAGTGAAAACTTCTTTAGCGGCGTTGAGCACTTTTTCTGTAATGGTTATATAATCTTAAACTCGCGTCAGGACACGTGACCTGATCGTAAGACGAAAAGCGTAAGACGGATGGAGAGTAGACAGCTGTCAGTTAGCTGTCAGTTTATAAAGCTTTGATGAATTGCCAATGATTTTGAGTGGAGATTTCAACATAAACTTCGCAGACGATAAAAATCAACTATTAATTGAATTTTTAAATAATGAATTTGGTTTAACTATGTCGAATGATCGCAATCTTAGCACAACGAAATACAAAACTACTATTGATGCGGTCTTTATTAGACATTTAAATAGGTTCGAATCAAAACTGTTCGTTTCTTACTTCAGCTACCATAAACCTATCGTATCAGTTTTAAAGATTGGCGATGATAGTTCTGGTAATGATGATGGTGAAAAAGTCGTTGAAATTATGGATGAAAGTTGATTTTTCGGAGAGATAAACTTTTTAATGTAAAATAATTGTAATAGTTTTAAAGTGTTAAATTTTTAATGTAATATAAATTGTCATGTTTGTGTACGATAGCGCAATAAATGAATATTGTATTCTACCACATAAATGATAGTACTTTTATACTGATAAAGCAATTGGTGCAAAATTATTCCCTAACCATTCCAAAATATCAAACATGCTCAACGTAAATGCTGAAAACAAACTGTAGGTTTTTGTCTTACGCATAGAGTAAAGAAGCGGCCATAAATACTATAGCAACGCGTCTTACAGCGATATGAACAATAGATTCTTTTGTTGTGTGCACACTGTCGGTCGAAATTCGAGGGCATGACCTTCAAAAACAAAAAACGTCTGAGACATACAGCGCAACTAACATAAATTGACAAGTGGTGAAATTAGGAACTAGAAATGAAAGTAAAAAATATCTACAACGCTTTCATTAAAATATTCTTTCATAATTTATACAATGTACATTTATACTAGTATTCCAATAGTAGTAATGATAATAATGTCCAATGTAATGAAATTTTGATTTGATTTTGAAATTGATATGGCGAAGAAATGAGATGGGCATGTAGATCTTCAATAAAATGTTATCTACATTTTTGAAGAAAGTGGTACTGACACGACACTCCTGCTCCATGCCAGTGGCGTTCAGTTCAGTTCAGTTGTCTCTTTAACGCTCACAGTATTGTGAGCATGGACAAGTGTGTGTCGCAAATACGTGTGTGTGCTACTATATACGTATGTGGTCTATCTACGGCGTCGTCTAAAATACTTAGATCCCACCGTATCGACAGCATGTACCAAACCTATGTTAGATTCTTCCACTGCAAGGTTCTCTTTTAGACAATAAAAGCGGTATTTCAGTTCAAGTTGAAAACTCTCAGGGTTTTGGATATGGGCGCCAGTAAATTGGGAGCATTGACTTTATCAAGCGACGCCCTTCTAATTGGACATTAATTCGTCGTCAAGATGAAATCTGTCTAGTTTCTTGTTGAACCGTTAGAACTCAGCCAGGTCAATTTCATATGAGGCGGCTTCAGGAAAAAGAGTTCATCGCAAAGAGTCCTTCTTTCTTCAGCAAGTCCGCCAGCCTCTGACCCCTGGATTGCCTATGTTCAAATTGCCCCACTTCCAACTTGTATCGCTCCTCATGCCCAACATTGCGTTGATGTACCCCATAAAAACATTGAAGTAGGTTTTGGAAGTTAACGGAAATGTATGTAATCCGTCATAGTATGCAATTCCTAGGAAATCTATATAATTCCTAAAATCGCCCGGAAATGTGTAAAATAAATTACATTAGACACATTCCTAAATAGTAATCGGAAATGTAAGATATTTAAAATATCAAGGGGTAAGCGGGGATAGCGGAGTGAGGGGAGGGTATTGCATCATCCGATCGGGCGCTCGGCGCGCTCGCGCTAGTGCGGTGTAAAAGGTAGGTTAAGTTAGGTTAGGTTTATAAAAAAAAAAAGTTAAGTTAGGTTAAGTATTATAGAATTTAACGCTATGATTATTACCTGTGATAAAAAAAAATACTCTCATTTGAACAACGTGTTTTGTTACAGAAACCATTATTCTTATACATTTCCTAATACGATATTGGAATTTTATACAATGCCTAGGAAATGTATACATTTCCCAGGATATGTATGTATAAAATAATTATTGAAAGAATATTTTATACATTTCCTAAATAGCTTCGGAATTGTATACATTTCCTAGGAGCTGTATACAATTCCTAGACTTCATACATTTCCGGTAACATGTATAAAATAAAATAAGAAAAAAAAAATGGTTTATTAGTCATCTAGGCAATTAAATACTGGTGGATTTTACTGGTGGTAGGTCTCTCATATGTGAGAGGCCATCTGGGTGGGTACCACCGCAATGTCTATTTCTACCGTGAAACAACACTGCGTAAATGCACTGTTGTGTTTCGGATTGAAGGACATTGTAGCCAGAGTGACTACTGGACATATTGAGACTTAACATCTGATGTCTCAGGATGACGAGTGCAGTGGAATGTTGCTACTGTTTATGAGCAGTCGTATCGCTTACCATCAGGCGAACGGCTTGCTTGTCTCGCCATTCATTGCAATAAAAAAAAATAGCTCGTAATGTATTATGTCTATGTATTGATTTGTCCATTAAATCAATAGATAGATATCGGAGAAGGGTGCAGCGGATAGGATCCAGCGTAATCTCGACGACCTCCCCGACTGGCTCTCCAAATGGAGGCTAGCGGTGAACGTCGGGAAGACGCAAGCCCTCCTGATTAGGCGTTCCAGAATGAGGGCGAAGGGCGGGAAAACCGTCCCTCCCCTCAATCTGCTAGGTCAGTCCATCTCCTGGGGTTTTCAAGCCAAATATCTTGGGGTCACTGTTGACAAAGCTCTTCGCATGGCAAAACATGCGAGGGGAGTTGTCAACAGTGGCAAAATTGCCAATGGCAAACTGCGTCCTATACTCGCGTCGAATCTTCCCTTGAACGTAAAGCTGGGTGTGTACAAAACGTACATTCGCCCCCGCATCACGTACGCGGCGCCTTCCTGGTACGCGCTCATAAGCCCGACCCAGAAAGACGCTCTGTGGAGAGTCCAATCGGTGGCTCTCCGCAGAATCGTGAACGCCCCTAAAGGTGTCAGGATTTCCACAATCGAGAGAGATCTCCGCATTGAGTCAGTGGACGACTTTATCCGTCGTCTCACTAAGTCCATGTTCTCTCGTGCGGACGCCTCGGACTGGAGACATCTCCGGAACTTGGCCCCACATCACGCGAGACCACCGGACGGGCGGATGCTCTAAATCAAATCAAATCAAATCAAATCAAAATATTCTTTATTCAAATAGTCTTTCACAAGATCTTTTGAATCGTCCTTTTCTGCTACCACCGCTTCGGAACGTGTTGTGGCTGTGAAGAAGAAGCGGCGCAAGAAACTCCCTCAGCAGCTCCCGCGCGAACTCCTCACGGAAGTGAATTCCGGAACTGTGGTTCCTGACACACCCGCACAACGACGCGACTGAGACGTCTTCGGTCACCTGGTGAGAACCAGCGCGGGTGGCTAACACCCGCCCGGTAGCGGACGAGGTCCTTAGAAGGTGCTGCTGAAAGTTTCTTGCGCCGCTTCTTCTACTCAGCCATAGCACATTCCGAAGCGGTGGTAAGGTTAGGGAAATTATCCGACCTCGCCTGCACCTCACTCAGGCCCGGGCCTCTCCAGTTGCACATTGCCTCCCCCGTCAGCCGACCCTCCCATGACGGATGGGCAGGCCGTCTGCGGGTCCCGGTAGCCCTATGGAAGGATCTCGCTCCGAGCAAGATCCGCACACGAAGCCACCTAAAGTCCGAACTAGTTTCGGACTTCACCAAGGAACGACACCGTGTTTACGGGTCGCTTGGATAGACCACAATCAGAGGGCTCACGCCCCGGTATTGTTTCCACAACGCGGGACCTCCGCTATCGCGGAGTTCCCCGCGTTCGTGAAGGTCTGTTGGTCCTAGAATAGGTGCTACAAGTATGCGACCTTGGCCCTCGAGCTACTGCAATCACTCAACCTTCCCGTCCGTGACTGCAGTATCCACTCCTAAGTATCCTATTTCCCTTTCATATAACATCCTCTTCCCACAAACCCTATTTGTATTTCCTTTCGGTAGCAGCGTCATAGCGTTAGTCCCCTCGTGCACTCGCCAAACGATGAAGAAGTAGAAAAGATGCATGAGGACAAACATAAGGCGGGCACTACGGGTTGGAGACTTGGGGACCCCCTGTCCCCTACTACGAAAAACTAAACCAAAACTAAACAAACTTAATTTATATGATAATATAATCAATAATTAAGCTGAAAACACATTGTAGGTTTTTGTCTTACGCATAGAGTAAAGAAGCGGCCATAAATACTAGAGCAACGCGTCTTACAGCGATCTGAACAATAAATTCTTTTGTTGTGTGCACACTGTCGGTCGAAATTCGAGGGCATGACCTTCAAAAACAAAAAACGTCTGAGACATACAGCGCAACTAACATAAATTGACAAGTGGTGAAATTAGGAACTAGAAATGAAAGTAAAAAATATCTTCAACGCTTTCATTAAAATATTCTTTCATAATTTATACAATGTACATTTATACTAGTAGTCCAATAGTAGTAATGATAATAATGTCCAATGTAATTAAATTTGAAGAGAGAAAAAATTATGGTTTCTCCGTGCACCACAGCGCTTTTGAGTGATTTGCGATTGTGGACAAACTTGAGTTTACACAACAATCGGTTTTGTAAATATGGCTACCAGCTTTTTAAGCCAAACTAATATAACATTTCTTAAAACTTACAATTAAATTAGAATTTATAATACGTACAAGGTATAATTTTCTTTATTCAATCTGCATACAAATTAAAATTGTTGAATACAATTTGGACATTTCCAATTATTTACATGAGGTGTGGCTGGGAATCTAACTTGACTTAATAGAAATAAACACCGCAGTTCTTTGACCAGTTGTTTGTAAATACTAGACTGGACGTAATTGACAGTCTCCGTGACGCAGTTGGTTAGACGCCGCCTGTGAAACGAGAGGCCACGGGTTCGATCCCCTCACCGAGACAAATGTTTGTGAGGCCCACAAGTATTTGTCTCGGGTCTGGATGTTTGTGAGACCGAAAAGTCTCTCGTAGTTCCCGATACCCACGACACAACACTTAATTGATCTTAATGTGGTCAGGACTATGTATGTGATTGTTGAGTATATTTATTTATTTAATTATCAGTAATTAGCCAAAAGTTCGTCTGTGCGTTCATTTATATTGGAGGTTTATAGCTGTTATTATTATATCACTAATATCTGGTCTCTTCTTTGACCTTCTTGTGAGAACTCTTTCTCATATGTTTAGTGAAATGAATACTCAGCAGAGTTCAGCCATAGCAAGCGTTTAATGTTATACATCATCCATCCATCCATCAGCCAAAGGAAGTCCACTGCTGAACATAGGCCTCCCCCAATGATTTCCACAGAGACCTGTTGGAGGCAGCCTGTGTCCAGCGACGTCCCGCGACCTTTACCAGGTCGTCGGACCATCTTGTGGGTGGACGTCCTACGCTGCGCTTTCCGCTACGCGGCCTCCATTCGAGCACTTTCCGACCCCATCGGTCATCAGATCTCCGCGCTATGTGCCCTGCCCATTGCCACTTCAACTTGCTAATCCGGTGGGCTATGTCGGTTACTTTAGTTCTCCTACGGATCTCCTCATTTCTGATTCGATCTCGTAGGGAAACCCCGAGCATAGCCCTCTCCATAGCTCGTTGAGTGACTTTGAGCTTCCTAATAAGGCCCATAGTGAGAGGCCACGTCTCGGTGCCGTAAGTCATCACTGGCAACACACAACTATCGAAGACTTTCGATTTAAGGCACTGAGGTATTTTGGACGAGAAGACGTCGCGTAGTTTCCCGAACGCTGCCCAACCGAGTTGGATTCGACGATTGAATGTTATACATACATTAGGTATAACTTTAATCACAACACAATAAGAACTTAGCAAAAATATATATATGTGAAAAATATTTGATGTTTATGACATATGTAAACTTGTGTGTTTACAACATAGATTTAGTATAAAACATAGATCGGCAATATGAAAGAGATAGAATAATTTAACTCATATGTTAAAGCAAGATGCATGATGCGACCATACGTTTACACAGAAGTAGCCTGCAGTGACCCAGAGTCGAAATATGTCAAACTAAGCGAGCAACAAAATTAGCTTATTTTCATAATTTATTTAATTTTACAGTACTTGGTTATATTTATTAAACGTAGTTTATTATAGTGCATTGTGCAGTGCCAAGATGTGGTTCATGCAGGCGTAAAAATCCGAAATAATTAAAGTTTTCACAGGTACCGGCAACTTTTGCACAATACTATTTTGTGACGATATTATAGAATTAAATGGAAATCTGTGTATACATTTCGGTAGAAAATAATATAGTATTTCATTATATAAATACGCTGAAAGCATCCATTACGTATAAAAAATAATATCAAATACGTGAATTTACAATAATTTCAACCAAAAGTTGCTAGGGATTGACTGACAGGTTCGATCAATAAAAGGTTGTCGATAAAATAGTCGATGACAACACATGTTTCCCTACATTTTTATGGAGCTATAGTATGTTGTGATAGTGTGCATTCTTCTTCTTCTACCTGGCGTTATCCCGGCCATATTTCCCCGGCCCTTATTATCGTATTCATTCTACAATATTAGTTATTACTTTACTTTTTCTCATTTTTTTATATTTGTGGAATAGTTAATATAACACTTCATGTGTGTGATTAATGAATTAAGAACCTGTTTCAGTCTCTGCCAAGAGGCTGTCAATTTATAATAGTAAAACAAGAACATATTCGATATTATTATAAAATATGCGATACTTCTATGCACAGTATGATCGTCCAAACCTTGAAGCAACATTATTCATTTATCATAACATTAGGTATAGGTTTAAAATTTATAATTCTCTTGGGAAAAACATTAGTTTAGGTGACGTGATCGAGAAAAGCTTCATAGTTTATTAAACTGTCTCTTTCTTCAGCCACAGGAATGCGACTAATGAACATAGGCCTTCCACAAGAATGTCTACATCAGTTTGTTGTAAGCTGCCTGCATCCAACGACTTCCTACAAGCTCCTCCGTACACCTCCAACGCGGCCTAGCAGGCGTCCAACACTTCCCAATGTGTTACAAGTCAATTAATTGACTTAAATAAGCATTTTTTTAACTCTAGTATACATATATAACATATATATAGTATAATATTTTTATAGTAAAAATGTGTTTCTTAGACTTACGCGAATGTTACTCATTGAAAAAAACTAATAATCACGGATTTTGTTGCAGACTGAATCCACCCTGTGACTACGAAAGGTGTAAAGTAATTGAAACTTCGCGACGGGAAATTAAAAATGAAAAAAATAAACCGAGAATGAGAAAAAAACTTCGTAAATTATAGGTTTATTTTAATAAATGGTTTTTTTGTTCTCAATTTAATTAGTATATGTACTATGTATACATCACAATGAAAAAAATAATTTTATTCAGGTGAACATAAAGACCCATACAAAACATCTCAAACAAAATGTTATCAAATAATACGACAATTTATCTTTATTTATTTGTGTGTTTATCAATCTGTATTGAAAATAAACACACCAATAAGTGTCTGTTAATATATAATAAAATGTCGCATATATCCATAACATTTTATTTGGCAACTACAGGCAGACAGCTATATCGATATCGATATGATAGTATCGAAAGTGCATGGTACACCACTATATGTCAAGCACACATGTAAACTTCACGCACACAATCGTAAATCAGTTTTGATCGCGCTCAAAATGACACATTGCCGATCTATGTTCTATACTACATCTATGTATATATTTTTGCTAAGTTCTTATTGTGTTGTGATTAAAGTTTATACCTAATGTATGTATAACATTAAACGCTTGCTATGGCTGAACTCTGCTGAGTATTCATTTCACTAAACATATGAGAAAGAGTTCTCACAAGAAGGTCAAAGAAGAGACCAGATATTAGTGATATAATAATAACAGCTATAAACCTCCAATATAAATGAACGCACAGACGAACTTTTGGCTAATTACTGATAATTAAATAAATAAATATACTCAACAATCACATACATAGTCCTGACCCCACATTAAGATCAATTAAGTGTTGTGTCGTGGGTATCGGGAACTACGAGAGACGTTTCGGTCTCACAAACATCCAGACCCGAGACAAATACTTGTGGGCCTCACAAACATTTGTCTCGGTGAGGGGATCGAACCCGTGGCCTCTCGTTTCACAGGCGGCGTCTAACCAACTGCGTCACGGAGACTGTCAATTACGTCCAGTCTAGTATTTACAAACAACTGGTCAAAGAACTGCGGTGTTTATTTCTATTAAGTCAAGTTAGATTCCCAGCCACACCTCATGTAAATAATTGGAAATGTCCAAATTGTATTCAACAATTTTAATTTGTATGCAGATTGAATAAAGAAAATTATACCTTGTACGTATTATACATTCTAATTTAATTGTAAGTTTTAAGAAATGTTATATTAGTTTGGCTTAAAAAGCTGGTAGCCATATTTACAAAACCGATTGTTGTGTAAACTCAAGTTTGTCCACAATCGCAAATCACTCAAAAGCGCTGTGGTGCACGGAGAAACCATAATTTTTTCTCTCTTCAAATTTAATTACATTGGACATTATTATCATTACTACTATTGGACTACTAGTATAAATGTACATTGTATAAATTATGAAAGAATATTTTAATGAAAGCGTTGAAGATATTTTTTACTTTCATTTCTAGTTCCTAATTTCACCACTTGTCAATTTATGTTAGTTGCGCTGTATGTCTCAGACGTTTTTGTTTTTGAAGGTCATGCCCTCGAATTTCGACCGACAGTGTGCACACAACAAAAGAATTTATTGTTCAGATCGCTGTAAGACGCGTTGCTCTAGTATTTATGGCCGCTTCTTTACTCTATGCGTAAGACAAAAACCTACAATGTGTTTTCAGCTTAATTATTGATTATATTATCATATAAATTAAGTTTGTTTAGTTTTGGTTTAGTTTTTCGTAGTAGGGGACAGGGGGTCCCCAAGTCTCCAACCCGTAGTGCCCGCCTTATGTTTGTCCTCATGCATCTTTTCTACTTCTTCATCGTTTGGCGAGTGCACGAGGGGACTAACGCTATGACGCTGCTACCGAAAGGAAATACAAATAGGGTTTGTGGGAAGAGGATGTTATATGAAAGGGAAATAGGATACTTAGGAGTGGATACTGCAGTCACGGACGGGAAGGTTGAGTGATTGCAGTAGCTCGAGGGCCAAGGTCGCATACTTGTAGCACCTATTCTAGGACCAACAGACCTTCACGAACGCGGGGAACTCCGCGATAGCGGAGGTCTCGCGTTGTGGAAACAATACCGGGGCGTGAGCCCTCTGATTGTGGTCTATTCAAGCGACCCGTAAACACGGTGTCGTTCCTTGGTGAAGTCCGAAACTAGTTCGGACTTTAGGTGGCTTCGTGTGCGGATCTTGCTCGGAGCGAGATCCTTCCATAGGGCTACCGGGACCCGCAGACGGCCCGCCCATCCGTCATGGGAGGGTCGGCTGACGGGGGAGGCAACGTGCAACTGGAGAGGCCCGGGCCTGAGTGAGGTGCAGGCGAGGTCGGACAATTTCCCTAACCTTACCACCGCTTCGGAATGTGCTATGGCTGAGTAGAAGAAGCGGCGCAAGAAACTTTCAGCAGCACCTTCTAAGGACCTCGTCCGCTACCGGGCGGGTGTTAGCCACCCGCGCTGGTTCTCACCAGGTGACCGAAGACGTCTCAGTCGCGTCGTTGTGCGGGTGTGTCAGGAACCACAGTTCCGGAATTCACTTCCGTGAGGAGTTCGCGCGGGAGCATCCGCCCGTCCGGTGGTCTCGCGTGATGTGGGGCCAAGTTCCGGAGATGTCTCCAGTCCGAGGCGTCCGCACGAGAGAACATGGACTTAGTGAGACGACGGATAAAGTCGTCCACTGACTCAATGCGGAGATCTCTCTCGATTGTGGAAATCCTGACACCTTTAGGGGCGTTCACGATTCTGCGGAGAGCCACCGATTGGACTCTCCACAGAGCGTCTTTCTGGGTCGGGCTTATGAGCGCGTACCAGGAAGGCGCCGCGTACGTGATGCGGGGGCGAATGTACGTTTTGTACACACCCAGCTTTACGTTCAAGGGAAGATTCGACGCGAGTATAGGACGCAGTTTGCCATTGGCAATTTTGCCACTGTTGACAACTCCCCTCGCATGTTTTGCCATGCGAAGAGCTTTGTCAACAGTGACCCCAAGATATTTGGCTTGAAAACCCCAGGAGATGGACTGACCTAGCAGATTGAGGGGAGGGACGGTTTTCCCGCCCTTCGCCCTCATTCTGGAACGCCTAATCAGGAGGGCTTGCGTCTTCCCGACGTTCACCGCTAGCCTCCATTTGGAGAGCCAGTCGGGGAGGTCGTCGAGATTACGCTGGATCCTATCCGCTGCACCCTTCTCTGATATCTATGTATTGATTTAATGGACAAATCAATACATAGACATAATACATTACGAGCTATTTTTTTTTATTGCAATGAATGGCGAGACAAGCAAGCCGTTCGCCTGATGGTAAGCGATACGACTGCTCATAAACAGTAGCAACATTCCACTGCACTCGTCATCCTGAGACATAAGATGTTAAGTCTCAATATGTCCAGTAGTCACTCTGGCTACAATGTCCTTCAATCCGAAACACAACAGTGCATTTACGCAGTGTTGTTTCACGGTAGAAATAGACATTGCGGTGGTACCCACCCAGATGGCCTCTCACATATGAGAGACCTACCACCAGTAAAATCCACCAGTATTTAATTGCCTAGATGACTAATAAACCATTTTTTTTTCTTATTTTATTTTATACATGTTACCGGAAATGTATGAAGTCTAGGAATTGTATACAGCTCCTAGGAAATGTATACAATTCCGAAGCTATTTAGGAAATGTATAAAATATTCTTTCAATAATTATTTTATACATACATATCCTGGGAAATGTATACATTTCCTAGGCATTGTATAAAATTCCAATATCGTATTAGGAAATGTATAAGAATAATGGTTTCTGTAACAAAACACGTTGTTCAAATGAGAGTATTTTTTTTTATCACAGGTAATAATCATAGCGTTAAATTCTATAATACTTAACCTAACTTAACTTTTTTTTTTTATAAACCTAACCTAACTTAACCTACCTTTTACACCGCACTAGCGCGAGCGCGCCGAGCGCCCGATCGGATGATGCAATACCCTCCCCTCACTCCGCTATCCCCGCTTACCCCTTGATATTTTAAATATCTTACATTTCCGATTACTATTTAGGAATGTGTCTAATGTAATTTATTTTACACATTTCCGGGCGATTTTAGGAATTATATAGATTTCCTAGGAATTGCATACTATGACGGATTACATACATTTCCGTTAACTTCCAAAACCTACTTCAATGTTTTTATGGGGTACATCAACGCAATGTTGGGCATGAGGAGCGATACAAGTTGGAAGTGGGGCAATTTGAACATAGGCAATCCAGGGGTCAGAGGCTGGCGGACTTGCTGAAGAAAGAAGGACTCTTTGCGATGAACTCTTTTTCCTGAAGCCGCCTCATATGAAATTGACCTGGCTGAGTTCTAACGGTTCAACAAGAAACTAGACAGATTTCATCTTGACGACGAATTAATGTCCAATTAGAAGGGCGTCGCTTGATAAAGTCAATGCTCCCAATTTACTGGCGCCCATATCCAAAACCCTGAGAGTTTTCAACTTGAACTGAAATACCGCTTTTATTGTCTAAAAGAGAACCTTGCAGTGGAAGAATCTAACATAGGTTTGGTACATGCTGTCGATACGGTGGGATCTAAGTATTTTAGACGACGCCGTAGATAGACCACATACGTATATAGTAGCACACACACGTATTTGCGACACACACTTGTCCATGCTCACAATACTGTGAGCGTTAAAGAGACAACTGAACTGAACTGAACGCCACTGGCATGGAGCAGGAGTGTCGTGTCAGTACCACTTTCTTCAAAAATGTAGATAACATTTTATTGAAGATCTACATGCCCATCTCATTTCTTCGCCATATCTATGAGCTGTTTTCGAGGGTTATCACGAATCGTCTCGTACGCAGGTTTGATATCTTCCAGCCTTCCGAACAAGCTGATTTCCGAAAATGTTTTAGTACCATAGAGCTACATATGCTTCGGCAGCTATCCAAAAAAAAACTAGAAATGTAATTTAAGACTTTCCGCCGTAGAAGAAGTTTTAGAATTTTAGAAAATCTTTTCAATGACGCATCGCTTGTTGTTATTGCTCACTAAGCTGAGGCAATTTCGCGTGATTTTCGATCAGTATTGAAGTAGCATTCATTTTAAATACAGCGATTTGGGTTTTGTTGCCATAAAATAAGTTGTAGCACCCGAAAAGACCTTTCCATTGACATATAGTTTGTCGTTATTAGTCAATAGGCTGGAGACCAAACGTGTTTGCCCCTCCTCCTTTTAAACTGGTTTTGAAAAGAGCACAACTTGAGCTTATTGCCCGTTCTTCTCTAGTGGAAACCGCCTTCCGAACCTTGTGGTAGATAAAAAAAGTGATTAAATCTAAATTATGTAGAACATCTTAATCTTAGATTATATACTCGTCTAGATTGAGCAATGTCAACAAACGATGCGCTAAAAGTGTCCTCACTTTCGTTGATATGTGTGAGTACCGGTCGTGTAATTATTGTAATCCATCTGTCAAGGTGTGTGTGTTTAGGGATGCCTACTCCAGATTATTAACTTAACTTTTCCCCATTATTTGATATACAAAATAGGTTAAATAAAATATTTTTTCTTTATTTAAAGTAATCATACTATTAATTATATTTATAACGCATTTTAGTAAAAACAATAAAGATCTAAATCCATCTCCTAGTGTTTGTTTCCGAATAGAATTAACTCTTTGGATTTATTGCCTGGGCTGTTATCTGATTTCTGTATTTATGTAAAATATAAATCATCATAAGTAAAATGTTCGGAACACACAACTGAAGTCATGTGAGGCTACGAATGGTCTTCTTTTCGTTTCCGCTGTGTAATGTCTCTCCAGCAATTTGCTAGTACGGAATCCGTAGGAAGTCTAAAATATTATTAGGACCTTGAATAAGTTCTCGCTGTTTCTTCAAAGATGACAATAGCAGTACCTCGTTTGTTAAATTTTGAATGGTAATACACATGCAAGGCAAAGAATTAATAAAATTACTATGAAGTGCATGTCGTCGTGGGTTTCATTAATATCGTGTAGGTAAGTATTATTTACTCATTAAATAAATAATGCCATTCTTTTTGTTGTTATTCTGATCGAAATATTATGTAATGATATTTGTGTTTTATACTTTCTCCCATAGTTTCAACAAATCTTCCTGGTAATAAATTGACAACACTGGCCAATGAAACTCGTCTTCAAAATAATGAATTAAAAGTTCATGTTTTCTTCAAATAATAGTGGTTTAACAATAATGTTACCGATAGAAAGTGATATTGGTATTATTATACAGTTTTCCCACACAATTGCGATACAATTCGACAGCACAAACCGGCATAATTAATTATTTTTCGGGAGCACGTTATCCATATGTAGTTCAAATGACACTGACGTACGTGAGAAGCGAGTCTACCAAATTTGGTAGACTTTTTTTGAGCCGTGCAGTGTGGTGTGATGTGTCATCTAGACGAGTATATAATCTAAGATCTTAATCAATAAATTATTCTCATTTACATTTAGCCCAGCGGATTAGTAAGTTGAAGTGGCAAATGACGGGCACATAGTGCGGAGATCTAATGGCAGATGGGGCCAAAAAGTTCTTGAATAGAGGCCTTGTAGCCGAAAGCGTAGTGGAAAGCGTAGGACATCCACCCACTAGGTGGTAAAGGTCGCGGGACTCCACTGAATGCAGGCGGCCGGCGGTTACTGTTGAAATCATTGCGGCTGTGCTTATGGTGTCTTATAAATGATAATCATGGGAAATGTGGATGGATCACAAAACTGGTTACATTTCGCGCCACAGCGCGACGGGTTGCGGTGAAAACGTTATTTTATGTGGTCATGTTAGGTTTACGCTCACGTGAGCTCACACCGACCCATGTCAAGAGCATAAAGTATAAAGATGCCTCTTAATAGTATTTTTATTAAAACAAAGTCGCTTTCTCTGTCCCTATGTCCCTTTGTATGCTTAAATCTTTAAAACTACGCAACGGATTTTGATGCGGTTGTTTTTAATAGATAGAGTGATTCAAGAGGAAGGTTTATGTATAATACGTACATATTATAGTACAGAAATCTATTTGTACCCTGGCGAAGCGGGGCCGGGCCGCTAGTTATATTATATATACATTTGCGTCTTCGAAACCGTGATATTTTTTGTTCGTAATGTTGATGGCACAGCTAAATTAGCGGGACAAAATAAAACTAATTATTTAACCTTAAATTGATCCCCTGACAACTTATATACATGGGTATAGTTATCTTTCTAAAAGAAAGAAAGAAAACACCTTTATTTGTCACTTATCACAACGCACACACTCATATAACATAAATTTACATACACCATACAGAAATATAAAAATAAAATAAAAAGTTTGTACGTCGCAAAAAAGTGACACGTAGGTGACCACTCAGCTTAATATTGCACTGCGGCGCGGCGCGAGCCACAGCGCAACGCTGGTTTTCAGTGGTCACCTTGAGTGACATGCGAACGTCAGCCGACATAATAATATTATTTTAAAAATATTGTATAGAGCCACAAAGTCATCTGGCCCGGTGGCCAAAACTGGAAACAAAGACGTCATTTGAAATTGTCAATCTAGCTGCCAGTCGCTGACATATCCGCCATTGGTTGTTTACTCAATGTATTTATTTTTCCTGCATTATTTAAAACTAGTGAAAAATGCCGAAAGCTTTAAAAAGTGATGCTAGGAACGTTATACTTCAGGTATTAAATTTTACGTAGGATGAAAAGCGTCTTCCGGCATCAATAATACCCTTCGAAAAATTGTATTAACGCGTAGCTGCCACCAAAGGTTTGTGTTGTCAGCTTTATAAAATAAATTCCACGAAAACAGAATTATGTACGTACTATAGGTCTACCAGAATCTCATGGCATAAAATTAAAAACAAACATAATGATTTTTATATGGCAATACCGTCAGTCAACAGCTGTTTCAAAACTTGAGTTATCCACTCAAACGTCCCGACCCCCAATTTTGACGTAAACTGTCATTTTTATAGGAAAATACACTAGTAATGAAAAAGCGTCCTAAATTCAAAATATATTATAAAAAGCGTTATGAAAAAAATATATATAATGCTTGAATAAAGTACCTTTAATGTAACATTGGCCAAAAATACATTAGCAATAGGCATATTTAAAAAAAAACAGGCAAACTCGTGTGTTGTTCAAGAACAACGACGAGTGGTGCGCAGGATTTTTTAAAAATGTAAATATTGATTTTTAACTCTCTTATTGTTGTTATATAGTTTATTAAAAGATACCTTTACATTAATAATTATCAATTATCTAAAAATAAGCCATATTCGACGCGTGATTCGAAGTTTTTTAGACACGAAAGTAAATCACGGTCGTTGTTTGTCGGTTTTCATTAAATATTTCTGTGTTAATTCTATGAAAAAATGATAAATAAAGTGTTAGAGAGAGAAAACATATCATAAAGAATAAATAGGTGCCATTTGATAATTGAAAATATATCAAAACAATTCAATATTTTAATTGATTTCCAGTATTCCGTAGAAAGTCACGCGCCATTTTTTGTAAGATCAGAGTTTGCGTTCCAAAGTTTTTGTTCAAACTAGAATGTGTGGTATGTTTGATGTTGGATGTGATTGTTATAAATTAAGTATGATGAAGCCAATTATATGGTGATTTAAATTTTCAATATCAAAGAATTAATTTATTAATTCAGTTTAAATATTTCAATATTTCCTCTCCAAATATGCATCCAAACCGTGGAAAGACGAGTTGGATACATTCGAGCCAAAATCACAAGAGCTCGCCGAGGACAGGGTCAAATGGAATGATAAAGGGGAAGCCTTTGCCCAGCAGTGGGACACAATCTAGGCTATTAAAAAAAATATATATACGGAATGGAATCCGCCATCAGGGACCGCAAACCGTTACGTACATTACGATAAAGTATAGATGCGCGACTGCGAATAATCCGAACATTGAAATGATCTACTATTAAGCCAAAAACAAATTATAAGACTGCCGGACGCGGCTGAAGAGTGGTACAATATTCAGGGTCTCTTGGACGCGGCGCGGCAGAATCTTCAATTTTCTAAATATCTTCAGCTGCGTTCATCAGCCGCATCTTATAAATTGTACCCGGCTTTACTAACGTAGTTATTCTGATACAAAACTAGTATTACAATTGGACAAATTTATTGAAATAAAAAAGAAAAATAATAAAATACATTTTCAATTTTAGGTCATCAATGTAAAAGCAAGAATGCTCGTGAGTGTTTTATTTTTTTATTTCAGTGAGTGCATGCATAGTTTGTGTCAATTAAACAAATAAAAAACCATCACTAGTGCTAAGAGTTAACTTGAACTTTACATTGAGCGGGCAGTGTGGAAATTGGGGAGACCGAGGCCCGGGCAGAGGCAGAGGCAGAAGCCGAGGCAGAGGCAGAGGCACTGTGCCGGGCTACTATGCCGGGCCAAATAAAAAAAAAAACTTAATAAATCGTACAAATCTTTAATTATTAGTTTATACAGGGTATATCAAGACTGCTACCGAAAACGAAGCCGGGTGGTAGTTTAAGCGACTTCAGACACAAAGCAACAGAAAAAGTTGCAAAAAAAAGTGACAATTTTTTTTAGTTATTTTTTTTCCTATGGCCATATTTGGGTGGTAAATACATATTTTCCTAAAATTATAGTGTATGCCCTTTTATTTATAAATACTCTAAGGTATAAAAGAGCTTAAATTATTATTTTAGCAAAAACTATGGATTTACCACCCAAAAACGACGATATTTAAAAAATCATAAAAAATAATTGTCGCGTTTCTATGCGAAATTTTTAATTGCATTGTGTTTGTAGCCACTAAAACTACCACCTGGCTTCGTTTTCGGTAGCAGTCTTGATATACCCGGTAGATTTGAAATTGTCAGTATTTATTCCTAAATATTTATTCATTGATTGAAATAATAATAATTGTTTATTTTTATTTTGTTTTAATTTTCAACCACCTACCCTTATTCGTAATTTTTAAATACTATTACAATTTTTGATTGTAATGGATTACGCTATACCTACCAGTACCTTTACCTATACAAATCTCGTCGTAATTAAGGATATTTTCTTAAAAATCTACCATAAACTACAATTTGGTTTCTAAACCAAACACTATAAAAAAGGATAACAGCTTTGCATGTCTCGATCGCTAAAATTTCATTAATGCAAAATCAATAAATACATTAAAAAACTAGGTATAACAGTGTTAACATTTGATAGGACTAAGTCATTTATATTCCATTCATGTTATTACACGTAGATAGTAACTTATTTATTGGCCCCCGCGCTGTTTGAAACCGGTTAACATCTGTATCAAATATCGTCTGGACAAGAACTTACATGGGCGGCCATCTTTCAAGCTTTTTTTTTCACCAGCGTTGCCAACTTAGTGGATTTTCCACAAAATCTGGTAGTTTGGTCCTGGTTGGGAAACATTGCTTTTAGTGGATTTTAAATGGTTTGGGGGCTGGCGAAAATTATTGAAAAGCTGCCATTATCAAATCCGACACATCATTGTTTGTTGAAAATATGATGTCATATATTGTAATCAAATATCCAAAAATAGACTAGGACGAATTTCCGTGCTTTCCGGCGTTTTTGCCATACCTATTACTGGAATCAAGTATAACAGCTCACACAATAGGTCCCATTTAAATGTAATAATGAATTCTGTGGTGCTTTATAGCTGGCTTCTCCGGCTGTAAAAGTCATTTTGGGAGGTCATTTACCTCTTTAGTTCAATGTTTTGTCACCCGCTTTGCACGGAGGGAAGTGGACATTATTTATTTCCAACTCCTCCTATTAATTTAACTTTCTGATTCATTTCGTTGCGGGTTAAAGACAAGTTAGACATTCCCGGAGACTCGCCGTATTAGCTTCAATGCTTGGTGTCATTACATTGCGTGCCACTGTTGATCCTGGCTTACAGGAGTTGCAGGGCCGGGTGTGAGGGCGGGACAGTCTCCTAAATATCCAAAAATGTAATAAAATAAATAAATAAATACACCCAACAGTCACATTTATAGTCTCGACCCCACACAAATAACTAGTCTTGTGTCGTGGGTATCAGGAACTACAACAGACTTTTCGGTCTCACTAATAGCCAGACCCGAAACAAATACCTCTACTTCACACAGATATTTGTTTCGGTGCGGGAATCGAACCCGAACAATATTATGTTAATATATTAATTAGGATATTAATTAGGAAATAGGAATATTAATAATTTGGATTAATGTTTAAAAAATGTTGCAAAAAAAAACTGAAATACAAACTGAAAATATGACTTCCTGACATCTATTGGCGAATAATGATGTGTTAAGCCATTCTATGCATGCCCAGCATTAATTGTGTAACAGCGCCATCTACCGATAAATATAGAGGTACCCAGCGTTAATTGTGTAACAGCGCCTGTCTGCGCCCCGGGCCGCCATGTTGTTTACAACAAATGCGTCGATAGATTTACTTGTATTTTCTTTTAGTGAATTTGCAAATGTAATGACCAGAAAGGATTGCTTTGTGCAGTGATTAATGTGCAGTGAATACGTGTATTAAACGTGCAGTGTAAGTAACGTCAAGGAAACAATTGAATATTTGGAAAATAATGCTCGTAACTTATAAGAAATCATTACTCATCAATTCAATAATGAAAATGTAAATATTCTCTCCAAATATTTGTTTGATTTCTATGAATGTAACAATCACAAACAGTAGACACTTCGTAATTTTATAAATACATGTATTGTTGTTGCATCCTAATTAATTCAATTGAAAATGTTTATTATTATCTAAATTCATGTTTGTTCGATTTCGTTTTTTGTGTTTATTTACTACCCCTTCATATTAGTTTCAATGAATAATGTGTAAATTCAATGTACCAAATGTCAGAATTTTAATAATATCTAATTTTATTTATGATGAAAGATTTCTATTACTTATAACATAGTACACAGGCTTATGTAAATATAATCCAATATAACAGGCTTTGCATTTTTTCGTATCTTTGGTACCTACCTCCCATTCAGGTAACCTTGGTAAAATTGTAGCTACGTAAGGCAAAAGTGCACTTTATTTCAACTTAAAATGTCATATTTGTAATAAACACATTTGTATATTTCGACGAATACTTTTGAATGTATAAATGAAATGAAATAAATAGTTGTTTATATCATTTGAAGGGTTTTATTTCTAATATACACAAATACTATCTGAATTTGAAAAAAGTTACATCAATTGAGTTATTTTGCTAATTTTTTTTATATCACACTAAAATGAACCCTATTTCAATGTCAGTAGGTTACTTTTTGCTTGAAGCCGCGCCTGGCGTTTCCGACTGTCTAACCGTCTACAGTCATGACAAACGACAGTCTAGGGTAAAGATGAGACGTATTTACGATACCAGGTTTTAAAACCAGGTATTCACTTCGAATTACGGCGCCCTGGTACGAGCAGAAAATACTTATAAGTATGAAAGTACGTCGATGCGCGGAGAGATCTGGAAACTACACATGAAAATACTTGCATAGGAAAACGATTCATAATAGAATATTAATAAGAACCACAATCGTATCTGTCAATAACACATACTTTAAACTTCAAAGTATTTTTTTATTCATACTATTTTGCTCTTTATGTGCCTTCAAATACGGGTTGAATTCCTATGCAAGTATTTTCAAATTTAGGCGCCGCTATACGTCGGTGCGCGAGGAACTTGGAACACTATACATAAAAATACTTCCATAGAAAAACTATCCTTAACTTAGTATAAATAAGAATCACAATCGTATTCGTGAATAGAAAATACTTACAAAGTATTTTTTTTATTTATGTGTTTTTGCTCCTTATTTGTTATGAAATACGAATTGAATTCTTATGCAAGTATTTTATAGACGCTGCGCCGCGGCTGGGACGCGAAGGGTTGCCGACTCATACTTACAAAATACTTTTACAATATATTAGACCCTGGTTTTGAACAATAGTATATTTACGTACTCGTATTTAGAAGCCCTGGTACTTGATTTTGCAAGTATATCTCATCCCTAGTCTAGGGGTTAAGCGAGTCGGCCGTCTGTAGTACTACTTGGTCTGTGGATACATTATTTTGCAGCGCCGCGCCGTTGTCATTAAATTCCTGGCAAACATAATGTTAGTGTGCTTGCAAATACATGCTATTTATAAAATATTAGGCGTTTTTATATTATGATATTTCGTTTAGTCTTTTATTTACTATTAATTAAAGTCATCTAAAACGTACGAATGTTTTTTTAAAATATCTGTGTATGGCAAGTAAAGCACTGCATTTCTGCCTACAAGGAGCGCACAGTATGTAATTTGTATTTAAATATGATTTCTAAAACACATAATTAAACAAAAAAAATACCGATCAAAGTTCATCGATCATCCAGGTGTTATTTTCTTGCGTCTCGTTCTTACTTGGCAACATTAAATCGTAACCCGGAACTCGGGAGTCACTAAGCAATAATGGCAAAACGCAAACGTAACAAAAATTGGTTATGTGATTATGGGTATATTTTTTTGTTTTTTATATGATAAGAATAACTTTAAGTACTATAATATGGATATCAAAAGAAAGCTTATAGTATATACTTTATTTACAAATGGATTTTATTGGTATGTAATATGATTTAATGGGTGAAAACATGTTTGAAAATGAAAAACCATTGAAATTCGATCTGTATAGAATTTTTATTATTTGTTTACAACACATTTGAATTATATTTGTAAAATAATTGTCACGTCTAATAATTCTGCATAGTTTTAGATACTTAAAGGTATTTTTTATTTCCCTGTAGCTAGAATAGGTACTAGGATATAATGCTTTATGTTTATGAATATTGAAAACGCGGGAATCGGAAGATTTCTGTCAAAATAAGTGACAGTGACGTGGACGTGTGAGTGGTTATGTCATTTGATGTGAATATTTTAAGATTTCTTTAATTCCTTAGCGAAAATATACAAATTAGTTCTACGATCACAAGTGCAACACATTGTTCACAAGGTTTATCGCCAGATCCGTGAGTAATTTGGCCAAATTTATACAAAATCGTCGATTATAAAATCGACGTCGTTTTAACAAATAAGTCGGAGTGAATAGTTTTGATACTTCATGATTTTTGGTTAGTTTTAGATTTGTACATGTGTTTTATCGTATTTACTTTGTTATCATGTTTTGAAACTAAACAATAATGCATTGAATACCTATTTTCAGGAGTTTCCAGAGTTTTTAGATAAGGAACGGTTTATTATTAATACTTTATCTTCATCGTCTTCATCAGAAGATGTACAGGAAGAGTATTTAGAAGTAACCTATGACTAAACTGTTAATGAAATAAAGAAGACTGAAAATCAAATAATACGTTTTTTATTTTACAATCTTGCATCTTTCATATAACATTTTTGGAATCTAATATTTATGTAAATAAAAACGACTCATAATAAAACTACGTACAATTTAGAAATTTGTTTTTTTTTTTTTTTTTTTTTTTATTGCATTGAATGGCGAGACGAGCAAGCCGTTCGCCTGATGGTAAGCGATACGACCGCTCATAAACAGTAGCAATATTCCACTGCGCTCGCCATCCTGAGACATAAGATGTTAAGTCTCAATATGTCCAGTAGTTGCTCTGGCTACAATGTCCTTCAATCCGAAACACAACAGTGCATTTAAGCAGTGTTGTTTCACGGGAGAAATAGACATTGCGGTGGTACCTACCCAGATGGCTTCTCACATATGAGAGACCTACCACCAGTAAAAAGGAAATTGAAAATTGTTAGATTAAGTGAGAACTAATAAGAAGAGAGAATTAAAACGAAACTGGTGGCTCGGTACCGCCATTTTTATCTACGTTTTGGAAATACCAGCGTTCCCTCTATATTATAAATACCCGTAAGGCACGTATGTATTTTGTAATTTGACAGCCTTTAAAATGACAGCCTCCGTGGCGCAGTTGGTTAGACGCCGCTTGTGAAGCGAGATGCCGCGGGTTGGTTTTGCACCGAGAGAAATGTTTGTGCAGCCCACTAATATTTCCTTCGGGTCTGGGTGTTTCTGAGATCGAAAAGTCTCTTGTATTTTCTGATACCCACGACACAAGACTCGATCTTAGTGTAGGGTCAGGACTATATATGTGACTGTTGGGTGTTATTATTTATTTATTTAGTATTGAAAAAAATCTTATTTACATTTTTTAATTGGCTATTAATCAAAAAGTACAATTTTACAAAGACAATTTTAGAAAGAAACTTTATTTACAATGTTTTACTAAAAAAATCATGTTAATTTGAAATAATAATAAATAACAATTATTGAAAGTATCAAAATATGTTCATCCAATTACCCCAGTGTTGCGATGCGCAAATTCAAATTTCCCAAAATGCCATGAGATTCTGGTAGACCTATAGTAGAATATAATATGTAAGTACATATTATAAACTAAAATGTATCTTACTCGTCTCATTTTACGTTACGTGCGTGGTGGCCTGTTGGTAAATGGACCAGATGCGGCAGCCAACTTGCTCACGCTGGTTGCGGGTTGGAATCTCAGGTCACACTTCTGACTTTTCGGAGCCATGCTTGTATTGATAAAAACGCGCTATAACGGTGAAGGAAAACATCATGAGGAAACCTGCATACCATAGCGATTTATTAGAATTTCTATGGTATGTAAGTCCACCAACCTATACGGCCTGTGATATGGCCTAACCCCCCGCAATCGTACTTTCGATTGTGGAGGAGAATACAGATACACTTTTTTAAGGGTTTTGGGGAGCGATTTGTTAGAAATCGTGTGAAGGAAAAATAATATGCAGATGAAATTGGTCATTTTCTCGACACTATTGATCGGATTGAAAAATCTTACTTTACCCCATTTATTGCAATATCTATTTTTAATGGCAACACCAAATTCGATTACAGCGACTCTCTCACCGGGTCAGATAACTTTGTGGCTCTATAGATATTATTAACGCATAAATATATAAAAAAGAAAAAACAATGACTACAGTCTACAACCTCTACAACAATAATAACAAAAAAAAAATGACATAAAACGAGTTTGAACAGATTTAAATAGCACTAAACTCTTCTACCTGATGTTATCCCGGCCGGTGCTAGGCACGGCCTTCCGGTAAATTCTTTACCATTTAACTCGATCTTCGGCATCTTTAAAAGTAAAGCCATTGACCCCCATATCTTCCTTGACGACTTGTAGAGAACGCTTCATTGGTCTACCTTTTGGTCGGGGCCCGGGACGTTACGTTATGATTGTGGTTATGATCGTAGACATAAGACTGCCACAGACCAAATTGTAAGACTGCTTATGACTATTAAGCTCAAAACACATTATAGGTTTTCGTCATACGCATAGAGTAAAGAGCGGTAAATACGGGGCCAACTGACCAATCAGGATAATGGAACGTACAAGGTTCTTTCTATGTAGTCTGTGGTCACGTCTTAAGCGTATGACCTATAATGTGCACACAACAAAAGAATCCATTGTTCAGTAGTGCGATTCACGTAACTTTTTGACGCGCCGATCAAGTTGCGGTACGGTTACAATTAAGTTTACGCTTTGGTACCAAATGGTATTCTTGTAAATGTTTAGCTGCGCGTGAACTGCGCGTGAGTTGCGCGTCAACTGTACGTCAGACGTATGAAATTTGTTTGAAATTGACATATACGCGCAGCAGTAGAATACGATAAAACGTTTGCGTGACGCGAACTTGACGCGAGCGTATTTGACAGTGGTTGTCAAAATTACGAGAATACGAAAAGGGCTGTTTTGATCGAAACTTAACCGCAATTGCACTGCAGCTAAACTTATTATAATACGTGAATTGCCCTACAGATCGCTGTAAGACGCGTTGCTCTAGTATTTATGGCCGCTTCTTTACTCTATGCGTAAGACGAAAACCTACAATGTGTGGCAGACGTCAAGCAGACATCCTCTGCTTTTGACTTGGCAGCACGTTTTTTGACCTTAGCCTAGGGAACGAATTTTATACGATTTTTTTAGGTGGCAACACAGACCAATTCGAAAGGTGGCAATTGGCAGCACAGACGACTAAAAATACAGACGGCCAACTCCATACAAACTTTTTAACACGTTATGAAAACTCACACATCGAAACCAAACATGCTTTTCTACATATATAATTCATTCAAAGTTCATCGGATCTTTCTTTCTTTTCATTGATAATTTTGTCACTGACCAATAGTAATAAAGAATTTTGTTCATCGTATTTGAGCCATCTCTTTCGTACGTTATACGTATATATATTAGATGCGTTTCCCACCAGAGCTGATCTGAAATCGGTACTTTACCGAAATTACCGATTTTGAAATATTTAGGGATGTACGTTTTACTTTCAGTAATCCGATTTTTACTACCGGAAATTTACCGGTTTTATATTTGGGTTTCATGCTTTTATGTTCAAATTTATGGATTCAAAATGAAAATAACAAATAAAACCAAGTTATAATTCTAAACCTTTAATCAACAATATATTCTTTGATTTATTTGATGTTATATTTTTATATTAAAACACTTTTATTTAAACATTTTTATCCTAATGAATATTATAACCTCCAATACTTTTTTATACATCTTCAGATTAATTTAAACATTTTCAATTTGTTAATATCTCTTAATTTTAGGACCAATAAAACAATGCCAAATTTAAGAACATGACTACAGAATTGAAATATGCATTGACAAATAAAAGTTTAAATGGAAACATTAATAATTGCAAATTATATTTTACAATACCATGAAACAGCACAAGATTACTTTGTTGGTAAATTTTATCTAAGACACAATTGACATTAAGTAAATAACAAAGCGATTTGGCTTACTTTTGGAGAAATTGAAAAGCAAAAACAAGACATACATAATTAAAATAAGCTATCAATTAACAAATAATTAGTCAAATCATGGAACGCGTTAAATGCATGATAGCTATACTAAAACTTTTTTGATTAATTATTATAATATATTAAAGGAATAGGCAGAACATATGTTTAAAATAAAGTCATTTTAAAGAATGTTAATGCTATTACTATTATAGTATGCACAATATAGGTCTATAATATAATCTTATAAACAACTGCATTGCACTGAATTTGAAAATTATAACCAAAATCTTTAGCAAATGCATTTT
Organism: Hyles vespertilio; assembly: GCA_009982885.2. NCBI lineage: Eukaryota > Metazoa > Arthropoda > Insecta > Lepidoptera > Sphingidae > Hyles > Hyles vespertilio. The sequence goes on along the minus strand of CM042815.1, from coordinate 12,154,088 downwards.
TATGAGAATCTTAATTATATCAAGAAGTATAAATATTATATACAGATTATTAATGAACATAATTACTTCTGTTGTGATTTAACCTTCACCAATATTAACATATAAGTCTACAAAAAGTGATCCTGCAGACATAGTAGAGATTTTCTTTGTACTTCCAACGATGAACGCATTTGCCTGCAAATTGCTTGGACTGGAAATTTCACCCGAGTCTAGCCTAGAAATTATAAAACAATTAATAAAAAAAATAAATATTATAAGGGCACAATCTGTTGAAGTTGACTGCTTTCCTGACTTTAGATACATATAACCATAAAAACTGATAATTATAAATTAATATGTTAGGAACTTGGAAATACCTATATCAATAGCTTTAATCTTGCACTATACTGTGCTGGGTCGACTTATACTTTCCACTGCAGAGCACAAGCTTCCTCTACAGTGGAGAGTACGAATGAGTTTATTATTATTTTTATTTCTTATATTCCTGTAGCAGATTAAACTAGAAATAGGGTCACAGCGGAATAACATATTATTATATTTACCCATTGAGTTACACAACTGGAGGGGACATCAAGACCAAATAGTTTGGAACATTCGCAAGAGTACATGTACCGTTAGGCTGTCATTCGTCCTTGACGTTTCAGCGAAGACGGACCTAATTAGGTGTAAATATAATTGGTCCATAAATGCCATATTGCGTGCTAAAAACGTGCAAAAACCATTCCAGAACAATAGGAACAAAAGATGGAGTTTCATTCCATAGGTTAATCAACCATAATTTAAATAAAGAAGCACGAAATTAAATTTAAGAAATTATTTACCGGAGTCGTTTTGACAACCGCCATTTTTGAGTGAAATTATGGACTAATATTAATGTAGTGACAGATAGGTAAAAATTGAAGTTTTCGTATAGGGATAGTGGATACTGTATGTGATGATGGGATATATATTTTTAAAAATTCTAATTTATTTTCAATACAAAAATGTGGCATATCTGGCATTTTAATTATAGTTTCCGTTAACTTTATATATTTAATTAATTCGTTAATTGTATATTTATTGTTATAATGTTTTTTTTTTCCGAAATAAAGAAAATAAAATTAAACTTTAAATTCAATATAAGAATTTATAGGCTCTATCAGGCGTATATAGATGTAGGTAGAAATTTCTGAAGTGTCGCATCTGCTACAATGCCGACTTTATCTATACTTCGCTGTCATATTGAAATGAGCACAATTTTTCTTCTACGTGTCCGCTCCAGTTGTAATACCTCAATGTATTTACCTTAATTATGTCAGATGAGGTTAGATTTATGTTTTTCAATAATTTCAATAATTTGGTATTTCTTGCTCCGCCAACATAGCTGTTCACTTATTAAAGTGTTTGTATATTTTGTTTGTGAAGGCTGCACAGATATTTCTATGTTTTTTTCGTTTGTGCACTCGGGAACAAAACACATAACTAAAATTAATAATTATCACGTAAATCACATGTTTTTAGATACGATTTACACAAACCAAATTATATCACGTTTGTACTGTTAAATATTTACGTTACTGATTACAAAACAGATGAAATAACATGCAATTAAAATAAAATAAGCAAATCCAAACTAAACAGCAATCGACTGTGGCGGCAATATGGCAGCCACAGAGTACATTACTATATAATGGCAGCGACAGCGCACGCCGGTACACGCACACATTCATAAAAGTGAAAGAGATGGGGCGAAAACGGCATATGAGAAAGCGAGAAAGAAAATTGGGTTACTTTTTAAGCCCGAGTTAAACGGGCCTGATTGGCAGTTCGTTTTGACAACTGCATAGGTAAACTGTCAATTACACATCAGACTAGGCTGTATGGCTTAGACCTTTGCCTTTCTGTCAGAATAAATAGAAAAACAACAACATCAACTGTCAATTTGTTAAAAAAATAAAACGTGAAGTTCACAGTGAAGTTGTTTGAATTAATATTACTATTAGTTTGATGATTTTTTATGGGTGAACTCACATTAGTACTGCTAATTTAGTTATATCAGTGCAATTTTCAAAGGTATAAACTAATATCTGTCCAAATTTAAGATGGTTCAGTCCCAATTCTCGTTGTGTTGGGACTCCTACAAAAGTAGTGTTTGCAGTGGATTTAGCACACTTCAACAGGTATTGAATGTTTCTCTATCATTTCGATCCTCATTGTAGGACTTCTATTCAAAGTTGCGAATATTACTACTTTAATATTATTACTCTGACTTTTCGGAGTCATGTGTGTATTGATAGTCAATCACCACGCACTAAAACGGTAAAGGAAAACATCGTGAGGAAACCTGCATACCATAGCGATTTCTAAAATTTCTATGGTATGTAAGTCCGCCAACTCGCACTAGGCCAGCGTGGTGAACTATATGGCCTAACCACTCTCAATCGTACTCTCGATTGTAGAGGAGGCCCGTGCCCTGCAGTGGGACGTATATGGGCTGATACAGAATATTATTACTACACTACTATGTAACTTTTAAAACTCATAAATAAATAAATAATTCTTTATTAGAGAATTTCCATTGGGTAGATACACCAATTTAATTTAATATAGAGTTCTATCTTTAATGTTTATTTTGTTTACATACAATACATATTAATTTATTTAATTGATTTAATTTGGTTATCAATTTAAATTGTGACTAAGCCAAGAGCCATGATTGAAATAAAACTATTATTTACGGATTTTATCGCGGATTTGGTTAAATTTTTACATTTTTCAGTCTGCCCCGTGACCATGAAAGCTGTAAAGTAATCAAAACGTCGGGAATTCAAAAAATGTAAAAATTAAACCAAATCCGCTATAAAATCCGTAAATAATATTTTATTTCAATGTGTAACATTCGCGTAAATCCAAGAAACCATTATTTTTGATGACAACAAAACACATTCTTATTTGACTGTACTTTTCTATGTTTCTTATGATATCTACTCTTAGTAATATTATTTGTGCTTGATATCACTTACATTGAAACATATGAATATGCTACCATAAAATTTAAATAAATGATGTGTAAATGGGACCATTTTATTAATAAATATTTGAAATACAGAATAATTCAAATTGTTCCATATAAAAACAATGCAATAAAATAAAAGCGAAATAAAAGAAGAATGCCCATTCATAGTAAGGTAAAAGCACCAATGTCCGACACTGAACCAATAGATGACACTTTCGAAGAAATATTTTCTAATAAGAAAACTAAATATTTTAATGACAGGCTCCTAATTTTAAAGCCACCTCGTACCATTTATGATACATGCCCAAAAGCTTGTTGGCACTGTCAGAAGTAAATTTAATTTTTTTGTTAAATGACCACAAACTGTGTCGCGCCATTATGCGCGTAATTCTTAGCGTTTTTTATAAGGAACTGATTTTTAAACGGTATGATTTTGTCTTATATTATACGACTTTTGGCTATATCGGGTTTCAATATTATATGAATATAACAATATTGATTTATTTGGACCATTTCTTTGTTATTTTGGCTGGTTTTTGTATACATTTTAAGAGGTGTCTACTATTAGTTCCAGAAATAGTTCAAAATCTAAAAGATGACATGTATGAACTTGGTAGTTTATTTTATTTAATTATTTTATTTATTTAACTTTATTGTACCCCAGAAAAAAAATATATACAGAAATTAAAACAATATTTAAAACAAGTACAATCGGCGGCCTTATTGTACTAGGCAATCTCTTCCAGGCAACCTTTGGATGGAGATAAGTGACAGGAGAGAGAAAGGGCAGTCTAGGGTGTATAGTGACAAAATAATATATCAACAAATAAACATATTAAAACACAAAATAAAAGTAAAACATATATGTAAATACATACAACATGCTCAAGCTCAAGTAGCCGTATGGTTACCCATACGGCTACTTGAGCTTAAGACGAAACTCAGAAAGATAGTCATATTTGCGTAAATCAAATATGAATCTTATGCAAAAATTTTGGACATGCTCAATTTTAATGCAAATTTAGCCCTTATGTTGTGAACACAACATTCATATCTGAGTTTTGTTTGTTGTACACTAGGCTAATTAAAAGAAGACAGTGTCAACTATTAGAGTCTACTAGATGTCCACTACCAGTATACATTAATTTCAGATTACGGTTTGAGCAATTAAAAATGATGAGATGAATTAAGATCAACTAAGAATGATGAGATGGGAAAAATAAAATCAATAAGAGAGATAATTAATTAGAAATTGATATAGGACTAATAATAATAAATTTATATACAAGTGAAGAAAATTACCATGAAGAATATAAGATCACACCTGATGATAATGTAATTTTTAAGTCCTTGAAAGAAAGATGAAGAGATTATATATATTTTGTTAATTAATTTTAAAGCACAATCTGTGCTCGGTTTGATTTTAAATTATTATTTTTTGATAACACATAATATTAAAATGATGTTATAGTCATGTCTATTATTAGTGCCAATTGATGTCTATTATTGGGGCATCTGATTTTTTATACTGTCATCTATTAGTGACTACAGCAATCCTAAGAAAAAATATTTTTTTAATATAAAATAAAGCAATCTTAATTTTTTTATAATGAAATAGTAAAATTCTAAATGTTGCTCTAACAGTAAAAGAAAACGTAACTGTAATTTTTTGAAAAACATTTTTGAATTTTGAGAATTAAGTTTGATTTATCCTTAAATTGTCTACTATTGGTGCTTTTACCTTACTGGTAAAAAATATTGTAAAACTCGGCACCAATACTGCTTTAAATTTATTATAACATTTTTATGGTATGCCCTTAAATATTTTTGCTGTTTTATCCTGGGTGTCAGATTTTTATAAAATAACATAATTATCATACATACATTTTCTTCACAGTGCCAAAGGCAAAAAATAATAATATTGGGCTTCAAGTTAATTTATTCTAGAACTCTGGCCCTGAGTCCCAATTATGTTTAAATACATTGAAAATATATACTTATTTCCCTACACATAAAAGTAGTTTTTATTGAGGGACTCAAATCTTCACACTGATACTATGTTTCATAATAAAATGGGCATTCTCCTTTTGTACTTATTTTTTATTAGCATCTGTCATTTAAAAAATATATTTGATTTTCAGAATGGTGAGTTTGTGGACATGACCCTGGCTGCAGATGGACATTTTGTCAAAGTTCACCAAATGCTAGTTGCATTAGCTAGTCCATACCTCAAGGATCTCATCACTTCGGCTCCATGCCAACATCCTGTTATCTTCCTCAATGTAAGTATAATCCAATTAATTATGCATTTAGATTTCCAAACATAGCAATTTTTTACATTTTTAGTTATCTTAAGAGGTTTTCACTTATCAATTATCATCAATCAATCAAATTAATAACTCTTTTATGTAGGTAATAGATAAAGATAGGTATATTGGTTTTATAAAATCCCTTTACACTTTTGAGGAGAAAAACTTTATGAAAGTATTCTTTATATTTTTGTTCGTAAAATTCCTCAGCAACTATTTTCACATATTATATGTAAAATTCATACTTCTTTGCCCTAAGATCTTGCTTAACTATACATTGAAATAAGTTTATAAAATAAAATGATTAAATAGGTACACAAAACTAAAAACAAAGGTCCATGTAAATGTTTTATTTATAAAATGTTTTTTACAGATTTAGTTAGGATTTTAATTATATATCTTTCTAACTCTAATAAATTCCAGACTTTCTATATCCTCATACTTGTTTACAAGGTTCACAAGTTCGTTGCTCCAATTCCAAACATTCCATAGTATAGGAATTAACTTTCATTTAATAATGCCAATGTCAGTAAAATTTATAAATATATGAGTTATCACAATAATAATTGTAACTTCATATCGCAGTATTAAATTTCATATTATTAGTGAAATACGGAGTCAATAATTAAACACAATAACAATAAGGCATCGGGAGACACTAAGCATCTGCATAAATATAATTAACATATTAACAGGTTCAATCTCTTCTTTTTCCTCTCCTTGATTATGCTGATGCTAGCTATCTTGACCTCACCGAAGCCCAGATTGAAAAGCTTGAGAGACTTCAGAATGTCTGCATTAGGTTCATATTTGGTCTTCGCAAATATGACCATGTCTCCGAATTTCGAGTCAAACTCAAGTGGCTATCAATACGTTTTCGCCGAAATACTCGAATTCTCTCACTCTTATATGGTATCTTGTTCCATCCCTGCACCCCCCATTACCTTAAGAACCGCTTTAATTTCCTTAGTCACACTCATGCGCGATCTCTTAGATCAACAGAGAATTTAACGCTAGAGATTCCCAAGCACAGCACATCATTTCTTGACAAGTCCTTTACCATCCATGCTGCTCGCTTGTGGAACGTATTACCACTGTCAATTAGACAAGCCAAGACGCTGCCAAGTTTTAAAAGACTTGTTAAGGAACATTACTTATCACTACAGTAATCTTTATTCCTGTCATAATTGTATATATGTATGTATGTGTATTGTCATCTTCACTGTTTACTTAATATATAGTATATTAATATATATATGTATGTATTTATAATTTAGGTATATAAGTATGTTATATTTAAAACATAATATATAACGTGTACATCTAGTATAATTTTCTTTTATCTCGTCCTCTGTACTGCCCCATTAGATCTTTATTATATTAATCCAGTCCATCCAAAGGTTGCCTGGAAGAGATCGCAGCTAGCGATAAGGCCGCCAATTGTTACCATGTCTTTAGTTTTAAGTATTTAATCTGTTATTTTTCCTATTTTATGGTGTACAATAAAGTTAACTGTATTATAGAGGCAAATGTTGCTGCTAGGGGCACTGGTCATACTGAGACATAACGAATGCCACTTCCTTGGCAAGCATTGTTTTGTAATACGTGGTTTTATTTAGTTTAGCTACTGTCCATGAGCAGTGGTATCGCATACCATTAGGCGAATGGCAAATGGTATGCTCATCTGGCTTAACCGATATAGAGTGGGGGCTTCGCTATTTGATACGACAACTCCCCCCTAGTCGGTTTTATGTGTAGGTGTAGGGCACCTTCCGGAGGGGCAAGACTTCCGTGTAGCAATACTTCCACCTTTAAAAAGATTAGGATGTGTGTTATTTTTTTAAATTGCGATGAATAGCAAGACGAGCATGCAATCGCCTTGATTCGCATTGCGTAGGTAAGGGCTGAAACTGCGTTAACTCTCTCGCACTCGCGCGGTTTCATACAAAAGTGCTCCGTCGCGGGGATCCGCGCGGGTGTCCGGCGAAGGGAGGCGCGTCACGCACCCGCGCGGCGGGGCCCGCCTCCGTGCGTCGGAACCCGTAGCGGGGGCACGCGCGGTACAGCGCGCGCTGTCCGTCAGCGGTAACATGACGGTGATAACATACGGCACCGAGACGTGGTCTCTCACTTTGGGCCTCATTAGAAGGCTCAAAGTCACTCAACGAGCCATGGAGCGGGCTATGCTCGGTATTTCCCTACGAGATTGACTCAGAAATGAGGAGATCCGTAGCAGAACAAAGGTTACCGACATAGCCCAAAGAATTAGTAAATTGAAGTGGCAGTGGGCCGAAAGGTTCTAGACGCCCGCTTACAAGGTGGACGGACGACCCGGCTACATTTGCAGGAAGTCGCTGGATGCAGGCCGCTTCCAACAGGTCGATGCGGAGACCGTTGGTGGAGGCCAATATTCAGCAGTGGACTTCCTGTGGCTGAGATGATGATGATGATGAATCCTTTTATTAAATTTTTTACTTAGCGCAATGTTATTGCCAGCCTTTCCATTGGTGGTATGACTGATACATATTTTACCCGTAAATTGTTGCTTCAAATATGGTTCCAGTTTCGAAAATAATTTTATTTATTTATTTTTATTTTATTTATTTAATCTTTATTGTACACATACAAAAGAACATAATAATATAAGGAAATAACATCTATAAAAAGTACAAAAGGCGGTCTTATCGCTAATAAGCGATATCTACCAGACAACCTTTGGATGGATATAAAAGAAGTAAAAAGAAAGGGCAGTGTAAAACAAAGATAAGTTAAGCTCCAATAGATATAAATTATAAAATAGATAATCATAAAAAATACATATAAATGACATAATAAATAATCATACGTCATACAATATATACATACAGGGTATATCAAGACTGCTACCGAAAACGAAGCCGGGTGGTAGTTTAAGCGACTTCAGACACAATGCAACAGAAAAAGTTGCAAAGAAAAGCGACATTTTTTTTTTGTTATTTTTTTCCGATGGCCATATTTGGGTGGTAAATACATTTTTTCCTAAAATAATAGTATATACCCTTTTATTTATAAATACTCTAAGGTATAAAAGAGTTTAAATTATTATTTTAGCAAAAACTATGGATTTACCACCCAAAAATGACGATATTTAAAAAATCATAAAAAAAAATTGTCGCGTTTCTAGGCGAAATTTTTAATTGCATTGTGTTTGTTGCCTCTAAAACTACCACCCGGCTTCGTTTTCGGTAGCAGTCTTGAGATACCCGGTATATACATACATACAATTTTAAATAATTACATAAACATCTATCTGGATCAGCCCATATACGTCCCACTGCAGGGCATGGGCCTACTCTACAATCGAGAGTACGATTGAGAGTGGTTAGGCCATATAGTACACCACGCTGGCCTAGTGCGGGTTGGCGGACTTACATACCATATAAATTCTTATGAATCGCTATGGTATGCAGGTTTCCTCACGATGTTTTCCTTCACCGTTTTAGTGCGTGGTGATTGACTTTCAATACTTTATAATTATACTACAAATTAAAAATATATCCGAAAAGAGGAAATAATACCATGAAATAATCTGTTTAGTGAGAAAGGTAGTGTGCTTTCACCAGCTTTTAAAAGGTGACAAGGTTTGTGCCCGTCGAACCACAACAGGAAGCGCGTTCCATAATCGGACAGCTTCAACAGCAAACGATTTATCAGTAAATATCGTTGTGTGTACGGGCATTCTCAGCTTAAGGTTGTCTGACGACCTCAGGGACCTCGAATGTGAGTCATGGAGAAAAGTGAAACGTTCTTTAAGATAAGATGGGGTGAGAGGATTAAACAAAATATTATAAAGGAGTGAGAGAACGTGAGTATTCCGACGAAGGCGTATAGGTAACCACTTGAGCTTAGCACGAAACTCAGAGACATGATCATATTTGCGTAGTCCAAATATGAATCTAATACAGAAATTTTGAAGTCGCTCATGTTTATTAAGTTGGTCTTCGGTGAGATCAAGATAGCTGACATCCGCATAATCAAGGATGGGAAGAAGGAGAGTTTGCGCAAGTGAAATTTTCGTGGCAATGGGTAAAACATTGTGTAACCGTCGCAAGGACCTTGCCGAGGCAAACAGCTTACGACTTAACTCTCGAAGCTGAGGACCCCAGGTGAACGACTGATCGAAGTGTAGACCAAGATTTGTTACAGTGTTACTGTATGGAACAGTTATTCCATCGCAAGAAACACTTGGTAATTGGGTGTGATCTAGTCTCGAAATCATCCTGGGGCTGCCGACAACAATGACCTGAGTCTTTTTAGGAGTGACTTTCAAGCCATATGTCTTGCTCCACTCACAAATTTCATGGATGTCGAGATTTATAGTTGCAATTGCACTTACAATCTTATCTAAAGGTGCTCGAGCGTAAATTTGAAGATCATCTGCGTAGAGGTGATAGGAGGAGCGAAGATTATATGTAATGGAATTTATAAAAATTGCGAAGTGTAGAGGAGATAGCACGCCGCCCTGTGGTACGCCAGCAGTTACACTGCACCACGAGGATAAGTTATCCTCGACACTGATGCGCTGCCGGCGCCCGTACAGGTAACTACGAAACCAAGCAACAGCAACACAGTACGCTTAGTATGATATCGAAGTCAACAATATTGAAGGCATTGCTGAAGTCTAGCAGCGCTAAGACTGTCAGCATGCCCCCTTCCATACCAGACCTGATGCCATCCGCAATATGGGTCAGAGTGGTAGTTGTGCTATGTCCTGGACGAAACCCTGATTGGAAAGGATTTAAAAGGTTATGTTTGGTAAGGAAGTCATTTAATTAGACGTTCAAGGACTTTGGATAGGAATGGAAGAATGGAAATGGGACGGAATTCGGAAAATATAGAAGCTTTGGGCTTTTTGGGAATGGGAATGATATTAGCTTCTTTCCAAGCACTGGGAAAGGTCCGTGTGGATATGGAAAAATTAAGTATATGGGAAATTATGGGAAGAATTTTGTCCAGGATGGGTAGAATCATATTGCGGCTGACATGGTCACTCCCCACTGCATTGGAGGAGATAAGCGTAATGGTCTTCCTAACATCACAACTAGCAAATTCTTTGAAAACAAAGGCAGAACAATTAGGAGTTTGAAGGGTAGAAAGATAATTTATGGTTTTGTGTGTAGTCGTTTTATCCAGATTCGACGGGGAAGAAAAATGTTGGTCATAGACCATAATATTGGTCATAATTCGTCATAGACCGGTATCGAAACTTTAAAATATTTGTAAAATGACTTTTCATTTTCTCTTAATTTACTGAACTTTACAACAAATTCTCCGCCTAGCAACCTAAATTCAATAAACGGCCTTCCTGGCTGTCGTTTTTTTTTGCTAGCCGTCGCACAGTGATTCGTCTAGAACAAGCTAGGTGGACAAAAACATTTGAGTGCGTATGTTGGTTGTTTTGGCTACGGACAGTAATATTTTAAAGGAGAAATGTGTTTTTTTTTTGTTTTTTTTTTGTTTTTTTTTCTTTTTTTTTTTATTCTGTCCCGGCGTAGTTGCCGCATTGCACCTGATGGTGAGCGCAAATACCGCCCAGGCAGAGTGTCTACTGGCATCAGACGGCAGTCCCATGTCAATAGACACAATTATGCCGACCTGCTAAGATGCCTCTTCACACTGACCCAGGATTATAGGAAGGAGGGATGATGTGGACCGTTAAGCCATGGCAGCGCAAGCCAGCACGCGTGGTTCTGGTTAGGAATAGAGAGGAGGCTTTTAGGATAATAGTAATTAAAACACAAATACAATCGATGAAAAATTTAAATATAAAATGGCAGCTTAGAAAATAAATTAATATATACCCTAATAAAAAACAAAATGAAAGCATATGTACATAATACGACTTAGTTATAAAAAATATATAATTATTTAATAACATTTTAAATTATATACTAATAGATAAATTAAGTTCACCTATACACAAATTGTATACAGTGTTAAAAATAAAATAATAAATAAATGAAATCCTAACCAGATGAATCATCACTCTCACAATCAGACGAGTCAGGTACCAAGTAATCATCAACGTCACATGGCGTTAGACTACTTGATGCCCGAGGTATTGGTATTGAAGGCGGGACTACCAAATTTAGCACTTCTGATGGTAAACAGTCTTTTTTCTTTCTGGGTAGTTCTCTGAGTGAATTAATTACAGGATCTGATGTTATTAAAAGCATATTCAATAAATCTGTATTCGTGGCAATGCGCGACTGTTTCCTAGTATGATGTTCCCGAAATCTACGACAGTCTTTATTTCGAGCCTCTTGAGCTTCTTCGGATAGTTGCCCAATAGGCACAATACAAGATTTAACAACCTCTGTACTATGCACAAGAATTTTATGCACAGTGACAGGCATATAGTACCACGAATACAAACTTAGATAGAGGGCCCTAGTCTCTGAACAAAAATTTTCAAGTTTATTTATATTTATTTCGTAACCCGAAGATAAAGTACGTAACAAAATATCGAATTTTTTAATTAAATCAATATCTAATCCTGTAATAGCTGCACTCAAATCTGGATTGGAAAAGAATCGGCGCGCTGTGTTTCCATCATTTGTATTCCCATAACCCGGTTTCGGTTTATCTACTATAAGCCCCATTTCCTCTTTAAATCTTTTTCTAATATCATCTGAACGTACTTTAACTTAATTTTTATCAATATCACCTCGAACCTGCCACTTTTTTATATTTAAACGGTAACTAATATGCAACAGACATTCAAAACAACGAATCCAGGCATGTAAAGTAGACAAACCAAAACTGTAATGTTCCTCTCTGCTGACTAAGCCTTCTAATTCACTGTTCATCATTTTGGGAGTAGCACCACATATGTAACATTTTTGTGTCGATTTTGTTTCAGTTAAAGCGTTGCAGACTTTTCCGTCAGTCATAGTTAGTAAAAGGTTGTGTTGAACAAAAATTTGAGAATCTCCAATGTTACATAAAGTTGGAATAAGATGAGATATTTCTTCCAAAACTTTGTTGGTTTCTGTTGCAGTAAGTTCGTTAGTCTCCTTCATAAACATAAATTTAATTGGTCGACAGTAAAGTGTCGATGAAGGCCTTGGATTTTGCCAAATAATGTTATGACTATCATCCGTTAACTTCAAAGGAACAAACGAAAATACAAACAGAAACTCATCAGTAGCATCTACATCCTGAAATTTTTGTTTATATGTGCTGTGGCCAGAACTCCCGTCACACCCCCATTTGCTAATTAGCTTGAATGATGAATTAGAATGCATATTTTTTATAACGTCACTTTACGCCGCTACTAAGCGTTCGGCAGTTTTATTTAAAATCGCTTGAAGCTTCATATCGACGCGAGTTTCCGTCACAGAAATATACTCTCCAGAAGGGTAACAAGACTGTTTTGACTTACATAAACTATGATATGATGGAAACACTTGATGTCCCGCCTTCAATGACCAGTTTCGCGTTTGTTTGTAAGAATAACTCGTACATTTCGAATCTACATAGTAGGCTAATGCTTCGTCACTATTCAATTGTCTACCACCACACGTTTTTTGACTTGCATCAGTTTTATCAGATGAGTGGCTACTTCTTTTGATCCCAGAAGCAACTTTTCTCTGACCCGCCTTACGGCTTGCAACTTCCGCAGCTAAGGTCAATTCGCCGGCACTGCGAGTTTGCACCAATTCTTCAACTCTGCGCTTTTTTGTTTTATAAGACGAGTCGTCGAAATCTTTTCTGGGTCGACCTTGAAGCCTACTCTCTTCTGGTGACCTGGATGAGCAAGGTCGACGCACAGAAATGGTAAAACTTATGTTGTCTCCTTCTAACCAATCTTTATTATTAATTAAAAACCGATCCAATGACTTATATGATGCCGCCCATTTTTCGGTTAATTTTGAGGATATACTAGATATTTTTTGTTTAATAGCCCTTAACGAATCACTGGTTATATCACTAACACCAAATTTAAGACTTATATGTTCCAATAAACGAACATTTCGTTCTTCTTTGGCATGTTTTCGCCATTCTTCAAAAATTTCAATTTTCGAAATGGAGAAGACACGTTCTGAAAAATGAAATAAAGTCGTTTAGTGCGGGAATGCGGTGGAAAATTATATCTAGTTTGAAAGGTGAGTATCACTACTATATACTGTAAAAAAATTAGACTGGATACATTTGGATACAAAAAGATAAATACGATTAAAATTTCGGAACTTGAAAAAAATTTAGTTTTTTTTAATAATATATTCCAAGTCGTAATGGGCTAAAGTTTCTCATAATAGAATCTTATGGGTGGTAAAATATAAAAGCACTGACCCTCGACAGTAGTATCCATCACAAAAATCACAGTTATATATCACACAAATTGAATGAGATGTTATCTAAAGTACTGCAAAAATGCAACTACTCTAATTATCTTAATGCAAATATTACATTACTTACCTTCATTACTTAATAACTCGTCCCTGTGAAATGTTTTTCACCCTTTCTACTTGTTTTTATGACATTGGGGGTGTTGTTTACGATAAGTGACCACTAATTAGTTGATTCTTGGAAGTGACTTTTGTCCAGCTAGCATGTTCTAGGCGAATCACAGTGCGTCGTTTTGCTATGTAATAATATATTAAGCTCTTCATCGACATGACTGTACATGCACACCTTTAAAATTGAACCAGCGACACTGCGTAAATCAGGTCTCCGCGACGGGTGCCCGCGACGGGGACCGTCGCGTTCTCACAGAGCTCGCCCGCGTGTCCACGCGAGGAGACGCGCGACGGTTGCCCGTCGCGGGCGCCCACTTAACACAGTTTCAGCCCTAAGAGGGCGCGCGCGCAGAAATATGGGCCGCGCGTCCGCACGCATTCTACACCCCACCGTACCACCGCGGTGGCGGTGCACCGGTGAACCTTCCAAGTCCATCCGCGAACACTTCGTAGTATTTGGAACTAAAATCATTGAATTCAGATGTTGCACCTGAACATGTACCATTGTTATGTTTTCAATTGGAAAATGGATGACCAGTTCACTAAACCATTGCCTACCTAAAATACTTGTTTTTCCGTACCCAAGAACATACAAATCCAACCGCTTGCATATATCTTTATCGACTTCCCCTCCCGCGGGTGCACAGTGTAGTGACGTGTTTACGTGCTCGTCATTAATAATTGTGTTTTGTGTGTTTTAACGGCGATTATCGGTTCGTGAGTTGTTTATTGTTGTATGGTATCGTATTGTCAGCAGTGATTCGTAAGTTTTTTAAAGTTTTAAATCGTTTATTAGTGGATTTACTCAAAGTTATTATCGGTAAGTACTTTTATTTTTGTACAGTGGGTATTGCGAAATAAAATATCGCCCGGCCGGTTAGTCAGCTGATTTGTATAACATTAATTAGTTCCCTTAGTGCCAATATATATAGTGAATTAATTGCATTTATTTCTGATAAGTAAATGTCGGTTCACAATGACGATCCGCCCGATCGGGGCCCAAATCCTTTCGGTCAAAGTAGGCTCACGCCTCGGTCACCCAGTTCGGCCAAACGGTTATTCAGCGATGTGAATTCGCCCACATCTGTTTCCCCCGTTCAATCGAAACGTCTACAACTATCAGAATCGGCAGATACTTCGTCTGTAGACAACGGCAGTGACGCGAGCCGCGCGGACTATTGCGATATGGTGTTGGAAGTATCGAGTTATTTGTCTAAGATAAATGAACTCGTTAATGACCAGGGCTCGCGCATGAATATAGCAAATAGGTCGGCGGTCTTAGATATTACACAACGAGTAACTGCAATCGTTTCATTACTTGCACTAAAATCATCGTGTAATGAAACCAAGTTGGCTAATATGCAACGCGAGTTGGATCAATGTAGACGTGGTAACGTTTCCACTAAAGATTGCAATAAAACTTATTCAGATAGCTTAAAATTACGTTTAACGAAACCCACTCCAGTAGTGCAGCCGCGCGCCCCTGCCCCGTGCGTAATAGCTTACCCGACGAGCGAACGCTCAGCTGACTTGCAGACGTCATCCGCGACGAAACAGGCGCTCTTTAAGGCAATTAATCCGAGTGATGATGGGTTCCAAATCGTGGGAGTTAAAAAAACCGCAAAATCGGGTGTTGCTCTGCGCCTTGCTAATGAGGCACAAATTAAAAAAATTACAATCTGTCGACGCGATAAAATCGGCGGGACTGCGTCTCGAAAAACCGAAGGGTCGCCGTCCCCGTATCTTAGTTAAAGACGTGCCATCCTCCATGGAAGACCGCGCCTTCTTAACAGCGTTGTACCGTCAAAACATCAAGGACGAATTACCCATAAAGGAGGATGACTTTACAAAGTCCGTTAAAATAACCCGCAGGCGGATTTTTGATAACGGTCGTAAATGGATAGGCTTAGAATTGGACTCAGAGATTCGAAAACATTTAATGGACACAAAAGATAAAGTTTTCATTGATTGGGCCACATGCCGTTTTAATGATGACATAGAAGTAGTTCGTTGCTTAAACTGTCAATATTACGGGCACGTTCAAAAGTTTTGTACAGTTAAAACACCAACGTGTGCCATTTGTGCTGAGTCTCACGAAACTAAGGCGTGCCCGCAGAAATCGAACCCGGAATTTAAGCCAGTGTGTGCGCCTTGTAAAAGATTTAAAAAATCACACGACCATCGTTGTGGGTCTCAAGAGTGCCCAACATATAAAAACAAAATCGAGCAATTAGTTCTGTCGACCCAATATTAACTAAATATGGATAAGTTTACAATCGGTCAGTTAAACCTTCATAACGACGTCAGAATTAGACACGTTAATTCACGATTATAAATTAAATGTCGTTCTAGTTCAAGAGCAATACCAACATGCGCGATTACGTAGTAAGGTAGTACAACTCGATAACAACTCACGAGCAGGTATTTTTGTATCGGGTTCAAATCTTACCGTTACTTCAGTGCGTAACCTTATGACGTCACACTGTGCTGTCGCTGAGGTGTCTAGTCCGATTTGTAAGGTTTATGCTGTGAGCTGTTATTTTCAATACTCAGATGCTGTGGGTCCCCACCTGCATCACCTCCGCTATGTCTTGCGGTCCCTCGCTGGACATAAAATTATTATAGGTGCTGACGTTAATGCGTCATCTGTCCTTTGGTATGGTAAATATCGCTCCACCGATACCGAGCGACGTTGCGCTGTAGAAGATTTCATTGCAGAAATGAATCTCGAAATACATAACACCCCCGATGCACCACCTACTTATAGTAGCCCTATGGGCGAATCTTCTATTGACGTCACACTTTCTAGTGGAGACGTCCGTATTGATAGGTGGCGCGTCCTGCCGGACGCGTCATGTAGTGATCATCGCCTGATTGTGTACGAGTTCTTGCCTAGATTGACGCAGGGTCCGAAACATAACAATTTTAATTTTAGATATAAATCTAGAGGCGCCAACTGGGATTTATTTAGCTCGATATTTGCTCGGCATGCCGGGGACTTCACTCGCAATGATTTGTCAGCTGAAACCTGTGCTGAGATTATGTCGAACACGTTTACATATTGCGCAGACGTTACCATCGGTCGAGGTTCCATCACAAACACTCGGAGGTGCGATTGGTGGAATGACTTACTAGTCCAACTACGTCGAACTTTTCGCAGAGCGCGTAGGCGTTTTAACGGACTTAAAAGACGTTGTGTTACAGGGGAAGCATTAACATCTGCTTTAAATAGACTGAGAGTTGCCAGATCTCATTATAAAGCCGCCGTCCAAAAATCGGAAGGAAATTTGTTACGAAAAATTGTGGCTAGGTTAGATAGTGAAGGTCCGTGGTCTCCTTTATACCATGAATTTAAAGCAAATAGGTCGATCAATTTGGCTTATATTGAAAATTTAAAAATTGACAACAACTTCACCACTGGCATTGAGGAGACAACGGAAGCTCTGTTACAATCATTAATTCCGGATGATAATGTTGAAAATGACACAGAATACCACAGGCAGATTAGAATGTGGGCCGTAGAACTGCCGAACTCTTCAGATTCAAATCTCTCGTCCTTTGATGAATTTAGTGAAATCGTACGATCTTTGCCTCTAAACAAGGCTTCCGGTGACGACAAAATATCCAATAAAATGATAAAAGAAGCGTGTAAATCGGCCGGCGATGCATTACTTACTGTTTATAATAGATGTATTGCTGAAGGGGTGTTTCCGCGAGTATGGCGTACCGGTTTCATTCGGATAATACCCAAGAGTGGCGATAAATCACCGCATGACCCGAAGTCGTATAGACCTATTACACTCTTGCCGTCGCTAGGGAAACTTTTAGAACGTCTTATCGTCCCTCGATTGCTACCGGGTGGACCAAAATTTCACGAAAATCAGTTCGGATTTACTACGGGTAAGTCAACCATCGACGCGGCAGTTTCGGTTAGAAGAGCGGTAAGTACATCGGTGCGCAAATATGTACGTGGTATTTTCCTGGACATCTCCGGTGCTTTCGACAACGCTTGGTGGCCAATGCTGCTTCTTAAGTTGAAATTACGAGGTTGCTTTAAAAATATATATTCACTTATTTACTCGTATTTCTCGCACGGAACAACCAAACTTAAACTTGGACACTATGCCGTGTCGAAACCACTGACGATGGGTTGTCCACAAGGCTCAGTCTTAGGTCCTTATTTGTGGAATTTAGGCTTCGACGATTTTCTTACGATTCCCTTACCGTCAGGGTGTTCTTTGACCGGATATGCGGACGATGGCCTCTTGCTCATAGAATCAAACAGTAGGTCGGGACTAGAAAATAGTGCAGACGCGTGTTTAAAATTAATATGTGATTGGGGCCATCGAAATCGCTTAAAGTTTGCACCACATAAAACGTTCCAATTACTTTTAAAAGGAAGTTTACAATCACCGCCGCGATTTAAATTTAATAATATCACTGTTAAGAAAAAAGAATCGGTTTGTTATCTTGGTTTAATTTTGGAAAGGAATTTTTCATTTCTTGAACATATTAAAAACGTCGGGGAAAAGTCGAAAAGGAACTTTTTTGCTTTGACAAGAGTATCAAAATCAACACGGGGGCTATCTTTCAATACACTACAAATCATCTATGGAGCAACTTACTTAGGATGTATTTGTTACGGATCTCCCCTATGGGCTAATAGGGCTACTATCGGCGCTGTGCGAAGAAAACTGCTCCAGAGCCAACGCTTGGCCTTGATATTCTTGTGTAAGGCATATAGAACTGTTAGTACCGAAGCTTTGCCTGTCCTGGCGGGTGTACTTCCAGTCGACCTGGAGGTGCAACGTCGCGCCGCCATGTATTACTCTACTAGGGAGAATATGGATAAAAGTTTTTTAACCGCACGTGAACTTTTAAAAATTGATAGATTATTTAAACCGCTTTCAGTGGTATATAGCGAACTATTAGATGAATGGCAAAATAGATGGGAGGTATCTTTGAAGGGACGACATCTATATCAATATTTTCCTTGCGTTCGTGACCGTTTGACAAAGACTTGGTTGGATGTCGATTATTGCGTATCACAGTTTCTCACGGGCCATGGTAACTTTAGGTCTAAACTTTACTCTTTTACGCTTGTTGAATCGCCTGCATGCCCATGTTCAACACCTAATTGCGAGTATGAGCAGTCCGCGCATCATATACTTTGGGAGTGTAGTCTTTGGCAGAATGAGCGTAAAACTATGCTGGATAGTATGCAGATATCATCTGGAGTCGTATACTACATGGACCTTGTAGAGACTAGGAAGAACTTCCGTGCTTTCCGGCGTTTTTGCCATACTTATTATTGGAATCAAGTCTAAAAGCTCACATAATAGGTCCCATTTAAATGTAGTGATGATGTGATCCGTGGTGCTTTACAGCTGGCTTCTCCGGCTGTAAAAGTCTTTTTACGAGGTTATTTACCTGTTTAGTTCATTGTTTTGTCGCCCGCTTTGCACGGAGGGAAGTGGACAATAATTTATTTCCAACTCCTCCTATTAATTTCACTTTCTGAATAATTTCGTTGCGGGTTAAAGACAAGTTAGACATTCCCGGAGACTCGCCGAGCTTCAATGCTCGGTGTCATTACATTGCGTGCCACTGTTGATCCTGGCTCACAGGAGTTACAGTGGTGGGTGTGAAGGTGGGACAGTCTCCAATATATCTTTATACTGACCTAATGGTGAAAATTTGCCTGCTGGTTGAATAAGTTCCCCTGTATAGTATCGAAGGATTAAATTGGATGGTTAACATGGATTAATGGTACAACTTGAAAAGAACTCGTCATAACATTTTTTGCTCATACACGATATTGTCGATGACTCATACACGACAGTGTTAATCTCCATTCTCAAAATACACTCATTTGCAAAAAAAAAAACGGGCGGTTTTGATTTTAATTCTTCTTTAAAAAAATACGGTACCAAAATGATTTCAATCATTTGTACATGTTACTGCCCGGTTTTAAAAATGCCGTGGTTAAAACAGTACGTTATAAATTCAAATTTTCGTTTGATGCTCGTTTTTACAGAAAAACACTTTTTATCATACATTTTTGGTGCGAAGTTCCAAAAGATAATATCGGTTTTCATAACTTTTAGTCAATTTTTATGAATTTATTTCATATTCTTAATTGTCAAAGCTTCATTTATTGCTGTTTAGCTGTTTCAATAATGTTAGAGAAAGTGGTAAAAGCTACCAAAATTATTGCGCTGCTCGAAGAGGGTTGCAGCCAATGCTTCGTGGCTCAGAGGCTAAGTGTGAGTCGCTCGACGGTTCAAAGGACCTGGCAGCGGTATCAAGACACCGGTTCCATCGAGAGAAGGCCTGGTTCTGGAAGAAAACCATGTACCCAACCACGGGATGATCGTTTTCTTGTGAGTCGCGCATTGAGAAATCGCAAGTGCAATCGCAAAAAAGTCTTCGTATGTGGACCTTAAGAACAACCTCGAAGAAGTAAGAAATGTGCATATTAGTCTATGGACGGTCAGGAGGAGGCTTCTGGCGGCCAATATACCCAGTCATCGCCCGGCCCGCGGCCCTAAGTTACTCCGTGAGCACAGAGTTGCCAGGCTTAGGTTTGCTCGAAATTGTGAGTCATGGACTCAAGAAGACTGGAATAGGGTATTGTTCTCCGATGAAGCCAGGATATCTCTGTTCGGTGAAGATCGACGTCAGCGAGTGCTACGAAGACGAGGAGAACGCTTTGCAGAGGCTTGTTTTGAAGAAATCACACCTTATGGTGGGGGCTCTATTATGTTTTGGGCAGGAATAAATTCAATGGATCGTACAGAGTTAGTCTTCATTGAAAACGGCTCACTGACTGGACATCGATACATAACGGAAGTTCTAATTCCTCATGCACAACCCACATTGGCCGCTTTAGGCGAAGACTCAATTTTTATGGACGACAACGCTCGCGCCCACCGGTCTGGCGATGTGGAAGCGTATGTGCAAGAGGTCGGCATTCGTCGTTTGGATTGGCCAGCTCGAAGTCCCGACCTCAATCCTATAGAGCATGTCTGGGACGTTCTGAAACGACGCGTGAGATCAGTACAACCGGCTCCGCAGACAATCAGAGAGCTGAAGAATGTGATTACCGCGGAGTGAGAACGTATTCCGCAAGCAAGTATCCGGGATATCCTCGCTAGCATACCCAGACGAATTCAAGCTGTGATTTCAGTTAGAGGGGGTCACACTCGATACTAAACATTTATCTGCTTTTACTTTATTAAAGAAAAAACAAACAAAAATCTTTGTTAACTTTTACTTCACGAGCATATGCACTAGTAGCGAGCATACACTACTAGTGAACTTTAGGATTAAAACTCATAAATTTTATCAAAAATTTATGATAATACTGACGAAAATGATTATTTGCTTATTAATTTACAAAATTGTGAAAGTAAAACTACCTATAATTATCAAACAAACCAATAGTAACATTTGAAATGGTTCATTGCTTACGTGCCCGTTTTTTTTGCAAATGAGTTTAGTTGCCTTAGTAACAAATATAAAATTCTGCTTTTATACTATAACACTGACAAAATTATATTATGTTAAAGTTTAAAGATAGCGTAATATTTAATAACATGTAATTTTGCCGGCGTTATAGTATAAACGCTGAATTTTATATATGTTATTAAGGCAATTATAAACAAACTAGCGGCCCGGCCCAGCTTCGCCCGGGTACAAATAGATTTCTGTACATTAATATGTACGTATTATACATAGAAACCTTCCTCTTGAATCACTCTATCTATTAAAAAAACCGCATCAAATTCCGTTGCGTAGTATTAAAGATTTAAGCATACAAATGGACATAGGGACAGAGAAAGCGACTTTGTTTTGTACTATGTAGTGATACTTCCTAGGTATTCACGCTGTATTTTAAGTCTAGCCTGTCTGGATCTGTATCGACCCATGTACGATCCACTGCAGGGGACGGGCCTCCTTAATAAATGAGCATATTATTGAGAGGGGTAAGACCATATAAACCACCAAGCTGGTCTAGTGCGGGTTGGTGGACTTTTTATATACTTGAGAAATTCTTCCAAATTAAATAATTAATAATTTTTTTTCTTAATCGCTCCCGTATGTAGGTTTCCTCTCATAAATGCATAACAAAGCAACAAAGGTAGATTAACACATCTACGGCAATTTTACTTTTCAAAAGTGTTCAGTCACTTATGTACGATTTGCGTGTTTAGGATTTTTTTTTTGCTTTTGTTGTTCAGAAACTTTTGTAGCCTTAAGGTGTTCATGAATTTTGTGGCCGCACCTCATGAATTTTGTGGCCGCACCTGGTCAACCACTTCTGTGGCTTCGTATGTGCAAGACTTTTGGCGTTTTGAATATGTTCAACGACTTTTGTCGCTGACTGTACATATTGGCAGTCGCATACTAAATGTTAATAATTAATTTGTTTTTGTTACAGAACGTGTCTCACAAAACACTATGTTTATTACTTGAATATATATACACAGGAGAGGTGCTTGTGCGAGCAGATCACCTATCAGCATTTGCAGAAGCAGCTAAGTCTCTGCACATTAAAGGCCTTGAGAATATTGTAATATATTATTTTACTTAATCTTTGTAGAACTATTATTTGTTACCATTATGTACAAATGTGTACCAGTTGAATGTAATTGTAAAGTAATTGATTGTAAACAATTCCTAGAAAATCTATACATTTTTTAAATAGCCAACGGAAATGTGTTACATTCGGGATGTCAATAAGAACAGCTAATATATTGCGCATTCCTTTCCACTTATTAATTAATTATTAATTTTGCTTATGAATACAGGTCTCAACAAAGGATGATTAGGTTAGTTAGATTTTCGATAATATATACAAAATGATGAATAATATTTGAAAACAAAATTAAAAATGGAAAAAACTAACCTAAACTAACGATTGTTTCGTTACGGTTGGGTGTTTTATTTTATACACAGACGTATTGATTTTTTTATGTTATTCGTAGTATCATCTCGGAATTGTGTACAATTTCTTTTTATATATTTCCGGTAACATATAATTAAATAAATATAAATAAAATTCAGTACTTTCTTGTTTGAATACATGTTCGATGTTATACATGATTGGTCCTAACTGGTCACCTATAACTAAACGTTAGTAAACAGGTGTGTTCTATGATACCGGTAGTGCAGTGCCAACAATCTTGCATCCTGTATGTGCGACTGTAGTTATAAAAATAGTTTTCCACATAAATATGTATTAAATTGAATTCTTGAATATTGTTACCAACATTAAACACTGTGGAATATTGCTTTTATCGTGTTTGTACCCAATCTTAATGTTTTGTTTTCAGTCAGGCAATGAGAGTTCAAAGTCTATGCAAATTACACCCATGGATGACAATACAATACGCAAAAAATCTACACTAAAAGGTTTGATTGTGCCCACGACGGAGTCATCAGAGCAGGTATGTTTATTGTTGTTTTATCTTAAGACCACATTCAAGTTATACGTACGCACTATTGGTATATATAGAGTTTTCTGTATCAGCCCATATACGTCCCACTGCAGGGCACGGGCCTACTCTACAATCGGAAATACGATTGAGAGTGGTTAGGCCATATAGTCCACCACGCTGGCCTAGTGCGGGTTGGCGGACTTACATACCATAGAAATTCTTATGAATCGCTATGGTATGCAGGTTTCCTCACGATGTTTCCCTTCACCGTTTTAGTGCGTGGTGATTGACTATCAATACACACATGACTCCGAAAAGTCAGAGGTGTGCCCTGGGATTCGAACCCGCGACCACCGTGAACATGTTGGCAGCCGCGTCTAGTCCGTTTGCCAACAGGCCACCACGCACTTTTCCGACATATATGATTCATCAAAATAAAGTTTTCTATTTTAATGTTATTATAGCAAAAAAAATCTTGCGCTGTTATGATAGAGTTGTATCTTTGGTTACCATAGATAAATAAGTAAATACAGACAACATTTAGCAACAGGTAAATCCTTCAGCATTATACCAAGTCTTATAACGTGGATAGACTTTTAAAGTCGCAAAACTTGATATATTCATAGTACCTAATATGAATATTATAATAACTAATGTTTTGTTTCAATTTAACAGATTAACATACCACAGTCAGCCAAAAGGATTTACATAAAACATGAGAAAACATCATCAGTCCCGTAAGTTTCTCTATCTTTACACACTGTACTATTATTGCATATATTATTGATATCTTTTTGATAAATTTATAATAATACAATAGGCTATTTGACTTATTTCTGGAAACCTTATCCTTATCTATAGACCTTACAAATAAAGGTTATTTTTAATTATGATATATATATATATATATATATATAATTTAAAAGTAATTTTACAAAATACACTGAATAATTATTACACAGTCAAAACGCTTTGTCGGACAATATGGCGTCAGTTCGTAAACATCCGTTTCACAGATTCGTTCGCATGTGTCACTCATTCTCAAATCAACCAAACATCAATTAATCAATCAATTGTCCGAATGTGTTTTTGTCAAAAAAAATATAATTATTTTTCTTTCTTCACATTTTATTACATTGGACATGTTAATATTCTTAATTCACGGTATAAATGTCAAATAACGCGTTTTAAAGGTATTTTTAATATTTAATTTGTATCTCTGCCGTTATCAATCCCATTCATTTCCTGTACGTGAGTAGTTCATACTAATGCATGACGTCATAGCCAATCAAAATCGTTTACGATCACGTGGCGCGAACTCAAAATCAATTAAATTGTAATTCTGGTTTTTAGCCAAAATATTTTTTTTTTATTTATTTATTTATTTATTTGAGGAAGATTTACAGACAAATAATATCTATTATTATTAAGTACAATGAACAGTTAAGTGCTAATTACAAATCTTCACCAATAGAGAAACATGTGGGAATATATTGGGCTAAAAAATATAATTTCTATGAGGGAGTAGAATAATTGCGTGTGTATGTTTTATATATACATATACATACATAAACATATATACACATACATATATACATATACACATACACATATATACATATACATGTATTTCTTATATATTTAGTTTAAAGGTGTGTATTAATTTGTTAGTTTTGTTTATTGTAGTGTGTTCGATTCAAATGAAATATTATGGTAACGAATTAAAGAATCGATTAGCCAAAAGTTTCTTAATATATTTTGAGGTAGTGCAAAACAAGTCTATTTCTTGTGGAAGTTGATTAAATGAGTGTGGTGCTCTCAATGCGAATGTGTTTGCTCTATATTTAGTTTTGGCTTGTGGAACATGCAGTATGGCTCTCTGTCTAAGTCTTAGGGTATTTGTTTTTAATGAGATCATAGAAAGTAATTCTTGGCAATCAACTGTTCCATTCGCAATTTTTGTGAGATAGCAAACGTCGTTGATACTTCGTCTATTTTCGAGAGGTAAGAAGTGATATTTTCTGCATCTGTGATGGTAGTCAATTGAGTGTTGGTTACATTTAAAATCGAGAAACTTAAGAAATTTCATTTGGATGCTTTCGATTCTATGTTTATGGATATGATACTGAGGGTTCCAAATTTGCGAAGCGTATTCTAGGTGACTCCGTACGTACGCACAATATAGTATTTTAATAGTTTTAATGCTCTGAAAATTTGAGGATCTTCGAAGAATAAAACCCAATGACCTTGATGCTTTGTTAACGATATAGTCTATATGTTTGTTGAACAAGAGTTTTGAGTCGTGTACCACTCCGAGGTCTTTAATTTCTTGTACTAGTTTTAAGTCCTGATTCCTAAGTTTATATCCAGTACCCAAAGTTTTTTTGGATCGTGTATATGAAATATAAAAGCATTTCGACACATTGAGATCCAATTTATTGTGAATGCAGTAACTCTCAAATCTATGGAGATCGGATTGGAGGTTCTCAACATCTGCAGTGTTAGTTATCGCTTTTAAAATTTTCATGTCGTCAGCGAATAACACTATTTTCGAGTGATAAAAACAATGCTTGACGTCTGCAATAAAGATATTGAAAAGCAAAGGTCCCAGTATAGAGCCTTGTGGTACACCGGATGGAATAGGAGCCCAGGCCGACGTGTAGCCATTTAGTACAACTGCTTGGCTACGGTTATCAATGTATGATGCGAACCACCTAAGTAAATCCCCGTGTATTCCTGCAGAAAGTAATTTCTTTAAGAGCAAAGAGTGATCGATGCGGTCAAAGCACTTGCTGTAGTCGGTGTATATCACGTCAACCTGTGCTCGTGAGTCCATCCCGGCTGATATAAAATTATTAGCCACAGATAAGTTGGAAACCGTCGATCGATTCCTGAGAAAGCCATGCTGTTCATCGTCAAAAGAATGTTTGAGTGCGCTGTATACTTGCTCATGTACAATTTTTTCTAGTACTTTGGCAAACAAGCATAATTTCGATATTGGTCTATAGTTTTCTATATGATTTTTATCACCCTTTTTGAAGATTGGTGAAATGAACGCTGTCTTCCAAATAGATGGGACTACGCTTTCAGAGACTGATCTTCCATATAAAATATAAAGAGGTTTTGTAAGGCTTTTGGCACAGTTGCGTATAAGACTTGGTGGTATTTGATCAGGACCACCCGATTTTGCGGGATCCAATGATTCCAGCAATTTTAATATTCGTTCTGGATGTATAATTATTGAGCCGATACTAGATGCGGTGTAGTGGGGGACACTGAAGTCGTTGGTAGTTGATCTTGTGCAACTGGCCGTGCTGATATTGAAAGTTGACAGAAAATATTCAGCAAATAAATTGCATATACTTTGACCAGTATTAGCCGTGGCGTTGTTGTAGGTCATACTGTTAGGATATGATCCTAGGTGTTTTTTTTGTCTTTATATAGGACCAGAATCGCTTAGGGTCTTTAGTTATATCTGCTTCGATCCTATCCATGTACGATCTAAACAGGTTTTCTCCAATTCTGTAGCTCGTCGGCGCAACAATGTGAAAGACTTGTAATCGGATAGGTTTCCGTAGGTGCGGAATTTGGTGTGAAATTTATATTTTTCTTTCAAGATCTTTTTCAGAGCACTATTGAACCATGGTGGATATGACTTAGAAGAGACAGTTTTTTTTGGGGACTAACTTATCACGTATGGTGTATATGTGACTATAGAATGTTTCCACGGCTTTATCTAAGGTATTGTTATGGAGTATATCGTCCCAGTCAATCTTGTCTATCGCAGAAGACAGTTCGAGGAAGTTCGCTCTGTCATACATATATTTGGTTCTAGGTTCCTGACTGAGTGCATGAAGTTGGACAAAGTTAGCTTGTATGCTTAACGATTTGTGGTGGGGGTCCTCCTTTATGAGGGGAGAGCTGCTCGCAGTAACTGACACTGTGTCGTTTGTCAGTACCAAATCTAGAATACGTTGATTGCTGTTGAAATTGTTGTTATACTGACTGAGGTTGCATGTGTTCAGGGCATCGATAAAGTATGTCAAGTGTCTATTGTTTGAAGACAGTATTGGTTTTAAGTCCAGTTCGTCATTGCTGGCTACCCAGTTCAGTGTCTTCTCGAGGTTAAAATCGCCTAAAATTATGAATTTATCAAGAGGGTGGGATAAAATAATTTCTGATAACTTGTTAGTGAAATTTTCAAGTTGCACCTTATGGGTATTGCCGCCTTCCTCATTAATTAAATATCGGCCCATATCGTTGGATTAACATTTTTTAAACTTGTTCTATGTTCGTGAAATATTTTTTTAGTAAAAAATAATAATATCGTTGAAATATGATCATATTTTACCGATTTTATCACGGCGTTGAGTTTTTAATTATTATTTTTTTTTCCCAACTTTTCGATTACTTTGAAGGTTAAAATGAAGCCAGATGGTAGATTTTGTGAGTAAATACACAATGCAACTAAAAAATTTGGAGTTTAGTAGTAGAGTTTAGTATTTGGTTGGTAAAATGTGAATACAGTACCCGGCGATAAATATTGCACATCGGGCTTTGGAAAGAGACAATCGGCTAATTTCGGCTTCGTAGAGCATTATCTCTGTCGCACACTACCTATGTGACGTTTTGTCAGTCGTTGTTTGTGCGATAGAGTGCGGTCGCGTCCAGTTCAAAATATATATACAGGGTATATCAAGACTGCTACCGAAAACGAAGCCGGGTGGCAGTTTAAGCTACTTCAGACACAATGCAACAGAAAAACTTGAAAAAAAAAAGCGACAATTTTTTTTGTTATTTTTTTCTATGGCCATATTTGGGTGGTAAATTCATTTTTTTTCCTAAAATAATAGTGTATACCCTTTTATTTGTTAATACTCTAAGCATAAAAGAGTTTAAATTGTTATTTTAGCAAAAACTATGGATTTACCACCCAAAAATGACGATATTTAAAAAATCATAAAAATTGTCGCGGTTCTTTGCGAAATTTTTAGTTACATTGTGTTTGTAGTAACTTAAACTACCACCCGGCTTCGTTTTCGGTAGCAGTCTTGAGATACCCGGTATAGAGTTGTTAACACCCCCAAATTTAAATAATTTAAAGTTGTACTATGGCATCTTTAGGAAAAAGAGGGAAACCGTTATGAGGTCAGTCACTCCAAATTATCTACAATGTTTATAAATATTTTGTAACCGAAGCTTACAGATTTAAAAAAAATGAAGATGAAAATGTAAGTTGTTATTTTAAGAAGGTTCAAGCGCGAGTTGCAAATGCCACTGGAATTTCAAGAAGAACTTTGAACAATATATTAAACGAAGTCAGTACTGAAACACATTCTACTGAAATTAAGTTTAGCACTCCAAAAAAAGGGAGACCAAAAAAGCAATTTCGTTTGGATATGGACGATTTTGATTATGATGTTGTTCGAAGAATGGTATATGATTTTCACTTACCTTTTAATGAACTATAAGAAAAAAGGAGTAAAAAAGCCTATTTCAAAAGGTCAACGTTTGATAATAGTTCATGCGGGAAATGAAAAAGGCTTTGTACCCGGTGCCTTTTTGACGTATAAATCCACGGATACTACAGGTGACTATCACAATGAAATGAATAACGATAACTACGAGAAATGGCTGGTTAATCAGTTAATCCCAAATATACCCAGTGATTCCGTTCTAGTTATCGACAACGCACCTTATCACAATAAATATGTTGAAAGACCCCCCAACTCAAACACCATTAAACAGGAAATGATCAACTGGTTAAACAGACACGAAATTCCAGTTGATCCAAAATTAACAAAAACCCAGATTTACGCTATTATATGTCAGCACAAGGAGAGGTATACAGAGTTTTCCGTTGACAAAGTACTTGCCGAACATGGGCACACTGTGTTGCGATTGCCACCGTATCATCCGGATTTAATCCAATTGAAAATACATATATGGTCTCAACTAAAAGGCTATGTAGCCTCTAGAAATGTGGGTATGAATTTAACTACAGTAAAAACGTTATTGACTGAAAAAGTAAACATGATCGGGGCTGAAGAGTGGAAAAAGGTTTGCGATCACACAATCAAATGTGAGAATGAATATAGAAGCATTCAACACGGTTTAGACAATTACACTGATAGACTATACTGTTTCCATTCGTTTATTTTATTTTTGACAGTTCACGCCTATAAAGTACGACATTACAGTAGAACAATATTTTGAAATAAAAGTAGATACTTTCTTGACGGGTAACGCCCACTTAGAGTTGTGCCATTCGTAACGAATGACCACAGATAACAAAAACGATTTTGAATAGAATCAATCAATCGGAATCATTTGAAATAAAATTACATTAAAATGCTAATGAAAACAGTTAAACGTAATATAGTACCCAATATTAGGATCGAATGTATTTGCTGCAAATTAATTAATATGAATAAAGGTATACGTATTGAAGTGACTTTTAATAAGAGTTTAATTTAAAATAATTACAATGATTACAACGAAAATAAATGTTTAGTACCTACTTGTAATAAACAGTTAAACCATGTTGGAATTCATAGTACTTTAAGGATTAAATAATTAAAACAACTAAAAGGTAATTTGTTAATATTTTTATTTATAAACAATCGTCTGTTTCGTCGGAATCGGCGTCGTCGTCACTCGTATCCCCAGTAACACTAATTATTAATGAGTGCATGGGTAAGTTGTCAAATGCGACATCGCGATCCCAATCAGACATTATTTCTTTCTTCGTCTTATCTACGACACTCGCCCAGTTATGAGGCGTCACATTTTCACACGCATTTTTAAGCAACTCCAGCATTTTGTTTGCGGTGAAAGGAGGAGTTGTATTTATTCTCGCAGCATATCCTTTCACTTGCGCCCATATTAGCTCTATGGCATTATACTGGCAATGATATGGAGGAATTCTAAGGACGGTGTGCCCATGTTCTGCAGCCATTTCATCTATAACGTATCGTTTAGGCTGCTTCCTCATTTTTAATATTTTAAGTAACTCTACTTTTAATAGGGACTCGTCCACCTCCTCGCCATTGTTACGGAGCCAGTTTATTATTTCATTTTTTTTACTGGCTTGCGTTGGCATTTTGTTAATTTGCCGAGAGTGATAGGACGCATTATCTATAAATATTGTTGATGGCTGTTCGAGTGACAATAACATTTCCCGAAACCATTTTTCATATACTTCGGAATTCATTTCTTCGTGGTAATCCCCTGTTTTCTTTGATTTAAAAGCTAACATAGCATCTTGCACAAATCCTTTTGCGGTTCCTGCATGACAAATTATAATTCTTTCACCTTTTCCCATTGGCACTGCGGTCGAGGAGCTAGCAGTGTTGTCAGTCCAAGTTTTTGATACCGTGTGATTCGCATTGAGCCAAGTTTCATCGGTGAAAACAACATTCGACCAGTCTTCTATTTTTTTAGCTTGTCTTAAAAATTCGCATCGATACAAAGCAACATCATTGCGTTCCATCAATATTTTTCTTTTGTCACATTTTTTGTATTGGAATCCAATCCTATTCAATACCTTCGCCAAAGAAGACTTTTGACCACGGAACAAGCCACTAGTTTTCAGAGATTGTACTAGGTTATGTAAAGTAGGAATCTCTTTTCTTTGGTAATAATCGTATATATGACGACGAATAGCATCACCATCAAAACTGTCAATTGCTGTCACTTTAAAGGGCTGACGTTTTTTCTTAGGTGTAGATGGCTTGTTTTGTTCCATGCCACTACTGCCGTAGCCTTCTTTAATTATTTTTGAAACTGTTGGAGCAGTAATACCTAATGCTGCTGAAACACGGTCTCTGATTTGAGTCACTGGTATAAGAGGTCCACCATTACGGCTTTCCCTTTCAAAGTACTCATGAAGTCGCAACACAAACTCCCTTGTTTGTCCTTTAAGCACCTTTCCTTTAGGCATTTTGAAAGTGATGAAAGCAGGTACGATGTTCTCAATTCAACCAAATGTAGGAATTCACGGGTAAAACAATACGGAGGAATATAAATACTCAACTCGACGTATGAAAAATGTGAATTAAAATTCAGCGAACGGAAAACACTAGCACGGGCGCGGGCGTCTCGTTGTGAGTGACCACAAAATGGCGGCGCGCGTCACCTGTCTGCCCAGTGTTGCCGTTTCACAATTTGTTTTAACAACATTACTATTGCCGACGGAAGTGATAAGAATATTAACTTAACATGAGTAAATGGTTTATTTTAATATAATTATTAAATCAAGTAACTTAAATATCCCCGAAGTTTTATAAAACAATGCATGGAGCAAAAAAATAAAATATGTATTAAATCGATTAAAACTTGTTCAAAAATAAAATCGTTTGTTATAAAAAATTGATTCGATAACGCATCAGGCCATCACTATTTGATTCAGTACTCGATGTGTCAAAAATAAAATAAACGAATGGAAACAGTATAGTGATAAATACGGCTGATAGTGACAGTGATATTGACCTCTTTGAGAGAGCACAGATAGTGAAATGGAAGTAATTAAGAATTAGAATTATTATTATTTTTATTACAACGTCTCACTTTAACAATAGGTACAATGGTGTTTATTATGTACACTACAACTGTAATTTTCCAACGTCATTAAATACGTAAACATAATGTGAACATATTTTTTTTATTTTATTTTACCCGAACCTAAAGCCATCACTTATAGAAAAATTGGTGTATTTTATACAAAGAATAAAAAGAATTATTTATAAAAGACGATATAGTACCTAAGCAAGGGTTTAAAATAATATTTTAGCAATTTAGCGGTCACAATCTTAATATACCATGTTCCTATCTATATTCCCATCTACCTATATATTTGATTTATAAAACTATATTATATTAAAGGTCAATAAAACCTGACTCGATCGTGTCAATTGCGGGTAAAGAAGAGATGCACGACTACACTGAAATGTTGGACGACTCGAGCGCGGCTGAAGACAACGAGTCATACATACACGACCACAGCACGCACCGATCTATTGTCGATACTGACGGAAATGACTCGAAAGGTATAATACACAACTTATATAGATACGAATTTATATTCTTTACTTTCGGTATTATATTCGGTAGGATATTCTGTGTGGTGCTCGTGGTTATAAGAAACTACAGAGTACGGTGAGTTGCAGGGAAAGTCCTGCTAAAGTTACAGATAAAGTTAACTTTAGCAGTGTCTGACCATAACCCACTGAATTTGACAATCCGTCTGTTGCACCACGGTAGGAATTGATAAAAGTAAAGTTAAACGGGTGACCAGGAAAATGGCGTTCCAACACCCTAAAACCGTACAGGGGTAATTTTTTATCAGTGGCATCACTTAAATACAAATTCAGTTTTCTTTGAAATTGTTATTGAATTTGTGCCACTTTATATTAAATGATAAATTTGTGCTTTACTGTTCACAATACTGTTTCAATTACTTTTTTACATTTTTTTACAATATTATAATAACAAGAGAGTGTTTAAAAAAAATATTAATGGGGACCGTTTAAATGGTTCTATATAGTAAAATAAGCGCTCAAATTCATCCTTGGAATCCAATTCGGGCTTACTTCTTAGTCCGTGAACTCGGATGAACAGCGTTCGGAATACTACATCACGTCTTCTCGTCAAATATTTCTCACCACCTAAATCACCAGGCGATCTACGCGAGGACGGTAATTTCTGGTTCTCCTGATGACTATTCCGGAAGTCCTATAATATATTTCTTATTAAATATATTATTCAATTTTAATTTTTCTTTAAATGCACTCTGTCAATATCAAGTAATGGAAGGTTACCAATGTTTTGATAGTTGACATTTTACAGACATGCCTGTACCTTTAACCCTTAACCGCCCGAAACCGTGGAGCTAAAGGTAATGTTATTTGTGACGTAATTTTGACAAAAGTTAGATTTCTTCAACCCGAAAATGGCTGAACTGGAACTTTAACGGTTGATTTGACGTTTGCTACAGGCAAAGTTACTTAGTGCAAATCAACATGCACGTGTATGCATAAAGTCGACGTATGCATGTCGTAGATATATTTCGACTATGGATAAACAACCGACGTCCATTAATGAATTTCATTCAATTGAATTCTCTTTCCATTCTTTTCTCCCTCAATTATGAGAAGCTGGCTGCGCACATGCGCTCCAATGGTTCAGTTTCCTATGGGCGTTTGCTAATACTGCAAAAAAGTTTGTAACCTTCATACAATTATTCATATTAATTTTCCATTGTACATTTTCAGGGACAAATCTACAATTCACGGTATCAATACGCGGCTCCCTACAAATGATTTTAAAACCGGTACATCTACAACTTAAACTCGACGACGAGTCGCACGGGCGTGCGGCGCTGGCGATGCGTCGACTACAGGAACAACAAGTGCACTGCCTTCGTCATTACTAAAGGAAATGTAGTCGTTAAAAGGTATTTATTCATTACTCAGAACCACATAGTGTGTGTTTAAAATAGATATAATTCGACGCTCCCTCCGTAAACTATTGAAACTGAAAAAAAAAGCCATTTTTCCAATTGCAAGTTGAGATAAATGTATATAATTTAATATAATTATATTAAAAAACATATTTATTTTATTCCTTCAATTGTAAGGTATTCAATCAAATAAAATAGAAAGTTCATTAAATGAACATAATAAAATATAGAAATTGCCACTTCAAATGTTATGGCTGTAAAGTAGCGAATTTACAGTCTCGATAGTTTACGTAGGAGCGTCGAGTTGCTTTTTTTTACTATGAACGCATAAAAGGCACTCGATCCGCTCCGCCTCGCCTCATACGATTAATATTATTTATATGAATTTGTATGGACATGCGCTCACATCAATTCCGTAACGTCACCGGATCGCTTCCGTCGTAAGATGTCCCCGTGTTGACCATTTGGTATCATCTCGCTACCCGCATGCTTGCACCGCACGAGCCCCGAGTGATTGATTCACGCAAGGAATATTTTATTGCGTTTTTCATCTTCATCGGGCGGAACAGCTGTATAGGTTAATAGGGATGTCATATATTAACACAAAAAAATATATATTTAAAAATACGTAAATTAAAAATAGTTTTCAAAATGTCCGCTGAAACGATTCACCTGTCAAGTGGATATAATCCACATTAACAATCGCTAACAGAGTCACGCATTCTATTAAGAGCGTTTATATCTTCCGCGCGCTATTTGGCTTAAAAACAGGACTTTTCAAACGAGTTAATAGCCACCAATAAACAATTTAAAGGAAAAATTATTAGTACTAATTTTAGAAAAGGTTGTCATCTAGGGATTTTGGTGGAAAACATTATAGATTGATGGATAATTTGTGAGTACTATAAGGATTACTAAACACAAGTTTTATTAGGCTTTAAATGGCAATTTAGAAGCTTAAGATATCCGAAATCACTAAATATAAGATGAAAATAAAAATATGATAAAAATAATCTTTTTGTGTTTAGTTCCTGAAAAATAAAAATTTTAACAATGCGAAATTATTCAGAAACTCTCGTCAAGAACATTTTTTTTTTCACCAACATATCGTACATAATATTTTATAGCAATTGCATATTATAATAGAAGAACATCTTATCAATAAATTACCATTTTTTTATTTCCACACAATTAGTTTTCATGTTTTCGACAAATATTTTAATAACCACTATAAAACACGCTGTCCCACCAGCCTCAAATCAGACCTGGGGGTTACTCTACAATCCGATACGAAGCACGAAACTTCGGATGACGGATGTCAGTGACGAAGTATATGTACCACAGAGTATGTGAGCCATCCGAAATGTTGAAAATTCATCGTAACCATAGACTAACTTCGGACTGAATGATAATTATCATAGATATTCTTATGGATTTTGGAAGGAGAAAAACAGCATTATCTGTGATCATTATTCTCCAACAATGTTGCCACCTAAGTGAATTTTCCACTATTTATATGGTAATTTAGACCTAGCATGTAGTGGGGAAAAATGATATTTATTGATAAGTGGTTTTTCTAGAGGATTTGCAGTGCTCGAAAATTATAGAAAAGATAACGTAGGTTAATTTTCTGACGTTTCACTTCTATCGGATTTGAATTGCAAAACTTTTCTACAAATCTTTATTTAAAAATAATATTACGAGTTTTAATTTTTAATCATAGCCGTGCAGGGCTTAAGAATAAATGATTTATTTCTTTCTACTTGTCTTAGATAAATGATTTGTCCCACGGAACCCTAAATATTTTTATAGCAAACTAAATCGAAGAAACATAATTAATTCAGACACTCTCTTATCATTAAAGCATATTTTAAAAATAACCGCAAAATTTAAGAGATATTTTTTTTGTGCAGTACTCTTAATTGTTATTCAAAACTTAAATAGCCCAAGTTACTCCCGCAAAATTAATTAAGCTATCTTTCAATGAAAGTCCCGTTAAAATCGGTCCAGACGATCTCGAGATAAGCGATTACAAACAGAACGACAGACAGACAAAACTCTTTTCAGTACATTTTTGGTATAGATATCGTGTATACGAGTATAACGATATGTAGTTGGTCATTTTTTTAGTTCACTTTAAAAACAGACATTTATTTTTATTTATGTGTATAGATAATCCACTGGGTATCTCAAGACTGCTACCGAAAACAAAGCCGAGTGGTAGTTTAATGACTACAAACACAATGCAACTAAAAATTTCCCAAAGAAATGCGACAATTATTTTTTTATGATTTTGTAAATATTGTAATTTTTGGGTGGTAAATCCATAGTTTTTGCTAAAATAATAATTTAAACTCCTTTAAACCTTAGATTATATATAAATAAAAAGGTATACACTATTATTTTAGGAAAAAATAGGAAAAAAATGTATTTAACACCCGAATATGATCATAGGAAAAAATAACAAAAAAAAATACGCTTTTTTTCCAACTTTTTCTGTTGCATTGTGTCTGAAGTCCCTTAAACTACCACTTGGCTTCGTTTCCGGTAGCAGTCTTGATATACACTATATATTTTAGACTATTATACAAAAGACGTTTTAAATTAAATACATTATTTTTTATTTTATTTTAAATTGAACTCTTATTTATAAATAAATACATCCAAAAGTCACATAAATAGTCCTGACCTCACACTAAGATCGAATCTTGTGTCATGGGTATCAGGAACTACGAGATACTTTTGGGTCTCATAAACACCCAGTATCTCAAACAAATACCTGTGGTTCACACAAATATTAGTTTCGGTTCGGCGATCGATTCCGTGGACATTTGTTTTGCAAAGCCGGCATCTAACGAACTGCACCACGGAGGCTATTACTTCATATAAATAAATAACATGCCCATAGTTACACACATAATCCTGATCCCCCACAAAGAGGCCCACAAAAAATATATTTGTGGGCCTCACAAACCTTTCTCTCGGTGCGGGGATCGATCATCGAACCCGCGGTCTTTCGTTTCGCAATTCGCAGGCGGCATGGCATCATCAGCTAACCGCCTAGCCTGTCGCACAGGAGCTGTCATATACCAATATAACAATCTAATTTAGTTATTTTTATAATACATAAAATCTCAATAAAGCACCTTTACTAAATTATTTAAAGCATAACATGGGCGAGCCCACGGTTTTTACTTCCTAATAAAAGAACTTGAAGAATTTCAATATATTATCCTAGGCTGTACGGCTGGGACTTTTGCCTTTAGGTTAAATGTAAAAAAACAACAAGTATCAACGATCAAACGTCAAAACATAAAAAAATTAAATTGTAAACATTTACAAAAAACTTAATTATATAAATAAGGAATTAATTCACAGAGTACATTGTATATAAAGATATTATTATAATTAAAATTTAATGTTTAAAATTCTTTATGTTGACAAAAGTACGTATTTATGCAAAATATTTTATTAAAACGGTAAGTTTCTTATTTTTAAATTATTATATCTATTTAATGCCATAATGATCAATTATCGAACTAGGTTGATATTCCTAGTTATATTTCCTTCAAGCGCCTAACAAATATTTATCTACTTATACATGTCGCGGTCAAACATGCAACTTTGTTGGGATAGAAAGAAGTTCCACTAGTGGTTATTTAATAAAGTTAATAGTCACACACACGTTATCAATATTCACAAAGTATATGATTAAAGTCTTTTGTTAGTTAATAACTTGTGTTTGGAATGATTTGGTAGTGTATAAATAACATGAAACACTAGGTTGTAAATATGTTTTAATAGATTACTATTTTGGGTTACAGGATTTAACTACTTGAAGTTATCGCTTGGTACTTTGCGGATGATTCAACCACAACAATGAGATCCTCTTTTTTCTAGGATAATGAACATCAAATTTTCAATCACTAGTGAAAACTGTTGTAAATGGAATATGTTGAAATAAATGTTTTATTTGTATTTTATTTTTACCTGGCAGTAATTTATGTGAAACAAGTTATTCTAACTTATATTTATGTATATAACACACTACAAATAATTCTTTCCATTTTTTAAGTATGTATGTACATTTCTTTACAATTACAGTATATTACATCCATTTGAAGGAGTTTCTGTTTCATATAAATAATTTAAGAAATCAATTGAAAAATATATTATTTAAATTAACTGATGGTCTTCACATTAGGTTTAATACTGATTATGTAAAGATAATAATATATCAGATACTACCAATAATTATTTTCATTCAATTTTAAGTATGTATGTACATTTCTTTACAATTACAGTACATTACATCCATTTAAAAAAGTTTCTGTTTCATATAAATAATTAAAGGAAGCACTTGAAAATATATATTGTCAAAATTAACCGATCTTCACATTAGGTTAAATTATTATTATGTGGGGATATTAAGATACCACATATTAAGTACACATAATTATTTCCATTCAATTTTGAGTAGGTATGTGTCTATATTTCTTGATGATTAAATTACAGTACATTACATCCATTTGAAAAATTTCTGTTTCATATAAATAATTAAAGGAAGCACTTGAAAAATATATATTGTCAAAATTAACTGGTGATCTTCACATTAGGTTAAATCATTATATGTGAACATAATAAGATACCACTTATTACAAATAATTATTTCCATTCAATTTTTAATAAATAATAAAATACTTTATTCAATCTTTCCTTAACCTAGGTAACAAACAAAAGATTTATACTACATTTACAGGTGCTTAGGCTAAGATATGGCAAATAGTGAGGAACGGCTGGTGCTTACACTAGGATAGCCCTGTACAGTAAGCACCAGCTTACAATCTGTATGTTGCACGGCCTAGTTGAAGAGGGCATAAAAACCATTGAGTTATAATGTACTACGTAGAATATATGTCAATGATAAAAACAGGTATTTGGATAATTTTGAGTAGGTATGTGTCTATATTTATTGATGATTCAATTACAGTACATTACATCCATTTGAAAGAGTTTCTCTTTCATATAAATAATTAAAGGAAGCACTTGTAAAATATATATTGTCAAAATTAACCGGTGATTTTCACATTAGGTTAAATCATTATTATGTGAAGATAATAAGATACCACATATTACAAATAAATATTTCTATTCAATTTTAAGTAGGTATGTGTCTATATTTCTTGATGATTCAATTACAGTACATTACATTCATTTGAAAATTCCAATATATCACCCTAGGCTGTACGGCTGGGACTTTTGCCTTTAGATAGGTCAAATGTAAAAAAACAACAAGTATCAACTATCAAACGTCAAAACGTAAAAAAAATTAAATTGTAAACATTTACAAAACACTTAATTATATAAATAAAGAATTAATTCACACAGTACATTGTATATAAATATATTATTATAATTAAAATTTAATGTTTAAAATTCTTTAATGTTGACAAAAGTACGTATTTATGCAAAATATTTTATTAAAACGGTAAGTTTCTTATTTTTAAATTATTATATCTATTTAATGCCATAATGATCAATTATCGAACTGGGTTGATATTCCTTGTTATATTTCCTTCAAGCGCCTAACAAATATTTATTTACTTATACATGTCGCGCTCAAACATGCAACTTTGCTGGGATAGAAAGAAGTTCCACTAGTGGTTATTTAATAAAGTTAATAGTCACACACACGTTATCAATATTCACAAAGTATATGATTAAAGTCTTTAGTTCGTTAATAACTTGTGTTTGGAATGATTTGGTAGTGTATAAATAACATGAAACACTAGGTTGTAAATATGTTTTAATAGATTACTATTTTGGGTTACAGGATTTAACTACTTGAAGTTATCGCTTGGTACTTTGCGGATGATTCAACCACAATAATGAGATCCTCTTTTTTCTAGGATAATGAACATCAAATCTTCAATCATTAGTGAAAACTGTTGTAAATGGAATATGTTGAAATAAATGTTTTATTTGTATTTTATTTGTTACCTGGTAGTAATTTATGTGAAACAAGTTATACTTATATTTATGTATATAACACACTACAAATAATTCTTTCCATTTTTTAAGTATGTATGTACATTTCTTTACAATTACAGTATATTACATCCATTTGAAGGAGTTTCTGTTTCATATAATTACTTTAAAGAAGCAATTGAAAGATATATTATTACAATTAACCGGTTATCTTCACATTAGGTTAAATACTTATTATGTGAAGTTAATATAGTTTGATTGGATAATAATATTATATTGATGTCATTAGAATTAGAAATAATTATACTTCGATTTTGCTCTGAAGTAGATAGATATTAGTTTGTTTTGTTATTTATCTAAACTCATTCTAACAAAACCTTTTCCTTTCCTGACATCTTTATGGTTGGTTATAATTAATGTTCTTAATTAACTTTTACAAAAAGTTTTATATAAACAAAATACATACAATTGAAGTTTTTATCCATGTAATAAAAGATTTCAATTAATATTTAGTTCAAAAGTGACTGTCTAATTATTATCATGCAGAGTTTATCAAAACAAATAGGTAGGTACTATGCCATAACATTGAATGTGTGTGAAACTCATATAAGTTTGTTATTAGAGAAAATATAAAATATGCACTATATGTAACATTGTTTTATTATGTAACTACTTGTAAGATACTTATTAGTAATATTGAATTTTCTATTCCTCACAATGCGGCTGATATTGAGCTATGAACATACCAATAATCATAAGGTGGAAAGAAAACAATTTTTATTTAGTAATATCAAAAGTTTAATAAAATATGTTAATTACTATCCACAATTAATTTATTTAAGTGTTTTATAGCGATATTTTTGGGTACAAAAAGTATAAATAAGATAAACTTTGAAGAAACACCTTTAAAAGATTTCCTCTAAAATAAAGTTTGGGGGTCTTCTCGTTGTAAATATAAGTCAAAATATAGTTGTATCCTCTTTGCCATCTTTTTGGTTTGTTTGAAATATCCACCATGTTCTACACTATATTCTTTCACACTGACACCAACATTTATTCAATTTGTCTTAAACTATATTAGGTATGGCCGTTTTGTTCTTGTTAAATGTTCTTCTCCATTATACTGGTTTGGTTTTGGGTATTATTTAAATTATCCCTGTATTTTCTGTCGGGAGTACATTGTTATTTTACGCCACAATAAAAACAATAACAATATCGAGTCTCGTTGTGGTTGTGAACGTCCTATCGCGTCGTATAAACTTATTTACTCGTCTGAGGTATAAACGGTACACTTCATCTTGTACTTTTAATTCCTGGTGGTGGGCATCCTCTTCCCCACTATAATTTCCAAGATATTTCACAGGCATTTCTAATAGCCAGTGCAAACAATTTTCATTTTTTGTTTAGCTGCGTTATTGTTGTTCGAACTTTTATTACTTAATTTTCTTAGAATCACCGCTGTTACATGCCATTTTAATTAAGATTTTGCACTTGATATATGGTCTAAAGTAATAAAATCACTTTACAAACAACATTTTACCGAAACTCGGAAATATTTTCGTCGATGTCAAATTGACATTGTCAATTTCAAATTTTCGTCTCTGACAGTTAGTTCGGGCGACGAAGTATTGACGAAAAATTCAAATCATTCGTTCTTTTTACGGATTTCGTGTAACTAAGTAACATCCGTCCGAAAAATGTCACGAAACTTCGAGTTACGGATTCTATAGTAACCCCCCTGATCAGACCGCCGCAATGCCTTCTAGAGGGAGGACGTATCGCTCGTCGCTCCGGCCTGGCTGCAGTCGATTTTTGCCGTGCGTAGTAAAAATAGCCACGCGCGGAATGCGATTGCCACATCTTAGTACTTTGGTAGTAAAATATAATTTTTTTTTATTACCTAGAATGATTTTGTAATGAGTAAAAATTATGTTTCCGATAATACAATGGGATGTAATTCCGAGGCTAAATTATGTTATGTATTGTAATATAAAATTAAATATATTTCGTAATTGTAAGGGGTTGTAAGGCCCCTAACTCTATTCATGTGTTCGAACACGAAATGATTAATAAAACGTCCGTAGTGTCTACTGATTGGACATTGATTTGAATGCAACTTAACAATGTAATTATAACGAAAATATGATTAGTATCTAAATTTGTATCGTTCATTGCTTGCACAGTAATATTTGTCTACTTATAATGCAAATAAAATATTTTTATTATATTATATTACCAATATATAAATCATAAGTTACATTTCAATTGAATATATGAATTTTGAAGCGCACGGATCAAAGTTGGTTGAGCTGACTATATAGCGAGCCGACGCGGCAGCTCTACGCACACAGCTTTAGTCGCTTATGTGTGCGTGAAATTAACGAAGAAATACCTATCCCATCAAAAACATCCTGTAAAAAAATCCAAGTCTCGCTGCTCAGTTTTTCTACCGTAAAAAGTTGTGAGATCCAAGTAATACCAAGTCGATGCGATGCCGATGCGATGTCGATGCTTCGAGAAAAGGATGGTACGTCTGTGCCGCTTTTTAGCTCGACTTGGAGGGGGCACTGCTGTGCCCCCAGATAGTTGACTGCGCGCAAGGTGTAAACGCTCTTAAAATCAACTGAGTTTATCATCTAGCCGCTCGTTCAGTGACGTCGGCGCGCGCCGATCGCTATTTGCAGTCACGTGATAATGGGTATTAAATAAAACATTTTAAAATATTTTTATTTATTTTGTTACAAACAATTCGGTTCTCAAAATATTTTAGGTTTTAAAATACTCTTTTTAAGTGTATTTTTTTTATTGCATTGAATGGCAAGACGAGCTTGCCGTTCCCCTGACGGTAAACGATACGACTGCTCATGAACAACAGCAATACCAAACAATACTATGAATTACAAAGCAATGTTGTAAATTTGACATAACGAAACACGCATGTAGACGTAGTGCCAATCTCTGACAAACTACTCGGAATCCCCGCGATTTGAAGTGGTCAACGTGTGGACATCGCTTAGTCAACCCAGTGGACTTCACGTACTAACAAGTGGAATTCACGGTTCACATGACAGCGCGTGGTTTCGGTGCTCCGGCGATAAGGCAATCCGGTGACGTTATGGAGTTGGTGTAGTGAGGACATGTCCACACAAATTCATACAAAGATAAAGATACGAACTGATGTGGGTTGGATGCGGATTGGGTCTAATAAGCTGTGACCTTTAAACGATAGCACTTAAACAAGTTGACATTTATATTCATTACGTAGAAGAACTTTATTTTGAATACTCACTAAATAAAATGATTAAGGTGTGGTGGTGTAACACCGTACTACAAGGGTAAGGGTAAAAACGTAAACTCCTATATTTTATATGAATTTACGTTCTTACTTACGCACTATCATAACGGTGTTACCCCAAAGCAAATTATAAATAATTTTATTTGCAATGGACTATACGAAAATATTTATATGATTTCACACAATTCAACCGGAATTGAATGATCTTAATATAAAAATGTTCTTCAGAAATTATCCTTTCGAACGGCAATATAGA
This sequence comes from Hyles vespertilio, assembly GCA_009982885.2. NCBI lineage: Eukaryota > Metazoa > Arthropoda > Insecta > Lepidoptera > Sphingidae > Hyles > Hyles vespertilio. The sequence goes on along the minus strand of CM042815.1, from coordinate 12,110,842 downwards.
ACAATGTAAACGGAAGTAATGTAAATCACATATCATTGCTTGTTTTGAGTCAAGGATACAAGGCTACGGCCTGCTTTGTAAATCTATTGTTTTAATGTTCAATTAACAAATACCTTAGTTTAATCGAAATGGAAAAAATAAGTTTCTACGACATTATATATGATTTAATAAAACAATGTGTTGAATATTTTGATACAAACCGGATTCGTTTCTTAATTAATTGTTACTAACACGACACGTATTCATGAACGGATAAACGACTTTTATAATTAATATTTTCGACACCTAGTTATTTTTTAAAGGAGAATAGTGAATATTGAATTGTTCGTCTCCTTCGTCCTGATCCGTCTCGATCCGGAGCTGATTTATATTGTAAAATGTTATGCTACTACTCTTTTCGATACTTTCTCAAACCATGGATAAAAGGCGCCCTAATTACTCGGAAAAATGGAACCACAACCCGGTCTGCATAAATAAAATTACTTCTAGAAGTATCCGTAGATCGCTTAGGGTTTAAATATAATTGTTTTAAAAATAATTGACCGACTTCAAAAGAGGAGGTAATCAATTCGACTGAATTTTTTTTTTGTATGTTTGTTACGCGATTACGCCGGCAATTGTGAACCGATTTTGAAAATTTCTTTTTTGTCGGAAAGCATGATATACAGGGTTGGTCCCATATGAAATTGGTGAAGACCTGATGAATATCTTAGGATCTGCCGACTAGAACTCCTCAAAATTAAACGATCCAGCATTAATTCTTTTTGCGTTAGATTAAGTATATTATTACAAAGGGTGGATGAAAATTGGAAAAGGGTGGGGTTGGGGGGGGGGGGGGGGAGTGAGGGTGTAGAAAATAGGTACAATTGTTAATACTCAATATCTCCGGTAGTTCTTAACCGACTTAAAAATAACTTTTTTGTCAAAGAGTATATGATAGGTTAGACCAAAAAAAGTATTGTGAAGACCTGATGAATATCTTTGGACCTGAAGGGCAGAACTCCTCAAAATTGAACAGTAGAGCAATAATTCTTTTTACATTAGGTTCAGTATAAGTTTATTACTACAAGGGGGGGATGAAAAGGGGGAAAATAGAAAGGGGCGTGGTGAGGTCAATGATTACTACACATAAGTGTACTCAATATCTCTAGCAGGTTGAGCCGATTTTAGTATTTTCTTTATCATAAAAACGAAATGACAGTGTAGCTTCCTTAAAAATCATAAAATATTAATTTTCGTTTTTGAAATTATAAAGGATCACAATAGTTCATTTTTTGACACATTGATTCCAGTTTTCATAATATGATTACCTTTGCCATCATTACAATGCTTATGAAAACTAAAAAGTAATAAATAAAATAATTTAATTAAAAATTACAAGACCGACTTCAATGTGTACTACAAAGTAATAAATAATATATATTTCATTGTGCTAGTACACATTGATTAATTTTCTTATTGACTAGACTAGCCAATATCAATCTTGAATACGTAATATTTTGAAGGCGGGTCGCCAAGTGACGAACACGACGACCTACACTTAAATTTAATTTGTGTAAAACATACTAGCGAAAACACGCAATTTTACACGCAATATTAATTTGTCTTAATCTATATAAACTCACGCCATTTTCCCAGAAGGGGTATGCAGAGATTCTCCTGGTATCAACTAGGACACCCACGTTACGCCTTGCGTGTTTTGTCCCTCGGTGTGATTGGGGGCGAGAGTCTATAGTCATATCGGGTGCAAATTCCAGTCCCTGTCCTGATAACTAATAGAAAAATCGCCCGTCCTTAATATATCAGCTCTTAATCAACATTGTTGAGCATCGGACTTATCTACAATCGGGGGAAACATACAAACTTAAAAACCCTTCCCTTTCTTATACTTTCCTCACTATGATTCCTATCACTGTTAACCCTTAATTGGTCGCGTCGGGTGTCATGCACCCCAGAGCAGGTTTTCAGGTTCACAACTTTTTAAAATTTGAATTTAGCTCGCTGGTCTTCTAGGTAGCTTCGTAAACATGTAAAACGTACACGATTCAGTTGCGAGCGGCGCTCTGTTGTGGACGGTTGGGCTCGGAGAGCCTGTTTGGGGTGCATGACACCCCAGGTGACTGTTGTGTGGTCTAAATTCCGAGATAGTGGATGACTGTTAATTTCATTATTTCCGTTTAAAAACATGTGTATTATTGAGGGTGAGAAAAGAAATCCCGAAATTATTCATTTTTATAATAAAACGAAAGGGGGAGTTGATACGAACGACCAAATGTGCGCCAGTTATAATGTATGAAGACGTACCAAAAGATGGCTTATGGTGATATTTTTTCATATTTTCAATATCACAGGTATCCATTCCTATATTAAATACAAATCTAAAATTGACTCTAATGTATCCCGAAGAGTATTTTTAAAGCGACTGGCTGTTAATTTAGTCAAACCTCACCAAATATCGAGGGCTAGCATACCCTACCACGACCGCTGCAAAAACGACTAAAACACAACATGCAATTCAGGACAATCATAAAAGGTGCCATGTATTATGTAATAAAGACAGGAAAACAGACCGAATGTTCGAAATGCCAAAAACATGTGTGCAATGACCCTGTGAATATAGTCTGTCAAAATTGTGACGATTAAAACTAGGATAGGTAAAAAAATATTTTCATATTTAAAAAAAAGTTAATTATGTTAAAAATACGTATAAAAGTTGATTAATATGTAAGTTCAAATGTTCTAATTAATAAAAGTCTGATTTTGCATGTATTTCGTATTTTATTTTATTTCCTAATTCTGGGGTGCTAGACACCCCGCGCGACCACTTATGCTACTTTTAGGCGCGCCCAATTGAGGGTTAAAGTGTGTGTATGCAAGTAACTCTAATAAGTCAATGGTGTACCCTGGAGTTGAAACCCTTGAACACTGTATGTTTGATCGTATGCAATACATTAAAATTAGACCACACATATGACACATATTAATTCTATTAAAATTCCAGCAAATGTACACGTAGGATCAATATGTTAAATTAATTTGTTTCTAGTTTACATATTATGGACCTAACTGAGCGCCAACGATACATGTACAAGTAGATAATATTCAACTGTGTTACATTACTTAAATTTGTTCTCGTTTGGCACTTGGCGACCCGCCTTCAAAATATTACGTATTTAAGATTTATTGGCTAGTCTAGTCAATAAGAAAATTAATCAATGTGTACTAGCACAATGAAATATATATTATTTATTACTTTGTAGTACACATTGAAGTCGGTCTTTTAATTTTTAATTAAATTATTTTATTTTGATAAATATTTGAATTTAAATGAGATATACTTGACATTAAAAAAAGCAACAGGACGCGACGTATCATATTATAAATCCAAGTATTTGTCCTGAAAGGGTAGATAGAAAAGTTTGCCCACTGTGACTGCTTCCTTTGGCTGATGGATTGGATTGATTGGATAGGGTTAGATAATTCTATTATTAGCTGAATGTAATTGCAAATTGACTTCGCTCTGATCACTGACATAAGTATATGGACATGGCGAAGAGCGCATACAGTGTTCCACTAGTGCGAGCAGCGCTCCAGTGAATCTCCAGTAGAGCTTTATTGAAATTAATCTTCGCTCGCAATTATTTTTGAAATGTTTGTTTGTATAATGTTAAAAAGTTTACTAAAAAAATGATAATTCTTATCACCGTTAAGACAACATTGAAAAATCTAGATAGATGGCGCGATTTTCACGGCCATCTTATACCAATAAGATGGCCATTTTGGAGTACCAACTCCAAATGTATTTGTTGAAGAGCCTACCCTATTTTTTCTAATCAATGGCTCTGATGTTGGTATGCGGTTGTATGTGGTAAGGCTGAACCCCAAATAGTTACATTAGCGCGTGTCGTTCTGCACGGGATTTCCTTCACTGTATAGTGTTTTTGTGTTTTGTTTGTTATAAGGGGTTTTTTTTTCATTCGGACTCATGTGTGTATTGATAGTCAATCACCACGCACTAAAACGGTGAAGGAAAATATCGTAATGAAACCTGCATACGATAGGGATTTATAAGAATTTACATGGTATGTAAGTCCGCCAACCCGCACTAGGCCAGCGTGGTGGACTATATGGCCCAACCACTCTCAATCGTAACCTCGATTGTAGAGTAGGCCCGTGCCCTGCAGTGGGACGTATCTGGCAATACGAACACTGGTTAAACAATCAATGTCAAACAGTCGAGTTCGGAAGGAGAATCAGCCGTCTCTTTTTCGCATAGCAATAACCGTAATAAGCTATCTTTTTTTGGCGAAATCACGCGTTCTTCTAGTGTTTGACGCATGTTTATAATATAATTCCCAGAAATATCGATATTGTAAAACAATAATGTAAATTAATTTTATTAAATGACAATGTCACAAAATATATATTGATTTAAATAAAAATTGCAAATTACCATAATTACGTTATTTTATGTAATTTGAAATAGTTAAATTTGTTAACAAGGTACTTTTACAATATTTTTTTATTTATCTTTGGCGTAATTAAATTTCCTTTTGACCCTCTAGTTGTATACGTTTTCAAATATAATGGGAGGGTATTTATCATAAGTTTTAGTATACTAAGTTTATTGAGAATCAGTAGCACAAGCTATTCCACTAATTTTAACATACGTTGTATATATCGTCTCAAAACATTCATAGTTCGTCAAGTGGGTTTCATCGTCACTTGTCGATATTACATTTACTACAGCCGCCGCGCCGTCAGAATTCAAGAAACGGAATAAGTTATTGTAGCCCTTTAGGGCGTGAGGTTTAGTTATTTACTATTTCATATTTTTATCTGATCTTTTATATCAACACTTAATTTGGGTATTTCGCCATTATGGTATACAAAAATACACGGTGAATAATAGAAATAAAACCGTTACATACTGAAGTTTAAATCCTAATCCTATTTTATTCGTAGTTAGCGGTTGCCGGTTGGTATAATTTATCAGATCAGGCCGGTGAAAAAATATTATAAAACATTTAACAAGTTGCTAATTAAGTTATAGAAGCGATCATAACACATGAACTTACTGGCAAATCGAACTATCGATATTTTTTTTTATTTATCGACTTATGCCTCATCTCTCCAGTGAAGTCCACGTGACCGCGCTGCAACCCGCCCACCCCCCGCGCAGTTCCCTTCGTTGGCGTTTTCGGTTCAAAACAAAACTATCATAATGCGGTGTCTATTGGAAGTAATCTGTGAATAAGGAGTAACTTAGGCTACATTTATTTTAGAAAAATAAAGTATTGTTGCAATGCCGAAGTACTGACCAGTACCGCGCGCAGCTCACGCGCATGCCACCACTGGGCCGTCACGTCGGGCGACTCCCACCACTTCTCCCACAAACGACAGAATATCACAAAAAAAAACAAAATAAACTAATTAACTTTTTTGTTAAATTCCACACGGACGAAGTCGCGGGCACAGCTAGTAGTAAATAAAAATGTAAATGTTCGGATAATGATAATGCCGATATATTCGAATAATTCATTCTTCGATCCGAAGATTCGAATTTCGTGTTACAGAGTAGGTTTCGAAAAGAAAAACGTCACGAAGATTCGAATTCCGGGTTTATATAGTAGTAGGGCCCATGGGCTGATACAATATATTGTTGCAATATTCTTATCATCTTGTTGATCATTTATAAAAATAATTACAGGGCAAATCTCCACAACCACGCATTCCACGACAAAAAGATTCTAGCGAAGATGCAAAAGAAGGCTGTGTTCTCAGCTTTGGACGACATCGAGAGCTACAGGGAAAAAGAACAGAAGAGAAGCGGCGACGACGCTGATGACGTGTCAGTCGATCAAGATAATTTCCTTATAGATGACTTTGACACTGAAATGGATGTGAAAACGTCCGTTTTGTTGGATAAAGAATCTTGAAAATATAATTTGTATTTTTGTTTAATATTGGTTAAAGTTAGTTTGTTTAATTGTTATTAAAATAAATAGATATATTAAGATATATATGTGTTGTTTATCATTTTCTGCGTATCCTTAAGTATACAGTAGAATCCGTTTATTATGACTCCGTCTATATTGACCTTGACCACTCGACCACTATGACGTAATAATTTCACTACAAGTTTGGTTTTCATATAAACTGACATGATTCTTTACATCTATGGTAATGTTCGTTGTTTCCCACCGATGAAAATATCGTATAGAAATCAATGCTAAGGAACAACTCAAAAGTGATGACCAAGTGATGACTCAAAAGTGAACCATCAACCGCAGAAGAGGCATTAAAGCTGCAGAATTATTATCTCGATTTGTTCATAGCAATATTGAATATGATAATTTGACCAAGGCGATGTCTTCTAATTACACAATAGTATTATAAACTGATTTTACAGTAAAATGAAAACACAAAAGCAAACAAAAATTTCAGACTACCTACGTTAAAAATATGTATGTACTGCATTAATTGCAAGTGCAATTTTAATTTTGATTGAATATGTATGTATACATACTATGTTTCTCCATTAAAATACTTAAGTACCTACATATTTACATAGAAAAGGTATTGTTTTCACAAAACGCTTTGTATGACGTCGGCATATTATGACCTGTTTGTTTTCAACGGCATAATAAACGGATTCTACTGTGTATGTTTCTGTATTTTTAGTTATGTTATTACTTACATTTTGGTAAGTTTTTTACCTACTTAGGACTTAGGCTTAATTCAACATGCGTCCCACTTGCTCTGGTTAAAACAGCGCGGAGTCAAGTGACACATTTTATCGAAGAACAATAGGGTATTGACTAATTTTCAATAATGGTTTTAAACTATCCTGTATCGTATATTAAGCTCACTACATTGATATTTCCGGAATATTTTACTGCATTATGAAGAAAAACAATGATAAAATTTAAATTTCCAAAAGTGTGCCAAAATCGCTGTTTTTAATGATGGCGCTGGTTGTTTGACATATGACGTCACAGCGCAGTGAACTGTTTACTAATACTAGAGGGTCTACCCTCTTTAGACGGGCAAAAATAAGGCTATTTTCACGAATTTTTTTGCCCGGTATAAGCCATAAATATGGACATCAAAAGTGTTAGGCCTAAAAAATACACTCTTTGATTACACAAGAGATTTTTTTTATATTTATTTTAATCATTTTTCATACTTTAATCTTACGTCTAATCAGCGAAATGATGCTGATTAATATGCTGCGGAACTTAAAAAATTAAAAACACCTCTGTACGTAACAGTATTTATTAATAAAATAATCTTATTTTAGATTATGTTGAAAAACACTTAGAAATATATTTTTGTTTCACATATCTGCAAGGAAATCCTATGGAGACGATGCGATTGCGACGGTTATGAACTTATCATGGTATTTATTTTAATGAAAACAAATAATTTTAGTTATAATAATTGAGAATATATACTACGTTAATTAATATTTACATCGAAATGATCTACACACATAAAAACGTGCCCATGGGATGAAATGCTTTTTGGGTCTCCCCGAGCTAGTTCTAACCACAGTTACATTATTTGATCACGTTAACTTAACCGTCTTATTTATGAAACCCATGAAAGCTAATGTTATAAGGAGGGCCTAATAACTGCGACACAGTTACAACTACTGCAATTATGGCAACATTTTTATTGTTCCATTGCTTGTTGGTTCAGAAATAAACTTTATTTTATTTTATTTATAATTCTTTATTGTACACAAAAATTAATAAATAATTTTACAACTAAGGAACTTATAACATAAGTACGTACAAACGGCGGCCTTATCGCTAACGGCGATCTCTTCCAGACAACCTTTGGATGGATTGGAATGAATAGGAGAAGGAAAATCGAAGATAGTCATTAAAAAGGAAAGGAAGAAAATCATGTACAACTAAAAGCTTTATAAATAGGCATTATTTATATATATATAATACAAGTATACACTTACATAAACTACACAAAGTAAAATGTGACTTTACTACATACAGGGTATATCAAGACTGCTACCGAAAACGAAGCCGGGTGGTAGTTTAAGCGACTTCAAACACAATACAACAGAAAAAGTTGCAAAAAATAGCGACAATTTTTTTTTTTGTAATTTTTTTCTTATTACCATATTTGGGTGGTAAATACATTTTTTCCTAAAATAATAGTGTATACCCTTTTATTTATAAATAATCTAAGGTATAAAGTGTTTAAATTATTATTTTAGCAAAAACTATGGATTTACCACCCAAAAATGAAGATATTTAAAAAATCATAAAAAATAATTGTCGCGTTTCTTTTCGAAATTTTTGGTTGCATTGTGTTTGTAGTCACTAAAACTACCACCCGGCTTCGTTTTCGGTAGCAGTCTTGAGATACCCGGTATATTATACTATAAACGTAACGAATAAAAAATATATACATATATTATACTATAAACGTAACGAATAAAAAATATATACAGGGTATATCAAGACTGCTACCGAAAACGAAGCCGGGTGGTAGTTTAAGCGATTACAGACATAATGCAACAGAAAAATTTGCAAAAAAAAAGCGTCAATTTTTTTATTATTATTTTTTTCCTATGGCCATATTTGGGTGGTAAATACATTTTTTTCCTAAAGTAATAGTGTATAGCCTTTTATTTATAAATACTCTAAGGTATAAAACAGTTTAAATTATTATTTTAGCAAAAACTATGGATTTACCACCCAAAAATGATGATATTTAAAAAATCATTAAAAATTCATGTCGCGTTTCTTTGCGAAATTTTTAGTTGCATTGTGTTTGTAGTCACTAAAACTACCACCCGGCTTCGTTTTCGGTAGCAGTCTTGATATACCCGGTATATATACAGGGTATATCAAGACTGCTACCGAAACGAAGCCGGGTGGTAGTTTAAGCGACTTCAGACACAATGCAACAGAAAAAGTTGCAAAAAAAAGCGACAATTTTTTTTTATTTTTTTTTCCAAGTCCATATTTGGGTGGTAAATACATTTTTTCCTAAAATAATTGTGTATACCCTTTTATTTATAAATAATCTAAGGTATAAAAGTGTTTAAATTATTATTTTAGCAAAAACTATGGATTTACCACCCAAAAATGACGATATTTAAAAAATCATAAAAAATAATTGTTGCGTTTCTTTTCGAAATTTTTGGTTGCATTGTGTTTGTAGTCACTAAAACTACCACCCGGCTTCGTTTTCGGTAGCAGTCTTGAGATACCCGGTATATGAGAGAAAATATATTTATACATAATATATTACTGTTCTGACAGTTTATTTATTTTTTATTACGTTTCTGTGCCGCACCGTCGGGCTGTGGAATTGTTTGCCGGCGCACGTGTTCCCTCCTTCCTACAATCCTGGGTCCTTCCGCCGTGGTGTGAAGAGGCACCTAAGCAGGCCGGCATAATTGTTTCCATTGGCATGGGACTGCCGTCTGATGCCAATGGATACTCTGCCTGGGCGGCACTGGCACTTTCCATCAGGTGCAATGCCGCCACTATGCCAGGCCTTTATATAAAAAAAAAAAAAAAATAGTGCATTCTGACTAATCTCTTAAAAATAGGCAGAGATTTAGCAAGTCTTATTGTCAGGGGTAGCTCATTCCATAAGCGAGCAGCATGGACAGTAAAAGATTTGTCGAGGAATGATGTGCTGTGCTAGGAATTTCTAGAATCAAATTTTCTGAAGACCTAAGAGATCGTACATGGGTATTGCTTAAGAAATGAAAGCGACGTTTTTAAATAATTTGGGGTCGTGGGATTAATAATATGGTATAGAGAAGTGAAAGGATGCGAGTATTCCGGCGAAAGCGTATTGATAGCCACTTAAGTTTAGTTCGATATTCAGAGACGTGGTCATATTTTTTAAGTCCAAATACAAACCGAATGCAGAAATTTTGAAGTCGCTCAAGCTTTTCAAACTGGGCTTCGGTGAGATCTAGGTAGCTAGCATCAGCATAATCAAGGAGAGGAAAAAGAAGAGACTGGACAAGCGCAATTTTTGTGGGAATAGGTAGAAAATTTCGTAATCTTCGCAAGTTCGCAGTTTTATTTACAGTTTACGTCTTTTCGGATTCGTTGGAATTGAAACAAAGAGTTTTTTGTACCTTTTAAACTCGTATTTGTGCATTGTGACGCTAAACACCATTTATACACCATTAAGCTGAAAACACATTGTAGGTTTTTGTCTTACGCATAGAGTAAAGAGTACAAAACTATGGTAAAGAGCACATCTTACATGGTTCGTACGGGTCGTCAGAGGGCCCACGTACGTTTTTATTTTTTTAATTTCATTGACAAAGGACGGTTTTCTCGTCTGCCAATGACTAAGCTTTTAGGGATGGAAGAGTCGATTTTTACACGCTTTATATTAGCTTCACTTGTATGTTTGTTTGTAACCGACTCCTTAAGACGCGATTTTGACCCACTTTAAACGGACAGATTTCATTCAAATTTTGCACACCTGTCAAAGACCGATGACAATACAATAATTTAAAAAAAATAGATTTTTTGAAAAAAAAAAATGGATATTTTGCACGCCGCTAACTTCCTCTGGAAATACAGCCGTAGATGGATGTTTTTAGTCAAAACAATTAAATAATAGTTAAAAAAACTAAAATACACGCTTTAATAAGATATACAACTAAAAAAGTAAAATAATTGATACTGAATTTAAGATAAGAGAATGGAGTAAAATACATATATTTTATTGTTACAAAGCGTGGGGTGCAGGAGGATAAGTAATTGTTGTAAACACCCCACGCTTTGTAACAATAAAATATATGTATTTTACTCCATTCTCTTATCTTAAATTCAGTATCAATTATTTTTACTTTTTTAGTTGTATATCTTATTAAAGCGTGTATTTTAGTTTTTTTTAACTATTATTTATGTACTCTTTGTCTCATCTCTATATAAACAAATAAATAATTTATTTTATTAAATGAAATCAATCCTAGTTGGCGCTTATTATAAACAGTTCTTATCTGTGATAACCTGTGGTACTATCACATTCGAGTTTGCAACTGTTTTATTGTCAAAAACAATGATTCAATTAACATTAAATCACACATCAATCAATTATATAATACTGTGATTGATTAAATTCTGTACACAAACATAGATTACATATTGAGAATAAATTTACTGTGGAAAAATGTTAAGCAACAATGCCGTGTACACATATTAGAAATACTTATGTATAAAATGTGTGAATTCCAAAGTAGGCAAGATCGTGTTTCGAGCACACGTCTTGTTCTTGTTGTCTTTTTTTATATATTTCTACTACCAGTGTCATTTTAAAAGAAAACAAAAAAGAGACTACCTGAAGACAAATAACAAGGTTAACTTTTTCCTATTATAATTCCTAAAACAGCGCGTGTATTTTGAAATTTTAACATCAATAACTTAATATTTGATTGTATAAAAAATTACTCCGTTATCTTTAGTATGATACTTTATTATCTTTAGTACAAATAGGTACTGACTATTTGTTCCCATACTTCTTACTTTAAGTGAGCATATTTGTATTCTTTACATTTAACATTATAAATAATTTCTCTATTACGCACATACTCTGATCGTTTTTCTTCCATTTTTTAAATGAACTCACAGACGAACTTTTGGCTAATTACTGATAATTAAATAAATAAATACACTTAACAGTCACATACATAGTCCTGACCCCACATTAAGATCAATTAAGTGTTGTGTCGTGGGTATCGGGAACTACGAGAGACTTTTCGGTCTCTCAAACATCCAGACCCGAGACCAATACTTACTGGGTCTCACAAACATTTGTCTCGGTGCGGGGCTCGAACCCGTGGCCTCTCGTTTCACAGGCGGCGTCTAACCAACTGCGCCACGGAGGCTGTCAATTACGTCCAGTCTAGTATTTACAAACAACTGGTCAAAGAACTGCGGTGTTTATTTCTGTTAAGTCAAGTTACTTAATTACCAGCAACACCTCATTTAAATAATTAGAAATGTCCAAATTGTATTCAAAATTTTTAAATTGTATGCAGATTGAATAAAGAAAATTATACCTTGTACGTATTATAAATTCTAATTTAATTGTAAGTTTTAAGAAATGTTATAATATTAGTTTGGCTTAAAAAGCTGGTAGCCATATTTACAAAACCGATTGTTGTGTAAACTCAAGTTTGTCCACAATCGCAAATCGCTCAAAAGCGCTGTGGTGTACGGAGACATTGTTATTTTTTTCTCTCTTCAAATTTCATTACATTGGACATTATTATCATTACTACTATTGGACTACTAGTATAAATGTACATTGTATAAATTATGAAAGAATATTTTAATGAAAGCGTTGTAGATATTTTTTACTTTCATTTCTAGTTCCTAACTTCACCACTTGTCAATTTATGTTAGTTGCGCTGTATGTCTCAGACGTTTTTTGTTTTTGAAGGTCATGCCCTCGAATTTCGACCGACAGTGTGCACACAACAAAAGAATCTATTGTTCAGATCGCTGTAAGACGCGTTGCTCTAGTATTTATGGCCGCTTCTTTACTCTATGCGTAAGACAAAAACCTACAGTTTGTTTTCAGCATTATAGTTAATAATAATGAAAAAAAAACTAATAAAACGAATTCAGAAATAAACTTTATTTTATTTACAGTTTACGTCTTTTCGGATTCGTTGGAATTGAAACAAAGAGTTTTTTCGGACCTTTTATACTCGTATTTGTGACACTGCACACCATTTATACAACACTACCTAGTCAGTTCATAAATTCTGTCACAATATGTTTAATATAAAATAATTGAAACAAGTTTATTCATTATGTAACCATTTATATACCAAAATGAACTTAACAAAACATAGATTCTTATGACACTAAAGTTTATTCAAAATGATCTCCGTGATTTTGAATACAGGCCTTCAATCTGCGCGGCCAGTTGTCTATCGCAGCACGAACGAGGTCCATGTCAATATCGGCGGCTGCCTTAATCAAGGATGTCTTGAGTGACTCCAAATTGGGATGAGGCTTTGAGCACGCCTTTTCCTCCAAGTGTTGCCATATCTTGTAATCTAACGGATTCAAATCTGGACTGGAAGAGGGCCAGTCTTTGTGCCGGATGAAGTAGATTTCACGCGCCGCCAGCCAGTCTTGTGTGCTCTTCGCTCTATGAGCTGACGCCGAATCTTGTTGGAATACCCAGTGCCTGTTATTGAACATGGTATGAGAAACAGATTCCACAAGGTTCGTCAGGACTGTATTTTGATACACAACTGCATTACACACACCTTTCTCACAAAAATGTACCTCTGTTAAGCTCCAATAAGAAACTCCCAACCATACCATGAGCGAGGATGGAAAATGACCTCGTTGGACACGCGGAACACGGTTGCTCGCTTCTTCACTACTGTGTGTACACCTTAAAATTTTGTTTGTTGTAGCTCTCTTCTACGGTAAAAATTTTTTCGTCTGAAATATTGATTTAAAAACTAAGGATAGGCCCTTCAGTACGTTGGGTACGTCAAAAAGACGCCTGTGAACATCGCGCCATCTGTTAGATTTTCATGTAACTACGTAGTGTGCTAAAGGATCCGACCGTCGACGTAACTTTGTTACGTCGTAGTTATTTAAACGTTGAATTATAAAAATTTGATTTGATTTCTATGTATATCCATAAATCAAGAAAAATATTTTTCAACATTAAATATGTTGTATATTAGTTATGTAAAATAATATGTGAAATATAGTGTGCAAATTGATAACAGAAAAAACATCATATTAAAGAATTAAAATAAAATGAATAAAAAATAATAAATCTGAAAATTTGTAACGTCTTAGTAGGCCTTTTTATTAAATGGAACACATTTTAATTTGCATTATAGGTAGTTTTAGTAGTATAATTTGCTACGGATTAAAAATATGTAAATCAAGTGGTAAATATGTCAAATAATTACACGGCATCAGTTCTACTATAGCTTAGGTCTACGCATTCCTTAATATGCGCCGCTACAAAGTATAAAGTTATGTCGTGCAGAATACATACGCCATATGATTTGATGGCGGCCATGAAATTGTTTTTCAATAATGCTAAAATAAATGTTATATTCACTTAAAGTAATATAATTTTTACTTATCGGTGATAAGAAATGTTATCTTTATTTTTTGTGAATGTTCGATCATATTTATTGCACCCACGCACGATACAATTGGGCACTTTTATGACGACTTACAGACCGGTGCGCTGTGACGTCACAACCGCTGCACTGGTCTGCAGACCACTTTCGTGACAACACTTTTCGCGCTCTCCGCCCCGTCCATATATTTACGTCAATGATCTGAAAAAAGAATTTCCCGATATTTTTTTCCCGCGTACCGCTTCAAGAAAGCGCGGCATTTCTTCAGTCTCAGGTCCATTAGACGAGCATTCAAACGATGTTCTGTTTTTCTTCGATATGCCCGAAGCCCTAAGTCTTCATTTAACACCCTTTTCACCGTGGTTCTGCTTAACCCCATCTGAATGGCCAACAGTTTCTGCTTACGTTTGGGATTTCTTTGAATTCGCGCCTTCACAGCTTTTATCACTGCTGGAGTCCTAACAGACCGAGGGCGACCACTTCTTGACCTGTCATCTACACTAGAGTCTTCATTGTATCGTTTGATGGTACGATAAACGAATCTTTTGGTTATATTCAAAATTTTCAGTATGTCAAAAATTTGAATTGGCGCGTAACCGCAACGATGCAAAGTAATAACTGCAACACGGTCTTCTTTAACCGTCCACTCCATATTTAAAAATGAGTAAATTTCTAAAAAGTATACATTTTTATTTTCATGAACAATTCGAAATTCGAATTCAATAAACTTTTTTGTGGCCAGCATTCTAAAAGAAAAGTTTTTACTGTGTGACAATACTTATGACCTGTAGTGCGATTCACGTAACTTTTTGACGCGCCGATCAAGTTGCGGTGCGGTTACAATTAAGTTTACGCTTTGGTACAAAATGGTATTCTTGTAAGTGTTTAGCTGCGCGTGAACTGCGCGTGAGCTGCGCGTCAACTGTACGTCAGCAGTGCGATTCACGTAACTTTTTGACGCGCCGATCAAGTTGCGGTGCGGTTACAATTAAGTTTACGCTTTGGTACAAAATGGTATTCTTGTAAGTGTTTAGCTGCGCGTGAACTGCGCGTGAACTGCGCGTGAGCTGCGCGTAACTGTACGTCAGATGTATGAAATTTGTTTGAGATTGACATATACGCGCAGCAGTAGAATACGCTAAAACGTTTGCGTGACGCGAACTTCACGCGAGCGTATTTGACAGCGGTTGTCAAAATTACGAGAATACGAAAAGGGCTGTTTTGATCGAAACTTAACCGCAACTGCACTGCAGCTGAACTTATTAAAATGCGTGAATCGCACTACAGATGTATGAAATTTGTTTGAGATTGACATATACGCGCTACAGTAGAATACGCTAAAACGTTTGCGTGACGCGAACTTCACGCGAGCGTATTTGACAGCGGTTGTCAAAATTACGAGAATACGAAAAGGGCTGTTTTGATCGAAACTTAACCGCAACTGCACTGCAGCTGTACTTATTATAATACGTGAATTGCCCTACTGACTGTGTATATTTAATATAGGTCTGAGAGAATCTCATGGCATTTTGGGAAATTTGAATTTACGCATTGCAACACTGGGGTAATTGGATGAACATATTTTGATACTTTGAATAACAATTGTAATTAATTATTATTTCAAATTGACATATTATTTTTAAGTACAACTTTGTAAATAAAGTACATCATGTTTTAAGTATAAATAAGATAAGGTGCATTTATAAATAAAATAAATAACACCCAACAGTCACATACATAGGCCCCACACTAAGATGATAAGATCGAGTCTTGTGTCGTGGGTATCAGGAACTACGAGAGACTTCGGTCTTACAAACACCCAGACCCGAAAGAAATATTTTTGGGTCGCACAAACATTTCTGTCGGCGCGGGGATCGAACCCGCGGCCTCTCGTTTCACAGGCGGAGTCTAACCGCCTGCGCCATGAAGGCTTTCATTGGGGTTGTAAACAACGTAAACTGATATAAAATATGAGCTTACGTTGTTACCCCTTCTATGATCCATGTTTGTTTTACGGTGCTATTTCACCACACCTTGTACGTATTATGTTTTTTTTTTATTGTGATGATTCGCGAGACGAGCATGCCGTTCGTCTGATGGTAAACGATACTTCCGCGTGAACAGTAGCAAAACTAAACAACACCATGAATTATTCTCGCCACCCTGAGATATTTTATATTAAGCCTCAATATCTCCAAGTACTCTAACTCAATATCTCTCCTTCAAGTGGAAACACAACAATCTACTAGCACTACTGTTTGGCGGGTGAAATAGTAATTGCGGTGGTACAGCTACTGTGACGCCCTCTCACATAGGTACAAGAAATTTATCAGCAGTAAAACCTTTAAGTAAACCGTTTTTTTTTGTAACTATTTCATATGTAGTTTCAAGGTGAGCACATACGACCTTGCACTTCGAAGATACGTCAGAGAACATCAGTGTAGTATGTGATGTACTTGCTGGGATTATAGAATTTCAAAATAAGGTCAGTAGATACCATAGATAACCTCAAAATTTAAGTGTAGAGTCCATAACATTTGTAAAGTTTAGGTATTATCGTGACATGCAAACACACTGACAACTGAATATACAACTGAATTTCTTAACTTGTTGTTATAACAATTTATACATTAGTTTAGATATTACTCTAAAATACAAAAGCCGTCAAACGTTGCAGTCTCTTATAAAAATATAATATCATAGTTTTGATATTCCTATCTTATTCCTACAATGAAAATTAAAAAAAAAACGATTATCATTAATTTATAAATTGCAAACGTTTTTATTTCACTTCACTTCCCGGTGTATGCATAATAGGCTATTTGACTAGTTTCTGGAAACTATACCACATTATGAAGTGGGGTCTATACACCTTACAAATAAAGGTTATTTTTAATTACTATATCTATATCATTTAAAAATAAATTTACTAAATACACTGAATAATTACACTGTCAAAACGCTCTGTCGGACAATGTGGCGTCCAGTTCGTAAACATCCGCTCCACAGATTCGTTCGCATATGTCAAAGAGAATTTAAAACACTACGTTAAGAGACGGGACTCCATACATATTTTTTTTATCCATTTACATGGCATTCTGTTACAAACATTAGGCCAGCAACGTCTGTCAAATTGTCATTGCGTCAAAAGTGCCAAACTAAGAACGGAGCACATAGTGCTGGTCTGCTCGTGCGTGCAATGCGCCTGATTTGATCGATATCGATAAAATTTAAGGAGTCTAATGAAACCTATTTTTAAAAAAAAATTATGAATTACTAAATTCCACATTATAACCACACATTTGTACATTGGAGAGTAATAATACAATATTATGCTTAATAGTACCCGAAACAAAATAAAAACGACCTTTATGAAATGTTTATTTTTATTTAATATTTTTTTTATTAGACTTTGGGAAACAAACATAACAATAGTAACTATAAACACGTTTAAAAAATTAATACTAAATCCAACGAAGTTTCGGGCGGACGGAGTCCGAGGTCTGAAGTCCGAATCCGCGATATCTGTAAATAATAATTTTGTTTCAGTAATTAAAACAAAGCGATTTCTTAGAGAAGTGGAATGAATGAACAAAGGAAGTGGATCAGCTTTTAAGTATTGTAATGATACTGCAGATTTCTTAAGGCGATTTTGCTTCAAATTAAAATATATCCTCTCAAAGTAGTTTCAACATACATATTTCAAAGTATGAATTATGAAGTAAAGTATTTTCAATAAACACTTCTTCTTGTTCTTTTAACACAAATTTAACCCACTGCTTGCATCTGTAAAACAAAGAACAATAACGACCGAGTTCGATAATACAGTGATTATACAAGAGTCGCAACTTGGTTTAATTCAGAGCGGTTCATAAATGATTTATAATTTCGACATATTATGCAAAAACCTGTGCAGAAATGAGTTGGTAAGGAATTAACTTAAATATATGGGATTTATTTAAATTAATTATGTTTTTAAAGTTATCTATAATAACAGTATGTAACATCCCTAGTTTATAGTAAACAACATACAATTTTAAAATTTTGGTTTAATACAGCCTGGTGACCCCACTTAACAGTAAATAAATAAATAAGTTACACCCAACAGTCACATACATAGTCCTAATCCCACACTAAGATCGAGTCTTGTGTCGTGGGTATACACCCAGACCCGAAAGACATATTTGTGGGCCGCACAAACATTTCTCTCGGTGCGGGGATCGAACCCGCGGCCTCTTGTTTCACAGGCGGCGTCTAACCGCCTGCGCCACGGAGGCTGTCACAATATTATCCTGTAGTTTGCTTACCAAGCCTCATTCAAAGGAAATGTAGGCAAAAACTTCCTATTTTCTTGTATAGTAACCCGTTCTGGTGACACCGCTGTGTTACCATCCCGTGCCTCACGCGGCTGTCTTCCCGGGCGCTATCGCGAATAGGGTGCTTGCGTGCAACCGACACGCTCACTCACTCTTTCCGCCATGCGTTGTTGCCGCTCACGATGGTCTACGTGACTTCTGGCGCATAGGCAACTGCCCCGAGTCCTAAAGGACATCGGTATGGCGTCAGTCGTCCCGGAGGAGCCTGACAGGTTAGACGGTTGCACGCCTGCACGTTACGAACCCACAATTATACTTTCACTGTAGCTTTGTATGTGTTTAAGTGAATAAACTTTAGAGAAACCTTCTCATGATTTTTTATCGTATGTAGGAAGTAACCCTCCTCATACTTGTTATTTTGCTACTAGAACGATCTCCACAAATTTCACATGTTATAAACCGTTTTTTCGGTGACATTTTAAGAAAATCTATCAAAGAACTGTATCAAGCACTTCACACTTCTTTTATAATTATTTTATGGAATAAACACAAACTCGTACAAAAATAAATATTACAAACAAAATTACTGACAACAAAGAGTGACAACTGACAAGTGTTGACATCTGCAATCAGAAAGAGAAGCGCGCCGAATGAATGCAATAGCAATAACCCATAGATAATACACTTATTTATGACAATAATCCACCATTATTTGCCATGCCGACTCCATACAAAATGGTTTTTCTTCTAGGTTGCGTCAGGCTGTATGTAACTCATTCTCAAATCAATCATAGATCAATCAATCAATCAATCGTCCGAATCAGATTTTGTCAAAAAAATTATAATTATTTTTCTTTCTTCACATTTATTACATTGAACATGATAATTTATTAATTCTCGGGAATCACGGATATAAATGACAAATAATGCGTTTTAAAGGTATTTTTAATGTTTAATTTGCATCTATGCCGTTATCAATCCCATTCATTTCCGGTACGTGAGTAGTTCATACTAATGCATGACGTTATAGCCAATTAAAATCGTTTACGATCACGTGGCGCGAACTCAAAATAAATTAAATTATAATTGTGGTTTTTAGCCAAAATATACAATATTTTTAATGTATGATAATGAAATATGTTTTAAAATTAAATTATATACACGGATGGTAACAAATAAGTCAATATTTTTTATACAGTCAAATAGCCTATTGTTCCTCATTGCAAAGAAGGTATCTACAAAAGTGAATAAATGTGAAAAATTACAATATTCTTATCTTTAACCAAGTTAGTCAAATCGTGCCTGAGGATTGGAACAGTTGTTATCTGATACTTCGAATCATTGATGGCATTTATAAGTAATTATGAGTTAGTGAGTATCACAGAGTACATTTTACATGTGAGTATTCTCTTCATTATTAAAAATGTTAATGAGTATGTTTATTTAATTTTATTTCAATTATTGTTCAAATTATGAATTAATCAATCGCACTTATCAGTACGTTGATATAAATAATATGGTTGTACAAATTAACAGCCTAACTTATTTGTACATTGTCAGATAAACTAGAATAAAAAAACTATTTTCATGTATGGGGTCTCTGGTGACCTATGTACGTATTAATGTAATCTGTAACTGTATCAGCCCATATTTGTCCCACTGCAGGGCATGAGCATTGTCGTTGTTGTACAATTGAGAGTACGATTGAGAGTGGTTAGGCCATATAGTCCACCACAGCGGTTAAGTGTGTGCTGGCGGACTTTACATACCATAAAAATTCTCACAAATCACTATGGTACGCAGATATCCTCATGTCGTTTTTCTTTACCGTTACAGTGTGTGGTGATTGACTATCAATACACATAACTTAAATAAGTTAGAGGTGTGCCCTAGATTTGTACCCGCGAAGGGCTGAACGTGTTGAATGCCGCATCGGTTTCGTTACTAATAGGCCACTACGCACTATTTATTTTATTTATTTATTTTATGTATCGTATATTCATATATCGTATAAAAATATAAAATAAATACTACACTACAAGGGTTGTCGTGAATATCAGAGACTATAAAGGCCTTTGGTCTCATAACTTGTGGATCACACAAACATTTGTCTAGGTGCGCAGAACTAACTCGCTGCTTTCCGTTCAATAGTCAACTGTGCTACCGAGGCTGCTTTCATTATTATTATAAGTTGGCAATTTTAATTTGCCGGCTGCAACTGTTAAGAAGTTTAAAATATCACCTTTATCCACATACTTCCACATACAATAATTCCAAAGAGTAAGATTACTTTTTTTAACGAATTAATCCATCTGCTATGAATTTAGCGGACTGGCAGTCTTAAATGGACATATCGATTAATGACTTCGTTTTTATGTTTCACTGATTATCTTTATGCACAGGTCCGGCAATAATATTTTATGAGTTTTTATTCAAAGAAAAATGGTATATGCCTGGTAGTGGACTGAACTGAAATTATCTCGCCCACATTAAATTTTCGTGAAATATAATCATTACCACGATGCGGGTCCATTCTGTTTGTCTCTACTACATCTTCAGAGATATAGGAGCCAACCTAGTGGTCGATTAATTCTAGTCAATTTATGTGCATAAATTAAAGAATTGAAATACCTAATGTCATTGATCTTTTGATTGCGAACTCAGGTCAAAGCCAACCACCCCATTAAAAAAGGAAAAAAGCTATTTAGTAAGTAAAAATAAGGACGGAATTCACGCCATTAAATATTTATTATATTTTTAATAATTTGTTTATGGTCTTTTTTAACCTTTTTTGATGTAAAATGTCTTTAATAAAGAAAACGAATAGGTGTATTACACTCCGTTGTTGTATTTTAATACCTCACCAACCCTCAATACTCTATCGTGACCCACGTGGTGACATCAAATATCACCTACCTTATAGAGGCGAGTTATACCGGGTATATCAAGACTACTACCGAAAACGAAGCCGGGTGATAGTTTAAGCGACTTCAGACACAATGCAACAGAAAAAGGTGCAAAAAAAAAGCGTCAATTTTTTTTTGTTATTTTTTTCCTATGGCCATATTTGGGTGGTAAATACATTTTTTCCTAAAATAATAGGATATCATTTTATTTATAAATACTCTAAGGTATAAAAGAGTTTAAATTATTATTTTAGCAAAAACTATGGATTTAACACCCAAAATTGACGATATTTAAAAAATCATAAAAAATAATTGTCGCGTTTCTATGCGAAATTTTAATTGCATTGTGTTTGTAGCCACTAAAACTACCATCCGGCTTCGTTTTCGGTAGCAGTCTTGAGATACCCTGTATATATTCAAAAGATTTAACGACTTCTAAGATTCATCACATTAGATAATTTCTTATCGATCGGGGATTCGGGGATATCCCGTCGACTGAAAACTTCCGCTTGAGTCCTTGAATTTTTCTACTTATTGCGTAGTAATTCGTAGGTGAGAAGTTTTACCCTGTATGTTACTTGTAAGATGCGACCTAAACGGTTCATTAGAGTCGCTGGTCACACTACGGGGGTGATGCCAAAAAGAATAAAGATAAGAAGTTTTGCGCCTTCAAGAATCTGTTGCCTATCAAGCAAAGGAATTGTTGACGACTGATTGTAATCGCTTATATTTTTTAAATTTTGTCTTTATTATATTTTTCTATAGTAGCCCATGTGCATCCCACTGCAGGGCACGGGCCGTCTTTACAATAAAAAAAGTTATTGAGGCCATATAATGCACCACGCGGGCTAAGTGTACATTGGCTTGGTTGGTTTTAAATTCGTTTTGAAATAAATAGAATCATGAATGTTTATCTTGTACAAAAGTAGACCGTTAGGCCTAAATACTTATATGTATCAATATTTGTATGCAACTCATGACTGTATCCTGTACAATACAATTTTATATAATTCAAGTAAAAATATAAGGGAACAAAAGAAGGGCGAATTAATTTAAGATTATGAAATGAGCCCAAGAATAGATAAGTAAGATACAAGGGAGTTGTCCATATTTGCGTCCGCCACGGACCATGGCCCCCATATCTTAGGAATAATTACGGCGCTGCGTTAATATGCCGTCCAGTTTATTTATATTTCAGTAGCAGGTAAGCCAAAATCTTAGTATTAGTGTTCTAGTCGTCAAAGAAGCCAGTACTAAGGTAGGTCTATACATATACCTTATAGAATATTCTCAAATAGAAAACAATGATAATAAAGTGGATTACTGAAGCACATAGAATTTACTACTAAAATTCTCTTATTTATTTATTTCCATTTAATTTGGTCGCGATTACAAAGTAGATTCTTAAAAGACTTGTCAGGATTTTTTCTACAATCGCTGCATGAATAATTTATTTCACTTGTGATGCATAGGTTACAGAGTGGTAATAGGTATATAATAATAATACGATCTCTATGACCTACCTGCTTAATGGAGTACAAGTGTGACTACTTTACTACTATATCCAATACAAATCAAAGTCAAAAGCAATTAATTGAATCAAAATATAGTCATATTTTGTTAATATGTTCATTAATTTTGTGAGCCATGTATTAAATTATAAATTTAAATTAATTGAAATAATTTACATAATAGAAAAATCAAATTCGTCTCTTAGACGCATATTATATAGATTTGTTCGCAGTTAGTATTATATATCGTGTAATTAATATTGTCTTGGGTAATATTTAAAAAACGGTAGTTTATTTAAATTGTATAGATCTTTTACTAACAAGACCTTATTGATATAAAAAAGTCCTAAGTCAATTAATTATTTTCCTAGACAAAAAAAATTAGTAAAAATGTGAGAAATATAATTTGAAATAGTTCTAGGAATTCTGGATTTCTGTTCCACTGAACTTTGTTGACCAACAGTCCATTGCTACGATTCACATGTAAATGCTTAGATGGGATAATAATTATAAATAACTTCGATTGTAAAATATATTTTGTGTCAGTTTTCATAAAAATATATTGATCCAATAAATCAAGTTTATTGCAATGGAAAACCGCAGGATTATTACGTGTTGTCTAACAAAGATCTAAAAAATTAATATACCTGTACCTTAGCGTACCTGCACCTTTTTTTGATCGCTAAACAAGGTGAGATTTTTTTTCTTTACTTGATGTTAATTCTGACCTCTAAGTCGGATTCATTTGGGTATTAAACTAAAGCGAACATCAGGACCAAAATCTATGCGCATTGTGCTTGTACAGGATTCCCGTGTAAGAACACACGGGAACCCAGGAAAGCAAGAGCGAAGATGATGTTACTACGTAGGTGTTACTACCGTTTAATTTATTACAAATATTTTGTGCCACACACAGTGTCCCCTCTAGTATAATATTTCAATGTTCGCAGCAAACCTTGGTACGATGTGGGTCGCTGCCTTGGATCTTATGTATGCTATAGTTAATAATTCTCATATTTACCTTACTAACACATTTTTCTTACTGCGAATAACGCATAGGGAAGCTATTTCAAATAATATTTGAAATAAATTCAATATTTGTTCCGTTAATTAAACTATGCGTATTTTGGAAGACAAATGCAAATAATCAAATTTTAAATGGTAATGTATCAGTTTTTAATTTATTTTGGCATAATATAGTCACATTATGTACATAAGAAACGAGTGTTCCTAGTAAAAACATATTTTGTACTCGGACATTCTGAACGCTCTATTATTTGTACCTAAATATGATTCAATAGAGACTTTCTGTAGCTTATGAGAATAATTAGGGGAAGTCCCCGAGTACCGGACACTTAACCCATTCAATGCGGCGCACGCCGATCGGCGTATTATTTTTTCTTACTCAGATACTGACAACGCTGATCGGCGTAATATAGAGTTGGTTTATATTTTGCCCAAATTTGAAGTTTTAATTATAAAATATAGCGTACTACTGGGGAAATCGCATGAATTCGAAACGAATAAAATGAAATTCATAACGAAATGCTGAAAACGCCAATAGGCGTTTTATTTTTGATCCGTCAGGGACGGCTCACGCCGATCGGCGTTCACGTTAAGAAGTATGCCGCATCTGGCCAACGGGATAAAATTTGTTGCCGCATTTTGCCTGCAGAGAGCATTTTGTATTAATTATTATTGTGCAATGCTGATGTGTTGTGCGAGCGGAAGCGGGACAGAGCATTATGCAAAGGCTTGTTTTTTCGTTGAGTTCATAATTATTACTATAATTGTATAAACTAGTTTAGATATTATTTTTTGCTTTTTCTTTGTATGTGTTGTACTGTTTGTGTAGTAGATTTTTATTTTTTATATTTTACTTGTTTCCTTGGTTATTAATCTTTATTATGACTTGTTTTTTTTAATTGTTATTTTTTAAGCATTAATTATACAATATGTTTTAATTTATGTTAGTATGTAAGCTGGCGTTCGCATGTCACTCAAGGTGACCACTGAAAACCAGCGTTGCGCTGTGGCTCGCGTCGCAGTGCAACAATAAGCTGACTGGTCACATTTATGCGACGTACAAACTCCCTTTTACTGTCTTTTTGTTGTTAGCTATATATACAGGGTATATCAAGACTGCTACCGAAAACGAAGCCGGGTGGTAGTTAAAGCGACTTCAGACACAATGCAACAGAAAAAGTTGCAAAAAAAAGCGACCATTTTTTTTTGTTATTTTTTTCCTATGATCATATTTGGGTGGTAAATACATTTTTTCCTAAAATAACAGTGTATATCCTTTTATTTATAAATAATCTAAGATATGAAAATGTTTAAATTATTATTTTAGCAAAAACTATGGATTTACCACCAAAAAATATTTAAAAAATCATAAAAAATCATTGTCGCGTTTCTTTGCGAAATTTTTAGTTGCATTGTGTTTGTAGTCACTAAAACTACCACCCGGCTTCGTTTTCGGTAGCAGTCTTGAGATACCCGGTATAAATTTATGTTAAACGAGTGTGTGCGTCATTTTATTTGTGGCTAATAAATGAGTTTTCTTTCTTTCTTTCATTGAATGGGTTAAGGAATAATAAAAATGAAAAAAATGTTAGTAACAAATAATATTTTGGTAAAGGCCCCTAATATCGGACAGTTTAACAGTAATATCGGAAACTTTACTGTGATTATTAAAATAAAACTATTATTTACGGATTTTATCGCGGATTTGGTTTAATTTTTACATTTTACAAATCCGCGATAAAATCCGTAAATAATAGTTTTATTTCAATGTCTAACATTCGCGTAAATCTAAGAAACCATTATATTTACTGTGATTATTTAAACTGAAACATTAGTTTAACAAGTAATTCTTACTGATAACAATTACTATAGAACAATTAATTATAATGGAACAAATCAACGCTTAAAATAAACTATTATGTACTTGATCATAATAAACTCTAGTAATAAACAAGGAACATTTTCTTGTGAACTCTGGCTTTCTCATGCTGAGTTCAGTATGGCGTATAAAGTCATAGTAAAAATTATACCAGCACTTTTCTTGGTCTTATTGAATCTGTGGTTCAGTTTTAATTTCTGCGCAAGATCGAAACCCATCTTCAGAAATTATTTTCAAAACATATTAGGCACATCCACCACGTTAAACGTTAGATCAAATCTGCCTCTTATCGTTTGAAGGTACTACTGGGTTTACACAAGTAGAACAAAAAAAAAACAACGAAACAATCAACCTAATGTTGTCCGTTTTTACGGGACATTTAGAGTTTCCGATCTTAAGGTCCTTACATGTATATAAGAAAAATTGTCACTCACACTGAGTTATTAAGCACACAAAATGTCGTGAAATATCAAAATGTCGTAGCATAGCAATAATAATTAATAGTATCCCATACTTTAAATGGGTAGGTAAATAAATAATAAATAAATAAATAAATAACACCCAACAGTCACATACATAGTCCTGACCCCACACTAAGATCGAGTCTTGTGTCGTGGGTATCAGGAACTACGAGAGACTTTTCGGTCTCACAAACACCCAGACCCGGAAGAAATATTTGTGGGCCGCACAAACATTTCTCTCGGTGCGGGGATCGAACCCGCGGCCTCTCGTTTCACAGGCGGCGTCTAACCAACTGCGCCACGGAGGCTGTCAACCGGTAGCAGGTACCGCCGCATTGCATATTTCTCCCGCCATACAGCAGTGTAAATGCACTGTTGCGTTTCGGTTTAAAGGACATTGTAGCCAGAGTGACTACTGTATAAAGAGACGTAACATACTTATATGTCAGGAAGGCGAGCCCAGTGGAATGCTAAGCATTTCTTTGTCATTCATGGTGCTATTTGGTTTTGCTACTGTTTATAAGCGGTTGTATCGCCTACCACCTGGTGATTGGTACGTTCGCCTCGCCATTCATTGCAAAAAACAGAGTATACATGACATGTGCGATATTAAACTTGTTACAGTTGATACGATTACGTTCTGTACGTTAGGTGTCTTTAAGTTTTGACGGTTTACAAAACGCGGCAGTTTGGTATAATAAGAATTTATTGGTAAAGAACCGTAAAAACTAGCTTACTATAATTAAAAAAATCATATAAATGTTCTGTTACATGAATTAGTTGTGCTAACAGTGTAGTCACAGTTGTAAATGAATGTTTAATGTCGCTCATGCCGTAACATAATTTTATTCTTAATAACGCATAAAAATATTGAGAAGCTGCAATAACATTATTGGTAAGATCTCGCATTATCACATTCAATGAAAATTTGAAATTGGCGCGAATTCCAAGGTAACTTTATTTAATATGTTTTGCATTTACTGGTGAAAAGTGCATTATCTTAACATGTTTGTCGGTGTAACTAAACTGGAAATGTATATAAGAATATATTTGATTAAGATAATTTTGGTGTTTACTATGTGACTGTGTGTGTCTGACTGTTATCTTGTATAACTGTAGTATCTCGATATATCAGGTACATATTTAATGTTGTTTCCACTTTTAAATACTTTCATTTTTATTTGTGTATAATATTTATTTTCTATCAAGTGTATGAACCGATTTTACACTGTTTATTTTGTAGTATGAAACAAAGATTTTAACTATATGAAAAGAAATAAATACTTAATATATGATATGCTGTTCATAATCTATTTTACAATTGTTTTCAGGTAATTAGTTGACAACACATAAATAATGGCGCAGTCAAGGTGGTTTTTATTATTCATGTTTTCTGTAACTATTAATGTGTTTGGAAGTCCTTTGAAAAACCGCTACGATCATTATTTGACATATCCGGCAGTGCAAAGATTTATAGAGTATTTAAAAATTGATACAAGTCAACAAGAAAATATAAGTGAGTATCCTGTTTAATTTATACATGGCTACATTAGAACGAAAAATGAAAGCCCTTATATTCGTTTGTACGACGTAAATCGACCCTATTAAATAAAGAGCAAGGCCAGTTTATTGATAGCTTTGACTATGGACTAGTATTTCTGAACTAAATGTAGTGATTACGAACAATTGAATTATGCTGCTACTGTACACTATCATTGTACACGTCGCGTCGTAAAAAGGTAAGGTTTAAAAATTCACGACCGGCTTGGTTCCAACCTGTCTCATTTCAACTCTTTAATAACGAGACCAGTAAATCAATTTCATCAATATTTTTAATAATTTTGTCTTGACAAAGAGCTTGATGAAGTAATTTAACTTCCTAACGCATAGTTAATAGATCATGAACGCTTTCGGCAGTGCACTGAAGTGAATAAATAGTAAACAATAATGCGAACCTCAAATACATGCACACATAAACTTACGCATAAAGTCTTGCATTTTCCATCCCACGATGTGATAGCGAGCCAATCGCCATATCAGGCACAAATTCCTGACTTCTGGCTGATAATGAATTGAAAAATAAAACCCTCAATTGTCATTGGAATATTAATACATTGCTATTTATTCTCCTCTAAAACACTTTATACTAACATTTGCCATGAATGCGGCAATGAGGGCGCCTTTGCACTTTTGTAATGATAAGTAACATTGACTTACACAATATATTATCATTTTTATACTTTGTTCTATATAGTAATTAACTAAGGAAGAGGTAGGCTGTTGATACATCAATTAAGAAATCTATACGGTTTTAATTATCTTAATAAAAACCTGCAAAAAACATCCGATAATTAATTTAATCAAAATACTGTAACAAGTGTTAGGGAATTATTTGTCGAATAAAATGGATTCGGAATTTGTATTGCGGCAGTGAAAATATATTTAAATAATTAGCTTCATTTATATGTTAAACATTGCGTAGTTTTGTTTAAATGTAGAATTGTATGTCATTGTATTAATTTTACTAATGTACCGTTCAGGTACTTATATAAGTTCCAAAAATATCTATGCCTCGTAAATGCTCATTGAGTTGTGAAAAAGCACCGAAATATAAATTATGCTTCATTTCTCTAGTTGGCAAAAGGATAACAACATGTATGATTCAATATTTTTTTTATCCTGGTTCAGCCGAGACTTTAATTCATACGCATTCTTATCACTGATGGCAAGCGTAACACGGTCTTAAAAACGATAGGGTATCGATTAGGAGAAATCAAATATCTCTCATCTTCAGTCAGTTATTAAACTAAATGGTGCTGGCCTATACGAAAGGATCTTCACGCTAAATTAATCTGTTGAGACCATTAGCCTTAACTGTTAAAATAGGCCTTACTTACGGCCTTATTCATAAACAGTTTTAAAACATATTTTATTTATCGTATGTTTGGTCTTCTTCTGACTGACTGCCTCGGTGGCGTAGTTGTACTACGGTGCGGTTACAATGCTCGGGTTCGAATCAGGAATTTGTGCCCGATATGGCGATAGGCTCGCTACCTATCACATCGTGGGACGGAACATACAAGGCGAAGTGTGGGTGGCCTGGCAGCTCTGCCTACCCCTTCTGGGAAAAAGGCGTGAGTTTATGTATGTATGTTGTTGTCTTCTTCGCTCAAACCGAATTCAACAGTTGTTCGAAAGGGACAAAACTTTTGTCAACTAAGATAGCTTTATAACTGTCTATGAACAAATCCGTAAGCGTATAAATCAATAGGCAGGCCGCTCAGAGTCGCTTAGTGACAAGTTTTCTGTATTTCTAGAATATGCCATTGATTTTTGGATACAGCAAGCTAGGGAGCTAGACTTGCCTATCGCTGTGTATTCACCCCCTGACGGCAAACCAGTGGTGGTGATAACTGTGGAGGGTGCCGACCCTACCTTGCCCAGTATTATGCTCAATTCTCACATGGATGTAGTGCCTGCAGATGAGGTAATTCATTTATCTATTGATTTATTTAACTTCGTTTATTTGATTTAGCTCTGACTTCACTGACGTAGTTTACGTCAAACAATTTAAGTTACAGGTAAGATTAATGTGAAACGAAAATTAATTTTCTATCCCTTAGATGATTACATATTATCCATTTCTGTATCTCTGATAAAGTTTATATAAGATCGAATAATAGTTAATTGAGGAGTTAAGGTTGAATGTATATCAGATATACAAGCTAATTCACGTTCGCATTCATACGTTCTCATACTAGGTGAAGTTAAAGTCATTGTAATCAAAATTATAATGCATTATGCATGATGTACTTTATTGCGAATTCTTCAAATATATGGACAGTTTTATATTTTGATTGTTGCAATATTACTTGAAAGAAAAATAACGAATACCTATTTGATAATAGTTTATTATTTTCTGGAAGTGGTAGAGCCTTGCTGTCATCGAATCAGCATGAATGGGCAGTTCGGGGGGCTTGCCCTATGCTCCATTTGTGCAAGAATTCCACCACGGTATTCCCTGCCTGTTGAAAGAGGCGACCTAAAGGGGTCATCGAAGTCACTGGGAACACTGCGGAGGTGGTGTGCCCTCACATACACCGACTCTGAGGCATGCGATAGAACCTCTTCTCTGACAAGGACCAGCAATAGTTTTGCGCGGTTCGGTTACGCGGACGTAAATCGGAGCGCATATCGCCCTGGGATGTCCGATGCCGACTATAATGCGTGTGACGGTCATCGAGAGGTTGTTGGTCAACGTACTGGCGTAAGGATTGTTAGAGATTCAGCTCGGCCACGACATCCACATTGTACCAGGCTACAAGGCCAGTGACACTAGCATACCCCTTTAGGGCTCCCCCGTGGTACCGAAAGGGGAGCTTAATAGGTTTTCGTCTTGAAACAAAAAGGCTTTTCTGGGGCGGTACCATTGTATCACAAGTCACAGGAAATTAACGTAAACCGATAACTTTGTTATCGCGTGTCGTTTGATGAGTAGGAGGTGAGATTACTAGATGCCTAATACTTCCTTTGTTTAATCAGTTTCTCTTCCCATTCTTTTTCCTTCTCGCTCTCCTTGCGATTTGATGGGCCGGCAACACATACCTGATGCAAATGTTGTCAATGTTCTTGGACGGCAGTGATCATTTACCATCAGTTGAGCTATTTGCTATGTTTTCGGGACCTATGCCATAAAAAAAGTTATTTTCTATGAGATCGATTGAAGGATACCGAAAGTCTAATATTATTTAAGACTGTTTTTTCCTCTCTTGCATTGAAGCCATGACCATAAATTCGAAAGGTGCATAAATTTCAAAAAATTGGTGCGATTATTTTTTTGCGATCAGAAACGCTTGATGAGTTTACAGTCATATTCTAAAAAAATATATGATTGAAAAACGAAACATTGTTTTTTGCTAATGGTTAGTATTCTTTTGACGTGACAACGTCTTAAATTAGGTTGCGGCTGGGTGTCACTTATGAAAAAGTGTAACGCCCGGTAACGTAACGGTGCGCGCGCAGCACTAGAGAATTATTTTTCAGTTTCACCCACTTTTTCCAAAATTGTCCCATAGCCCCCCCCCTGCCTTCCCCCACCCTTATTCCGAAATAGTGCCTATTAGCCTCCCCACGAAACCTACCCCCCCCCCTCCCCTACCCCCACCCCGAAAATTTACCTCACCCCCCAATCCTATCTCGGCCAACATAGGTCGTAGACCCACCGAGTTTGGTATCCTCGGAACCGTCTTGGTGAGGGCTACAAATTGACCCCGCCAGAAATCCCAAATTACGCAAAAAATTACCCCCCCAAAAAAAATATTTTACCTCCAAAAAATTAATTTAAGTTAGCCTCCCCACGAAACCTTCCTCCCCCCCCCCCTCCCTTACCCCCACCCCGAAAATTTACCTCACCCCCCCCCAATCCTATCTCGGCCAATATAGATCGTAGACCCACCGAGTTTGGTATCTTTGGAACCGGCTCGGTGAGCTCTACAGATTGGCCCCAACCAAATCCCCAAATTCCTCCCTCTCTCCCCTAAAATATTTGTCCAGGCATAACTCCGTCATTTCTTAAAGTAAACCCCCCGTGTTTGGAGTCAGAGGAATCGTCTTGACGAGCTCGACAATCGAGAGCAGGCAAAATACGATTTTTCTTATTGACGTGACAACGTCTTAAATTAGGTTGCGGCTGGGAGTCACTTATGAAAAAGTGTAACGCCCGGTAACGTAACGGTGCGCGCGCAGCACTAGAGAATTAGGCGCATTGAATCGGCGCATGCTTGTGTCTCTGTCTTTGTCTTTCTCGAACGTTCTTGGCGTTGGAAAAACAAGAAAGCGTCACAATACAAGTTCACACGTGTGGTTAAAGTATCGTCAGCTGTGTCTGTAGTGAAAATATGGAGTGCTTAGATTCGTCATTACATGTACAATGTTTTAGTAAACAAAATATATTTCTATAGTTAAAATTTGTGCAATTCTTATTTTCATTCAATTCCTTGTTCCTATTGTGCAATTTAATTATATTCATATCAATAAATATTCTACCGAGAAAAAGACGTTGTCACGTAAAATCTTCGCCCGTAAAACCGACTTTACAGGCAACCATTTTTTTTTTATTATTGAGTTAGACCACACGTGGAGTTTGCTCGTCCGAACATAAGCAGAACCAACACTGCTCATAAATAATTATTTATTTTAAAAAACTGCTCTGCTGTCAACACCTCAGATATACATTCTAAAGTTTATGATGCCCTGTGATCACTAATGTACCTAATATCCTTTAAATCGAACATTGCACTCGGAATCCCTTTTTAATAGTACCTACTGACGATTGAAGAGGGGGCTTGCTCTTCAGTGGAACATTTGTAGGCTGACACAGACACGATCCTTTGGTTAGCCTCCGTGACGCAGTTGGATAAATGCCGCCCGTAAACCGAGAGGCGACCGGTTCGGTCCCCCCACGAGACATTTTTTTTACATATTTTATATTTTTTTAATTATATGTAGAAGTAGGCTACAGTTCTGCTAAATACATTGGAGAGTCGAAATTCTTATATATTAGTCTTTTTAAGTAATTTTTTAAATAAATGAAATTTTCTAAAACAAATGTAGCCTAAGTTACTCCTTATTATATCAGCTACCTGACAAAACAAAGTCCCGTCAAAATCGGTCTTGCCATTTCAGAGATTAGCCGGAACAAACAGACAGACAGACAGACAAAAAAATTTTAAATATCATTTTCGGCACATATATCGTGTATATAACGATATGTAGTAGGATTTTTTTTTATTTTCGCTCTTAAAACAGACACTTCAATTTTATTTATAATATGTATAGATGTATAGATTATGCAAATACCCCCATATAAAGATCGCAGGGTGCGAGACTGGCGATCAAACTGGCCAGTTTTTAGACTGGCCATTATTATTAAGGGGAGATTTATCTCCTCTTACAGAGACCGCACATGTGGGGCAGCCACAGAACAGATGAATATCTATATGTTAGAAAGGAAATACAAGCGTTTGACGCGTCGCAAGGTAGTGCATAAAAAGCATCACTGCCGCGGAACGGATGATTTGTCAAATCAGTCGTTGTCGAAATGCCTTGGCGTGTGATGCTCCGGTAAAATAGAGCAAAAATGCAGATTTGTGCTATTTTATCTTGCAGTTAGAATACAAAAGCGTCGAATATCAATAGAAGAAGAATTTTATACTAGTTTTAAAACCGATTTATTTGATTTTCACCTTTATTTCCAAAAATTGCGGTTCATAATTACGACATTTTGAAAAATTCGATAATATGATAGACGACATATCAAAAATATACATTGCTGATTACGCGTACATTGTATGTACCCGAATGCCAAGTTCCTACGCAATGCATACAACTCATTTTTATTATGTCAACTTCGAAATTTGTCACATGTCTTACAGTAGTATTCTGTGTTACAGTGTTTTAGTCATGTACATAGTAACTATGTCGATGTAGTTATAGATTTCGTATACTTGTAAATCAGTTTTCATAGGTATTAACACGTTGAACGCCACGCGGCCCACCGGTGGGCGATTCAAGCAACCCGTTCGGGCCAAGTGGAAATCATCAATTCCATCATTTTTCGCTAAAGTTAATATCAACACAAAACAATAAAAAAATTACTAAATTTGCATGTTTAATTTGATTAAAACAATTTTTCGTGATATTTTCTTAAAGAAACATGTAATCGGTCACGGGTGACCCCCGTGGCCTGGCAATATAAAATCTCGATATTACGTCTGCGGGGGCCGCGGGGTCACCGCGCGGCACACCCCGCTCTTTCTCGCGCGGTGTAAGTTATTCCCGCTAGCCGCATTTAAAGAGATAGCTTCAACCATGGGTAGTAAGATTGCTAAAAATAAGTCACAAAAAGTGATCACTTCGCCGCCTGTGAAACGAAAGGCCGCGGGTTCGATCCCCGCACCGAGAGAAATGTTTGTGCGGCGCATAAGTATTTCTTCCGGGTCTGGGTGTTTGTGAGACCGAAAAGTCTCTCGTAGTTCCTGATACCCACGACACAAGACTCGATCTTAGTGTGAGGTCAGGACTATGTTTGTGACTGTTGGGTGTTATTTATTTATTATTTACTTATTGCGAACAATGTTCCTCCAAACCATCACTTTGCTTGCCCTGGTTCAATCAACTTCACTAATAATAAGTTTTTTTTTTCTATTTTAATTTTTTTAGGTCATTTAATTGTTAGCCATTTTAAACACAAATAAACACAATAAAAATTATACATTTTTTATTCTGTTTTAGAGCAGCCCTAACATCTCCTAAGAAATTCGCTGTAATTTTTAATATTTTCTAAATATTTAAAAACCAAGCTGTTTCGGTGGTTACACAGGGCCATGCGGGTCACATCTTTACCGTTTTCATTCAATATCAATGCCCCGTGGCTTGTAATCAACATTTGATGTGAACACCTCGCTCCGGTCACGGGTGTCCTCCGTGGCCCGAACAGTTCAATGCAGTGTGACCCACCGGTGTCCCCCGTGGCCCAAATGACTAACTGCCATTTTTTGCTCGGCGTTTAACGTGTTAAAAATAAAATAAAAATAAAATCCCTTAGTAATTTTAAATTGGAGTACTCGTACCGTTTGATAACGTTAATGTGTTATACCTTATGTTCCAATGTCATAACTCCGCCAACATGAGAACAACATATATTTGTGTCTGAATATACTTTATAATATTAATTCATTCGTTTGTAAGTTTCCGAGAGTGAGTCGATAAAGGCAACAGGTAGAGACAACTAGATTCCTACAAAATCCAGTACGATTTGTTCTAATTATTCATTTTCGTGAAACAGAAGACGATAAAAAAATCTGTATCATTAGTAATATACAAACCAAAAATAATTACGGGCAACGCTTATGGAACTCTATATCATGGGGGTGAAATAATGAATTATTGTATGAATAATCAAAACCACTGAAGCTATTGACGTAAAGCAATCATAATGTTATTGTAATAATTGTATATAGAAGAAAGAAAGAAAGAAAGAAAAATAGTTTTATTTGCCACAAGCATTAAAAACGACGTACAAAAACAGATACACAGAGGTCTACATATATAAAAAAAAAAGAAATAAAGAAAAAGTTCGCACGTCGTGGCTGTGACAAGTAGGCGATCACTCAGCAATTATGTTGCGCTGCGGTGCAGGCCGTAGCACAACGCTGATTTTCGGTGATCACCTTGGATGACGTGCAAGCTAACGCAAACTTAAGCCTATTATAAAAAAACTAAACATTAACCTAAACCTTAAATAAATATCCTTATATAAATGTACAATAAATATATTACAAAAGCTTTACCAAAACAATTACAAAAAAAAACTATAATAATAAAAATGTTAATATATCTCACACACAGCTGAAAATCTTGAAAATCCTGTACATATAGATTTGTAAAATGACTACATAGTATAACACAAGGTCGCTTTCTCTGTCCCTATGTCCCTTTGTATGCTTAAATCTTAATTTTAAAGATTTTTGATGCGGTTTTTTTAATAGATAGAATGATTCAAGAGGAAGGTTTATATGTATAATACGTACATATTATTGTACAGAAATCTATTTGTACCCGGGCGAAGCTGGGCCGGGCCGCTAGTAGTAGATATACAAATTAAAATTGACTTTCAATATTTTTTCCGTCTATCAACATAATACTAATTAAATAACTGTATCAGGAAAACCCACTAAGCATATTGATAAAATAAATTCCGGTCTTATAACAAAAACATAATTCCATAAGTTTATCGATACTTTAAATCGACTATTGCAAGCTTTCTATATTGGATTTATAGAGGTTTTGTGTTTCAACAACGACGACGCTGGTTTCATACAATTTGACGGCTATTGCATTTCTAACCATATTCAACTGTTCTGTGGGGGCAGCGTTTGCGCAAGAAATATATAAATATGAGGAAATGTTAGGCCTAATAGACATTTAGCTTAGTGCCACTGTCCGATCAAAAAATCGGAGAGTAGTTGCATATTTAGGCATCGGTGCATTAAATCGCATCATTTTAAAATCACCCTCTGCTCTCTCGACGTTCTCGGGTTTTACTGTCTTCCGTTTATATTTGGCCATAGCGTGATGTTATGTAGCCTATATCCTATCTCTAGAAATACGCAATGTAAAAAAAACTGTTCGACCAGTATTGTCTGAGATTAACCGTAACAAACAAACTCTATTAATAAATTAAGATATTAATTCCAGACTGAATGGTCTCACCCACCATACGCAGCGGTAATGGATGAGAACGGTGACATATACGCCCGAGGAGCCCAGGACACGAAAGATGTTGGCATACAGTACATGGAAGTTATTAGGAGGTTCAAACAAAACAATTTCACTTTATTACGAACCCTGCATGTCACTTATATGCCAGGTAATCTTTATTTAATTTTTGATATCACTCGGGTTAAAAACATAAAATATTATACCTTTGCATTACGAGGTTAATTGGTTATTCATTGTATTTTTATGACCGTCATTAAAAGTTAAATTAACTGTTCAAACTGTTCAGCTTTATATACAGGGTATATCAAGACTGCTACCGAAAACGAAGCCGGGTGGTAGTTTTAGTGACTACAAACACAATGCAACTAATAATTTCGCTAAGAAACGCGACAATCATTGTTTATAATTTTTTTAATATCGTCGATTTTGGGTGGTAAATCCATAGTTTTTGCTAAAATAATAATTTAAAGCCTTGCATACCATAGCCTCTTTAAAACAAAAAGGGTATACACTATTATTTAAGAAAAAACGATGTATTTACCATCCAAAAAAAAAAATAACAAAAAACATTCGTAACAATTTTTTCTACAAAATTTAGTTGCATTGTGTATAAAGTCACTAAAACTACCACCCAGCTTCGTTTTCGGTAGTAGTCTTGATATACCCTGTATAAGTATAGATTACGATTTATTTTTCTAGACGAAGAAACAGGCGGCTATGGCGGTATGAAAACCTTTGTTAATACGGAAGCCTTCCAGTCGTTGAACGTTGGATTTGCTTTAGATGAAGGGATGACATCCACTGAAGAGACTCTTTACGCCACTTACGAAGACAGGAGACCATGGCGTAAGTAATTTTAGCAATAAAATATGATTGTAAATAATACTGATGTGGCAGGTAGGTCCTTGTTGCAATTCGTTGAAGTTATGAGCAACTATCTTGTAGAAAACCCACATTAACCTTTGCTCTTGCGTGGCTGCCGATGCAAGATGTTTTTATTTTTTATTTTTGCAAGAATGACGAGACGAGCCCGCCGTTCGCCTGATGGTAAGCGATACGACCGCTCATAAACAGTAGCAACATTTCACTGCGCTCGTCATCCTGAGACATAAGATGTTAAGTTTCAATATGTCCAGTAGTTACTCTGGCTACAATGTCCTTCAATCCGAAACACAACAGTGCATTTACGCATTGTTGTTTCACGGGAGAAATAGAAATTGCGGTGGTACCTACCCAGATGGCCTCTCACATATGAGACCTACCACCAGTAAAGATGTTGCTAAAGATGCTGTAGATGGTGGCAAAATTGTAGCAGCCTGTATAGCAATTTTTTTAATTAATTTGAATTGTTGAAATAGTGTTTTTATTTCGATCAACCATTTCAAAAACAAGCCGATGTATCGTCATATATCGTATAATGGCTTCACCAAGTACTGTACAAAATGATATAAAATTAACATCTACTAATTTAGGCAGAGTTATTTCGGAACAATTTGTAACGCTTCACTTCATTTGAATATTGTTTAAAAATTGAACAATAACAAATATATATTTAAAATTATACTACAAACTTACATTTATAAGAAGACACGAAAATATTTTTAACAAAACAAGCCACCTTGTTAGCGTTGTATTGTTTTTATTTTCATTTATTACCTGTATTGAAGACAACAAAGCATTCGTCACAATTCATTATAGACGGTTAAAATTGGATACTCATTTTAAATAATGTAGTGTTTTAAATTCTCTTTTTTTAAAATATCAAACCCGATGTTAACTCGTTAGCTGAAAATGGTATTCTTTTGACATCACCTTGAACTTGGAATTAAAGAGATTAGTTATCTAAAAGAAAAATAGTTTGTTAGTCACAAATCTTAACAGCAGACGTACATTTCACCAGTTACCAAAATAATAATTACATAAGAACTACTATAATTATCTTATAAGTACATCTTACTGGTACATCTAGATAGCACATCGTGCCTGTGATGTATGATGTAGGTAGTCACCTACATCATACATCACATCAACATCATGCTGATTAGTCACTCAGCATGATGTTGAACTGTGGGGTGTACCAAAACACATTGCTGATTATCAGTGGTCACCTTGGCTGACATTCGGACGCCAGGACCTCATGTCGCCATCTTATTATAGGCATAAGAATAGTAGGAAATTCTTAAATAAAAATAAGAATAAAACTGTGTTAAATTGTCGGCAATGAAAATAGTTAAATTTTAAAATAATCATGTTGAGTCTGTGTAACAAGTATTGATAAAATAATACATAAAAAATAGCCAATAGCCGCAAACTTAGTCCTGACCCCACACTAAGATCGCATCTTGTGTCCTGGGTATCAGAAACTAAGAGAAACTTTTCGGTATCACAAAAACCCAGACCCGAAACAAATACCTATTTTTGTTGACGTGCGCGGATCGAACCCCCAGCCCCCCGTTTCACAGCCGGCGTCTAATCAACTGCGCCACGACCGACCTTGATTTTGATGAATAATGATTGTGTTGCAGAGATGCAGTTCATTGTTCACGGTGCAGGCGGACACGGTTTCACAATGCCTGACGAAACAGCGGCTGAAAAGGTAACCATTTTATATAGTACGTTAATCTTTTGTTGGATTTCGAAGGACAATTTGCGGATCAATTTATAAACCTTATTTGTATGCACATTATTGTACACAAAAACTAAGGATGTGTTTTTTTTTATATGAGCGAACCATGTTTTCTTTTCGTGTAGTCGTTAAAATTTATAAAATATAAAGAGTCACGAAAAGTCGTGGACAACTTCTTAAAAACATACTAATGGTTAATACTCAAGGACTGCGCACAGTCTTTACCTTTCAAATCATCGGCATAGATTAGTCCCTGCAACGATACAAAATTTGAATTTAATTGTTGTGCAATACAATAGTTCTCGTATTCTTGATACCTGTGACACAATATTCATTGATTTCAGCTCTGATTGGCTGTTGAATATATCTTAATACGTAAATATGTTTCTCGGCCATTGTTATGAGAAAAAAACGTTGCAACATCTCGTAGATGAACTTTATGTAGTCAGCAAAACCCATGCATTTAATTAATGATTCATTGTGAGTTTGGCATACGAAATTGTAAATAAGGGCAGAAAGAACAAATTAAAATCAGATATCGTCTTTAAAATAATAGAGTTATCAGAAAGAAAAAGAAAAAACATATTATAAATAAATCTAAATAGTGCAAAAACTATAAGAAACCGTCAGCCATCATCGTGTTTGCCTAACACGTCTTCTAATATATTACATATTCCAATTCGTTCATTATAGATAAATAATCTTGTCAGTCCATCCAAAAGTTGTTTAGAAAAAATCGCCAATAACGATAAAACCGCTGATTGCTTTTCTAATTTGAATCACTTTTTATTCGGTTAACAATAATTCGCTGCTATAGCATATGGATTGATTTTTCAAAATGTATTATTAACACTTGCTAGGTCTAGTTGCATTTGATTACTTATTCTTAAACTAGTTAAACCTGTCTAGCTGTCTAAGTTGTAACGTATTTCACCTGAAACTGCCAAATCACCTTTCTCTATCTTTTGCTCACTCTCACTCTACACACTACACTGCTGAACGTAGACCTATTTTTATGACACCTTTTTATTGCTTAGGTACGGTAGGTACATCTACAAACAGATTATCTTATGGTGAGTGACCACTACCGCCCATGAAAATTCACATCGCTTGAATCATGGATGCGTTAAAGATGCATCAAATTGAAAGCAAAGAGCGGTAAGGTAAAAGGATGGGAAGAAGAAAGGGGTAGGTATTGGGCATCAGGCAATCTCACTCACCGAACGATACGTGAAAGCAAAGCTGTTACTTCATGCCCATTTCTGACTGTAGTACCGCCCCGGACTTGATTGCATATTCATACTGAGTCACGAATGATACTAGGGGGCTCTACCACTGTCATAAAAGACCTCTGAGATAGCTAAATAAAACAATAAAGACTTATATAATGACTGAAATTAAAAATGTAATTGTTCTTACAGGTTGTAAAATTGTTACACAGCATATCAAATTATAGAGGCACGCAGTCGAAAATTATGAAAAAAGTAAGAAGTACCGATTACGGAGCTTACACTAGTTTAAATATTAACGTTGTCCAAGTGAGTATCGTTTTTCTAATATAAATAATACAATATGTATCCGAAATATTTATTATAGCTGGTTTTTTTTGCATTGTGTCTAAAGCCACTAAAACTACCAACCGGCTTGGTTTTCGGTCGAAGTATTGATATACCCTGTATGTAATATTAATGTTTCAGGGAGGCTATGCGCCGAACATCATTCCTTCTACAATGGCTGTAGTAACCGACATGAGGCTTGCGTCTGACGCGAAGATATCCGATGTAGAAGATTTAGTAAGTATTTATATACTAAACAATTGAAACACACGCATGCAAGCATATACACAAATTCATGCCTGTACCTCCGAAGGGATGGCCACGGGTAGAGATGCCATATGGGAAACAATCCCAGGAAGTGGTTTTTCTCGTGTCAAACGGCGCGCCAGGTATTTTTAATCCCATGAAGCTCATATTAAGATATTTTTTAAAACATGCTTTCTTTTTTTAAACATATCCCATAATGTGGAGTACTAGTATCTTAAGGCATGCATTGCAATTTAAAATTGCGCCTGGGCTTATAGAACGGAAAATAATTAACAACATACAGAGCGAAAAATAATGAACAACAAAAGTTTAACTTTAAAACCCTATAAAAATATTATAGCAAAGTACGTTATAAAAAGTACATTCGAAATGAAATTATATTTGAGTAGGGTCGATGCTGACGTTTTACTAATTGTAAACTTTCAGGTGAAGGAATGGTTAAAAGAGGCTGGAAACGACACAGAGTTGGGTTTCATACGCCGTGAAGATGTTTCTGGAAGGACGCATCTCGATGACTCTAATCCCTACTGGGTCGCTATGAAACGGAGCGTTAATGAATTGTGAGTTCTACATTTTTATAAACCATACAACGAAATATTAAAATAAAGTTATATTTTGCGGATTTTATCGTAAAGTTGGTTGTTTTTACATATTTAACTTCGCTACGTTTCGATTACTTTGCAGCTTTCTAGATCAAGGGACGGACTGACTTGTTAGTCAGTCTCTCCGTGAATGTTACGAAAGTTATTTTCATTTAACAATTATTGACATTAACCAGTGGCGTAACAATAGGGTGGCAGAGTGCGCAAAATCCCACGAGCCCCCGACCTAAGGGGCCCCCGACCAAGCGGGGCCGGGGCCCAGGTGCCACGGGGGCTCAGGGCCCTGGCTCGATTGCCTCGAGCTCAAGCTCGACAGGTTTTAAGCAGAATAATAATGTAACACTAATAACGAAATCAATAATAATAAACAATTGGCTACATTTTAAATCACATGACAAATATTACACCGTTATATTGGATTTAAATGTTTTGTTTTTGTTTCATTATTTTGTATCCCTCTCAGTAGTTATTAAAGGTACAAAATAATAAAACATAAATTAATTAATATTAAGGTAATATTTTAATGTTAACATGTCCTGTTCTAGAAATGATTTAAGTGTAGCGAAAAACGCAAGAGAAATTAGTCTGATGCAATAAATAGTTACCTAAAATGAGTTTAAAAAAATTCGATGTGAAACGATTTGTGATTGAGAAAGGTCACTGTAAGCCCAATGGCCCCTGCCTAACTTCTTAAGATACAGTGACAATAAATAATAAAATAATTTAATCAAATAATAAACAAACGCTCCTACGTTTCGCTGACGATATAGTCTGGACAGCGAAATTGCTGAAGAAGCTGCAATGTAACTGGACGGCCTAGCTTCAGCCTCACAGCGAATAGGTCTTAACATTTACTTCGATAAACTAAAGTAATGAATGATCAACCACCACCTTGAGTCAAGACCTGTTATTGTATGTGACCACCGGGTTGAAGTTGTTTGAAAGAGGCTACGACACGATCCACAGTAAGCTACTTCGAGTCTTCTCGTCACCTTTACTCTCTTCTCATCGTTCCTTTCTCTCTACTGAGATCTACTGAGGATCCTGACCACACGTGATGTTCCTCCATCGTGTTCGATCCTGGGTGGCATGGACCGCGTGGTATAGGCTACAACCAACCGTCCTCTTTACAATGTCCGACCATTTAGTAGGTGCTCTACCTCTTGCGCGCTTGCCCTCGATGCATCTCAATATTATGAGCTTATCTAATTCATGTCTGGGAGACCGTAAGATGTGTCCAAAGAAGCTCAGAGCACGTTCTTGACAAATGGCAGAGAGTCTCTTATGGATATTCAGCTCCAACAAAATGGACTCATTGATTCTCATGGCAGTCCATGGTATAAGGATCATCCTCCGCCACATCCACATCTCAAAGGCATCGATATTGTTGCATAATGTCTCTGCTCAGTAAAATAATATGGAAAACACTAGTGCCCGTACTAAGCGCACCTGGGTATCACGGCCTATGCTACGGTTTTTAAAGATCCTCTCGATATTGGTCATCGCGCTTTTAGCCATAGCGGACCTTCGGCATATTTCCCCAGTACAACTACCCTCGCATTTTATCTGCGACCCCAGATAGATAAAGTCCTCTACTTTCTCGTCACCGCTGAATGCATTTGATTGTAGAAGAAGTTGAGTCTATCACCATTATTTTGGTTTTCGAATGTTTGGTCTTAAAGATCGAGCTTAGCACTTTCTACTTCTATTCGCTTCAGTAGAACTGCTATTCATATTATTTATTCATAGAACTACCAGCGTCATGACAACTGGAAACAAATTGTAAATGCGGAAGGATACGAAACATGGAAAATTCACTTAAATTCGTGTATTTTGTATGACTAATGGCGGTTACATTTGAAATGAGTACATTTGATTAGAATAACAATCCATATCAAAAATACTTTTTTGGTGCTAAGAACTTACTCCTCAACGTTACCAATTTAGGTTTTCGTGGCCATAGAGAAAGCGCAGATAGCAGTAATTATACAACTAGAAAACAACTCAAGAATTTTCTAAAACAGACCAATTATTTGAAGTTTATCCGTACACACAGTACGGATAATAGAGAAAAATAAAAAAAGAATTCCAAAAACAGTCCTGAATCGTTATTGGAGAATCTTTTTTAGATTTCATGAAATGATTTATGTTCAAAATCCGATGAGAAATAATATGAAGCCATATCATTAAAAAATGCGGATGTGCGTGGTGGCCTGTTGGTAAACGGACTAGACGCGGCTGCCAACATGTTCACGGTGGTCGCGGGTTCCCAGGGCACACCTCTGACTTTTCGGAGTCATGTGTGTATTGATAGTCAATCACTACGCACTAAAACGGTAAAGGAAAACATCGTGAGGAAACCTGCATACCATAGCGATTTATAAGAATTTCTATGGTATGTAAATTGTAAGTCCGCCAACCCGCACTGGGCCAGCGTGGTGGACTATATGGCCTAACCACTCTCAATCGTGCTCTCGATTGTGGAGTAGGCCCGTGCCCTGCAGTGGGACGTATATGGGCTGATACAGTACATATAATTAAAAAGATTCTCTACTGTACTGTATCAGCCCATTTAAGTCCCACTGCAGCGCCCCCCCCCTGCCCCTCCTACAATCGAGAGTACGATTGAGAGTAGTTAGACCATATAGGCCACTACGCTGGCCTAGTGCGGGTTAACGGATCATAGGAATTCTTAAAAATCGCTATGGTTTGCAGGTTTCCTCAGGAT
This sequence comes from Hyles vespertilio, assembly GCA_009982885.2. NCBI lineage: Eukaryota > Metazoa > Arthropoda > Insecta > Lepidoptera > Sphingidae > Hyles > Hyles vespertilio. The sequence continues at coordinate 12,066,543 of CM042815.1, read as the reverse complement.
GTTTTCCTTCACCGCCATAGCGTGTAGTGACTATCAACACACACATGACTCTGTAAAGTCAGTGGTATGCCCAGGGATTTGAACTCGAGGCGAACACGTTAGCGGCAGACTCTGGTCCGTTTACCAATAGGCCACCACGCGCCTTAAAAAAGATTTATAACAATGAAATTATAATGTTAAGATATTTTTACATTTACGGAGGGCCCCATTTCATGAACTTTGCCACTGGCCCCCGATGGGGTAGTTACGCCACTGACATTAACAGTTAGTTATTTGCGATCCAATCCACATCGGAAGAGGATTTATCCTTGAGGTCTGGCAGTTGGTCTTTTGGGTTCTAACGTAATTAACTATAACCGAAAAGGCCGGGAAGTTAAAAAATGTGAAAATTAAACGAAATCGCGGTAACATCCATAAAAAATCGTTCTTTTTTTCAATTTGTAACATTCGCGTAAATCTAAGAAAACATCATGCCATATCATGGCGTGTAGTAGATATTTGCACTACTTGATTTTTTTTCAAAATAGTTAACAATTTTCTCTGGAGTGTTGTTCTGAGACTAGCTACTAGTATTAAGTTTATAGACCAAATCATTCTACGACACAGACCAAAAGTGATATTGCGTTAATCCATAATTCTGCCAATGCCTTTTTGACAGAATTACGGAGAATTAACAAGAATATTATCAATTTTCTCTTTGTTTTCCTCTTGACAACTTTTAATAATTCTGCAGGATATTATTAAGCTTTACTTTATAAGAATTCATTAAAAATCACAATATATTTTAGGGGCTATCAAATCGAGCCAATCATTTGCCCAGCGACATCTGACATGCTGGTTTTGCGCAACCTCGGCATCCCAGCAGTGGGGTTCTCTACTAAAATAGGCACCACATCACGGATCCACGGCAAAGACGAATACTTGAACGTGGAAACATTCCTTAGAGGCATCAATATTTACGAAGTGGTTATCAAGAGCTTGGGAAATTTGCCTATGGAACGCAAACTTCAAGAAGACGAAAATCAACTCAAATGTTCTTAGTTTAAGATTTAAAATTACTGGTCTGTATGATATATACTTAATAGAACGAAGATAATAATAATAAAAAGGTGTATATTTTTAATTTGTAGTTTATTTCAATTTTAAATCCTTTTGTACCAACACTACTGTTGTAATTTGTTTACTAACTGCTGTACGTTTACTATCAACGATTAAATTCTTTCTTAGTATAGAAAGAAACCAGGTGGTAGTTATAACGAGCCTGCAGCCACTCATTTCAAAGTCGCCACGGCTGAGGATCATACTTTCGTAAACCGCACCAGTAGTCCACGGCTGATCATTGCTTTGTCTCTGGTATTTAACGAATAATTAATAAAGAACTTAAAATTAAATCTATAGTACAATTAATGTGTTTCTTCGACTGCGGGATAAATTGGTGCATCCAAACTGCAGTGTCTTGATATGACGCAATGATTCCAAGTGTTACTCAGCAACATTTGGTAACAAAAAGTTATCCAATGATTGTAAGTACACCTAGTACGATTATGTTGCCGTGTTAGTACAATTACTTTAAGTAATGATCCCTAGATTTGAAAAATATTCAACATTTGGTTAAAATAGATAACAATCAGAACATTTACAGTGCGACCTACTTGGTACTGAAAGATACTCTTTGTTATATTTTGTTATTGACGGTATGGATGCGATTTCTTTCTTTCTACATATACTTACAACAAATACATATATATGTTATGGGCTAAGTGATTAATTAATAAGTGATATGAATAATGCCCAATACGAGCGGGCAATGTGATTATAACCAATGAATTTATCACATTGCCCGGGCATTATGAATAATTCTCAGTGCCTATTGGGCAGAGTGATGTAAAGCGAATTGAAATCAAAACAATGAGCCAAAGTGGAATCGTGTGGCTATTGCAAGGTCACGCACCATTCCTGAGAAATATCAATTATAGTTTTAGCTCTTCTGGTAGAAATAATAGTTTACTAGTTTCCACAATTACTTTTATTAATTACTTCACAATATTTGTACTAAGTAATTGTTTGTTTTAGGTATCAGACTACCACCACTACGGTGCGTGTTCGCATCTCTCAGGTTCTCTCACGGGAATTGCCGGGAACGAACGAATGAATGAACGTCAGAGTGAAGACCTAGTATGATTAATCACTGTAGTGAATGACGGATGGATCAATACCACATCAGATATGCGAACACGCACATTATAAGATATAAAAGGATATTCTAGGTACATTTTCTTATATGAGTAAAACTAGGACAAAATAAATATAAATAATTATAAAAGCTAACAATCGGCCTTTCCTGACAATTTCACGTCTCGTGAAATGTGAAAGAAAAAAATAAAAAGATTAAAAATTGAACAAAAACGAAAAAAAAACAATAATTATCAAACAAAAAATTGCCATCAAAGGTGCTTTTTTTATTATAGCTGTAACTTCTTCTTATACTTCATCTACCGGGCGTTATCCCGGCCGGTGCCAGGGTCCGCCTTCCGGCAAATTCTCCTCCATTTCGCCCGATTTTCGGCATCCTCAATAGTAAGGCCATTGACCCTCATATCTTCCTTGACGACATCGAGCCAGCGCTTCTTTGGTCTACCCCGCGGTCGAGGTCCGGGAATATTGAGGCTCAGGCACACATTACCGACGTACTCCTGCGGTTTCCTTAGGACGTGACCATACCATGCTTATAACTGTAACATCGTAGAATAATCTATTAATGAATACACTTTTAGTAGTACAGCTAACATTTATGTATCCGTGGAAAATATATTATCCTTTGCGTAATTATAATTAATTATGGGTATACATAAATATAAATATTAAACAAGTATTTACAGATATTATTTTCAAGTTAATAGCTTTGTAGGAGCTACGATGGCCTCTACATATCCATAATAACTCAAACATGCTGTAGCCCCTTCATGTCTACAACACAATACTGACTATTAACACTTAGTACAGTTAACATTTATGTATCCGTGGAAATTATGTTATCCTTTGCATAAATATAATTAAGCATGGGTATACATAAATATAAATATTAAACAAGTATTTACAGATATTATTTTCAAGTTAATAGCTTTGTAGGAGTTACGATGGCCTCGACATATCCATAATAACTCAAACATGCTGTAGCCCCTTCATGTCTACAACACAATACTGACTATTAACACTTAGTACAGTTAACATTTATGTATCCGTGGAAATTATGTTATCCTTTGCATAAATATAATTAAGCATGGGTATACATAATATAAATATTAAACAAGTATTTACAGATATTATTTTCAAGTTAATAGCTTTGTAGGAGTTACGATGGCCTCGACATATCCATAATAACTCAAACATGCTGTAGCCCCTTCATGTCTACAACACAATACTGACTATTAACACTTAGTACAGTTAACATTTATGTATCCGTGGAAATTATGTTATCCTTTGCATAAATATAATTAAGCATGGGTATACATAAATATAAATATTAAACAAGTATTTACAGATATTATTTTCAAGTTAATAGCTTTGTAGGAGTTACGATGGCCTCGACATATCCATAATAACTCAAACATGCTGTAGCCCCTTCATGTCTACAACACAATACTGACTATTAACACTTAGTACAGTTAACATTTATGTATCCGTGGAAATTATGTTATCCTTTGCATAAATATAATTAAGCATGGGTATACATAAATATAAATATTAAACAAGTATTTACAGATATTATTTTCAAGTTAATAGCTTTGTAGGAGTTACGATGGCCTCGACATATCCATAATAACTCAAACATGCTGTAGCCCCTTCATGTCTACAACACGGCACTGACAAGACCATTAACACTTATAATGATATTGAGGGAATTACTGCAGCCCCTTCATGCCTACAGCAATTCAGGTATACTATGGCCCCTACATGTCCACGATACCGACAACAATATCATAAACTAACTCTTGCCATATTTAGAAAAAGATGTCAAAAACCAAATGAAACTATAGAGCAATATATGGATTAAAAAACTTTCAAAAAACTGTAACTTTAAGAGCTGAGATGAAGAAATAAAGAAAGGTTGCTAAATGGTGTTTATTGTGAGTTAGTGAAATTCGAATTATTGAAGCAAGCTGATCAGCCATTAGCGAGTTTAACTAGCATAGGAAAAACTGTGGAAATAACATATAAGTTAGCATTCAATCAGGAAAAAGAAAAAGAACAGACTCATATGTTTCAACTGCAAGGAAAAACTTCAATAAGAATAGAAACAGTAGTTACCAATAGAACACATCAGCAACATTTAAACAAAATGTGTCATGTTACTGTTGTGGAAAAAAAGGGCATGTAAAAGCACAATGTTCACTTCGGGAAAAATTCTACAGTGCGTGCGGCATTAAAGGACATATTTTAGGGTATGTCGTAAAAATAAAAACTTTGAAGTTAAAAATGTTAACTTAGTTGAATCCACAGATGAAGAAGAAGGCACACTAATTGAGAAAATTGCATTGGAACCAGAAAAAAATTACATATTTTATTTTGGCAATCGAGAAAAAGTTCCATCGGCTTAACCTGAAAACACTTGTTGTCAATACAAATCCCATCAAAAACATCCTGTAAAAAATTGTTGCCTGTAAAGTCGGTTTTACGGGCGAAGATTTTACGTGACAACGTCTTTTTCTCGGTAGAATATTTATTGATATGAATATAATTAAATTGCACAATAGGAACAAGGAATTGAATGAAAATAAGAATTGCACAAATTTTAACTATAGAAATATATTTTGTTTACTAAAACATTGTACATGTAATGACGAATCTAAGCACTCCATATTTTCACTACAGACACAGCTGACGATACTTTAACCACACGTGTGAACTTGTATTGTGACGCTTTCTTGTTTTTCCAACGCCAAGAACGTTCGAGAAAGACAAAGACAGAGACACAAGCATGCGCCGATTCAATGCGCCTAATTCTCTAGTGCTGCGCGCGCGGCAGACCGATCATAGTTGAGTGGGAGAGAGACGCAAGGCATTCGGCGGGCCTCTCTCTCGTTCGGTGACTCATCGTAACGTTACCGGGCGTTACACTTTTTCATAAGTGACTCCCAGCCGCAACCTAATTTAAGACGTTGTCACGTCAATAAATTTTTTGGAGGTAAAATATTTTTTTTTGGGGGGGTAATTTTTTGCGTAATTTGGGATTTCTGGCGGGGTCAATTTGTAGTCCTCACCAAGACGGTTCCGAGGATACCAAACTCGGTGGGTCTACGATCTATATTGGCCGAGATAGGATTGGGGGGGTGAGGTAAATTTTCGGGGTGGGGGTAAGGGAGGGGGGGGGGAGGAAGGTTTCGTGGGGAGGCTAACTTAAATTAATTGTTTTGGAGGTAAAATATTTTTTTTTGGGGGGGTAATTTTTTGCGTAATTTGGGATTTCTGGCGGGGTCAATTTGTAGCCCTCACCAAGACGGTTCCGAGGATACCAAACTCGGTGGGTCTACGACCTATGTTGGCCGAGATAGGATTGGGGGGGGTGAGGTAAATTTTCGGGGTGGGGGTAGGGGAGGGGGGGGGGGTAGGTTTCGTGGGGAGGCTAATAGGCACTATTTCGGAATAAGGGTGGGGGAAGGCAGGGGGGGGGCTATGGGACAATTTTGGAAAAAGTGGGTGAAACTGAAAAATAATTCTCTAGTGCTGCGCGCGCACCGTTACGTTACCGGGCGTTACACTTTTTCATAAGTGACTCCCAGCCGCAACCTAATTTAAGACGTTGTCACGTCAAAAATTCCAAGTCTCGCAGCTCAGGTTTTCTACCGCAAAAAGTTGTGAGGTGCATATAATACCAAGTCGATTAATTTATTTAGTCCTTGCTTAAAGGACCTTCTGTATAAAGTTATTACGTAAGTTATTATCATATCAATATTAAAAATACTTTACGTTTTAAATAAATAGATCGACTTGGCCATCGCATGAAAACATAATGTATCGTACAATTTATACATAATGCTGCTGGCCAAGTCGATCTATTTATTCTTAACGTGAACGCCGATCGGCGTGAGCCGCCCCTGACGGATCAAAAATAAAACGCCAATTGGCGTTTTCAGCATTTCGTTATGAATTTCATTTTATTCGTTTCGAATTCATGCGATTTCCCCAGATGTACGCTATAGTTATTGCAATAAAGACTGTTTTTAGCAAGTAGCAGAATTAATTTAATTATTTTAGCCCGTTTTATATGAGATACGTGAAGATTTGGTGAAAGAAATTTGAGAAAAGGAATATCTGCAGTTTTTTTAATAGATAATGAATTTAAATAGTGAGTAATTTCTCTTTATTTGATAAGTATTTCTATTGTGTTCTCCCGTGTCACAAACATCATTTTTTAAAGCATAAAAATATATTATTGATAACTTCGAATATTATCAGGGGTAGCAAACATTTTTTTTTTTATTTCATAATATTTGAGTCTCAATACATAGTTAGTGCATAGGTAGTTATTATTATTAAAATTATCAAATTAATTATATTATAAAAATAATTTAATAACATTTTTTACGCCCTTCGTATTATGGTTGATTGTGGGTTTTCTCAATCTCATTTAAATATCTTCATAAATATTTTCTCTTGATTGAAAACGTATACATTACTGAAATAGACAGAATTGATTTCAGTGTAATGGGTAAATTTTGATACTTTGAAATTTACTATTTTTCGCACTTACCTGGGAATATAAATCATATTAAAATATCGCGACAATATCCGGTTTATTATTATGCAGTTGTTTTTCAGAGAGGAAAACGTCCCTGGTCGTCTAATATATGTATTAATTGATAGTCAAGTTTGGGATGACATTTATCTCAATCGTTTTTGGCACCACAAGAAACGGAAAAGTGAAAGCTCAAATAAAGAGATTAAAAAATAATTAAAATATCAGGAAGCATGTGATAATTGCCAGATTATTGATAAAATATTGACAAAAAAGATAAACGAAATATATTATTTGTCAATTTCGCATTATGCTCATTGTTTTTACGCAGCAAAACCTACTTGTTTAGGACACTGTGGGGGCCAAGGAAAATAGGGATTCATATATAATTAAGTAGGACAAGCGGTCGGGCCCGGCTTCGTCCGTTTGTAGATAGTTTTTAAATCTAGTCCACATCAAAAACATATTATTTCGCATAATAACTATATGAATTTCCCGAGCGGTGTCGATTATATTTCCCGTCCCGTTATATCCCGTTCTATTCCGTCTCTCAGCCCCATGACGAAAAACTTGCAATCCTGTCCTGTCCTATTACGAGCCACCAATTCGAATTTTAAAAATTGCTAATATTTCCATTTGAATATATAATCCCGGGAATATTACATTTTTTTTTTTCGGGCTAAAAACTAGCCATGTGTCAAACCAGGGTGTCAAGAATAGCCCTATAACAAATTTCATCCAAATCGGTCGAGCCGTTTTTGTGTGAAAGAATAACAAACACCCATACATCCACACATCCATCCACACTCACAAACTTTCACAGTTAACATACTTATAAGTTTGTTTAATAGAATAAATAAATATAATATTTATGTTTTATAACCAATAGTTGTGAATCCCCGGAAAACGCCGATTAGCGTTTGTCGCACCTGAGTAAGAAAACTCAACTTTTCTGGAACTGAAATATCCAGAAACTATTTGTACCAGGCTTTTCACTTATAAATTACATACACATTGGTCTATATTTTATAATTAAAACTTCAAATTTGGGCAAAATATAAACCAAACCTATATTACGCCGATCGGCGTTGTCAGTACCTGAGCAAGAAAAAATAATACGCCGATCGGCGTGCGCCGCATTGAATGGGTTAAAGCCTCTGTCTTATGGTGTGCTTTTTCTTATTTTTGTAGGCATCAATTTATCACAAATAGCGGATTTGATTATTAGTGTTCTTTCTTTCATGGTAATTGATATTTTCGAGCTATTTAGCCTATTTATTTGCAAGTATTTCTTCGTCATGTTTTTCTAGAGGAATGTTGTACAGTTTCATGGGCTGAATACACCCTTTCCCTCTCTATACCCCCCTCCTGTTATGCCTCATATATACATATATAGATACCTATCTACAACTATTATTCCATTATATACGGGTACAAAGAATCATGAACTGCAAATGTATTTATGTTATTCACGCAGTTGGGGTATCTAGAAAACTAGACAGAAATTATGAAATGTTTGAATTTTCCCTTAATTTAGACACTAAATACTAATTATATTCTAAATTTGAAGGTTCTTTGTCTGCTAGAAGTGCCTTAGACTTTTGATGATCGGTCAGTCAGTCAGTGAGTGACAAAATTACGAAAGTTTGACAAGTTATAATTCTGAAACTACTGGTTCAAATTGAATGAAATTTTAAATATACTGTGTTTATACAATGCCTGTTTAATAACTGAAAATTCAGGCTTCTTGCTTTAACCACAACGAAGTTATGGGGTGTTGAAAATATTTTTTAACTTCCCGATATTTCGATTACTTTAAAAGATTCATGGTCATGGGGCGGAATTTAACTACCCGTAATTTATAATTATTAAATTAAAAAGTTAATTTAAAACGTTAATCTGTTTTTGCATTTCAATCTACGCAGAAGAAGCTCACTGTGTCTTGATGTCGGGCAGTTGGTCTTTTGGGTTCCGATATAATTAAGTGTAGAATTTGATCCCATGCTTGTGCAAGGTTCTAGCCATCTTCTCTATTGATAATTAAATGCATTACCTTCGTTTTGAGTAGCCCCAAGAGCTCGCAAAAGAACACCGTTTCATTTATTAAGTATATCGCCGCGCCGCCTCTTCTGATAACAAGGTTAGGAAGAGGTTCGTAAATTTAACCCACGCTGCAAATAATTGTGCTATCGGCAATAATATCTTTAATTCCTCTCGATAAACACCACTTAAGAGGATTTTCATCCACATAGACTCTTTTTTTAATGGGGTAAGAAAGAAATTATTTTTGAGTACAGCTTCAGCGCTATACCATTTTCTGGTATTTCTCGACTCTCATTTTCATTAGAAGAATCTAACATCATAGCAACAACAAACGTGTCGGATCATGTCACTATTTCTTCCGCTCCCATTGGTCAATGTCACGTGCGTGCATCCGCATCCGCAATAATCGATGCGGATATTTATGCGGATGCGGATGTAATACAAAATGAGACAAGACAGAAATTTGGAGGTGCCGGCGAATGGCGCGTGCCGTTCGCACGTGACATTGACCAATGGGAGCGAAAGAAATAGTGACAAGATTCGACGCGTTTGTTGTTGCTATAATGTTAGATTCTTCTAGTGAATTATTTTCACTAGTCGAGAAATACATATATAAAAATAGAAATACACATATAATGGTAGCACTGAAGCTGTACTCAAAAAAGAATTTCTTTCTTACCGCATTAAAAAACGAGTCTATGTGGATGAAAATCCTCTTAAGTGGTGTTTATCTAGAGGAATTAAAGATATTATTGCCGATAGCACAATTATTTTTATACGCTCCACTAAGTAGTGATCCTAGCCATTCATTATTTGCAGCGTGGGTTTAATTTACGAATCTCTTCCTAACCACCTTGTATCAGAAAAGGCGGTGCGGCGTTATACTTATTAAATTTAACGGTGTTCTTTTGCGAGCACTCACTCTTTGAGGCTACTCAAAACGAAGGTTATGCATTTAATTATCAATAGAGAAGATGGCTAGAACCTTGCACAAGCATGGGACCGAATTCTATACTTAATTAAATCGGAACCCAAAAGATCAACTGCCCGACATCAAAACACAGTGAGCTTCTTCTGCGTAGACCGAAACGCAAAAACAGATTAACGTTTTAAATTAACTTTATAATTTAATAATTGTAAATTACGGGTAATTAAATTCCGCTCCGTGACATGAATCCTTTAAAGTAATCAAAATATCAGGAAGCTAAAAATAAAAAAAATTAACATAGAAAAATCGATAAATATTAGTAGGCGATAAAATTAGTAAATCCGTTTAATTTCAATATTCATTCATATACTATATTTATATAGGATCTCAAACATTCGCATCCGCATCCGCGGATGTGAGCCTTTAAAAATCCGCATCCGCATTCGCATCCGCGGATGTGAAAAAATCGACATCCGCAACATCCCTAATTCGCAACATCCCTGAAGTCTGTGGTCACGTCTTAAGCGTTATGACCTATAATGTGCACACAACAAAAGAATCCATTGTTCAGATCGCTCTAAGACGCGTTGCTCTAGTATTTATGGCCGCTTCTTTACTCTATGCGTAAGACGAAAACCTATAATGTGTTTTCAGCTTTATCATTCAGATTTCACCAATTCCTCCACAAGCGTGTAGGACTTCCGCTTCTCTGATAAATGAATGAACGTGTAAAAAACAAAAATGTTGTCTTATCGTCACTATAACTATGCAGATAGGTATTCACTTGACGTAATAACAACTATGTTAATAAATCAACAGTTTAAACAGTGTTGGACTACAAATTTTCTTTGTTATACTCTCCAATAAAGTTATTAAGTACATTTAAAAAAATGAAAAGCGCTTAAAACAAATGTCACAATGAGTAAGATATATACTAAATATCCAAGTTCCACCTTGTGTATTCCGTCCCCCCATGTTATAGGAGGCAAGTCTATCGCCATATCGGCCACGAACTCTTGACTCCGAGCTGATAATGAATAGAAAAATGTCAATTTGAATATTATCTATCATTTATTTATTATCACTATTAAGTAAGAAATGAAGGTGTAATAGAAGAATTTAACCTGAAAATAAAACACATATTAAATACTTACCTTATTTGAAGCTTACTAGATTGAGAGTAGCATCGTCGTCTTCCGCTTCCTCTTTTGTCTCTTTCACTCCTTTATCCTTACTGTATGTTCCTATCTCTGTCTTGCTTTTCTCCCACCAGGCTACCCCACCAACCGAGTGTATATAACATCGGTGTCGTTGGGTTTAGTTCATTGGCGTCAAAATTTTCCGCTGACTCTAGTCGTCTGCAAGACGACCAAATGGAAACTCTATTGTTTCCATAAGAAATATTCTCCACGAGTCATGTCGGCAAATCAGTAAGTGATTATAATATTATTTATTATTATTTTTCGTTTTACCTGTGTTACTGTTCGTGTAATATTAACTAAGTACATGCTTAGTGCACATTTTTAAAATAATTGATTAGAATTACCCTTACTTAACTCTAGTGAAACAAATCGAAAAATTTTAATTGTTTTAATTTACGGCACACACAAGCCATATAATTTTATTTTGCAAAAGAACGTGTACAGTCTCATACTAGACATACATATTAATTTGTGTGCCTTATTGCTTAATAAAAGGTTGCCTATGTAATAATGTCGTAGGTATAACATGGCATTATCCATCATCTGCTGAGATACAGACTACTTCCGTTTAAATTCTTTAGCCCCGACGGAGCCACTTTGAAAAAGGGGGGAGGTGGTTATTTAACCACCTGTGCTTATTTAAGCACATGGATAATCTGTAATTCAAATTAAGAAAGTGCAATGTATCCCACAATCACCCCTTAAGATTCGATTCAGTATCCACGGTTAAATAACTATGATAATTTAATGACCAAGACTATACATTAATTTTGCTTAAAGAAACGGAAGGTACACATTTCAATAACTGTAACAAATTTAATTTTTATTTTGTAGCATTTTTTTTATATAGCTATATGACAAAAGCACTATCAGAATTAGAGTATATTAAGATAAAGTAGCCTTCTTGGCTGCTTTTATGGTCATCAGATAATACAAAGGCTTACAAATGATCGAGGCTTACAGAATGGCATCCTTTCCTTCGAATCAAATATGTGCCTATACAGGGTATATCAAGACTGCTACCGAAAACTAAGCCGGGTGGTAGTTTAAGCGACTTCAGACACAATGCAACAGAAAAAGTTGCAAAAAAAACAATGAAAATTTTTTTTTTTTTTTTTTCCTGTGGCCATATTTGGGTGGTAAATTCATTTTTTTTCCTAAAATAATAGTGTATACCCTTTTCTTCAAAAATAATCTAAGGTTTAAAAGATTTTAAATTATAATTTTTGAAAAAACTATGGATTTACCACCCAAAAATGAAGATATTTAAAAAATCATAAAAAATAATTGTCGCGTTTCTTTGCGAAATTTTAGTTGCATTGTGTTTGTAGTCACTAAAACTACCATCCGGCTTTGTTTTCGGTAGCAGTCTTGAGATACCCAGTATAACTACTTTGCAAACCACATGCTGAGTTCAGCATACGGAGTTCCATATGGGTCACTTAAATATGACGTGTAGTATACACGGTTTGATTTAATTACCTTGTTGATCAATGCTGTATCTTGTTACCTGCTATAAGGCCTAACCACTCGCAATCGTATTCTCAATTGTAGAGTAGGCCCGTACCCTGCAGTGGGACGTATATGGACTGATAGACAGATAAGGCTGTCATGCAATGGCTTTTAAGCTGTCCTACAGCATTAAAATGTTTTGCAAATAGTAACGAAACCACACGCGGCCTCCCGCAGAGGTCATATTATTTTGGTGCCTCCGCAAGTCGTTTAAATCTTTGATAACACGATCTGGAGGCTGTCGCGTGCAATGTCTATAGAGCTATTTATTAAAACATAAACTGTTTGGCAGATAGTACAATGATCTATTTTTCAAATAACACATCAAGAAGTTCGGGAGATAGTCCCGGGATATTCTTAACACTACCGGTCACAAACTTTTGCTGTGGCATCATTTATTTATTTATTTATTTAATCCTTTATTGCACAAAATAAAAATACAGTAAAGAAACAACACAATAATAATAGTACAAGAGGCGGCCTTATCACACTAGGTAATTTCTTCCTTTGGATGGACATTGAACTAGGAAAAATGAGCGGGCAGTCTAAGGTATATAAAATAGTAATATATATATACAAATACATACCAACAAAATATATTAAAATACACATACATACAATTTATATTTATATAAATTTATATAATAGGTCCCATTTAAATGTAGTGATGATGTGATCCGTGGTGCTTTACAGCTGGCTTCTCCGGCTGTAAAAGTCTTTTTACGAGGTTATTTACCTGTTTAGTTCATTGTTTTGTCGCCCGCTTTGCACGGAGGGAAGTGGACAATAATTTATTTCCAACTCCTCCTATTAATTTCACTTTCTGATTAATTTCATTGCGGGTTAAAGACAAGTTAGACATTCCCGGAGACTCGCCGAGCTTCAATGCTCGGTGTCATTACATTGCGTGCCACTGTTGATCCTGGCTCACAGGAGTTACAGTGGTGAGTATGAGGGTGGGACAGAATAATACATACAATTTACAATATACATAAATATATACCTACAAAAATCATCATTCGTCCTACAAAAAGTTCACAGAACTTCTTTTGATCTTTTCATTTTGTGAATTTATGTTGCGTCTGCTGACCCGCACAAAACTATGCCATTGGTTGGAAAAATAATGAATATACGTACAGATTTGTTCTGTTTGCTACCTTTTCAAGAGTAATTTACCGTGGGAGATTACTACATATAAGTTTTCTTTAATCTGGTCTCGACAAAGCCCTAATATATTCGAAGCTATGACTTAGCAAACCCATTATTTGTTTCATTTAGAGTTGCAGCAAAATTATCAGTTTCTAATTTTACCTCACAGATCACTCCCAAGTGTTCTGTTTTGCCCATACCTACATGGTAGGCACCTGGGTTGGCAAATAGAACTTCAGAAACTAAGATCGGTTTGTGGTGTACACGCATAAGTGTAGTTATACCTGAACACTCAACATTATAAAAGTGACGGAGTCTAGTTAGTTTTAAATGCTCTGAGCACCGTACCAATTGGACAACGGGTTGTAAAAACAAAATAAAAATAAAATCTTATCTACCCACAGCAACGCGTATAGAACCGAATGTGTTTAAGATTTTATTCGGTACTAGCGGCCCGACCCAGCTTCGCCTGGGTGCATATATTTTTTGATTCCACTCCACACCAAATACATGTTATTTTTCGTATTAATCTCTTGTATACCTAAACTTGACATAGCTATCCTACTGTCTGGCTCAATCCCGTCTCATCCGTCTGTTCAGTCTCTTCCCGATCCGTCCCGTCCTTTCTCTTTTATTATCCATCCCGTCTTATAACGTGCATTTACATTTCGTCCTATCAAATCTGTCAGCTATCCCAGCCCTCTCCCGTACCTTCCACTCTATTATATCCCGTCTCTCCATATACATGTACATATAAAGATTGCCTTATGAAATTTTGACATTGAAAACTTTAGCGTTTTTTATTGTCCATCCAATATTACGTCCCTTATTTCAGCACCAAAATGCTGTTTTTCCTAATAATATTGCACGCCATTACTTTTTGTTAGTAATAAAGTAATAATAACCATTTAAAAAAAGAATTGGCCAAATTGGTCCAGGCGTTGTTGAGTTATGCGCTTACCAACACTTTTTGTGATTCATTTTTATATTTTAGAAGAAGATATTATAGTCCACCCTGCTTGCTTAGTGCGAGTTGGCGGATTTTATTTCACGTAGAAATTAATCCGAAAAGTCAGAGGTGTGCCCTGGGATTTGAACCCGTGACCATCGTTAACTTGTTGGCAGTCGCGTCTATTACGTTACCATATACAAATTAATAAAACCTTCATACTGCCTTACCAGGTGACGTAAGTAATAGAACAAATATTTAAAAATATAAAACTGCATATCGTTTCATTATAATGTCTAGATACGGCATCAACGTACCAATATTTTTTTTATTCTTGAGTCTGAAAACAATACTAATGCGAAATTTAAATATGTCCCCCAGCGCATCTAAAAGTATAAATTCAAAAAACAATGTCGTTTATGAAAACGAAAAATTATAATTAGATATATTTTGGTATACTCCGGCAAAACGCTTCGATAGAGCATACTTTGTTTAAAACTGTTGCAAAAATCTCAAAAAACAATGGGCGATTTTGGTAGATGTGGACATCGTTTTAATTTACATTTAACAAAATTATGCGCAAGACGCCGTATCTAGATAATATTATATACACGATGTACACATTTTTTGAATTTTGTTCTATTTCGTCAGCCGTCAATGAAAGACAATGGAAAGATAGATCATTTTACGTTGGGTGGTAGTTGAAGCTGGACCGTCTTTTACGTCTCCCGTCAATAAACAAAGATCATCCTATACTGGCTGGACGCATCACGCTTGAACGATACCCAAAAAAAAGGTTTTTAGTATCTTCCTCAGAAATTTTCCTATTTTTCTCACCCCTAAAACCTTCCCAGGACTTCCACGAATATTTCAAGACCAAAATCAGCCAAATTGGTCCAGGCGTTGTTGAATTATGCGGTTACCAACACATTTTGCGATTCATTTTTATATTATAGATTAAGTTAATTGTGTGCATATTGGGGCTGATGTAGGTAACATATTTTTGAACCATGCATCGATACAAATATTGCGTGCGGTGTTACAACGATGGCCCCTACTGTTATATTGTTGGTGCTCGTGTAATAAATCGGAGTCTTAGTCTTCTGTATACGAGTACATTGCTTTGGCATCGAAGGTTACAATAATTTCAGAGTAGACAAAAATACATATTTCCTTGGACGAGAATGTCACTCCCGCGATACAATACGATGTGGAACGCAATACAACAAAAATCCCCTTAAGGTTGTTAAGAATAAGAATAAGAATAATTTATTTGTGTAACATAGGTAGGTACATTGATGATCTTAAATAAATATTATGAGCTATATGTGTTGCCATAAAGGCGTACAAATATTAATATTTAAAATTTTACAGCTACGAATTACATTGATAAGTTAATTATTATTATTTTAAGATAATTTACATTGACATTAATTTAAAATACAATTACGCAAAATAAAGAAAAATAAAAACAGTTATTCTAACACACTGTAATATTGTCTTATTATCTAAAATAATAATTATTTTCAATATCGTATGGCACTTCTCGGCATGGATTACTATATTTGGTTATATTTTACGACTACAGAGTAGTACGTACAAATTTTAATTCATAAAAAGGTTATCAAAAAAATGTGAAGTGTTCAGCGACTTATGTTGCTGACTGTACCTTAAGAGACTTGAATTATGGGATACAGCTATCTGTTGTTTTTAGATTGCACATTGATCTTGTACATCGCTTTTGTAATTTAAATATAAGCTCCCTATGAGTTGATAGTCCCCAGAAAATAATACCGTACCTTAGCACTGAGACAACTAGCCCATGATATGCCGTTAAAAGTGTATCAATATTAACTTTCCTTGACAACTGAAACAGTAAATAGGCGGCTTTGCTCAATCGTTTATACAACGTGTAACAGGATTAATTCACAACCTCAGACACCCCAACTTTAAAATATTATTGCAATCATAGTTTATGCTTTGAAATCATACTATCATAATTACAAAATCTTTTATTTATGAAATTAGTTATACCAAATGTAGGCACTTAACATGGTCACCTTACGAGTTACAAATAAGAGTGTACTACTACACACGCTCGCCGGACACGCACACATGTACACAAGACACATTCACACGAGTACCTAACGCCGGTCGCCGACCGCTGCGCCGCGCCGCGCCGGCAGAAACAGCTGACAATAAACGAAATACAAATTACAAATTACGTACGTAACTGATTACTGGGTGGTTTGGTAAACAAATTATTATTTATTTAATCTGTAAGCATAACATTTGTGTTTTAACTATAAAATCTAAATATTTTACTTACTAGATATAATGCGTACGAACCCAACATAAGACAATATTTTGCATGAATCGGCTATAAAATATTATTAATTTCACTTCCCCTAAACTTAGTTCCTACAGGCGGGCAGGATACGGGCGTCATTTATTTTGCATTATTATTGAATAAGATAATAAGATAACGCAATATCTAACAACGAATACTAGATTGGGAATCACAACCTAATCACAACACAAAAAAATACAACAAAATTAACTTACGTGTTACATGGCACTCATGAGGCGATTTCTTTTTAAAATATGTTCGACATGTCCACCACCTTGATACATTTTGATGCACATTTGCGTAATTGTTCACGTAATTTATGTAAAACTTCAGTGTCACTCTTCACTTTTAGGAATTTGCTCCACATTACCCTCCTCATCCTGGATCCTCCACATTAGTACTTTCACTGAAGTATACCAGAGATTTATTACGTCCCCACAAAAAAAGTCAAGAGACGTCAAGTCAGGTCAGGTGACCTAGGAGGCCATTGCACAGGTTCGCCGCGACCTATCCAGCGCTCTCCGAACTCAGCATCGAGATACCGTCAGACATGCCAATGATACATTATCACCACACAGTGCCAAAGTTCTCACCATTTCAGTGTATTTGAATATTCGAATACCGATAAGACATCGCGCGCGAAAGTTATCGAAATATCTACTTAACACTTAAACACAAGTAGACACAGATAACTGCGGTGCACGACTAGATTTTTTTCACATATTCGGTGCCCATTTAGGGATTGCAATAACGGGATATCTGACACACCGGGATTCCGCATACATTGTAGCAAAATTACAAACCGAATTTAATCACCATTTTAACGTTCCCCGAAATTATTTTTCATAGAAATACCTATTTGTTGTTTCTTTTCATATTGATTTTGTTACATTTAATTTGTTTCATTTAAGTGCATGTATTGCGCGGGATTTGGATCGCCCGGCCTTGCAAATACCGGGAGTAATTTTTTTTCGCGGCGCATCCCTATACCGCCGCGCGCGCCATCGTTTGTCGGATGGATCAAATTGCATTAAACAATAGCTGCATCCTGCTCTATCTAGTTGTAGTTAAATGTGCGGAAAAGAGAATATGATAGTTATTTATTTTGGTAGCTTATTACGTTTATTGAGGCCTATCGTTGTGTGCGTTTGATTAATGATAGATTGCTTAAATAAACTTTATGACTATCGAAATAAAGTTCATTTTTGTTCATTATTTAGTTTATTAGAGTATTCGTTTAGTGATTCATTTAAAAATGATCTTATGTGCTGGAGTTACGTTTCAATTTCGTTTGTTCGGAGTACTAAACGAAGGAGTGTCTGTAATTTACTTGGTCTTAACTAATTATTTTGAAAAAAAATACCTACCGAAAAAAATGTTGATATCGGTTCAGTAGCTGATTCTGAACGTACTACTTTCCGCTTTTACATTTAAATCTGTTACATGTCAACGTGTAACAGGATTAATTCACAACCTCAGACACCCCAACTTTAAAATATTATTGCAATCATAGTTTATGCTTTGAAATCATACTATCATAATTACAAAATCTTTTATTTATGAAATTAGTTATACCAAATGTAGGCACTTAACATGGTCACCTTACGAGTTACAAATAAGAGTGTACTACTACACACGCTCGCCGGACACGCACACATGTACACAAGACACATTCACACGAGTACCTAACGCCGGTCGCCGACCGCTGCGCCGCGCCGCGCCGGCAGAAACAGCTGACAATAAACGAAATACAAATTACAAATTACGTACGTAACTGATTACTGGGTGGTTTGGTAAACAAATTATTATTTATTTAATCTGTAAGCATAACATTTGTGTTTTAACTATAAAATCTAAATATTTTACTTACTAGATATAATGCGTACGAACCCAACATAAGACAATATTTTGCATGAATCGGCTATAAAATATTATTAATTTCACTTCCCCTAAACTTAGTTCCTACAGGCGGGCAGGATACGGGCGTCATTTATTTTGCATTATTATTGAATAAGATAATAAGATAACGCAATATCTAACAACGAATACTAGATTGGGAATCACAACCTAATCACAACACAAAAAAATACAACAAAATTAACTTACGTGTTACATGGCACTCATGAGGCGATTTCTTTTTAAAATATGTTCGACATGTCCACCACCTTGATACATTTTGATGCACATTTGCGTAATTGTTCACGTAATTTATGTAAAACTTCAGTGTCACTCTTCACTTTTAGGAATTTGCTCCACATTACCCTCCTCATCCTGGATCCTCCACATTAGTACTTTCACTGAAGTATACCAGAGATTTATTACGTCCCCACAAAAAAAGTCAAGAGACGTCAAGTCAGGTCAGGTGACCTAGGAGGCCATTGCACAGGTTCGCCGCGACCTATCCAGCGCTCTCCGAACTCAGCATCGAGATACCGTCAGACATGCCAATGATACATTATCACCACACAGTGCCAAAGTTCTCACCATTTCAGTGTATTTGAATATTCGAATACCGATAAGACATCGCGCGCGAAAGTTATCGAAATATCTACTTAACACTTAAACACAAGTAGACACAGATAACTGCGGTGCACGACTAGATTTTTTTCACATATTCGGTGCCCATTTAGGGATTGCAATAACGGGATATCTGACACACCGGGATTCCGCATACATTGTAGCAAAATTACAAACCGAATTTAATCACCATTTTAACGTTCCCCGAAATTATTTTTCATAGAAATACCTATTTGTTGTTTCTTTTCATATTGATTTTGTTACATTTAATTTGTTTCATTTAAGTGCATGTATTGCGCGGGATTTGGATCGCCCGGCCTTGCAAATACCGGGAGTAATTTTTTTCGCGGCGCATCCCTATACCGCCGCGCGCGCCATCGTTTGTCGGATGGATCAAATTGCATTAAACAATAGCTGCATCCTGCTCTATCTAGTTGTAGTTAAATGTGCGGAAAAGAGAATATGATAGTTATTTATTTTGGTAGCTTATTACGTTTATTGAGGCCTATCGTTGTGTGCGTTTGATTAATGATAGATTGCTTAAATAAACTTTATGACTATCGAAATAAAGTTCATTTTTGTTCATTATTTAGTTTATTAGAGTATTCGTTTAGTGATTCATTTAAAAATGATCTTATGTGCTGGAGTTACGTTTCAATTTCGTTTGTTCGGAGTACTAAACGAAGGAGTGTCTGTAATTTACTTGGTCTTAACTAATTATTTTGAAAAAAAATACCTACCGAAAAAAATGTTGATATCGGTTCAGTAGCTGATTCTGAACGTACTACTTTCCGCTTTTACATTTAAATCTGTTACATGTTGTATAACTCTATATGGGTCTTCCAAGTGAGTTTATTTTCCAGCATAACACCTAAAAACTTAGTACTACTGACTTCCTCTATATCATAGTTTTGAAATTTAACACTGACTGATGAGTTTGGAAGGCGTTGGGAGAAGTGCATAACTTTAGTTTTATTTAGATTTATGATTTATTTTATTTAGATGATTATTTTTAAGCCACAGTATAGTATCAGACAGAGCGGAATTAATATCTGAGTGATAATTTGTATGGTCTGTACATTTCACAATAATTGTGCTATCATCAGCGAAGAGGACCATTTTATGTCTTATATATGCAGGAAGATCATTAATATATATAAGAAACATTAGCGGACCCAATATGCTACCCTGAGGGACTCCAAATTTAATGTTTCTAGGTTTAGATGTGTATATAATTTCTAGTTTACTTTTAGGACATATTCTAGAGATTTCTGTACACTGACATCTGTTGCTTAAGTACGATTCTAATAGTTTATGGATGTTTCCTCTTATTCCATACTTGTATAGTTTTTGTAGCAATATTTTATGATCGACATAGTCAAATGCCTTTGTCATGTCTATGTAAATAGCACACACTAGATTTTTGTTATCAACAGATGTCATTATGTTTGATAATAAGTCGTATAGTGCCATGTCAGTAGACTTATTTTTTCTAAATCCCTTTTGCTCAATACAGAACAATTTGTGTTTTTCTAAATATGAATACAAGGATTGATAAATTACTTTTTCTATTATTTTTGAAAATATAGGAATTTTGGCAAATGGTCTATAATTTTTTATATCGGTTTTGTCATTATTCTTAAATAATGGTTTAACAAGTACCTTCATTAGTCTCTCTGGGAATATTCCATCTGTTATACATAAATTAATAATATGCGCCAGTGGTGGTGCTATAGTTTCCTTTACATGTTTAATAACTTTAGTAAGTACGCCGTCGTAGCCAACAGTGTTAGTGTTTTTAAGATTATTAATAATTTTTTCTATGTCCTGCTTCGTGACTGGAAGCATAAATAATAATTTTTTGTCATATTTTGAATTATATTTTTATTATTATTGAATTTTAAATCATTATTGATATTATTTTCTATTATGTCAATAAAAGAATTATTTTAAAATTCATTCGCAATGTCTCTAGGATCTGTAAAAGATGAATTGTTATGCGTTATACACATTATTGGGTCTTTTAGTGCACATAACTTTGATTTATTAATGATTTGCCATGCAGCTTTTGATTTACTTATGGAAGTTTTAATAAAATGATTATTTTGGGCTTTCTGGGTTGATTTAACGACTTTTTTATAGACTGTAGTATACGTTTTAAAAATAAGTTTTTTTTTGAGTAGGATTAAACCTATACGCCCATAATCTGGGGGCGCGGCCGAGCCCCCTCCAAGTCGAGCTATAGGCCGTAACATCCTTTTCTCGAAGCAATTCAGACCATTTTCAACCCCCTATAACTTCGTTGTGGCTAAAGCATGAAGCCTGAATTTTCAGTTACTAAGCAGGCATTGTGTAAACACGGTATATTTAAAATTTCATTCAATTTGAACCAGTAGTTTAAGAATTATAACTTGTCAAACTTTCGTAATTTTGTCACTCACTGACTGACTGACCGATCATCAAAAGTCTAAGGCACTTCTAGCAGACATAGAACCTTCAAATTTAGAATATAATTATTGTTTAGTGTCTAAAGTAAGGGAAAATTCAAACATTTCATAATTTGTGTCTAGTTTTCTAGATAGACCAACTGCGTGAATAACTTTGTAATCCCATATAAATGTATAGGATTACAAAGTTACATTTGCAGTTAATGAATCATTGTACCCGTATATAATGGAATAATAGTTGTGGATAGATATCTATATACATGAGGCATAACAGGAGGGGATATAGAGAGGGAAATGGTGTATTCATCCCATGAAACTGTACAACATTCCTCTAGAAAAACATGACGAAGAAAACCTTGCAAATAAATAGATTAAATAACTCGAAAATATCAATTACAATGAAAGAAAGAACATTAATAATCAAATCCGCTATATTTGTGATAAATTGGTACCTACAAAAATAAGAAAAATCCATAAGACAGAGGCTTTAAGAAAAATCGTTAGTGATATTCTAGAAGTAAGAAGTACCGAAAAGGAAAAAAGTAGGACTCTACAAAAAGACGTGAGATCCCATCAAAAACATCCTGTAAAAAAAATCCAAGTCTCGCAGCTCAGGTTTTCTACCGCAAAAAGTTGTGAGATGCATGTAATACCAAGTCGATTAATTTATTTAGTCCTTAAGGGACCTTCTATATAAAGTTATTACGTTAGTTATTACCAT
This sequence comes from Hyles vespertilio, assembly GCA_009982885.2. NCBI lineage: Eukaryota > Metazoa > Arthropoda > Insecta > Lepidoptera > Sphingidae > Hyles > Hyles vespertilio. Next base: position 12,043,989 of record CM042815.1, on the reverse strand, counting down.
ATCAATATTAAAAAATTCTTTACATTTTAAATAAATAGATCGACTTGGCCAGCAGCATTATGTATAAATTGTACGATACATTATGTTTTCATGCGATGGCCAAGTCGATCCATTGACAGCCTCCGTGGCGCAGGCGGTTAGACGCCGCCTGTGAAACGAGAGGCCGCGGGTTCGATCCCCGCACCGAGAGAAATGTTTGTGCGGCCCACAAATATTTCTCTCGGGTCTGGGTGTTTGTGAGACCGAAAAGTCTCTCGTAGTTCCTGATACCCACGACACAAGACTCGATCTTAATGTGGGGTCAGGACTATGTATGTGACTGTTGGGTGTTATTATTATTATTATTATTATTTAAAACGTAAATAATTTTTAATATTGATATGGTAATAACTAACGTAATAACTTTATATAGAAGGTCCCTTAAGGACTAAATAAATTAATCGACTTGGTATTACATGCATCTGACAACTTTTTGCGGTAGAAAACCTGAGCTGCGAGACTTGGAATTTATTTACAGGATGTTTTTGATGGTAGTTGTCTTTGTTTTCTACTACATATTTTTATTCCACGTGATATCCATTTAGTCTTATTATTACATTTAATAGTTATGATTATTTCGGGAAATAATAGCATAATTTATACAATAACAGAAAATTGTCCTGGAAAATATTAAAGGCTTCGTTTGCATTTTTGGCATTGAATACTTGTGAGAAAGATAAATGTTTCAGATGATTTTCAAATTTTATTAAGTTATCTTTGGAAGTATACGTTCTTTTAGTTTTAGAAAATTGAAGCTTACTAGTTTTATTAGTGGGTACTCTAAGCAGTTGAGATGTATGGTCCGAAATAACTAAATCGATTATTTCAGCCTTGCATTCTTTTTGATAATTATATGCGAAATTATCAATGCATGTTTTACTCTTCAATCTAGTAGGTTTATGAAGAGCCAGCTTTAGATTATACTGTAAGAGGAAAATTTTTAAATTCCAATGCAATATTATTTCATTTAAGTATATCAATATTAAAATGTCTGCATAAGATTAAATTTTTATTAGCTAATAAGGTGACCTTTTTCAATATATTATCTAATTTTTCATAAAATAAATTATAATTATTCTTTGGTATTCTGTATATGCAAATGATGGTAATTTTAAGTGGTATTAGTTCTATTCCGCAACATTCAATGACGCCGGGTACCGACTCTTTAGCTATTTGTGGGATTTCTCTGTGTTGAAGTCCTAACCTGACTAGTATACATGATCCTCCGCGTTTGTTTCTCGAGAAAAAGGCTGCCAGACTAAAATTAGGTATATGCAATAGATATTCATAGCCGGTCTCAATGAAATGTTCCCTTATACAGATAACGTCTATGGCCGTTCCATTATCGAGAAGCTCCTCCAATTTTACCGTCAGTAAGTCCGATTTATTCATTAATCCCGCTATGTTTTGGTGAAGAATATACAGTTAGAGAAAAAACTGACTCTTGATCTGTGATTGTTGATTTGTAGTATTACCTTCTACGCTATTTTTCTTAGGTATCTAGCTCATGGTATCAATACATAGAAAGGCTTTAGAATTACCGAAAGAATTTCCACACATTTCGAATTGTACTACATGCACATTTTAAAATGTTGAAATTTGATAAGGGTTGTTCCCTACACAACCATAATATAAACAAAATAAAAGGTTTCTTTCTATATACCTACAAAGAAGTGTTTGCATTGCTGTAACAGCAAGTTGTTAAACTGTATTTAGTGCACTATTTTGTGACATGTACGTCATATAATTTATAAATAGTATATGTAGTATATAAGTAGGACATTTACTATGGTCCACTGTCGAATTAATTTATTTAGTCCTTGCTTAAGGGACCTTCTGTATAAAGTTATTACGAAGTTATTATCATATCAATATTAAAAATTCTTTACGTTGTAAATAAATAGATCGTTTTGGCCATCGCATGAAAACATAATGTATCGTACAATTTATACATAATGTTACTGGCATCCTCATATACATTTATATGGGAATACAAAGTTATTCACGGAGTTGTTGTTATCTAGAAAACTAGACAGAAATTATGAAATGTTTAAATTTTCCCTTAATATACTAAATACTAATTATATTCCAAATTTGAAGGTTCTATGTCTGCTTGAAGTACCTTAGACTTTTGATGATCGGTCAGTCAGTCAGTAAGTGACAAAATTACAAAAGTTTGACAAGATATAATTCTTAAACTACTGGTTCACATTGAATAACATTTTAAATATACTGTGTTTATACAATGCCTGCTTAGTAACTGAAAATTCAGGCTTCTTGCTTTAACCACAACGAAGTTATGGGGGGTTGAAAATGGTCTGAATTGCTTCGAAAAAGGATAGTACGACTGTGCCGCTTTTTAGCTCAACTTGGAGGGGGCACTGCCGTGCCCTCAGATTAATAGGTGTGAAAAGGATAAATACTATACGCCTAATGTTTGTTTTTTGATACACCTTATGGTTTATTGTGAATCTGGAGAACTATTATGTTCCTACTTAATTTATGGATGTAAATATGTTAATATCAATACATTGTGTATTATTCAATTTGATTTCAGAATTCATGTTCCATTCTATACTTAAAATAATTTTTAATCCATATTATGTACCTAACTAATCCATTTTTGTACGTTTTTCACATTGGCGTCATTTCCCACTAGGAATAACAAACACGCCTCAATCTAGTAATCTTCAAATAACGGTCAAGTGTTTAATAGAAGTGTTTTACCTGAAAATAAAACATATATTAAATACTTACCTTATTTGAAACTTACATTTTAATTCTACCTAGTGTGGATTATCGACTTAATGAACTAAACCCAACGACACCGATGTTATATACACTCGGTTGGTGGGGTAGCCTGGTGGGAAACGAGCAAGAAAGAGATAGGAACATACAGTATGGGTAAAGGAGTGAGAGAGACAAAAGAGGAAGCGGAAGACGATGATGCTACTCTCAATCTAGTAAGCTTCAAATAAGCTAAGTATTTAATATGTTTTATTTTCAGGTAAAATACTTCTATTACACCTTCATTTCTTACTTAATAGTGATAATAAATAAATGATAGATAATATTCACATTGACATTTTTCTATTCATTATCAGCTCGGAGTCAAAAATTCGTGTGAATACACAAGGCGGAACTTGGATGTCCAGGTGGCTACCAGGGAAATCTCGGCCTAACCCTTCTGGGAAAAAAACGCGACTTTATACAGTATAATTGTATATTTATGTATATATGATAATAAATGTGGTAGATATGCGTTCCTAATCTAATATATCTGAATACAGTAGCCAGCTATACAGATGTTAAAATTTTATAGTAAGTATAAATATTCTTTATAGATATTATAAAATTGTAACCCAAGTGGATAAGTTTTATGATGATCAAATATTATCTAAATTTATAGGTCTTAAATTTAAACAACTATTTTGATAAAACACTACTGATAAGTAAAAATTGCATGACGATAGCTTATCTAATGTCAGCTGGATCGTAAAGATGTTGATAGAGAAGTATCTAAAATATTGTAGAAAATAAAGGCATATAGGGACTTGCATTGCGGAAAGCAGCTATATTAGACTAGGAATTAATATATGATATTCATAATGCAGTGATATTCATTCAAATGATGTTTATAGTAATTTCAAAGAGGTGATGACATTGAGTCAAGTGAACAAATATATTAAACCTGTCTACGATATACACAGTAAGTATATATTGATATTTGAATTTTGATTATTGCCTTTATTGAAATAAACCTAAGAAATCATTATGACTATTGCTTTCACCTGGGCGCTCATGGGCATATGATATGTTAGTATAATGTGTGTACAAACACACATTATACTAACATATCATATGCTTATTGGTAGAGAGTGCAAAAAATATACAATGTATTTTCTAACTTTACTAGAAACTAGCTGCTACGGCGCCTCATATTGAAGTTGTAACAAGGATCCCGTTTAAAATTATTAAATAACGCCTGAATACGGCAACGCCATTCACATAATAATAATATTCAAATAATAAGTTGCTCTTAACAGCGCACGGCCCACTCAGCCAGTACATTTAATCGGGATTAACGTAGTTAAGCGCCATTTATATTTAATTTGCGTTCCAGTATTTGGGCGTAAGGATTATACTACTATATTGTAATGAATAAAATGTATTTTTTCATCCCTGGATCAGAAAATTAATTAGACTGTGTCTGATGGTAAATTAAGCTGCAAAGTACGCAATCGAAACGTCGGGAATTTAAAAAAGGAAAATTTAAACCCAATTCGCGATAAACCTGTTGAAAGTAGTTTTATTTCAATGTTCAACAATCGGTTACCTAAATCTTCAAACCCCTTTTTTATAAGTATCCATAATGATAACGAAGATTCAACAATTTGACAATAACTTTAACATTTTGATAATGTTTCCTTAATACCTTTAAATTGTGTTTTGATTTGTGCATGTTGTTTGTTTATAATTAATTGTACAGTTCATATATGATAATTTAGTTTATTCTGTAAATAAAAAAAAATATAATAATCGTTAATAAGCCTTAATAAATAAAATAAATAAAAATATACGAACAATACCTTGAGCAAAAAGTTCTTAAGAAATGCATTTCAATATGTCTCTGGCGTGGGCGATGGCCCCCTGGATATGAGACTAGTGAGGCCCTGGCGCTCATCATATTTGCAATATATTGGATATCGATGGCTAGATTCGGTAGTCCAGTTGTTGCAACATGTAAGTGTTTACGCTTTATAATACAGCTAATCTAATAAATATATTTTTGGGTATATTTAATTTAATTTTAGTATTTGTATTCGTGAGCGCTATTTATAAGTTTCAATGTATGTGTAACTGATTTATTTTGTTATAAACCTTTTGCGATGTAATGTTTCTTTACATGCATTCTAATTTGTCATAAATCAGGTTTTCATGAATTAACTAAATGTACGTGTTTCAATTTGAAATATGGTTACGATTTATTGTAAATAATGAATTGTTCAAAATTGTTGGATGTGTCTGAATACTATCAACAATATAAACAAACTTACATAGTACTAAAACAGAATTTAAGATTAGTGAATCAATGTAGTGTGTGATGGGCAGGTTATGGACTAGACGCGGCTGCCAACATTCACGGTGGTCGCGGGTACAAATCTCTGGGCACACCTTTAACTTCGGAGTCTTGTGTGTATTCATAGTTATATACTGGGTATCTCAAGACTGCTACCGAAAACGAAGCCGGTTGGTAGTTTTAGTGACTACAAACACAATGCAACTAAATATTTCGCAAACAAACGCGACAATGATTTTTTAAATATCGTAATTTTTGGGTAGTAAATCCATAGTTTTTGCTAAAATAATAATTTAAACTCTTATACCTTAGAGTATTTATAAATAAAAGGGTATACACTATTATTTTAAGAAAAAATGTATTTACCACCCAAATATGGCCATTGGAAAAAAATAACAAAAAGAAAGTCGCTTTTTTTTTAAACTTTTCTGTTGCATTGTGTCTGAAGTCACTGAAACTACCACCCGGCTTCGTTTTCGGTAGCAGTCTTGATATACCTACCCCGTATCTATTAGTTAGGCGTATAAAATACTGTTTTTTAAAAATCTATTCCCTTCAACTAAATTGTTTAATACAAAACTAGAGAAAATATATAGAAAGTTGTCCAGATATGTGTTGCTTTTTTTTGAGATAATGTAATAGACTCATATTCGATTGATCATTTTTAATTTTTTTAAATTGGCATTATTTATTGTATATTTAAGCATAAAATGTGGTGTATTGCCGTTTTGATGTTGTGCCTGACACTGAATGAAGCGAGGACATTGGACTGTAGGAGTGATCCCGCGGTTCTACTATTCCAAGAATACCTTAGAATCAACACAACCACCAACAATGATCTCAGTAAGTTTTTTTATTTAAAGTAAAGATGTGCATTACAAGTTCGTCATTATCGTAGTTTTGGAGACTATAATTGCGATAAAACTGTATTTTTTTGGTTGCGGTGGCATTTCATAGAACTAAATGTTATGTTCCTTGCGAATACACATATTATTTCAAGTGTTATCTCGGCAATGAATGTGTTTAAAACGATTTAATCAAACTTATTGTCTTTTAGACCACACAAGGTCAATAACAAAAGGCTATTTACCTAGACATTGATGTTTACAATTTGTGACGATTATAGGAATAATGTGGGAAAATCTCAAATTGGTGTTAGGAAAGCAATATGCTTTTCTTTAAAACATTTTACCTATAAACAAAAGGGAACATCAAATTGGAGCTGATATCATTTATTTAAAACTAAGGATACGCCCTTCAGTACATTTGGAGCATCAACAAGATGGCAGTGAAAATCGCCCTTAAGTAAATATTTAATTATCTTAAAGTAAATGTTAAGATTTTGTTGTATCGGTGATAAGATTTATCATTTTTTTTCCCTCAACTTTCTAACAAGCAAGAATTTTGAAATTATTGTAAGCAACGACTAATTTTAGTGAAGCTGCACTGTAGATGCAATGGAGCGTCGCGTCGTGTCGCACCACGCGCTCTTCGCCATATACCTATATTTATATCAGACTAAAATAAATGTTTTATTACCTATAACAAAATTCATAAGTTTTGCGAATAATACGCAAAAATTAAGTTTCAATCAATTGTGATACAAAAATTATATAACTAATAAAAAATTAAATTCTATTGACAAAAATATCCCTTTTTAGCACTCGCTGTAGATTTTTGGAAGAAATTGGCTGCGGCAGAAGATTTGCCTGTATCAGTCCATGAGTTCCACGAAGGGTATCCTGTGGTGGTGATCAGATGGCCTGGATCCGACTCCTCACTTAGCAGCATCATGCTCAACTCACACATGGACGTCGTACCAGCTGATGAAGAGGTAAACATATCTATTAAAAAAGGGAATTTGCACGAGACTCCAAAATAAGTAAAAATATTTTTGTTGTAATCTTTATTGATATAGAAATAAACCTTAAAGATATTTCTCAAATCAATCAACTCTAAATCGGTGAAATAAATACTTAAAAAAGGACATTTCAAATTTGTCGCGCAATTTTTTCGAAATGCTTGAAAAGAAAAGTGACGACAATGGTCACGATTTTATGAAGTTTTAGCTTGTTGAGTGTATTGTTTTACGTTGTTTATGAGTTATTTTGTGTTCCCTTTATATGATTAAAAAAAGGATTATTTGCCACGAAATACAATTCTGTAGCAATTATTGAAAGAAACTTAATCCAAACACTACGTTTTTTAATATCGATTACGCTGACGTCACGGCACGTTCGCGCCAAAATGGCGTTTAAATGCTTCGAAACTGATAGCAGTTTTGATTATTTTTTGGTACTTTTTATTGATATTTTCAAATACATATTTTTTTCGGTAATGTAATAATATACAGAATCGATTAAAAATATAAAACAATGACATGCATATTCCCTATTGACACTTTATTATTATTTATTACTTGGTTATAAAAGACAAGTTATTATCGAATTGAGTAGTCACTCATATCTATATGAGTACCGTAAACACGAAGATACGTTGTATCATGAGGAAAAGGGGAACCAGAGGTTGCTGTTATAATACATTGTCATTAAATGAATAATAAATAATGTCTATTATATTCTTGTGCAATTTATTTTACTTACACTATGTACATATTTTATGTTTATTTCTTCTCAAATCGGTACTATATTGGTAAATTTAGATTTCGTCGCTTACAAATAAGTACTATGTTAACTCTACTACTGCTACGTGTATTAATTCGAACTTTTACAGAGTAAATACATTCGTATCGTATGTAAACTTCGATCGTCCGAGGTTTCGAATTTCGTTTCAGATTAATATAGTAGGGCCCCTGAATCATATACGTCGTACTGCGGGCACGAGCCTCCTCTACAATCGAACGATTTTGAGTATAACCACTCTCCCTATAGTCCACTACGCTGGCCTATTGGAGGTTAACAGACTTTACATACCTTAGAAATTCTTACAGTTCGCATGGTATGCAAATTTCCTCACTATTTTCTCCATCACCGTTACTAAAGTATAATCCGTTCCTAAAATTGTCTTAAAAATAGAAATAACATGTTACAAATCTTAATAATCTTCTGAGTTTCCAGGACGGTTGGTCTTTCCCGCCATTTTCCGCCCACATCGATGAGAACGGTGACATCTACGGCCGTGGCACCCAAGATATGAAATCAGTTTCCATTCAGTACTTCGAAGCCCTGCGTCGCCTTAAAGCTGACAACGTCACGTTGATTCGAGATGTGTACATGACGCTAATGCCAGGTAAGAGGGAGTTTGGTTTAATAAATACATATACAATAATATGTACGTATTATACATATAAACATTCCTCTTGAATCACTCTATATATTAAAAAAACCGCATCAAAATCCGTTGTGTAGTTTTAAAGATTTAAGCATACATACATAGGGACAGAGAAAGCGACTTTGTTTTATACTATGTAGTGATATTGAACAATCACATGCAACTAGTAATGGGAATTATTGCTATTTCAAATTAACATCACCACTTTGTTACTGTTGAAGCCTTACCATGCTCTATGATTCTGCTATTGCTAATTACCTCCAACAGACTTTGTAAATAAAAAAACTATATTACAACCATTATTCACATTTAAAATTACACAAACGAATTTTACTGTTCAGTTTCTTCTTTATATGGGTTCGTAAAAAAAACTCACTCCAATCTATTAAGATTACACGATATCGTATAAAAATATTAGCCGATCGGCTTCATGAATCACAATCGCAAATCGCAAAATTTAGCTAATTTATGTAAATTGTGAAATGTCATTAGACTTCACTTGCTATTTATGATTGCTATTACTATTTATTATAACGTTACATGCAACTAACTACTAGCGGACTTATTCACAGACATTTATAAAACCTATTTTGGTTATCGTATCTTTTATCCCTATCGAAAGAATTTTGAATTCAGTTTGAGCGAAGAAGACAAAACATTCAACTAACTTAAATAGGTTTATAACTGTCTGAACAAGGCCGTAAAATTGAAGAAGTCTTGTGTCTTGGATTAGGAACTACAATAGTTTTCGGTCCAACACTTAGACCGAAAACAAATGTTAGTGGGACGTACAGAGAGAGATGTGAATGAGACACAGCAATACAGAGGGAAACACCGTGTCGTTTGCATCACTACGCAACGCTCTTGTTGCACGTACTGCCAGATCCCTTTAAGTCACATACGTGATGATTAGTGACAGCATAAAAACATTTCTTCGATTGATAAGAAAGATCACTTCGGACGATCTGGCTAAGGTTGCAGGAAGTTGCTGGATGCAGGCCGCTTCCAACAGGTCATTGTGGAGATCCTTGGGGGAGGCCTATGTTCAGCAGTGGACTTCCTGTGGCTGATATGATGATGATAATGATGATTATTATGAATTTAAAGAATATGAGTGATCATAATATATAGTGTCCAGCGTGGAGAACTTTATGGCCTAGCCACTCCCAATCGAACTTTTGATAGCCAGTCTATTGAAAACTTTAAAACTCAAAGGTGTTTTATCATTATGTATATAACAAAGATTGGCGAGACTCGCATGCCTTTTGCCTAATAGTAAGCGATCCAACTACCTACATATGTACATTAGCAAAACCAAATAACACCATGAATTAAAAAGCAATGCTTGGTATTCCACTGCGCTCGCTATCCGGAAGCATAAGATGTTAAGCCTTATTGTGTCCAGTAGTTACTCTGGCTACAATGACCTTGAAAGTGGAACAAAAGTGCACTTACACTGCTGTTTGACGGAATGCTATATGGTTTTACCCAGGCGGCCTCTCACGTGTGAAAGACTTACCACTAAATAACAGCTTTTACAGCAAATAATTAAAGTTGTCTCTTTGCTCACAGATGAAGAAACAGGCGCGGAGTGGGGTATGATTCTGTTTTTGTTGTCGGAGGAATTTGCAAACATGAATGTAGGATTTGCTCTCGATGAAGGCACCTCATATGACATACCTGCAGTTCCGGTATTTTACCAAGATAAAGTCGTGTGGCGTAAGTATATATTTTTTAACGTGAATGTATAAATACTCTGTACAAAAAATTTACCGAATATCAATGTTCGACACATGATAATTTTTGGATACTATTATAATTAATATATATGCGCACTATTAGACTACAAGCCCGTGGCAAAAAACGATGGGTCAAATGAACCACCAGGAGACCTATTTAGTAAGATACAGGGGCATAAAATAATAATATTTAGCCCTATGCCGTCACTTGTAAGCTGTCCGTCTCAGTGCAGATGAGACTTCACAAGCATCAAGGAGAGGCGTTCATTTTGGTCATTTATTTTTATACGGCATTCCTACCATCGATAGGTCCATGAAAAATAATAAAAGAACACGTAGTGCCGTACAAAAATAGTGCGTCACAAAGACGGAAGATCGTTAGATATTTCGGCAAATTTGTCGGTAAATTTGGTCATTTGATTTTAAACGGCATCGGTTCCATACAGTCGCAATACCTCTTCTAAGCCATTGTTCCGCAACGCCGCACAAAAACCATGCGACAAGGGAGAAAAATCAGCGGTTGCAACCCACTCCCCTTCAGTGGTCCAGGAGGTGATTTGACACAACATGAGATTAATTTATTTTGAAAGTATTTTAGACATAGATAACATTTTTTCACATGCCGTACATTTTTTTGTGATCCAAAGGTCTGTAGAGCGGAAAATAACTCTCAAATAATCCATGTAACAAAACATACTTTAGGGTGATATTTAGTATGATATTTACTGTACATCATTTAGACACTTTATTTGTATTTAATGCAATCGTCTATAAAAAGTCAATGCCGTACATATCTGAAGGTTCACATTGATAAAAGGTAATAAACATAACAATAACTTATAATTATTAATTCCTTTTTTTAATTTTATTTAACCGCAAAATAAGATGACTCATGATATTCATGTTTCAGAAGGCGATCGAGAAGATGATTCAGACGTCGATGAAGACGTTGATTCCGATACTGACTCAGTCGCTAATTCAGATATTGAATTAAAAATTGAAAGACATACCTACCTATTTTTTCATTTTTGTATATAATAAATCATTTAGTATATTTAATAACACAATTCAAAAATATGTCCATGTTTGAAGTATATGACATCGAAAAGTTTACAAAAATACTAATACTGAGCTTGATAGCTTTCAATTTTTGGATATAATATACACTCAGTTTCACTTTAAAAGCTAGCATCATGATTTATACATGTTATCAATTATTCTCTTAAAAAATATGTTAATGCCGTGTAGTATCACATGACCATAAAGTACTCCTGAAATGGTGGTGCCATTTTAATCAGCCAAAAAATATATTCTGCATTAAAATGTACGGTATAATTTTTTCTTCATTCGTTTACCTGAGAACTATTTAAAACAACAATAATATTTAGAAAGTTGCTGCATTTCACTAATCTACGATAATTTAAACTTTTGAAAACTCATATTTTATTTTCCTCTCAATTTCTTTTTAAACATTTTTTATTGAATGGAAATACTATATAACAATTGTATTTAGCAATATCATGTTAAAAAACAGGTTGCCGTACAGGATCAAATGACCTTTCAGCTTTAAAAGTCAAATTTATGAGAAATTTATGTATACATTCAAATTAACAATAATTTAGTGACGGCTTTTTTTGAAATAGTAATTTTGAGTGCTACGTAATGTTATGAAACCGTTGCCGTACTTTTTCAAATCACCTCCCGGACCACTGAAGGGGAGTGGGTTGCAACCGCTGATTTTTCTCCCTTGTCGCATGGTTTTTGTACGGCGTTGCGGAATAATGGTTTAGAAGAGGTATTGCGACTGTATGGAACCGATGCCGTTTAAAATCAAATGACCAAATTTACCGACAAATTTGCCGAAATATCTAACGATCTTCCGTCTTTGTGACGCACTATTTTTGTACGGCACTACGTGTTCTTTTATTATTTTTCATGGACCTATCGATGGTAGGAATGCCGTATAAAAATAAATGACCAAAATGAACGCCTCTCCTTGATGCTTGTGAAGTCTCATCTGCACTGAGACGGACAGCTTACAAGTGACGGCATAGGGCTAAATATTATTATTTTATGCCCCTGTATCTTACTAAATAGGTCTCCTGGTGGTTCATTTGACCCATCGTTTTTTGCCACGGGCTTGTAGTCTATATAATGTATTTTTCGTTTATATGTAATGGTAATATATTTGTATCCGCTAAGAAATATGTTAACCGACGCGAGATCATCATCTCTTATTAGTGGACACTGTAACACAATTTTAATATAACTACTTATTATTAGTAGAATTTTAGTCACTGTTGCAGCAATATGAAAATTTTACTGTTATTACATAAAAATAAGCCTAGAAGATCCCACTGCTGGGCAAAGCCTTGCCCTAAGCTCTTACACTTTTCTCTATTGATAGGAATTTGCATCCAGTCTCTGTTATAATTGTCGAGATCGTGATAAAAAGTATGCCCTATTATATCCACCCAGAAATTGAAGTCACATGCTCCGGTGTTGCTGCTCATGGTTCTACTTTCCCCAAAACAAATGACACGGCGACTGGCAAGGTAAAAATTATGCAGTATTAATAGCATATAGTCATATTACATAAAGTACAGGAATTTTCTGTTCTGTATCAGCCCATATACGTCCCACTGCAGGGCACGAGCCTACTCTACAATCGAGAATACGATTGAGTGATTAGGCCATATAGTCCACCACGCTGGCCTAGTGCGGGTTGGCGGACTTACATACCATAGAAATTCTTATAAATCGCTATGGTATGCAGGTTTCCTCACGATGTTTTCGTTCACCACAGGAATTTTAGGTATATAATAATATTTAGTTTAAGGATTCTTCTGAATGCCACAGAAACATTATTTTATGTTAGAACATTGAAAGTTAGTAGTTAGTGCGACTACATTTGGTTAACAATATTAGAATGGGCTACTAATACTTATATCTAAATTACTTAAATAAGAACGTTCACTGGTGGTAGGTAGGTCTCTCATAAGTGAGAGGCTGCCTGGGTGGGTACCACCGCAATGTCTATTTCTCCCGTCAAACAGCAGTTTAAATGCACTGGTGTGTTTTGGATTGAAGGACATTGTAGCCAGAGTAACTACTGGATATATTGAGACTTAACATCTTATGTCTCAGGATGGCGAGCGCAGTGGAATGCCAAGCCTTGCCTTGTATTTCAAGGTATTGTTTGGTTTTGCTGCTGTTCATGAGCGGTAGCATCGCTTACCATCAGGCAGCACGCTCGTCTCGCCATTCAATGCAATAAAAAAACCGTATCCTATTCCATAACAATCTATTTACTATTTAGAAAAAATCCAGTGGTTACATACTATTATCGAACATAATTGTTTTTAGTGTAGGAATTCATAATGCCACATTATGTCCTTTTGTTGATTTTACTAAATATGTTACAGTGTCTCCTATAAAATGACATTATTTGTATAATCTATTATCTTACTTTTTTATTTCAGTGCAAAAACGTAATGGATCGACTCCTAGCATTCAGGGATGAACAGTACGAAATTTCGACGACTGCCGATATCGACAACGCAGGCGTATATACTTCAATCAATCTCAATAAATTAAATGTAGGTGTTTTTTTAGCCTTTTTGTCCTATCTTGTATGGTTATGCTTGCGGGTTTGATCCACGCACCTCGAGAAATGTTTGTGTGAACCATAACTATTTGTTTCGTCTCTCATAGTTCCTGAGACTCACACAAGACTCTATCTTAGTGTGGGCTCGGGACCAAAGTATATGCCTATCTGTTGGGTATATTAATTAATCATGGTATCCATGATTTTTGAAAAGACCGCTTTCTCGTCAACTTCATATTTAACACCGAGCTAATGAGATTCTAGTCCATAAATCAAATTGAGTATTGATACATGAAATAACAATGGCAATAAATTCGTATCTACCCGAAATTGTGACTTATGCAATTATATAGCGTTTTGAGTTCACTCGTCTTTCTCCGGCTTCGCTCAACCCGATATAATTAGGCAACCAGCGAAACTCGAAAGGTTTCTCTTTCTCGCTTATGGATACTCTGTTTGGATAACCTAGCGCTAACTATCAGGTGTATACGCACTTTGTCATGTTAGTTTCGATTTTTAGCAAATAATGTTAACCAAAGTCGTATCCACTTGGACTGCTGTCTGCTGCTCGGGCCCCTTGGTTGCAAAGGACCTCCTAACGTTTTATTAAACTTAATAAAACATTTTATATTCTATTTATTTTTACACAGTTAATCTACATCACTCTAGAAAATAGTTTCTTGGCACAAAAATAATTAGTTGAATAATGATTATGCCTCTGGGCTCTGAGTCGTGTTTTTCAAATTCAAGGTCTACCCGTGATCTGTATTTTTCAAAACATCTACTTATGTGTTTCTATAATTTCAGGGCGGTGTGGCTAACAACATTATTCCGAGCGCTGTTACACTAACGTTCGACATACGCTTGTGTACTTCTCTCAATGAAGAAAAATTTGAAGCTCAGGTACCTTTCTTTGTACATAACAACATCTTGCTACTTGATTGCCAGATTGATAAGATCGGCCCTTTTTTATCTCAAAGAACAATTCCAACATTCGATTTAGTGAACATATTTATTTTATAAACTAAGTGTAAAAATAAATAAAGCCAACAGCATTGATAGTACTTATATAGTTCTATCCAAAAAGTTTAACGTACAGACTCACACCTATGTCCTCAATAGAATAGGAAGAATTCTTATTTTCATTCTGAATATCAGGAGGCAAGCTTCATTCCAGATTTGGATAAGTAAAACGAAATTTCTTCAATTAAAACTTATACAAAGTGGAGTAACCCGACGTGGTAGCAGAACCTTACCTTACCGATTCACAATACAAATAGTCTAGTACTCAAAAATTGTTGTAATAAAGTTTTGTATTAAATGTGTTTCTTTGTTTAATAGCTGAGACAATGGATATCTGAAGCTGGAGACAACATCACGTTGTCATTCATACTGAAGAACCCGCAGTCTCCGGCGACCTTGGTTGGCGACACAAACCCTTACTGGATGGCTATCTCTAAAGCTGCTGATAGCTCGTAAGTGATGTTCTATATATATAGGCTATTTTTTATTTCTTAGGACTGGCATATAAATAAATAGGTCACCTGATTGTAAATTATCACTGCCGTCCATGAACATACACAATGTTTGGATCATATATTTGTTGTCGGTCTATCAAATTAGAATGGGAGTAGGAAGGACAAAATGGGAAAAGGAGAGGAGAACGAAATGTTAAAACGAAGGTACTTCACGCAGCATTCCTGTGATACAGTCGTACCGCCCCGGACGCGCCTACCCATAAATAGCTATTAAGCATTATAAAGGTTTTGTAACACCTAACACCAGTAAAATACCTACTAAATATGCCAAGTAAATTGATAATTAGCATGTCGAATCACATAATCAAACTAATATGACTTTGCAGGAATATGCCTATTCTCCCCATCGTGCCTCCGGGTTCGACAGACGCACGACACGTCCGCAATGCAGGTGTCCCTGCGTTCGGAATGTCTCCAATGCCCAACACGCCGCTCCTACTACACTCTGTGGATGAAAGAGTCAACATAAACACCTTCTTGCGGGGTATTACCACCTACGAGAAAATAATTGAAAACCTCGCTAATATACCAAGAGATGAAGTGTCCACCGATCCGAGTATTTATCTGATCAATACAAATGTTTAGTCTTGGCATCGAATCGGAACTTTACGAAACTTCTTTCATGTTAAGTTTGAAACGGTGTTGTAAATAGGGTATTTGACAAAGATCGATATTTTTGTATTATTTCGCGTACAAACATGGATATTATTAAATAAAACAATTTTGTCAAAAAAGTTTTAAAGTAGTTTGTTACATTAAGCAAATATTAATATTTTATATTGATGATTGGGAGCGTACAGGGGACATCTTACCGTCTCATTCTCACCTGCACACTGTAATGCATGTTAAGACTAGTGACGTTACTAGTTTGGTTTTGCATCCCTTTTCCTTCCTCCGTCCTTTTACCACTACAAGATTTAACCTGTTCCCATCTTTTTGAATAATGAACAGTATTATGAACAAAATTCTTTGTTTGCTACATTTTGGATATGGATACCTTTTGAGAAATATAAATAAACACATTTAAAATACCATATTATTCGATGTGAAATTATTTCTTTTTTGTCGTAACTCTGTATGGGTACAAAATATTTTTTGGTAAAAATGTTAAATGACAAATTTTTGAAGTAAGTTTTTTTTAATAAATACTCATATTTGACTGTGTTAATATTTATACAGGGTATATCAAGACTGCTACCGAAAACGAAGCCGGGTGGTAGTCTAAGCGACTTCAAACACAATGCAACAGAAAAATTTTCTAAAAGAGATACAATTTTTTTTGTTATTTTTTTCCTATGATTTTTGGGTGGTAAATACATTTTTTACTAAAATAATAGTGTATACCCTTTTATTTATAAATAATCTAAGGTATAAAAGAGTCTAAATTATTATTTTAGCAAAAACTATGGATTACCACCCATAATGACGAGATTTAAAAATTCATAAAAAAATATTGTCGCGTTTCTTTGCGAAATTTTTAGTTGCATTGTGTTTGTAGTGACTAAAACTACCACCCGGCTTCGTTTCGGTAGCAGTCTTGAGATACCCAGTATATTACACATCATTGTTAATTATTGACCCATTCACCGAAATTCCAAATGCCAAAGGAAATGTGCACAAAGTCTTACACGACATGAAATCCTAATAACGATTTACAATGCAGAAATCTACTTAATCACCTATGTAAATCATCGTAAAACCAATTGCTTAGTATTTCCGAGAGTATGGAGTGTCGGGTAGTCACACTTAATGTGTAGTTTTGTCTTGTCTATAGTGTTCAAAAGAAGTGTTTGTCAATTCATTTAAATTCGTTTTTTTTTAAACTACCGGTTTAATGTCTCATTTAAACTATGTTGATGTACAAAGAAGTGATTGTGTGTGGGCGGCGCGCTCGTTCGCTGGTGCGCTCGTGCGAAGTTTCCGTGGGTGCGTTCGGAGCTAAATCTTAAAACCAACAATCGCCACTTCACAGTAATGGGTGCCTTCCCACCGTACGTGCCGCAACATTTTTAAAAGGACTTTTTCGCGAGCCGTCGCTTTGTGTTTGTATACTGTCCTCGATTTCGACACGGATTTTAGAGTTGTCACGCTTTTAGCGATCAAATGAATTCTCTCCAATGATTGGGATTCACTGAGCAAACCGTTTAGCGCGCCATTGGCAAGTTTGAAAAATCTTTTGTTTTTACAACGTTTGAGTTCCTTTTGGGTTCGCATTAATTAAGCCGATGTTTATTTTGAACCGTCTGTCTGCGAAGGAGATGTAATTTATAAACATTGGCAATCTGTCTCCTTTGAGGGTGAATTATTCGACCGTCAGATTGAAATTTCATTGTATATAGTTGTGTGAATACTGTGTAAAAACGTAATGTGGCAAGAGAGGAGAGCGCTGGAGGCGTAGTTGAGCGTTAATTGAAATAAATTGTCACAACTGGATGTAGCCGACACATAAATCAGAGCGCCGCGGGCGAGCAGCTAAGTGCCGCGGCGCGTCTGCCTGCTGCCACGCTAATAATGACTAGACAGGACTTGCCACACTGTGATACTACAATTAACCAAAAAGTATCAAGTATATTTTAACTTCGTAATAGTTATAATAGAGGAGCCGATTTAAAAGAAAATAGTTCGGATAAGTATAAAAAAATCTCACCAAAAACTTAATAATTTTTATGTTTTTATTATAAAATTAATGTTATCATAAAATTATTTTTCAACTACCAAATTAAAATATATAAAAGCAATTTTACTTTTTTATGTTGAGCAATGTAATATATTAAAGGTAATTTTTATATAAGTTTAACTTTCGACCATTTGTACATACAATACATACAAATTGACACCTCGTCTGGTCTGTGCGATTGCTAAGCCGCAGCGGGTGACGCTAAGAGACCGTGAGACGAATTAATTCAGCCAAAAGCAGCGAGAGAGACGCGATTTTTACTGTTGCTGCTCATTTGTCACCACCGCACCGCGCCGCGCCGCTTACAGGTGCGTACCGTCGCACACCTAAAAGCACCACACCAAACCACTAAACTCCATTCAGAGTGGATACGGCATATGTCATACAAGTATGTCATAGTATTGAAGTACAACGTGAACATTAGACTACATTTTAATTATGTTTTGACAACGCGGAACTTCCTTTAGTCTGATGAGGATGGATTTAATAATGAATTAATAAATTAAAATTGACAGTTATAACCATGATTCAAAGGCCTACCTTAAATTGAGTTGTAATAATTGTGATATTGTAAATGGTGTCACTGACAGTTTGGTAAGAAAGTATTCAGTAAGGATAGGGTGGGTAAGGTATTCATTATTTCATTATTTTCTTACCTATCATAGGTAGTGTCGGGGCGCCTGTCTTGGAGATTTAAAGTCATCCATCGCTTAACTACTGCTACTAAATACGAACAACTGAGAAGGAATCCTTAAATACTCTGCAAGGTATGAACGTAATGTATTTTAATAATTCGTCTTTTGTGAAACAAGAATAACCTCTTCGTTTTTACAGATAAGGCAAATAAATATTTCAGTTTAGCTTTTTGTTTTTCAATTTACTCAATACTTTTTAACTATAATATGCGTTTTCCATATTATTCGCATTACACTGAAGTGTATTTAAATATAGAAAACTTAAAACGTCATTGCCAAATATTTTTTGAAATAACTCATCCAAAACGCAGCCGAATATGCAGCAAGGTGAACCCTTAATGATGCTCAGTGAAGGGTGAAGTGTGATATTGAATGAGTTGTCATTCGAACGGTGACAGTACATCTACCACTACACTCAGTATTCAGTAAGATAATGGTGTGCCCTGCGAAATGTGGGCCTAATAAACCGTGTCGCACCTCGTACTTTGATTTATATAATTACAAGATTATATATCTTTTGAGAATCAAATGTTTTGTGTACGCTTGATTAAATTAAACGATTACTAATTGCAGATTAAAGTACTCAGAACTTTGCTGTTCCATTTTTAAACTGTAATTGAGATAAAAGATACTTCGTGCAAAATTCTAGTCGAATTTTACAATGAAGGTGTGTTTATAAACAGTATAAACAAACAGCCAAACTATTTATTTTCCAAGTTTTTTTAAAATTTTGAATGAACAATAGGCTTTGTAATATTAAACTAAATTAAATTATAGCAATGCTTTTTTATTATAGTTTTAAGAAAAGTGTAGTACCTAGTATCTAAGAACGAGGTCTTTGTTATTCCTTAACATTTCTTTGTGAAATAACTATCTCAAAACTTAGCAACAATTATGTTTCAATTCAATGTCTATTTATTTTTAATCTACTAGCGTACTTTAATTCATTTCTATAGACCAGTATTTACATATAAAATCACGCTTTGAAGGGTGGTCACGCGCGCATCGTTTAATTTTAAAATTTTCAAGTGCTCTTCGTTTTAACATTGTCGAGTTACCCCTTTATATCTTTTAATCTATGGCATGTACCATATTTTTTTTGATCACGAAATGTGTATAATGGCAATGGGTTAAAATGTTTCTTTTCATTGAATGATATTTGATTTAAATGTTATTTATTTTTTGTAAAAACAATTTCGTGAGAAATTCTCACGGATATGATTATATTATGTACATACAATATATCTGACATATACATATATTACTTCCTTCATAATTATTATATTATAGATACTGTGACACATAGGATCATTTTTAAACCCCCAGTAACCTATAAACATAACTTTCCTTCTACATTAAGTACAGCACAGAAAACCTTCCAAGTTTATTGATGTTTATTAACAGTGGTGATTAATACACTTATGCACAGTAGCTTGCTTATTGCGAGGAATGAACCACCTTAATCTTGAAATGCCGTTTGAGACCTAGTTAATCACACTGACCTAATGCTAATTCGCGGACTTCGCATAGCTTTAATTCTTACACAAGGCAGTATTATGGAAAACATTATAACAAAAAATAATTAACAAATGTTGAATTACAAAAAATATTGATAATCACCAATAGTAGTGAACAAAAACAGTTGACTAGCATGAAGTGTGAACCGTGGGTTTGGTCACGCGTGTGGCGTGTGGCGTGTGGCGGGTGGATGCGCCAGTACTTTTATCGGCGGGATTAGGGTTCTATCCCTCTTGTCCCGGGTCCCGGCGTCGACGCCCGCCTTGAAACAACATGCTTCACCTAATCACCCGCGAATTTGGGGATCAACAGCTATTTTTATAGTTTATAAACTTTTTTGTTTATGGCTATCGTATTGATTGAGATCACATTGAGAGCGATTATACATTATGGAGCAGTACATATTGATTCCAATTTCTCTATCAGAAATTGTATGTGTAGGTGGTATTCTATCATCCACGGTAAAATTGTTGCTTGGAAATTGAACAATTTATACACATTCAACCTCGTTTCGAAGTCAAGACCCTCACGGTCCACAGCCCCTTGGTACCCTTGCCTTGCTTGTTTACACCCATTAGATCAATAAAGCGACTTAATGGATAATATATTACAAGGCATTTTTTTTCATCACGCCTACAAGTGTAGTGTATTTGTGAAGTGAGAAAAAAATTATTTACTGTACATAGACTACCATAATATTAAATTATTATCAAAATTCAAAATAATATTATCAGATTTTTGAAACACGCAGCCGTGTACAGAATAATTAAGAATACATTAATTACATATTAGGTTTATTAAAAAGGCTATATTATGCATCCCTTTAAGAAAATATATATTATTATGAATATTACAAATCTTTATCTCACATTTGTTTTTGAATCAAGTACTCAATTATTAATAATCTTTTTCTCCAACCCTGTCATTTAGAAACTAAGGTTTATGTCAGTTTTAGTTTTTTTTTTATCAGAATGTACTGCGAGCGGGACGACTAGTTGGACTAAATATAAGCCCAAAAATAATTTATTATCATATCAGTGAAAAAATGGTCCCTTTTTCATTGTGTCCTCTACCAAAATAAAATATTAATATGGATAAATAAATATACTTTTATACATATAATCGGTTTACAATTATATCCCCAATATATTTCAAAAATAACTGCAACTTAGTGTAAAGTAGTGTGAATCGTGACGCTAAATCGATGTAAAGCTAAGACTGTAGCGGTGTAGGTCGGTCTCCATTACATTGTCCGCGTAGCTCGTAGCACGTAGCACGTGGCTCGTGCTCGCTTCGTAGAACGGTTTATTCAGACGGCACGCGCCGCCCTTCGCCTCGTCGCCTGTGATTGGCCCGCCCGCCGCCCAGACAATTAGGATCCCTCTCCTCTGTAATCTAACTTGACATTTTAATGTTTACCTTACTGTCTCACAAGAACACTATTTGAGTTTCTTACGCTGCCATTCTGTTAAATTAATGTTTTACTCAGAAAAATTAAGGCGGCAATTTTAAACATAAAATGTAATATAACACCTTTTAAGACATACAAGTTACGTACAGTCACACGATACTCTGTACACTATAGGGTCTATAAAAATATATATTGAATGTAAAATAACTAAAATAAATATTATGAGACATATGGCGGCTGGTAATAATGGGTGTGTAATGTTCTGTAAGTTTCGCTTTATGGAGTAACGCACCCATTATGTTTGTAAGTAATTCGGTCAGCTCGCAGCCACCGACGCCCTGACAACATAGCCTGTGGACCGGCACACAAGATGGATGCATGCCGTCCACCTCGCACGCGCCATGCCGCGCTATCTCCCTCTCGCTCGAGGGGTGGGACTCGATGTAATCAGGGGATGATGTGACTCGCGATCTCTGAAGCTCGAAAGATCACAATTATCAGAGCAGTCTGTCGAAAGCCGCGTTTCGGTGGCGAAGTCATCAACAAAAGTCATACAAAGTTTCGTACAGTGGCTTCAATGATGACCATAGTGAAATTTAATAATAAGTATATTTATATTTGATGAATTTAAATGTGATTTTATTTGACGGTTCAGGAATGTTTCGTATATAAATCGGAAGTGATATTTGTTTGTAAAAGAAGTGATTGAGCAGTCGAGCTGTCGACGTTTTGGGAAAAAAGTCGGGTGCCGACCGTGGCAGTCCGGAGAATGGGTACAGGTCAGTGTACTTCAAGATTTTTAAATGACTATTGTCAGAGGGTCGGCTGTGAACATTATTTGTCAAACAAAAATAAAGAAAACTGGTATTAAACCATTACTAAAGATACGAAAAGTATTTAGTGCACCGTGTTTTTAAGTGTACAACTATTTCATATTAAAATATATATATACCGGGTATCTTAAGACTGCTACCGAAAACGAAGCCGAGTGGTAGTTTTAGTGACTACAAACACAATGCAACTAAAAATTTCCCAAAGAAACGCGATAATGATTTTTTATGATTTTTAAATATCGTCATTTTTGGGTGGTAAATCCATAGTTTTTGCTAAAATAATAATTTAAACACTTTTATTACCTTAGATTATTTATAAATCAAAGGGTATACACTATTATTTTAGGAAAAAATGTATTTACTACCCAAATATGGTCATAGGAAAAAAATTACAAAAAAAAATTGTCGCTTTTTTTTGCAACTTTTTCTATTGCATACACCCGGCTTCGTTTTCGGTAGCAGTCTTGATATACCCTGTATATATATATATATTCGCAATACAATATATAAGTCAACGTTTTTATATTACTGAATCGACTGATGTAAAACATGCTATGGGTAAACCTGAACGTTTGATTTTTTTATACAAAGTTATTCTCACATTTTATATAAACAAGTAATGTAGAGGAATTATATTTTTCACTGAGTAAATGTGAAATATCATATTTTCTAATGTTTCACGCTCGTGTTAAATTGAAGTAACTAAAAGGCGTAATAATATACTGATATGTTGTCGTTATATTATAATATTGTTTAAAAATAGTTAAAACAACTAAAAACACGCTTTAGTCAAAAGGTAGTAGGTAAGTTAGGGTGCTCAAGGATAAGTAATTGTTGTAAGCACCCAACGCTGTCTAACAATAACAATATGAATTTATTCCACTTCATATTCTTTTATTAAACTCCTTATCATTTTTTTTTTCTTTTATTCCTGGCTCTTTTACGGAAGCGTGTTTGTAGTTTTTTTTAAGTATTAGTAATTTTTTAACTAAAAAACGTCTGTTATCTTATCGAAGGATGGCAGCTACGTGGAAATTACCCACATTTATTTTTTTTCAATGAAATTAAATTTCTGAAAGTTCAGTTTAAGATATAATTTTTGATGACCAAAGATTCGTATTACTCACTTATTTTGAACTATTAAAACAATAAAATATTTTTTTTAACTTTGTCGTATTTATTTTAGCGCACGTAAGATTAACACCATAAATTAAGAACAAAAAATAATTAATGGCCAATATTCTAATCTAAGTAATTTAGTTAAACCATACATTGTATTTATTAAATAGATTGTTTTTTTTTATTGTTTTTCAACTAAAATCTTGAAATTGTAAAATTTATTGCATAGATGATTAAAAATATGTTGTCTGAATAGATCAATTAAAAATAACGAAGTAAGTTCATTATTATTTTTTATATTTTAAAGCTAAAACAAAGCTAGATCAAAACTAGATAGTTTATTATTTTTTATGTTTTAGAGCTAAAAAAAACTACGGGCAAACCTAACGAAGAGAATTTTCTTAGCATCGCCTGCAGTATTTTTTTTAAATCTCTGATGAAACTAACGCTTCACAATCTTATATATGCTAAATAGAAAACAAAATGAAACAAACACAACAAACTTTTAAGACTATACCTTCAAATTATACAGGGTATATCAAGACTGCTACCGAAAACGAAGCCGGGTGGTAGTTTAAGCGACTTCAGACACAATGCAACAGAAAAAGTTGCAAAAAAAAGCGACAATTTTTTTTTTGTAATTTTTTTCCTATTGCCATATTTTGGTGGTAAATACATTTTTTCCTAAAATAATAGTGTATACCCTTTAATTTATAAATACTCTAAGATATAAGAGAGTTTAAATTATTATTTTAGCAAAAACTATGGATTTACCACCCAAAAATGACGATATTTAAAAAATCATAAAAAATAATTGTCGCGTTTCTATGCGAAATTTTTAATTGCATTGTGTTTGTAGCCACTAAAACTACCACCCGGCTTCGTTTTCGGTAGCAGTCTTGAGATACCCGGTATACCAAATAACATAATTACATAGGTATATATTACTTATTATTATCATTTCTAATTCTTATAAATACACAAATAACCACTCAGGCCGTAACCATAATATTTATGAATTATAACTATACACAGCATTATCATATACTACTTACTGGTGGAAGGTCTCTTATTATGTGAGAGGCCGCCTAGGTAAGTACCACTGCAATGTCTATTTATCCCGTCAAACAGCAGTGTAAATGCACTGTTGTTCGGTTTGAAGGATATTGTAGCCAGACTCCAGAGTAACTACTGGACATATTGAGACTTAACATCTTAAGTTTCAAGATGACGAACGCAGTGGACTGCCAAGCATTGCTTTGTAAATCAAGGTGCTGTCTGGTTTTGCTAGTGTTCATGAGCAGTAGTATCGCTTACCATCAGACGAACAGCATGCTCGTCTCGTCAGCTATGAAAAATACTAGATATTAAATTAATTATTTTGAGCAATTACATCAGTACCTAAGTGAAAAAATTGTTCGTCAACATCTCCCCCAGATTTTCGTCGATTTTGCTTCAGACTCGAACCGAGGTCAAACAATAGCTATATCATTAGTTATTCAACTGAATATTAATATACAACACAATTGGCATTCGGTACGGCATAAGAGGATTATTCCCAAATATGTCTTTGTTATAGACTTATAGCAGTTAAGTAGGTATTTGTACACACAAATAAGTTCTGTGAGACGGACCCCCGATTACAAATGTAACTTAGGGACGAAGAAACTTGGTTAGTTTCACAACCCGACACCGCTGTTCGCACAAGGGATCTTGTTAATCTAATACACACTGAATAGTTTCAGCATTTATTTGTTCGTTAACTTCTTTTAGATTTTAGAGCGCTGAATTTAAAGAATTAGAAGTATATGGGTATAGAATTTACTGGTGGTCGGTCTCTTAATGTAAGAGTTCAATTGTGTAGGTTGTAATTTCTATTTACCCCGCCAAACAGCTGTGTAAATGCACTGTTTGTTCCGGTTTAAAGAACATTGTAGCCAGAGTACCGGCCATATTAACACTTAACATCGTATGTCTTAAGATGGCAAGCGCGGTGGAATGCCAAGCAATGCTTGGTAATTCATGATGTTGTTTGGTTTTACTATCCATGATCGGTTATATCGCTTACCAACAGGCGAATTTCATGCTGTCTCTTTTCTTTATGTCTCGCCATTCACTGCAATAGAAAATGAGGACACTTGTGATCCAAATTGGAATGGGGTGTGTTCTTAAGTATTATAGCTTGACAGCTTCGATGACGTAGAGGTCGTGGATTCGAAACCAGGGATCGACAAATTGATATTGGATTTTTCAATTCATATTCATGTTATGGCCATAGGCTCGCTCCCCATCGCGTCATGCGGCAGAACATACCATGCAAACATAGGTATCCTGGTTGCACCTCTACTTACCCCTTTTGGGGAAAGCGTGAGATTATGTATAAAACCTGTAATAGCTATACATTGAAAACAAAACTTACATCTACGTTACTTTAACCATAGGTCATGTCGACTACTGACAATAAATAGAATTTAATTCTCACAAAATTGGAAAGTGTGGAATGGTCCGTAGTTACTTAGTTATTATACCCGTATTTCTCAATATCTCGAACAATATATGTATGTAAATGGATTTCTTAATATTTCTTAATAATAACAGCAAAATTACGGTAAAACTTACATGAGGTTCCTCGCTTTCTTGTATTGTTAATACAAAAAAGTTATCCGCTTTTATAACCAAAAAGGTGTATCAAGATTTTAAATACGGTAGCAGTTCATCCAAATTCTACTGGCGCAGGACGAAATTTGGAACTACAAATAATATTTTAAAAGGATCTACTCGTATTTAACGTTTCGTTTATATTATAATACATATCTCAATGTTATTATAATATAAACAAGAAGCATTTATTCAGGTAATTTAATAGCATTAAGATGTCCAAGGTGATAAAATGTAAAAAGAGAAAAACTATTATTATGTGCATTCGTGCATCAGAAAACCCTAGACGATCTTTACTTCATTAAATATATCATTGATTAATTTGTCATTACTTCGGATAATTGCCAACAACGATAGTTACTTATCTCATTTACCATTTATTTTCTTTTAACTCTTTGTGCAAATTCATTTGTTTTTATTATAATATTTTTTTCGGCAGTTAAAACCGATCAGTCTTCCAAGTAGTGTTCTTAAAATTTAAACCGACAAGAATAATAAACTAAGACGATAGGTATACCGTATTTACCAGTAAATGTACTTAATACTGAACTGGAGTATTTCATGGATGTATGCACATATTCATAAAATCGTATTTTAAATCGTAGATAAAATGTTGCGGCAAGTAATAGAATACGAAGGAATTATTTGAAAAAAAAATGTTCAACGTTAATAAATTCAAAAATGTGTAGGGCGGATACTAACTAAATGTACTTTCGGTTAACAGAAATCATAGCAATTTGTTGTGAACTATATAGCTCAATTTATCTAATATAATGTGATACAAACATTAGAAATAAAAACAAACTACGTTTTTGCCTACGCAAATACATATATACGTATCGTTTTTATATCATATAAGAACGCTCCGTTTAAACATTAAATACTCTAAATTATTACATTAACAATTGTTAAAAAGGATGTATATCGTAATATAATTGCATTATACACGGTGACATGAACATCAGAGGGCTAATTAATGATATTCATTTGAGGTGAATTAGCGAGTGTGGTGTTTCGCACGAGTGTTGGCAATTTCACGGGATGTGGGGTTCGATTCCCGCCCCACCGCTCCACGCATCAGTGCACACCTCTCGCTCGAGTACAAGAGTATGTTTATACGGTATCTAGACATAATATATGTATATTTATGTTGTGACCTACATCTGGGTGTGGTATATTACATTTAAAGAAAAAAAAACAATAAGTTGGATTATTTGTATATATTTGGACTGGAGTAAAATCTAAGTTGATATCAAACATTGAAAATATTTTAAGAATATCATTAATAGAAATTATATTGTATTTAATGATTATTCAGATACAAATAATAAATAATTAGGTCTTTGTTTCAAATAGCTATTGTCTAAAATGTTCTGTTTTAATTGAAATTCAAAAACCAAAAGAATACGATAAATGTTCTATTGTGTATGTTTACACGTTATTAAATACAATCGTACTGCAATAAGTAGTGAAAAATATTTAAAGTCCAACGTGAGTTATGTTTCAATATTATTTATTCAATTTTTGTATCTCTGTATAATGTTTATTAGCCAAGGACGATATTTAACAGTTGCAAGAAAAAAATTAACCGATAATTGATAGACTAGACACATTTTCAGAATCCGTCGGCTAAACCGCAACACTATTATGCGGCTTGTAATGTTTGTAGTAAAATACTCTTAAACGCGGCCCATCCTTTATTAAATTGAGGATTTAATCTTTATACACCACGCTAGACCAATTTGACACCATGGTTCAAAGTTTATTCATATCAATAGGCCGGACGGCCTAGCATAATCGCCAAGACATGTAATATTCTGTACTATCTATTTCCAATATAGCCGCTCACTTTTTAATTATACCTGTATACTGTAACGAAGTATCGGTTTCAAAAAACAGTGAAAAATTTGCCACTAGCCTTAAAGAATAAGCTCAAATGAATAACTCTAAGAAAAACATTTTACTTAACTACATTTTCAAATAAATGAGATATTTAGCGGATTTCAAGATCTTTTTGTCTTTTATTCCATTCACAAGATGAAGTGCGTCAGTATCTTTAAATCCTTTATAAACTACGCCGAAAAGCAGGATAATTACGACACTTTGCGGCTTTCCTTACAGGCCCGAAAGACGAGCAGTAAAGTCGCCTAAGTCTGTTACAGCGAAAAAATAAAAGATATTTTCTTGAAAAGGATTCGCGGCATTAAGAAAGACGACCTCTAACACCGAAGCTCAATTCTGTTGCCGAATAAATTGGTGCATAGTTTTCATTTCGATTGACAGTTTAGAAGTAAATCATTACTAGAATGGAATTTTGATATTGTTAGTTTAGATGCTCTAAACTGAGATCCTTTTACTTTGTAGATATTGAACCATAATTTTTTCTTAATCTTAAGGATACTTAAGATTCAATACGTTTACACGGATAAACCAACAAAAAACTCATCTTATCTAATATTATCAACAGTACAACAGTGTACAATGGCAATACAATTTTGAAATAAAGATATTTTTAACATACTATATATATATAGAACTATTTCTGTAATACATAATTTGTAAATAAATAGATAAAACCTATACAGTCTTTTATAATTAATATTTATCGCTTAAAAAACAAACATGTCAAAATATCTATACACGCATCCCTAAATGTAAAACGGTCAAGATAGTTTATATGTGCTATGTGTAAGGGTACGGACGGTGTAAACGAAGACTTTTGTAAGCGTTAAGAAAAGGGGCGAAGGGGAAGCTTCAGTAAACTGAACAAAAACACCAACGTTATTAGCGAGATTGGTGTAATCTGACTAATCTATTTTGGGAAAGGGGCGCTCAGCGGCGCTTCCCAGTGTCAATTAATAAATAAACATTTCCTCGCCAAGACATACAATCATCCGACGTAGTGTCTTAACACAATTACATGTCCATTTTTTATGAAGCCGTATAGATTTGAAAACCGTCATTTTTGGCGAACTAATTTATTATAGCATTGAATGCCTTCATTTTGACTAAACTGTTTAATAGAGCTTTGAAGATCGTTGTCATTTGTGAATTATACATGTACATAATATGAATTAGTATTGGATAGATCCTATTCCTTTGCAGTGTATATTCATTCGTGCAATAGCTTTATAAGACATTATTACGAATGTAATTATTCCTTTTTTAATTATTGAATCAGATAAATAAATCAGTTCACTGTAAATGCACTGTTTTGTTTCCGATTGAAGGACATTGTAACTACTGGACATATTGAGACTTAACATCTTATTGATTTAGAATGGCGAGTGGAGTGGAATGCCAAGCATTGCTTTGTAATTTAAGGTGTTGGTTGGTTTTGCTACTGTTCATGAGTGACGACATGCTCGTCTTGCCTTTCATTACAATAAAAAATAAGTTCAAATTCTCTACATGAAAAAAAAAGTGAATATAAATAATTTCCGTCATCTCTTCACGTAAATTGCGCTATCCGACGGGCGCAAACGCAAGATTAAAGTGGTATGCAATGCTTCTATTCTATCGGCCATTTTATTATTACTACTTAATAAAAATACTTTAGGTATTTAAAAGTGGTCAACTTTACTGGTGTCAAGACTGGTGTCTAGTATTATTAAGTGACGGAGTCACGTTTCAGACTTTGTGAATTTTGTTATACAGCGGTCATCATTATTGTTGTGGTTGTATAAAATTTGTATAAAGCGAATCGTTTTCATATTTGTTTTTATATTGAATAATTCTATTAAACATGTTGCCTTATAGATCTATTAGCAAAATGTATGAATTGTCATGTGCTGGACTTTTCCACAATATGAATTATGCGCTTTATATAATGTTTCTTTTTACAAAATAGTAAATACAATATGAGAGCTTGTTAAGCTGCGTACGGATATTGTCACTTTCCTGTTTAGACTGAAAATAAGTCCGGAGGGTTATGGGTGGAACTGCAAATGACTGACTTTTCCTAAAAAAATACATACTTAAATTACGTATATCTAAATAAGCCTCCATATTTTAAAATAGTTCCGAATATCTATAGTAACATATTTATAAACTGGTGATGTATAGAAGTGGCAAAGTTACTTGACATTCAACATTTTTCATGTGTCGCCAAGTTATATTTGAAAACGTTGCTCAACAATAAATAACAGTGGTTCGGTTGCAACATGAAATAGTTTAAAAAACACATTAATACGGTTCATAAGTTTTTGTCCGAATCAGTAATATAATAACAATGTACCCGATGATAAATGGAGTCAAGATAGAGTATAAACAGACGAAAAATATCTACAGCCATTCTCTATAATCTATCTTTTTAAGAGATTTCATGTGATATTTCGATCTATTTTGTATTATGTGTATATTTCAGTTAACAAAGATAGAGAGATATAGATATGGTTTATATATTTGTATACAGGGTATATCAAGAGTGCTACCGAAAACGAAGCCGGGTGGTATTTTTAGTGACTACAAACACAATGTAAGTAATAATGTAATTTCGCTAAGAAACGCGACATCTTTTTTTTATTTTTTTTTATTTATCGTCGAGTTCGGGTGGTAAATCCATAGTTTTTGTTAAAATAATAATTTTAAGCCTTGTATACCACAGCGGCTTTAAAAATAAAAGGGTGTACACTATTATTTAAGAAAACCTATGTATTTATTATTCTAAATCGACTATACCAAAAAAAAATAACAAAAAAATCTTCAATTTTTTGCACAAAATTTAGTTTCATTGTGTCTGAAGTCACTAAAACTAGCACCCAGCTTCGTTTTCGGTAGCACTCTTGATATACCCTGTATAGCTAGGTAAGATAAATATACTCGTATATGCCTATCTTTGTTTAATAAAGCGTAGAATTATACGGACATAGAAATGGTAGCTATAATGACCGAAAAGTCTCTTGTAGTTCCTGATACCCGCAACACAAGACTCGATCTTAGTGTGGGTCAGGACTATGTACGTGACTGGTGGGTATTATTTAAAAAGAAAACCTCTTGTTAGATAGGATATAAAGAATGGCCGTTAATCTTTCGCCTTTCCACGCAATGATGCTGTCGTGTCGTGTTTACATTTGGTATGAACGAACATTGATTTGTTATTTATATTCACTTGGGTTTCAGGTGACCGGCTCCTCGACATTCCATGCAACGTGTGCGGGGACAGAAGCTCCGGCAAACACTACGGGATATACAGTTGTGACGGTAAGAACTAAGACATAACTTTATTCCTACTTAGTCTTTTATTGTGCCTTTCATTACCCCGTTTAAATTAGTCATGGAGCAATACAAAATGACTATAATGTCTCGCTTAGTGAGTGCAATACAAATATGATGTAGCCGAGAAAATATTTTACAAAACTGTCAATACAATTATAACAAGATCTGGAGGGGTTCAAATTGGTTAACAAATACCCCACCATTTAAAACGCAGAGTTATTTAAGATATCAACTAACGGCCCATCCCAGATTCGTCTGGTTCTAAATGATTTTGATTCCACTCTACACCAGATACATGTTATTTTTCTTACATCTGGGACACCCTGACTGGAAGTTACTTTATTTTATACTATGTAGTGATTAAAAATTAACAAATATAGTACTAGTGTCGTATAATGCATACACGATAGCTTTCTTAATAATATTTATTTATATAGTTTTATTTTCTCCTTTTTATTTAATTAAGTATTCGTACACCTACTTCATCATACAGCTCATCTCTGCATCACTTAAAACTGGACTGGAAGATAATGTCACAGGCATTAATTAATTTGTACATGAAGTTTGATTTTTAGTTATAGGGGGCATACGAGCATGCAGTTCATTGATACTAAGTGATCAACGCCGCCCATGAACATGCAACACCGTAGGGCATGGAGTTGCGCTGCCGGCCTTTAAGATGGAAATACGCTCGTTTTTTGAAGATCGCTAGGTCGTATTTGTCCGAAAACGATACTACTGGCAAGTGATTCCATAGATTTATAATATATGAAAGTAAGTGTCTTGAAAACGTACTGAGGCGGATTTCGAACCAGCTTAATCATTTTTTTTTCAACTACCTACTCCGTCCCATTACTGGGCAAAGGTCTCCCTCAACTCCCTCCACTTATCCCTACAAATAAATAATGCGAAAAAAATCTAACATGATATTTGTCGGTAGGTTGTTCGGGGTTCTTCAAGCGGTCTATCCACAGAAACCGGGTGTACACGTGCAAGGCCGGCGGCGAGATGAAGGGCCGCTGTCCCGTGGACAAGACGCACCGCAACCAGTGCCGGGCGTGTCGGCTCGCTAAGTGCTTCCAGGCGAACATGAACAAGGATGGTAAGTTTTACATAGTTATTTCAGCTATTGTTGAAGGATGTTTGTTAGTAGGGCTCGGGAGCATTTAGGTTTTGATTTTCAGGTAGGTAAAATTAGCATCAATTAAAATAGAAAATGTTTGTCAGTTCGTCGGGAATTGTATTTTTTTTCTAATCGAAAGTTTCTTCACACACTGTACAAAGTTAAATATTTAAGGCGTGATAACGAAACATACCAACTTAAATTCGCATTTTTAATATTAGTATGGATTTTATTTGTCATACTACTGTACAAAATATAATAGATGGGAAGATCATTCATACCAACATGTAAGATTCAATAAGCAATCTGGTCTGTGTCGGCAATATCTTCTTCTAGTTGCATTTTAAAGCGGTAGAGCCTGGTAGAGTTTTCAACTGAAAGATTTATAATGTAGACTGCGAAGTTTACGGATGGTGGTAATCATTATTATACTGGGTATCTCAAGACTGCTATCGAAAACGAAGCCGGGTGGTAGTTTTAGTGACTACAAACACAATGCAACTAAAAAGTTTGCTAAGAAACGCGACAATTTTTTTTATAATTTTTTAAAAATCCTCATTTTCGGGTGGTAAGTCCATAGTTTTTGCAAAAAAAAATAATTTAATCTCTTTTATATCTTAGAGTCTTTATAAATAAAAGGGTATACACTATTATTTTACGAAAAAATGTATTTAACACCCACATACAACAATACAAAAAAATAAAAACAAAAAATTTACGTTTTTTTTCCAACATTTTCTGTTGCATTGTGTCCGAAGTCGCTTAAAGTATCACTCGGCTTCGTTTTCGGCAGCAGTCTTGATATACCCTGTATTTAATCATCGGGTAAGCCATTAGGGTTCGTTTGTTGATATATACAATAATATATAAGAAAGTTTTGTGATGTGACATTTGGTGTTGAAAATTGAAATACACGGTTTATTTTACAGTACTGTCCCACAAACTTATCTGACCCGGTGAGAGAGTCGCTGTTGTCAAATTTGGTGTGGCCATTAAAAATAGATATAGCAATAAAGTGGGTGAAGTAAGATTTTTCAATTCGATCAATAGTGTCAGGAAAATTAGTGGACCAGTTTCCTTTCCATGTTATTTTTCCTTCCCAAGATTTCTAACAAATCGCTCCCCATACCCTTAAACAAGTGTATCTGTATCAGCCCATATACTATATGTCCCACTGTTGGGAACTGCCCAATTCTACATTCGAGAGTGCTATTGAGGGTGGTTAGGCCATATTATAGGCCATATAGTCCACCATGCTGGCCTGATGCGGGTTGGTGGACTTACATACCATAGATATTCTTATAAATCGCTATGATATGCAGGTTCCCTCACTATGTATTCCTGCACTGTTTTAGTGCGTGTTTATTGACTATCAATACACACATAACTCCGAAAAGGCAGATTTGTGCCCTGGGATTCAAGCCCGCGACCACCGTGAACATGTTGACAGCCGCGTGAGGGCCATTTACCAACAGATAAATTTTAGTTTATGATATGTACTTTCACCTATTCTATTAGTACGTACAAAATTCTGTTTACGTAGAATTTATTTTAAAAAGCTGACAACACAAGGCTGTGGTGGCAGCTACGCATTGATAATTTTTTTTGAAGGGTCTGAAGACCTTGAACCTTGACCTTGACCTTGTCTGAAGAAGGGATTGGTGTCTGAAGACGCGTTTTTTCCTTCGTAAAATTTAATACCTGGAGTCTAACGTTCCTAGCGTCACTTTTAAAGTTTTTGGCAATTTTCACTAGTTTTAAATAATGCAGGAAAAATAAATACATTGAGTAAACAACCAATGGCGGTTATGTCAGTGAGTGGCTGGTAAATTGTCAATTCCAAATGACGTAGTTGTTTCCACTTTTGGCCACCGGGCCAGACAATGATAAAAGAATTATAAAGGATTACGCACAAAAGTAGCTATATATATCAAATTATAGTTATGTTAGGAATATCGACGCGGAATGTACGTTTATCTATCTGTCTCCTTTACACAAAGCTGACTTTTCCCTTAATGAAAGAGACAAATAATAATTCCTTTGTTTCGAATATGGCAATATTTTGTTCACTAACCACACTGAGACCGCCCCTAGACCAAAATGACGCCATTTTATTTAGCTCATCCGAAACCACAGACTAGTAAAACAAAAACTCCATGAATTGTCAAACTGTGGCGTTATCTGTCAATCGAAGTAAACAAATCTGCAAAATCAAAGAATTTCGAATTATTCATTGTTTAATCTCGTTTGTTAAGTTTGCTAATTAGTTTAATTGTTAACTTTTTAAAGTGCCTCAGTGTTGTGTTAGAGGATTCAAGTCGAGTTCAAGCAAAAAGGACTCAACACAACTTTTCATAGGTTAGTAACTGTTTTTACGAAATACTAACAAATATGTGCTAAATTTACATTTTGGGTTTATTTTTATCATTTATAAATGTATTTGGATCTTGTTGATTAAGTTTTAGACTCTTCTAGGCGTTATTTATACAAGTAGTGTAAATAACAACCTCATTGTTTGTTTACACACAAGTTTAGAGATGAGTGGATTCGATACGAAATTATTCATATCGATATTATCATTTTTAAATATTTTGACCTTTATTTTTCAAAAAAAGAAAAAAATAGTATATATTTAAATATATATTCAGACCGACAAACAAAGTGAAATTAAAAATCTTTTTTAGATTCCCTATAAACATACAAACCAGGACAAAATGGATACAAAAAAGTTAAGCTATTGGAACCCTGCAATAAATACATTTATTTGTTCATTACATTTTGAAAAAGAAAACAGCTTTCCAACAATATTCCCGGTAAGTGAAATTGTAGTAATTATGATATTTTACCTAATAATCCTATTAATAATACAACTGTTAATCAATAACAAATATGACATGCAAGATAATTTGGACAATTGGTAGTCTATTGTCTAATGTTCTGGAGAACCTTTTAATGAACAGAAATAGTTTTATATTTTATTATTAATTATTATAATTGTTTATCTTAACCAACACTTTCATATTCATTGATTGAATTCTAAGCGAGACATAATGATTTTCCTCAGTCAAATAATAGCAATAAAAATCTACCTATGTTATTTTATTTTATTTGGTATGTATTAAATATCCTGATAGGTATTTTTGATTTTAGCAAAGAATGGTGCAACGTAATTATGAACGAAATGTATTAGATGCAACTGGGTGTTTGTCTTGACAGGTATAACCTTGTAACGGTTGTAACATGTAAATTAGTATTAGTTGGTCATATGTTTACATTATGGCGACTAAAAAAGTAACGATAATTGTAAAGTATAAGTATATTTTTAGGAATATCAAGAAATAATTACCTCCAACCGTCACATACATAGTCCGACCCCACACTAAGATCAAAATGTTCAATACATCATATTACTATTGTTTATGTAGCAGTTGCATTTTTATTAGTTTTGTTACAAATAAATTTATCATAATATTAATATTTATACATACATAAACTCACGCCTTTTCCCAGAAGGGGTAGGCAGAGGTGCAACCAGGACACCCACATTTCAGCCTCCGTGGCGCAGGCGGTAAGACGCCGCCCGTGAATCGAGAGGCCGCGGGTTCGATCCCCGCACCGAGAGAAATGTTTGTGCGGCCCACAAATATTTCTCTCGGGTCTGTGTGTTTGTGAGACCGAAAAGTCTCTCGTAGTTCCTGATACCCACGACACAAGACTCGATCTTAATGTGGGGTCAGGACTATGTATGTGACTGTTGGGTGTTATTTATTTATTTCGCCTTGTATGTTCCGTCCTACGATGTTGTGGGTGGCGAACCTATCGCAATATCGGGCACAAATTCCTGACTGTGCTGATAATGAATAGAAAAATCCGATATCACTTTGCGCGACCCGGGATTCGAACTTGAGACCTCAGCTTTGTAACCGTACCATAATACAACTACGCCACTGAGGCAGTCAATATTTATACATAAATTAAAATCTATAGTCCACATTATTCACCGCTTGTATGTTTATGTATGTATGTACCTTATGTTTTTTTTGTTTGATTGAATTATTCGAAAAATATTTTTATTCTAGTGCTGATTTCCTGCCTTCGTTCGCGATGTCCGCTACAATTCCTTTATTCAAAATCAAAATCAAAATATTCTTTATAATTTAAGTTCATTTCATTTGGCGATCTAGTGTTGTTACATAGTTTATTAAGTCTTTTAATTATTATTTTTTTCGAGTTTCTTATTTTTTTATATAAAGCAGCTGTTAAATAAATAATTGTCGAAAGAGACTGACTTCTGTTATACAGGGCTTCCTAGTTCAGGAGTCAGGGTGTTATTATGTTGTAAACATGTTGTAATGAAATAAAGATTAATTATTATTATTATTATTTATTCAAATAGTCTTTCAAAAGATCTTTTGGATTGTTCATTTCTGCTACCACCGCTTCGGAACGTGTTGTAGCTGTGAAGAAGAAGTGGCGCAAGAAACTTCGTCAGCAACACGAACTGTCTTCTTTTTTCCTTTTTTTATATCGCCATTTAAAATTACAATGGTTCATGTCACAGAACACAATAATGTTAGTTTATTTAGTTAATTGTTCAATTTCTATTTTTACATTTTAATTGTTAATTTTGTGTAGATATTTTATTTCTATTTATATATTTAAGTTGTTAGTTTAGTGTACATATTTTCATAGTTGTTTGCTAAATGTCTGTTTTTTTTTTTTAGATTTTAGTTATAATTTGGCAAAAGAAATATTGACATGGTGAAAATTGGTGCTTAAGGAAAAAAGTGTGGTATATTCGAAGTCGCAACCAAATTCTAGTTATTAATAAAGTTGTATTTTATCTCACGTGTGTATTATTTGACAAATCCAATCCAATCATCAGGTAAAACTTACCCATCAAATAAATCATAGCATGAAAAAAATATCAAAACATTGACCTATTATTATCGGATTTAATTTTTAAAGACTTGACTGTCAAGTCCTAAAATCCCCTATTTATACTCAATTGAGATGTAAAGCAAAAATTAAAAATGTTATATTAATGTTAGTCGTATGCCACTGTTGATGATCGATATCGATAAAAAATTTGGTACTAGCGTATCACTATTTTTAGGGGCGGAGCCGCCGCCATGTTTGTGAATCAAAGTGGTACGCGTCACGTGACCTTATGCTTTATCCCCTCTATTCTTTAATCATTGGGGCCAGATAACTTTGTGGCTCTATAGGTCGTATTGGATATCTCGTAAAACGTCACTCCGCATCGTGCCCAAACAAGAAGCTTATACCCAAATGGAGATTGCATTCCAACAAAATGTCATTTTCATTCATTGTCACTCTAAAGAAAAGGATAGCAGGCAACAGCGGCTGCATTCAAGGTAAAATTTTTGTGCTTCAGTGTTTTATACGGAATGCAATTTCCATTTGGGAATAAGCTTCTTGTGCCCAAACTATAACATATAGATGTTTCCAATTATCTAATCAGTAAATGTCACGGCCTCCCTAACTATACTATCTTCATAAATACCCTTTCAATTAATTTCTATAAAATGACAGATTTTTTCTCTATTATATTCACGACACTGTCTGCTTTCAGCAAAACGTATGGCCGTTTCGTTACAGTACAGTTCAATGGTCAACAAAGTTTTAATATTTTTATGCATTTTAATGCAATAAAAAACTAACAGATGATGTTGAACGCTTTATGTCATGTTATTAGCAATGCTTTCTTTTTTTTATTATGCATAATTCAACTATATATTCAGAGAAAGACTTAAACCCTTTGAAATGCCGTGACATTTCAATAAACTGATGAATAGTCTAGAATAATCATTTTTATTACGTTCTAGAACGTTTCTAGACGTAGTTGAATAATTTTGGTCGTTGCCAGATGGCAATAACCCGGACCGACAGCTTTTTTGCTTTCTGAACTCAAAGTGATTACTTGGTCACCAGCGCATATGACGTAAATAATTATATTACATGAAATAAGCTGCAAAACCATCAGTCATTTAAACAAAAAAGCAATTATAAACTGACCGAAATCCACAAATAACAAGCATAAAATTGGAAATACTTACGCAATGGCAATAAATAGCATTGTATCGGTGCGGCCACACGGTTGAGCGAGGTTCATCACAGTCGCAGCAGGTCGTATTGTCCGCTGGCCGGCGCACAAATATTGAGTGAATTATAGTGTAGCCGGCAGTCGGGTCCATTTTCACCGTGCCGCCTCGTATCGAATCCTATCTGTCATTACGTCATCTCGATACAACCAATATTGTGTTCCGATCGTCGCGCTGTCAGCCTTTGTCGCTTTTATTTATAGCGATCGTTCTGTCCGCTGAACGCGAGCTTGTGGTAAAATCTAACATATGTATCTAGGTATATAATACACGTCCTAATAGTTATACGATATTACCTAGTCAGGTCATAAATTCTGTCACATGTTTGATATAAAATAATTAAAACAAGTTTATTCATTATGTAACCATTTATATACCAAAATGAACTTCACAAAACATAGATTCTTATAACACTAAAGTTTATTTACAATGACCTCCGTGATTTTGAATACAGGCCTTCAATCGGCGCGGCCAGTTGTCTATCGCAGCACGAACGAGGTCCATGTCAATATCGGCGGCTGCCTTAATCAAGGATGTCTTGAGTGACTCCAAATTGGGATGAGGCTTTGAGCACGCCTTTTCCTCCAAATGTTGCCATATCTTGTAATCTAACGGATTCAAATCTGGACTGGAGGGGGGCCAGTCTTCGTGCCGGATGAAGTCGATTTCACGCGCCGCCAGCCAGTTTTGTGTGCTCTTCGCTCTATGAGCTGGCGCCGAATCTTGTTGGAATACCCAGTGCCTGTTATTGAACATGGTATGAGAAACAGGTTCCACAATGTTCGTCAGGACTGTATTTTGATACATAACTGCATTCGTTTTACACCTTTCTCACAAAAATGTACCTCTGTTAAGCCCCAATAAGAAACTCCCAACCATACCATGAGCGAGGATGGAAAATGACCTCGTTGGACACGCGGAATACGGTTGCTCGCTTTTTCACTACTGTGTGCGTACACCTTATCATTTTGTTTGTTGTAGCTCTCTTCTACGGTAAAAAAATTCTCATCTGAAAAAAGAATTTCCCGATATTTTTTTCCCGCGTACCGCTTCAACAAAGCGCGGCATCTCTTCTGTCTCAGGTCCATTAGACGAGCATTCAAACGATGTCCTGTTTTTCTTCGATATGCCCGAAGCCCTAAGTCTTCATTTAACACCCTTTTCACCGTGGTTCTGCTTAACCCCATCTGAAGGGCCAACAGTTTCTGCTTACGTTTGGGATTTCTTTGAATTCGCGCCTTCACAGCTTTTATCACTGCTGGAGTCCTAACAGACCGAGGGCGACCACTTCTTGACCTGTCAATTGTTATCTACACTAGAGTCTTCATTGTATCGTTTTTTTTTTTTTTTTTTTTTGTATCAGCCCATATACGTCCCACTGCAGGGCACGGGCCTACTCTACAATTGTAATCGATTGAGAGTGGTTAGGCCATATAGTTCACCACGCTGGCCTAGTGCGGGTTGGCGGACTTACATACCATAGAAATTTTTATAAATCGCTATGGTATGCAGGTTTATCGTTTGATGGTACGATAAACGAATCTTTTGGTTATATTCAAATGTTTCAGTATGTCAAAATTTTGAATTGGTGGCGTAACCGCAACGATGCAACGCAATAACTGCAACACGGTCTTCTTTAAGCGCCCACTCCATATTTAAAAATGAGTAAAATTCTAAAAAGTATACATTTTTATTTTCATGCCCAATTCGAAATTCGAATTCAATAAACTTTTTTGTGGCCAGCATTCTAAAAGAAAAGTTTTTACTGTGTGACAATACTTATAACCTGACTGTGTACATAAACATTTAAAATATTTAGTGGAGCATTAACTAAGAAGAACTAAGTAAAAAACTGTCGCTACGTATCTACGAAGCTTAAAATATATTTTTTACCTAAAATAATACTTAATCCTAACTCTATTTTACTTTACTTATTCAAAGGTTAGTTTAAATTTTAGGAATACAACCCTTACAACAACATTGTTTAAGGGATATTTCAAATTTTGGGATACAAGAACACACACTACCCAATTCTTGCACTAATTTTCGTAGTCCATTCAGGCGCGCAGTATATGTTAACCTGTAAGCCCAATGTTGTTCTCGAGTTACAAACTTATTTATCTTCTGTACAGTACATAGGCTGTTTCAAGATGAAGTCATTGAGCGGGTATCAATAAAATTTTGTTTACTATACATACTCATACAAGCTGGCCACAGATATGTAATGAGCCCGCAACAGGGCTATCTGTCACTGGGTTATTTTATTTGTAATAAATATATCCTAACTCCACACCAAGATACAACTCTTTTTTTGTAGGTATCAGAATCAACGAACGATTTTTTGGTTTCCAAACACCAAGACATAAAGTAAATTCTTTTGGCTTACAAAAACATTTGTCTCGGTGCGTGGATAGAAATCACGGCTTGTCGTTTCATAGCCATCATCTAACTATTTTTAGATGTCATGTTACATTAGTCGGATATATTGGATTGATACATTGCAGCCGGATCTATCCGAAGCTCGGTGTTGACTAGTTTATTTTGTGAATATCTTCTATGCACTATCCTCCACTTCAGGGTGGTTTCCGGGTGTGATAGTGGTTCCTGTACAGTCTGGGCCTCCAACAAAAACACTAAAAATCTCTTTTAAAGCCGTATATTTTTCATGGCGTATTGGTCGGCAACCATTATGCTGTTCAACTGTTGTTTTTTATGGGTGAAATTGTATAGAGGAGCAAGTTTTGCCATTGACCGATTCTATCATATAAAACTGTAACAAAAAAATTGTACTCATTGTACTTGTCTTTTAATGAGTCCACTGTCAGAGTTTACAAGCTATATCATACTAATGTTTCCTAAAGCGTCACGATTGTCGTAAACACTTGTAATTAAATTTTATGCGTGTAGAAATCAAAATCTTATGTCTCTTGACTGTTTATAATCATAAATGTTAGCAGCATTTATTAGCCATTATCATAAATTCACCAAAAATTATCTACATATATCTGAAGTTACTAATTATTTATTATGCTCTACTTTAAATGATCTCAATTTGCGTGGATAAAGTTTAAATCTAAATTCTCCCTAAGTAAAATGTGAATATTCATATCGGTCCCATGTCGTCCGCAAGTCGGGTGCTCTCACCATGTGACGAAGCCTTTAAGTATATTAACTATCTCTACTATATAGCTACGGTTTAATCTTATCTTCGGTAGGGCTGTCAAATGTAACTTATAATATTATAAAGCTGCAGAGTTTGTTTGTTTGTTTGAACGCGCTAATCTCTGGAACTACTGGTCCGATTTGAACGATTCTTTCAGTGTTGGGTAGTCCATTTATCGAGGAAGGCTATAGGCTATATATCACGCTATGACCTATAGGAGGAAAGCAGTAGTGATATTTCTAGCAAATACGAGGAAATGTTGTTCGTTTTTCGTGGTCCGATTGGTCGATATTCTAAAGTGATATTTTGACCGCTATTTTAAAACGTGTATGCACCCGGGCGGTACCGGGCCCGACCGCTAGTATAACTTATATAATGCAGAGAAACCGAAAATACCGATGAAAAATATTTTTATGTATTTTTTATTAGTTTTACAAATCAGATATTCCCTAACGATAGACACGCTTCTTATTAATATTATGATTAAAATGCTATATATCATTTATTCGGAATACAAATGAAAGATAACGAAAGTGAATATTGAAATAAAACTTATTTACGGATCACGGACTTTACGGATCGGACGGGTTTAATTTTTACATTTTTAACTTCCCGACGTTTCGGTTAATTTACAGCTTCCGTGGTCACAGGACACGTATAATATTGGCCTAAATCTAAGAAAGCATTATGAACGCGAATATATCAAATATTCTGCCTGTCCATAACTCCAAATAACATAGAGTCGAAGATCGAAGTCGAGAAGCGGGTCCTTTACCGTCTACCACGTCGATCCAAAGTGTTTCAT
Organism: Hyles vespertilio; assembly: GCA_009982885.2. Taxonomy (NCBI): domain Eukaryota; kingdom Metazoa; phylum Arthropoda; class Insecta; order Lepidoptera; family Sphingidae; genus Hyles; species Hyles vespertilio. Next base: position 12,001,351 of record CM042815.1, on the reverse strand, counting down.
AGACTTAACATCTTCAAAATGCTTACGTAGTATAGTCAAGTATTTAGATTTCCTTAACGTGTTTCCTTCACCGTTGTATTAAGCAAACTTTTTTATTTCATTGAATGGTGAGACGAGAAATGCCATTAACCAGTAAGCAATATGACCGCTCATGGATAGAAGCTAAACCAAATAACACAATGAATTACAAAGCGATGCTTGGCATTCCACTACGCTCGCCATCCTGAGACATACGACGATAAGGCTCAATATGTCCAGTATTTACTCTGACTACAATGTCCTTCAAACCGGAACACAACAGAGCATTAGCACTGTTGTTTAGTGGCAAAAATAGACATTGCGTTGTTACCGCAATTGATAAATAATTGGTGATATTGATTTTATTAATGGTTTTTGTGATACTTTAAGTATGTGTACTTATAGTTAGTTTAATATAATCAATAATAATAAAAGGGATACCCAGGCATCCCCTCAAACATGAGAGACTTCCCACCAGTAAAAAAAAGTCGGAGATGTGCCTAGGGATCCACACTTGCTACAACTCAACAGTTCACGCCCTATCCATTACGAATAGTCAATCAGGCAGTCTTAAAAATGTGAAATAAACTATCCAAGCTTTAACGCTCGGGTATAGGTGTCGATATAGGTAGCCCTGGCCTAGATGTAGCGCTGGTGCGGTCGCAGCGCAGGTGCTCCTCGGCAATTTATTCACGAGCATCACTTTATGCCGCCGCGGCCCGGATTACCTTTATATGTTTACTCGCTCGCGTAATTATACGCCCTCACGAAACTTAACCGTGCCCCGTACATACCATTTTGCATTCTCTCTGTAACTTTGTGCTGTGTGAAGCTTCAATCTCCGCTGAGGTTTACGTGGTAACTAATTGTTAAATAATTTAATATTGTATGTAAAACCTTTGAACTAAAAGACATTTTATTTAAGTGAGTGTATAAAATTTACAAACCGCAGAAATCTCCATTGGGTACATAATGTCATTGAAATTCGAATTTAGAACGGAAATTCGCAACCACAGCTAATCCGTAAGAATTGTTAACTAAGAAAATAATTGATACTACAAAAATACTTTAAAAAATTCGATCTAAACCTCCCACCACGTATAAAATGTGAATTGGCATTCGCGAATTGTTCTCAATGAACGTCGAAAATATTTAAAGCCCTGGCAAGTTGAACTGAAAGCAATCGCGACAGCGGCATTAAGTATTCATATGCAGCGAGTTCGACTGGCTCGCTTACCGGCCGCAACCGCAGAATACCGAATTATTTCATTAATCGCTTACGAACCAGCTTCAGGTGCTATTCAACTTTGTACTTCGTATGTTTATCAGTATATACAGATACACACACGACACTTTATTGAACACCACATAACATAAAATAATAGAAAAAACCGTACAAATAGTGAACAACTGGTTTTATCGCTAATAGCGATCTCTTCCAGAAAACCATTTAGCAATATGTATCTCCTAACGACGGAATATGCTCTGATTGATTAGGTAGATACTATTTTACATAGTAGACAGTAGACACAGAAGAAACGAGTTACATTTTATTTGCGTGCAGCATGTATTTTTACTGCCTATGTAGGTAAACTAGATAGCAATTCGCCAGGTTTTGTGGCTAATGCTCATAGACTTTGGCAATATCAATTGCGATTATACCGTTACTTAACGTGTGGGGTCTTCAGACCTAAAAAGATTCACCACAGCTACGTTTTAGGAAAGTGAGATCATAATGCTCTATGCATGCTCTATGCATATATGTATATGCTAAAACTTATCGAAAAATGTTTTTTTCCCAGTGTTGTCTCGCGGCTATCTGCCAGTCTGCCAGTTATTTAGCACAAATAAATCTACAGACAAGCGGCAACCTTAATCGTTTAATGTATTTTTAAGATACACAATAAAGCAGTACTATGGTATTCCAAGCACGATAAAGATTGATTTTCCATACTAAACTTTCTTTGACTTTCTAAACTAAGAGATTCGTGCCTCTGCCTCAAATATCTGCCTCAAATGATAGTCATTAAAAAATGCGCAATATGTTGATTTATTTAATAAATGTAAATTGTAAAATATTCTGCCATATGTCTGGAAAATTGTAATAATAATTCTATCGTATAATTTACACATAAAACGTACCTATATCCAGATTGATTGGCTATTTGAATTACAATCTCTTCGGGTGAATATGGAGAATCTCATAAAGTCCAACAGGCAGTGAGCCAATCAGCCAACTCCAATATCGTTGAGCAAACAGAGCGAATCGATGTTGGCCAGTGCGTCAACACAGATCGGGCAAACTTGTCTCTATACCGAGCCGACATATATATAGCACCAGTGAATGAAATACATCAATATTGCAGTGGAATTGAATAAGTCAGGCATATGGGAGTTAAAACACTCAATATACTCGTCTGTTTAAATCTGATGGAATTCTAAGGTATAAAACATTGACATAAATATGTTCAAATCAATGCAAAACGATATAATAACGACATGTACTGCATTTTATCCAAATCCTTTATCGACTGCCTCGGTGGTGTAGTTGCACAACGGTACAGTTACAAAGCTTAGGTCTCGAGTTCGAATCCTTAGTTGGGCAAAGTGATATTAGATATTTCTATTCATCAGCCCGGATCAGAATTTGTGCCCGATATGAAGATAGGCTCGCCCTCTATTTTATATATCTTGGAATCATTCAAAATGAGAGTTTTATCAAGGATCTGAGTATTTAATACGTTGACGGCGTTGCAATATAATTTGACTAACTCAGAACAATAATTAAAGCAATCATAGCAATGAAATATTTGTAAAAAATATTATTACTAAGGCTCAATTGCACAAACTAACTTTGCCAATACCTCTGCCCTTGAAACTGTCAATTCCATACATTCGCAAGGTCAAATACATCTCAAATGTATGACGATGACATTTTCATAGGCAAAGGTATTGGCAAAGTTACTTGGTGCAACTGAGCCTAAAAATAAGGTTTCAAATTGGACTCAGAATTTTCAATTAAGTTTTGTTTATATATTTTTCATAAATAATTTAATTTATTTCGCAGTAGAAATTTCTTTACATCACAAACATTCAAGCCAAGCGACCTCTCCCTTTCGTGTGATCAAATAAACATAATCCTCAATTTAACTTCATAAAATTAATTTAAAATCGATCAGGGCTCGAGCAAGCCAAGCGTCTGCTTCAACTCACTCATTTTTTTACTTTACTTTAAAGTTAAGGGTTGATTGAGAAAAGCTTTCAATGTTCTCATTCCGAAGTTAATCAGTCGCCTACGAATAATTTAGATCGAAAATGGAAAATTATATTCTTTTGAATTTATGTTCTGATAGGTAAATTGTTAATTTTTTAGGATCGTGCATTTTGACGAGTAATTCTAATTGAGATTAGATGACCTTCGTAGTTTTCTGATTCCTAAAAAAATAATTTCAATTTAATGGGACTTTTTGGGTTAATATAAATTCGGTTAAGTATGATGCGAAAAACAACGCCGAATCTTCAGAGCCCTTTAAAAAAAACAAAGATTTGAATATTGATCAGGAAAAAATATCCGCTAATTGACATTTATGTAGTGTACTAGTTTTATAATTGCACATACCCTCACAGTAAGTAAACAGTTTTTTAAAATTAACATATTGGAGTTATTGTGCCAAAAAGTAATTTAAGCCTAAGATGTTTTCATTGATTAGATCTCATAAAATTATTTACTTCGTATTTAAATAGTGTATCTAGAGATGCTAAAGAAATAAATCAAGAAAATCATATCATAAACAACATTTAAAACTACTAAGTAATAATTATTATTATTACATATTGTTATCTCTATTCCCTTTTACTGTGTAATAATTATACTAATATATACCAAAACACTGAGTTAAGTACAAAAAAAATCACGTCACATAATAAAAATATTATTATCATAAATGCTCATCATAAAACTTGAGTGTCACAAAGACGCATCGCCGTCGGCGGCGGGCGCGGCGCGTCGGTCGGCTGTCGAAGGGGCAAACTTTTCAATTACCGCGATGTCGTGTTACCCCGCAGCGGGTTAAATTAATTCTCTCCACTTCACAAAAAGATTCACCTTACCCCACACCAACCCCTGCGAACCGACATCGGCCATTTCGCCATTTTTTCGATTTTTTCCCAGGTTGTATTCGAAAACCCGAACCGTAACATGCTGACGTTTCGCAATATTTATTTTTAATTTAACGACTCGGTCGCTAGATTTTGATTCTGCGAGTTTCACCTGTTCGAATTTCTTTTGTGAGGAAAATTGCTCGAAATTCACAGCGTATGTGGCAAATGGAACGAAATTATTTTTCTTACCCTTGCTTTTACCTTCATATTATAAGTAGAATCATTATTCTTACGTACTAATTGGTTTCGTAATAATTATATTATCAAAATATAATTTGATTACTTAGGCAATTTGTAATGATTATTTATTCTGGCAAATATAATGAACCTTCTTTAGTTTAAAAGAATACCTAATAAAAATTGAGAACATTTTTGTAATTAAGTAAATTAATTAAATTGGTGAGAACTTTCATGTAGATACATACAACATACAACATTTGCGTAAGTTTTTCGGATTGATAATTATCTTTTGAATAAATCTTTTAAAAATAATCTTGATAAAAGTTGGTGACCGACCAAAATCTTTTTAATATCTATAAATAAAAGTAGTCATGTAGCTAACTTGTAAGGTAGGTATAACTTCGAACTATGTGATGACTCCCAACTCCGGAACGTTATTTTATTGTTTTTTTAACTTTTGTTTTTTTGTATTTAATTTTTACAACAGCCTATCATTTCCAAGGCAAATTTCCAAGGCAAGAGACACATAATGAGAGGCCGCCTCGATAGGTAAGGTACCACCGCAATGTCTATTTCTCCTGTCCAACAGCAGTATAAATGCATTGTTATATTTCGGTTTAAAAGATAACAATATCTTGTTACTCTGGCGACAAATCCAGAGAAACAAGTGGACAAATTAAAACTTAACATCTTACGTCTCAGAATGGCGAGCGCAGTGGAATGCCAAGCATTGCTTTGTAATTCAAAGTGCTGTTTGGTTTTGTTACTGTTTATCAATCATATCGATAACCACCAGGCCAATGACTTTCTCGTTTCGCCATAGCAATAAAACAATAAAAAACATAACAGTACAACATGTATAATTTAGTTTCTATATTTTATAAATTCACACTTCAAATCTTCATTCAATTAAGCAACGAATTAATTCTCACTAAACATTTTTTGCACTCACACCCCTATGAAATAAAATATTTATAGCGGAGACCCTCTGTTGCGTGTTACGCGTATCGAGAGCGTATCGAATCGGCTAGATCACACTGCCGCTGTTTAAGGATCAGTACACGTGTCCTCACCTACAGTGACCAAGGGGGACCGACGGGGAACCAAATGGGGTACTTAAGTGTACTATAAAAGATGTATTAGTTACGCTATTCTGTTTTTACGTGGAGTTATTCATTTGTAATTTAATGTGTTCTAAAATATTGTTTTTATTATGTAAAGGTGTAAAGTTGGTGTTTTAAATTACCACAAATAGAATTTTAGTATCTTTTATTTTAGTAGATCATATCATATCATTAGTTTAAGTATTATTTGGTGTACAAAAAAGAATAAAATAAAAAAAATAAAAAAATCATACTGATTTTTACAAGATTATGATCAGTACCAATCGGAAAATAATTATGCGCGGAAAATAATAAATACATAAACCTGGATTTTAAATACCTATAAGTCGTTTAATTTCCGACTATAGAGACGATAGGACAGTCACGACTACATTATTTAACGTAGGAATCTAAGTAATTAGCCGATTAGATTTTTATTACATAAAGTTTCACATTCATAAGTATTGAAAATTTGTTATAACTTTTAGTATAATTATCATTTATTTTTTTGTAGTAATCATTTTCTTTAGGCTGAAGTATCGTACTAATTCTGTCGAAATTCACAATAGATACACTTAGAAAATATTGAAGCTCGCGAAATATTCTTTCACTAAAAACATTATTTTAAACAATATTCAATCTGCAGAGGTTCGTGCATATAAAAAAAAGACAATGTTTAGTTATTTTGTTTAAACAATCCACTAACAATAACCTTTGGAAAATACACGCGAATGGATGTATGTATGTATACATTTATTTACCTGACCTAACACATTCAAAGGATGGACAATAAAGGCCCGTTTCCGATCCGATTATATGATTTATTCACCATAGTCGTGTTACCTCTGTCGTCCGCAACTAAAATATTGCCTATATTTTGACAGTGTATGTGATTCAACCCTCGCCCCCGGGGTAAATCTCACCCGTCTAATTTAATTTTAATGTTGTGCGTGAACAAATTATTGCATTGTCATAACGTAAAACTAAAATGGGATAATCTGCCGCATCTGGTTTAGGGGATTTTTTAGACGTGAACAAAATGTTAATTAATTCTCGCGGTGTTGGAGGTGGGTTAATTACATTATACACGGAATCGCATTTTATTGACTACCGTTTCTATCCAGTGTTAATTAAATTTAGACTGCATTATAAGTTTCGCTTTTGTTTTGATAGTTTTTAGTATGTAGAGCTAGTTGGTGTTTTAGTTTCCGTACTGTTCTAAATAGGAAAACATCCTAAGCGTGAAAAAAATATTTTGGTTATCTTCTTAATCAATTTGTCTTGTTTCGGTTTATTTTGTAATCATGCCTGCCTTCTCAAAACATAGGGAATTATTTAAAAAATAAAATATTTTCAGGGTTGTCATGTTTAAAGTCTCCAAATAATATTTAATATCCACTTTTGAGATCATGTTCAAAGTTTGTTCATAGCTACGAAACAAAGTTATTTTATAGTGGATAAAGTGGTGCACTGCACTTCCAACTTGCTCAGTTTTGAAACAGACTCGACGAACAAAAACCGCGCCGGCAACAGTTGATGTAAACTTCATAAAAAGACAAAATTTTAATGTCGATTGACAATTTCTTGACATAAAACTTTAACTTTATTTACCATCCGCTGAACATCAGGCAGATTATTGTTGTATGTATCATGAAAGATGCAATGAATCTGGTAAGTGGAGCAGCAACAATCGTAACAAAAAATAAAAGCAACATTATGCGCGTATGAGAAACCCTGTCGTCATTTCGACATTGTTGGACATCTATTATAAGAGATGTTTGTTCGGACCCGTGCAGACCCCGCGGGGTGAAGGTGAGTAAAAACCTGGATATTTCCCATATTTATATCGGTGCACTCGAGAATATTCCCGCAGGTCGGTCGGTCTCGCTTACTAGCTTTAAAGAGATAAGTTCCCTAGAGGTAGTTGCGGTAAGGAGCAATTTTGCACGCAGGTGTTTCTGAGCGTGAGACATCGCCCACCTGACGCGCCCCCTCTGCCTCTTCGCTGCCCTCCGCCCTCTCTGGCTCGTTAATGATGATGTGCTCAGCCAGCAGACTATTTCACTTCTGAATACATCTTTCTCACTTTTGATAGTACGTCCTTGTCGCACTCGGGGTCGATCTCGCTGCGTCCCTCTCGTTTGTCGCTCGCCTGGTCGCATCCACCTAGTCAATTCGGCAAACGTGTATCTACTTTGTGTCGGAAATGTAATGGAACAAATGCGGCTGGAATTAGCGTCAGAACGAATGTCGGAACACGGGGTCGTTCTCTCGCCGGATATTTTCCACGCGATGATTTTGATGCGCATCTATGGAGCGGTAATAATATTTACCGACGACCTTTATCTGTTCATATCCTTTTTATATTTACACTAAGTAAGTTTATGAATGACGCTTTATGTATGTGCATTATGAGATTTAGAATAATCTAAACGTGTTTAGCAAAATGAGGAAGGAATATTAAATAACAAGTCAGTCTCATAGGGTATTTCAATTTTCGGCATCAATAATTATACAAGTATTTTTTGGTTCAGCTTATGTCACATTATAATATTATTGTTTATGAAATGTATTACACATGCAATATTACATAATAGTACATGCATGGGTACATCAATATTGGAAGGCTAATATTCAGGTCTCTTTAATAATTGTGAAGAATGAATTGCTCTTCACTTCCCTCTAAGCAAGCTGAAAGCAGTTGCAAATTCTGTGATGTAAAAAATAGGTGGTTAAACGTCTTGATCCCGCGACGCCATTATCTGCGTCGGAGGAACCTCGCCTTTTGGCCTCCACACTTGTCGAGTCATGATGCTTGAATTAGGAGGCCAACGAGGGAGAAACTAATATTCCAACAATCTTATCTCTTTTGTACAATATTTAAAGAAGCGGTAAATAGCTTCGAAACAATAAAATGTTCAATAACAATGTGTATTTCATACCTGTTTTTTTTTCATATGACACATAAATTAAGATTTTGAGTTCGCGCAACATTTTTATTTTAATTATTTTTTTAATTGTTAAAAAGCTCTTAGAATGTAAAGATATTGCTTTTTTCTGATTTGCATACTTCTAATTATATACAAGTCTAAAATTTTAGTGAAATGTTTAAACGGCCAAACATAATATTAATCATTATGTCTCATGTGGTACATGTAAGCACAAGTCGCAAGATCGCTTGCTGGTCGCTTTAATTTTATTAGTAAATTCAATGATATTCTGGTTAGATTTTGAAGCTCATTCCGCGCAGAGTAAATGAACACTTACCCGACTTCTTAAAGACACAACAAGGCGTTAATATCGGCACAGACCTGGTGTAAGGCTGGTCGTCGGTCAATAAACCTTTTGACCGTTCACCAATTCGGCTTCGTGAAGCTTTCATGGGGCAGGCGGCGCGGCCGGGATTATTGGGTCATTAATCACCTCACACCGCCGCCGTCTCGGTTCGTGCCTCCTCGTCTACCCACATTGGTGACGCTCCGCAACCTGCTCACCTATCGATAACCTATTTTTAGATATACTCTTTTACATTGTTTGAATACGAGTTGTTAAATCAACTTAGGTATTTTTGTAGTGGTCTAATAAATAACGACTGCCTCGGTGGCGTAGTTGTACTACGGTACGGTTACAAAGCTGAGGTCTCGGGTTCGAATCCCGGGTTGGGCAAAGTGATATTGGATTTTTCTATTCAGCCATCATCAGCCCAGAGTCAGGAATTTGTGCCTGATATGGCGATAGACTCGCCACCTATCACATTGTGGGATGGAACATACAAGGCGAAATGTGGGTGCCCTGGCACCTCTGCCTACCCCTACTGGGAACAAGGCTTGAGTTTATGTATGTATGTATGTATGTCTAATAAATCAAAATTATTTGTCAAAAGATAATTCGTTTTAATTCATGTGACACCTAATTTAACATGAGTGATGGACTCGTTGCGTTGAATTTACTTAACGCCAAACATTGATTGAAAAAATTTCTACAATAATGTTTGCTATTGCAATCATACGTAATCAATGTTTTTCGCTATAATAAATATTAGAAAATGTATAAGTATGCATGCACTAAACGGTGAAGAAAAAACATCGTGAGGAAACCTGCATACCATAGCGATTTGTAAAATTTCTATGGTATGTAAGTCCGCCAACCCGCACTAGACCAGCGTAGTGGACTATATGGCCTTACCACTCTCAATCGTACCCTCGATTGTAGTGGAGGCCTGTGCCTTGCTGTGGGACGTATATGGGCTCATACAGATACAGATACAGATAAGTATGTATAGGCAAAACTGAAATATATTTCTTTATCCTCAATATTATGATCAATAATCAAAAATTAAATGTCACGATCGAGCGAAGTGGAGATTCATATTCTCTGGCAACTTTTATGGGTTGCAGTCGCGACGGTTACGCGTCATACCATACACTACCGAGGACAGTAAAGGCTCGCGACTTCAAGCGATGGATCGATCCAAACGGATTATGAGGATTGAGGACCGATCCTACATATTTTATTAAGTAAATGTGTACAGTTTTTAATAATTAAGCTGTTTGTAATTTAAATTCATTTAGAATTGATGCTATTTGTATGTGACAGAGTTGTATCAAGCTATTGACTGCGCAGTATACGTCAGGATACGGAGTGAATTCTCGACTAATTAGCGCAGAGTTAATATTGGTTTCCTATTGGAGGTAGAATTCGGTCCTTACTAGATTATGTCGATGAATCCTTAGAACAAAATAATTACTAAAAGAAAGAAATATTCCGATATGTTTATTCTAAAAATCTATTCTTTATTATGTAAAATACTAAGAACATAGTTATAGGTTCAAGTTGTTTTTTATTGCTCTTGGCCAATATGAGCGCCTTTAACGGATTATTTATAAAAACAAACCTATGCTTGTAAATAACAAATAATGTATGTAATGTACACACTTTTGTTATTTTTAATTGTCGCATTCAGGTGATAGGAATGTCAAATTGTGGTATAGAACTTACAAGGCAAACGGTTGTTGTCCAGGAAGTACTGCTTCCTTCTTTTATCTGAGATTTATCGATAGAGTTATGCCCGTCTCTATTCTGAACCGCTGAACTCCATTTACAAAAGGCTTCCAGCGTCTAGTGCCTAGGTATACACCATAACTTACCTGGTAAGTTCTCTGCGGTACTACTTTGTTATAGTCTATTAAATTCACATTATACTTACTGCTATGTTGGTAGCATATTTGTATCCTATATAACGACCACCGTACACATGAAGGAAATTGTAACTATAGAACTGGTACTTATATTGAGACCTTATATGTCAGAATCACGAGCGCAGTGGAATGCCGTGTAATTCATGGTGTTATTTGATTTTGCTACGGCCCATGAGCGCTCATATCGTTTAGTTTCTAGCAGACGGACACAATGGAATAGTGTAGAACTTTATTTCGCACGACAGTACACGCAGATGCATTGTAAATATTGTCGTGCCAATATAAAAATGAGTGTAACATATATATTTATTTATATATGTGTAAAAAAGATAAGTATTACAATTCTTATATTTACACTAAAGTTGCCGCTTGTATCTCTGACAGAGTAGGTTAAAATTCCACTAGTGCCATCCAAAATATATGGAGCTTATTTTCAACTCAAATTAAGGGGTTATCAGTTGTTACCGTGTCAGCCATAAATTCCAGTCTCAGGGAACTAAACGATATTTTTAAACCTAAAAACTTTAAGAAAGTTAGTCAGTAGTTTGCCATGAATGTATTGTTATATATTTTACTATCCATGTCGTTGGTGTAACTATTTCAATAAAATAAAATATATACAGGGTATATCAAGACTGCTACCGAAAACGAAGCCGGGTGGTAGTTTAAGCGACTTCAGACACAATGCAACAGAAAAAGTTGCAAAAAAAAGCGACAATTTTTTTTTGTAACTTTTTTCCTATTGCCATATTTTGGTGGTAAATACATTTTTTCCTAAAATAATAGTGTATACCCTTTAATTTATAAATACTCTAAGATATAAGAGAGTTTCAATTATTATTTTAGCAAAATCTATGGATTTACAAATGACGATATTTAAAAAATCATAAAAAATAATTGTCGCGTTTCTAAGCGAAATTTTTAATTGCATTGTGTTTGTAGCCACTAAAACTACCACCCGGCTTCGTTTTCGGTAGCAGTCTTGAGATACCCGGTATCTACAAATTGGATTTCAACAAATAAGAACTGCTGTTAAACGATTGGAAGCTGTGTAGTTAAACAATTAAAATAAGCTTAATTGACCCAGATTTATAGTAACTAACTATTTTGCCATACACATGTTTTTTCAACTTGAAATAATTGATTTAAAAACAAGTGCGAACAAACAATAAATTAATTGACGTTCCGGCGCAAGTTGATTGCTCGCGGGCAAAAAATAACAAATACGTGTAGTTTTTGTAGTAGCTACCTTTTTGTAAAGCATGTTTTGTTTGCTTTCAATTCGTCGGAGCGAGGGGCTTTGCTGATAGATGTTTCAAGTTAAATCTCCCTTTTAAACGCTTCAAATGTGATTCACTGAACGCCTTTTGAAAGTGGCTTAAGTGACTGCGACTTAAATGTATCCGCAGCTTTATTTGTTAAATTTGAAAATATGAACTCTTCGTTTAGGTAATGCAAGTTGAATTATTGGTTAAAGATATTTGATTTAACTCATTATCTTAGATATTACTTACGTTAAATGTCACAAACACTATTTGTGCTTTTGTATTTAGATTACATGACATGTTACATATTGAAGTAAGTTACGATAGAATGGATATATATTATGTATGAAAACTTAAAACTTTTGTTCCACACTTAACTTTTATCTAATTAAAATCTAACTTAGCCGCGTTACACTGGAAACTAAGCGCGTTAGTGTGGACAACCCTAATTCAACCGCGTTATAGAAAATTGACAGTTAGTAACATTCGAACAAAGGTTAATTTACTTTAACGTAACAATTTAGGGGAGGCTGAGGAAAAAAGCACGTGTTCTATTTGGGATTACACGCGCCCCATAAACAAAAGGTTAACAACATAGCGTCAGTTGCGACTATTCTGACATTTCGATGTCAGAGCTACGAATATATGCCTACATGCGAGTAGTAGACCTACTGTAGTGATGTTGCACATGTTGTCTGCTTGCATTATTTTAATACTGGCGCGGCTAACTACAATTCACTTTTAAATAAACCTAATTTTTACGAAACATTCGTGTATATCTAAGAAACGATTTTGACTCTAATGCACCTGTTAAAAATTGTAGTTAAATTCAAGTAGTAGTAAACACAATAATTACAGCCTGCTTGCATTTAAAACAGGCAACATCCAAAAAGCGATAGACTTGTCGCTGTGGCAGATTTTCCATTATCGCTTACAGTCGACGCTTTATGGCAAATCAAATGATAATATTATACTCTATTCCAATTCCTGAAATGTACTTATCTAATAAAACGCAATGTTAAGTGAAAATAATACTTCCACGTCTGTTGCATCCGTGACAGTTGCTCTACCACATTCAAATATTCAATAAGAATGCTTTATTAAAGGTAAAGAACTAAACAAACGTTTAAAAAAAATCACTAAGAATTTTACTTTATATTGGTTTTGATTTATCATTATGAATTATAATGTAGATTAAAAGTGTAACAACGATCAAAAAATTTGTATTCCAATAATATTTTCTTCAAGGTAAATATTCGTTTTCTGATTTTAACTATCTTCCTGAAAGATACAAATACAGTCTTATCAAGCAAGGAAATCATGTAATAACCCACCCAAAAAAACCCTAGAACTAAAAAATTAACTCATCGTTACACTTGAATCAGTATAATGCAAATAAAGAGACTTCTGAGCATTAATCGAAAGCTCACACCGCTATCGGGCGTCACTATTCGGATCGTGGATTTAAGCCGTAGGTACAGCGTTACCATAGCGCGGTGCGGCACGCGGGAACACAGCGTATGCGCCGGGCGACAGCGCCGAGCACCATGTGCGAACACAATAGCCGCATTCCCATGGACTCAGCCGCAGTAAGCTGATTGCGTGACGTCATCGCACAGGGACGCTGCACGCTGCACATCACACTCATATTAAAACAATATTTGTACTTGATGCTTTTTTGCTACTCTATTCTGTTTACAACCTTTTCACTGTGTTAACTTTTCGTGAATTGTTCACCGTTGTATTTAAACATAGGTACCATTGGCTGAAATTACTTTTTCTTAGATGATAATTGGATTTCATAAATCATGGTATAGTTATGAATCAATGAATGAAAAATTAAAAATGTTGATAGCCGCAAAAAACTTTAATCTAATAAATAATTATTGATAATTGTCTGTCATATCGGTACGGTAGACTGGCATTCATATACTACATTTAATTAAATAGAAAGACCACAATTTAAATCATAGTATAGGAATTAACATTTGTTTTTATAATAAATAAATAAATAAATAAATACACCCAACAGTCACATACATAGTCCTGATCCCACACTAAGATCGAGTCTTGTGTCGTGGGTATCAGGAACTACGAGAGACTTTTCGATCTCACAAACACCCAGACCCGGAAGAAATATTTGTGGGCCGCACAAATATTTCTCTCGGTGCGGGGATCGATCCCGCGGCCTCTCGTTTCACAGGCGGCGTCTAACCACCTGCGCCACGGAGGCTGTCTAATATAATAAACACGCATTTGAAATTGGAATTTTGTTATTTAATAACACCTACATTATAATTAACAGTCTAAATAAAACTAGTTCTAAAAGCGTCTGAATTTAGCCCACATCCAACGTAGCGCATCAATAAGCGAAGGCAGGCGTGAGCGCGCCCCTTGCTCCATTATACGTTATAGATAGGTAATGGGATCCCAGCTTACCGGGACCGGCAGCGTATAAGCGGTTCATGGCTCTATAATCCGACGTGTAAAACAACATCAAGTTACTCGGACATTAAATAACAACTCATGCTCGCGAATTCACGCGCCAGAGAGACTAACTTTAATATGCATCGTTATAACATATATATTTATATCTGTTATTCATAAAGTGTGTAACATAAATGAATTTGTGAATTTTGTCATAATCACAATACAGTGATAAATAGTATTGTAATACATTAAAACTCCGTAATCTGGTTTAAATTTGCGAGCTCGTTCTTCCCTAATGAGAACTGCTTAAAGAACAAGGTGGTGGAACAAAACTTATTACCGAATCTAAATAATGTTTGGTAAAATCTAAATACTGGTGGTAGGTCTCTCATATGTAAGAGGCCATCTGGGTAGGTACCACCGCAATGTCTATTTCTCCCGTGAAACAACACTGCTTAAATGCACTGTTGTGTTTCGGATTGAAGGACATTGTAGCCAGAGCAACTACTGGACATATTAAGACTTATCATCTTATGTCTCAGGATGGCGAGTGCAGTGGAACGTTGCTACTGTTTATGAGCGGTCGTATCGCTTACCATCAGGCGAACGGCTTGCTCGTCTCGCCATTCAAAGCAATAAAAAAAATGTTTAACATTTTATGGATTCAATAATTTATTAACATTTGATACCATAAGAAATAAATAAAGAAACGAAAATAAAAATATCTTAAATTGTGAAAATGACCGTGCAAATACGACTATTATCCCGAAGTGAATTAATTTAAACAAAATAATTGTAGGAAATATTAAAATAATGACTGTGTGGCCTTTGAAATGCCTACAAATATTAATGACTCACTACAATATATTTAAACAATACTGTTTGTTTATAGCGGTGGTTCTTAACCAGTGGTATACGGACTACTAGGAACGATCCCAAATGGTCCGTGGAGCCATCCTAAGGCCATCCTTAAAATAACATTTGCACGTGTTATTTATACATAGATAGAAATGCCCTTTATTTATTTACATTTCGTGACTGTTTTCACATACAACCAAACCAGTCAATCAACTGGATGATGGCTAGACAGAAAATTTGTCAAATGATCTTTCGTAACTGAAATGTTGAGAACCAATGATTTATACAGAATCATTGGGATTAGGCCAAAATTCAGTCGCGATCTTTTAATAATTTGGGTGTTCATTACATTTGCTCCGGATTTATAATCACTCTTGGAGTGTTTATTTAATGTAGAACTAAGGCGTTATTAACAAGTGCTTATGTATTGAATGTAGGTAGGTAGTCGGTACTTTAGTGTCAGTTATAATATAAACAAATACTATTCTATTGATCGCATTAGTACAGGAGACTCGCATCTGGTGGTAGTGCACGCTTTTTGGAAACGATGGTAGATACTAAACGCCCAATGGAAACATTTGCTTAATAGTGGCAGCATCTCTCATTAAAATAAATTTCACAAATAGTACTTTTAATGTATGCTACCTGTTTGAATATTACTAATATTACAAAACAGAAAGTTTCTGAGGATGTTACCTTCCTAGGAATATTTGTTACTCTTTCACGTAAAATAAACTGGAACGATTTTGCATGAAAATTTAAATACTATTGTAGTTTATACCATACAATAATATTTATTGGCTATATCTATTTGAAACCGAATATTTCTGTCACTTTTTTATTTCGCTAGACAAAGTAATTTCACTGCACCAGAAGGTAAAACACAATGCTTTCCAGTAGTATCGATTGGCAAGAGACAGTAATCGATGAACATTATATGTATAATCAAACAACAGCTTTTTCACGTTCCTACTGCAGTCCGCAACTACTATTACACATAATACAAATGAACTGTAAATTTCCGTGTCTTCATATTGTGATGCTCCTGTGCGTTGTTCAGCGGTGCAGCACGAGCGTGGTCCGCGCAAGCCGAAGCTGCACGCGAGCTCGATGGGCGCGCTGCAGCCGCCCTCGCTCACGCACGCGCACAAGCCGCACGCGCTCAAGCTGTCGCCGCCATCGCCGTACGCGCCGCTGCCGCAGCACTTCAACTTCCAAGTATGTTTTTATTGCAATTTATTTAAGACGAGCATGCCGTTCGCCTGATGGTAAGCGATACGACCGCTCATGAACAGTAGCAAAACCAAACAACTTTGAAGTACAAGTAAATGCTTGGCATTTCATTGAGCTCGCCATCCTGAGACATAAGACGTAAAGTCTCAATATAGCCGAGTAGTTACTCTGGCTTCTGTAACCTTCAATCCGAAACACAACAGTGTGTTTAAACTGCTGTTTAGCGGGAGAAACAGATATTGCGGTGGTACTCACCCAGGCAGCCTCTCACATGTGAGAGACCTACCACCAGTAAAAATAATGAAGTTATGAAGATTTAAAACCACATACTTATTATTACATTGATAGGTATTTATTGTTAGCTTTGTGCAGTAAGTAGAGCAAAGGCATTTATACAACTTATCTTTGTTACTTGCGGCGTATTTTAATGAAATTATAAAAACTGTTCCTAAAAACTTTAGTGTCTTTCTTTGTTACCACCCAATGGTTTTTTGTTATAGTCTAAGATCCCGACATATATCGACCTTCACCGAGATGTTTATTTGATGAAACGTATTTTATATTCAATATAAAATATGTCAATAAATATATTAGACTACAAGCCCGTGGCAAAAAGCGATGGGTCAAATGAACCACCAGGAGACCTATTTAGTAAGATACAGGGGCATAAAATAATAATATTCAGCAATATGCCGTCACTTGTAAGATGTCCGTCTCAGTGCAGATGAGACTTCAAAAGCATCAAGGAGAGGGGTTCATTTTGGTCATTTATTTTTATACGGCATTCCTACCATCGATAGGTACATGAAAAATAATAAAAGAACACGTAGTGCTGTACAAAAATAGTGCGTCACAAAGTCGGAAGATCGTTAGATATTCCGGCAAATTTGTCGGTTAATTTGGTCATTTGATTTTAAACGGCATCGGTTCCATACAGTCGCAATACCTCTTCTAAGCCATTGTTCCGCAACGCCGCACAAAAACCATGCGACAAGGGAGAAAAATCAGCGGTTGCAACCCACTCCCCTTCAGTGGTCCAGGAGGTGATTTGACACAACATGAGATTAATTTATTTTGAAAGTATTTTAGACATAGATAACATTTTTTCACATGCCGTACATTTTTTTGTGATCCAAAGGTCTGTAGAGCGGAAAATAACTCTCAAATAATCCATGTAACAAAACATACTTTAGGGTGATATTTAGTATGATATTTACTGTACATCATTTAGACACTTTATTTGTATTTAATGCAATCGTCTATAAAAAGTCAATGCCGTACATATCTGAAGGTTCACATTGATAAAAGGTAATAAACATAACAATAACTTATAATTATTAATTCCTTTTTTTATTTATTTTTTTATTTTTTTTTATAATGGCCTGGCATAGTGGCGGCATTGCACCTGATGGAAAGTGCCAATGCCGCCCAGGCAGAGGGCGGCATTGGCATTTTTAATTTTATTTGTCCGCAAAATAAGATTACACATATTCATGTTTCAGAAGGTGATCGAGAAGATGATTCAGACGTCGATGAAGACGTTGATTCCGATACCGACTCAGTCGCTAATTCAGATATTGAATTAAAATTTGAAAGACATACCTACCTATTTTTTCATTTTTGTATAAATCATTTAGTATATTTAATAACACAATTCAAAAAATATGTCCATGTTTGAAGTATATGACATCGAAAAGTTTACAAAAATACTAATACTAAGCTTGATAGTCTTCAATTTTTGGATATAATATACACTCAGTTTCACTTTAAAAGCTAGCATAATGATTTATACATGTTATCAATTATTCTCCTAAAAAATATGTTAATGCCGTATAGTATCACATGACCATAAAGTACTCTCGAAATGGTGGTGCCATTTTAATCAGCCAAAAAATTATATTCTGCATTAAAATGTACGGCATAATTTTCTCTGCATTCGTTTACCTGAGAACTATTTAAAACAACAATAATATTTAGAAAGTTGCTGCATTTCACTAATCTACGATAATTTAAACTTTTGAAAACTTATATTTTATTTTCCTCTCAAATTCTTTTTAAACATTTTTTATTGAATGGCAATACTATATAACAATTGTATTTAGCAATATCATGTTAAAAAATAGGTTGCCGTACAGGATCAAATGACCTTTAAAAGTGATGAGCTTTAAAAGTCAAATTTATGACAAAGAACATCGGTCACGTCCATACATTTTGGGACCTGACAAAGAAATATATTGTACACAGCTGGGATACAGATTATTGTGTTGTATAGTGCATGAGGAGTGATGTCAAGTTACAAAAAGATTTCTGCAAAGCCGGAGATTTTAGAATATTTCATATATTTGTAACTTTTAGGTTACGATTATACTAATAAAAAATATATTATAATGTCATTGTCATTGTCAAATAAACCTAATGTAGGGTGGTCTTATGGTTATCAGGTACCTAGGAAGAAAAGTGTACTAAATCATAATGATGGCTTAGTAATTACTATTCTATATAATTTCCCTAGTCATAAAACCAATAAGCCGTTGAATATGGTGTACACCATACCTGTATTACCTTAAGGTAATGAGAGAAAATGTAGTATTTGCTGTCATTATTTCGCAGAATTTTATCAGAATTTATTAGTGACTGTTTTGAGTATTTTTCGTTATTCTTCATAATTTCTTATTTTTAATTTCATATTTCCATCCACACACACTTGAAAAATCCCCCTATATATTTGTATAGAAATATAATAAGCAGTGGTCACAAGAATAAAACACAAAATAATATAAAACACAGAAAACATTATTTAAATGTATAATTTCTTATCTTCTCTTATTACAATAGAATCTAAGAACTCTGCAGGGGCAGCAACATCAAAGTCATGACGTGCCACAGCAACATTACTGTGCGAAGTCCTACTACACAGTTACAACAATACTTAGTTATTCCGTCTCTCCTTGATTTGGAAGTTTTGCATCATTGTTTTTCATCAAAACACACACACTTTTCCTGTGGGAACTGTAGAATACTAAACCATATTGACTAAATGGTAAATAGCATACCTTGTAGATTCATGGCTAAATAAAAACTTCGATTAGTGGATAGACCCACTCACTGATTACAGCAATGAGTATAGTAAGACGGTTATTGCATTGAACACAATGCAAAAATTGTTGAGGAGCACACGGTTGCTCCGTGTTCATGTTGGAAATATGGTAATACTTCACACTTTAAACCAAATCACAAAGCATTATCGTTATACAATGGTTAATCTGACAAAGTGGTCAGAAATACAAGGGTATATCGGAGTCCGTGATTAAAACCTAGTCACAAATATAAACAGAGAATTAACAGTAGTCGCAAATCGGAAATCAAAAGAAGGCAAAATGACAGCGCAAAGAAAAGTCATGTGTCATAGAAAATACCTACACTTTATTTTTATTTTAGTACTACCTTCAACGTTGTAGTTAAAACCTTATTTTAAAACAAAGTATGACTGATGGAACGCACTCATATGCGTTCAATATTATTAAAAAAACTTAAAGTTTTTCTTTTTTATCCGGGTTTTTTAAAATAAATTGAAATATGCATTTTGACTCTAATAAATTATAAAATTTTTTGATGTACCATTCATAACTGGTCCCGTTCATGGTCCATTTTCGCCGATGTTCTTTATGTATACATTCAAATTAACAATAATTTAGTGACGGCTTTTTTTGAAATAGTAATTTTGAGTGCTACGTAATGTTATGAAACCGATGCCGTACTTTTTCAAATCACCTCCCGGACCACTGAAGGGGAGTGGGTTGCAACCGCTGATTTTTCTCCCTTGTCGCATGGCTTTTGTACGGCGTTGCGGAATAATGGTTTAGAAGAGGTATTGCGACTGTATGGAACCGATGCCGTTTAAAATCAAATGACCAAATTAACCGACAAATTTGCCGGAATATCTAACGATCTTCCGACTTTGTGACGCACTATTTTTGTACGGCACTACGTGTTCTTTTATTATTTTTCATGGACCTATCGATGGTAGGAATGCCGTATAAAAATAAATGACCAAAATGAACCCCTCTCCTTGATGCTTTTGAAGTCTCATCTGCACTGAGACGGACAGCGTACAAGTGACGGCATAGTGCTGAATATTATTATTTTATGCCCCTGTATCTTACTAAATAGGTCTCCTAGTGGTTCATTTGACCCATCGCTTTTTGCCACGGGCTTGTAGTCTATATTGTATAGGGGTTGCCTAGCAAATTTCAGTCCAGAATACGATTAATTAATAATCAAAAAAAAATTTTTTTAACATTTCTCCTGTTTGATTATTAAACAAATTCTATACCAATCGAAGTATGAAGCCCAAAGAATATGCAAACGTTAGGTTGCCTATTTTTTTCCGGTCACAACCCTCAGGTTTAATTAATAATATTAATTTTTAATTTTTTTTAATCAATTAATTATTTGTTTGTATAGTATATTTTGTGTGACACTAAAGTATATATATGTTATGGGCCAAGTGATTAATCGGGCATTATTCATAATGCCCGGGCAATATATACACTAATATACACTAGATACAACATGAGCGCTTAGAAAATGCACCAAAAAAGAGTGCTTTAAGCACTCGAAGGCGAAACCTTCAGTCACGCATCGACCGTTGCTTTAAAACGTCGCAGAACTTTAGACAATATTATGTGAAAAGTTACTTTAATCTCCAGGAATAAGGTGGAATTTGTGTTAATATATTTGGAAGATGTGATGTTTTTGTTTATTTTTTTTTGTGTCAATGCATCGGTGCCACTTTTTAACAGAACATTTATAGGGAACTGTGTATTTAGTGTATATTTGATCGAAGATTTTACTAATAACTACTCCAAAATGATGTACAGCATAAACGAGTCTATCGCTGTCCTTTTCATTCTTAAGAATAAATAGCATGCGCACCCTCTTTCTTTAAATGGGCGGACTTCGAACAGCTGCTATGCTGTGTCTTCTTCTATTGTATGGTATGGTTGGTTGGGAACTCTCACTCACACATATTCACTCGGAGAAATATTTCACTTTTCTAAATTCAACAACCGCAATTCAGGACTGATTTTTCGCAGGCAACCTTATACCACCGTATTCGTAATAAAATGATCTTTATTTTCATTTAATTTTCATTCAATAATCAGACCGGTGCAAAATGCTAGTAGCGATTTACCTATTTATATCTGGCAACCTGAGGGTTGTGACCGGAAAAAAATAGGCAACCTAACGTTTGCATATTCTTGGGCTTCATACTTTCGATTGGTATAGAATTTGTTTAATAATCAAACAGGTGAAATGTTTAAAAAAAAATTTTTTTATTATTATTAATTAATCGTATTCTGGACTGAAATTTGCTAGGCAACCCATATACAATATATTTATTGACATATTAAATTGAATATAAAATACGTTTCATCAAATAAACATCTCGGTGAAGGTCGATGTATGTCGGGATCCTATACTATTACGACAATATAGCTTAAGAGGTCAAGAATTTCTACTATGACCAACTGGAATTGGCCTGCATACATCGACTTACCACGACCTTACTTAGTTCTATCTACCTAATGTCGTCCGAAATGGCTAGTCATGGAAATCATGTAGTATACCTACCTATCTCTTGTGAAATGGAGAGTTCGATTGAGAGAGTTTAGGGCATAATTTAACATTGCTAAGATATCTATATTTGTAACGTATTTATGTACCAGCAGTTCAGTATAAGCGGTATAAACGAGCCGGCGCCGCTGAGCACGGCGTCGTCGGCGGGGTCGAGCGGCGCGGGCGCTGCTGGCGCGCCCAGCCCGCTGCCGCTCATCCCAGAGCCCTTCCTGGCGCCGCCGCCGCCCGGCCTGCTGCACATACTCATGTCCAGCGATAAGTGCCAAGTTAGTACTCCTTCAAATATTTTGTTGAGAAACTAAAAAAATTAAAAAAATATATCTATAATAAATATCAATTTAGATGACTAAACTAAATTACCTAATTACTTAATTTTAATTATGCAAGTGCCTAGACTATCATCAAAATTGTTTAGTTCATATTGTTTGACTGCTAATATTTAAATGATAACACGGTTGACGATTTAACGTGCTATTCGAGGCTCGGAGGGAATCAAGCTTTTTGCCACCAAACGTGCTTATTGCCCAAAGTGAAATCAAATTCACGTAGTAGTGTCACCTAATTACCAAGTAGGTTTTTAAGACAATTTGCACATTGATACAATTAAATATATATATTTTTAGTGCCTTTTTTAGTGATGACATTTTGGTGGTTATAAGTGTAGGTATTAGAATAAGCACTCACTTCCAGGAACTAACTATTGTATATTTTGTAAATTAACACTTAATACATTCACAGACAGAGTAAAATTATAATTATGCGACTCGGAGCGAGATGTGCTCGTGACGAGAGAGAGAGAGAGAGAGAGACTGTCCTCTTTCATCCAAATAAACCGACCCTTTTATAGGACTACCCGAATGAGGATCGGTGGGGATAAATCTTCCAGGAAATATATTTCAGCCATAAAATAGGGTCTATCCTTTCAACTAAAAATTAAGGTCGGCCCAAACATGTGTACTATTGTCTAAAAAACATAAATTTGTTGCAAAGGATTACCGCTACTAAAGAACTTAACTATAATAATACAGTTTTATTGCCCCGGCATGAACGGGTCATTACAATTAGGAAACAATAATTTAGAACAGCATCTTTTTAACTAATATTATACAATAAGGTACACAAAAATTCTTACTTAAATAAAACGACTCGCAGATGTTTTATGGTTAAACATCTACAGTCATATTTTAAAATGAAATACGTGTTTAAATAATGTTCAAATTACAACTAATAAGCGTGTTATTTTAAAAGCTAAATATAAGTTGGCGTATTGCAACCGCTTTAAAAGCTATATCTATGTTGGCGTATTGCAACCGCCACAACACCCCCCTACCAGTGAATGACAGTTCACGAAAATCCACTTTGGAGATAGTCCGGGAAGCGGACGCGCCTTCCGGACCTTGTTCGCTGGTGTGCATCTGTTTCGTGATGTACATCTTCAGTGTCTTGAGTTGTCCGTTGCCTTGGTGCTTGATGTTCGTCGTCAGCTGAAGTGTTTTCAGGGTCAGCTAACACATAGGCTGGTTTAAGACGGTCAATGGAAATTGTAACGTCACGACCGCGGACGTTAACAACAAACGTCTTCTCCCCTCGCATGACAACCTTGAAACGGCCCTCGTAAGGACTCTGCAGGGGCACTTTTGGACCCTCGCGGCGCACGAAGACTTGGTCAGTGGTGCTGAGGTCTTTAAAAATGAAAGTTCTTTTCTCGCCATGCCGAGATACTGAAGTCGGTCGCAGCTCTTGGAACTGTTGCCGTAGCTGTTTCACAAAGTCCGTTGCACTGTTACTGTCGGTGATTGTCGTCTGTTGCACCAAAAACTCTCCTGGAATCCGCAGTGGCTGACCATATACCATCTCGGCGACAGTAGCCTCTAAATCTTCCTTCCAAGCAGCTCGGATACCCAACAGCACGGTAGGGAGAATTTCAGTCCACCGTGTATCCTGATGACATTTTATAGCCGCCTTCAGCTGACGATGAAAACGTTCCACCATACCGTTGGACGCCGGATGATAAGCCGTAGTCTTGAAATGCGTCGTGCCTGCCAGTTGATTGAGGTGCCTGAACAGGTGCGACTCGAACTGTCTACCACGGTCGGATGTGATCCTTAATGGTGTGCCAAAGCGTGAGATCCAATGGTTGTAGAACGCTTTAGCCACCGTTGTTGCTTCCTTAGTCTTGGAGTGGTATTGCTTCTGGCCAACGAGTAAAACGATCTATCATTGTGAGACAGTACCTGTAACCATCAGATCTAGACATTACGATTATGTCTATATGGATATGCTCAAATCTGGATGTCGGTGGAGAAAATGATCCAACAGGGGCAGATACATGTCTTGAGATCTTCGCACGTTGACAATCGATGCAGCTGCGAGCCCATTTTCTGCAATCGGAGTTTATTGACGGCCAAATATAACGCTGGGTCATAAGTTTGGACCGTAGCATTGATTCCGGGATGCGAAAGTCGATGGACGGTGTTAAATGAAATTCTCCTAAACGGCGTGGTGATGAATGGTCGAACAGCTTGTGCAGATACGTCACAGGTTACGGGGATATCCGTGCCTGGAATCAGTATACGTTTCAATTGCAAAGACGTATTTTCTTTTAGCAATTTTCGAAGTTCTTCGTCGTCCTCCTGCGAGTCAGCGAGTGCCTTGAAGTCTAGAGTTGTTTCAAGCTCTTCTACGCGAGACAATGCATCAGCGACAGGGTTATCTTTTCCAGCAATGTGACGAATATCCGTTGAAAACTGGCTGATGAAATCTAAGTGTCGAAATTGGCGTGGTGAGCATTGGTCTGATTTCTTCCGAAATGCGAAGGTAATGGGCTTATGATCAGTATAAATAGTGAACTTTTTCGCTTCTATCATGTGTCTGAAGTGTTTAACAGCAAGATATATAGCTAGGAGTTCGCGGTCATAAGCTGCATATTTCTGCTCGGTGGGGCTCAATTTCTTCGAGAAGAAGCCCAGCGGTTGCCAATGATTATCCACAAACTGCTGCAGCGCTGCGCCGACGGCGTAGTCCGATGCATCACACATTAATGCTAACTGTGCGTCGGGTTTAGGATGAGCAAGCAAGGTAGCCTCCGCGAGACTCTCCTTGCACGCCTCGAAAGCCTTTGTAGTAGCTGGTGTCCAGGGCACAGGAGCATTTCCTTTAAGGTTACCCTGGAGTAGGTCGTTAAGCGGTGCTTGAGTTGCGGCTGCACCTGGTATGAACCTGCGGTAGAAATTAATCATACCGAGAAATCCACGTAGCTTTTTGACTGTGTCTGGTAATTTAAGCCGTTGTATATCGACAACTCTGTCTGGAAATGGTCGAGTACCAGTTGCAGTTACCATATATCCCAGGAAACGAACTTCTTTCTGACCAAAAATACACTTGCTGGGGTTGATGACGACGCCATATTTCTTAAGACGATTAAAAACAATTTTCAAATGCTTGAAGTGCTCTTCATGTGATGATGATGCAATTAAAATATCATCAATGTACACGTAACAAAAGTCCAATCCCAGTAGCACTTCGTCCATGAAGCGCTGGAAGGTTTGGGCTGCGTTACGTAATCCAAAAGTCATGTACATAAATTCGAAGAGTCCGAATGGAGTAATGATGGCTGTCTTAGGTATGTCTTCCTCTGCGACTGGTATTTGATGGAATGCTCTTACTAAATCAAGAGTGGAGAAAATGTTCTTCCCGTGCAGTCCTTGTGCAAAATCCTGGATGTGACGTACTGGGTATTTATCGGGTTCTGTCCGACTATTGAGTGCCCGATAATCTCCACATGGTCTCCACTCATCTCCTTTCTTGGGAACCATGTGTAGTGGAGAAGCCCATGGACTTTTTGATGGCCGACACAATCCTAGTCGCAACATCGCCTCGAATTCCCTTTTAGCGACGGCCAACTTGTCTGGAGCAAGACGACGGGTTTGTGCGCAACTGGTGGGCCTGGAGTCGTAATGATGTGATGTCTTGTGCTGTGGCTTACTGTTTTGGGTGCGCCATCCGGACGAATAATATCTGGGAACTCCTGTAGAAGCTCATGGTATGGTGATGAGCCATTAATGACTTTGATACTTGGTTCCTGACACTCCTCCCCCAAGCCGACTGGTCATCGTGGGGGAACAAGACCACGACCCTCTAGAGATAAAAGCGAATAAAACTTCCAAAAATGCAACAGATATTTACGTAGCTACCTTCAATGCAAGATCACTCAGAACACCCGAAAAGATACGAGAACTAGAATTAGCAATTGAAGAAGTTAAATGGGATATCATTGGAATATGCGAGATGAGAAGATTAGGAGAAAAAATTGAAGACTATGGAAAGTACGTGCTCCACTACAAAGGCGAAACTCCAGGGTTATATGGAGTCGGATTTCTGATCAAAAGAAACCTTATTGATAAAATACACGAAATTAAAGGAATTTCAGAAAGAATAGCTATTTTAAATATAAAATTACCCCTACATAGACATAGAGATGAAATGTGGTCTATTATCCAAGCATATTCTCCCACAGAAACAGATAATAAAGAGGATATAATTAAAATCGAAATTTTTTACACATTACTACAAACCACTATTGAAAGCGCTAATAGAAATATTATTGTCATGGGCGATTTTAACGGAAAAATAGGAGGAAGAAAGACAGGCGAGGAATTCACAATAGGGAAATATGGAATTGGAAGACGAAGTAAAAATGGTTCAAGGATTGTAAACTTTGCAATGCAAAACAAATTAAGCATACTTAATAGTTTCTTTAATAGAAAACAAAGTAAAAAGTGGACATGGATTTCACCAAACGGAATGTTTAAAAACGAAATTGACTTTATTATGACCAATAACATCAGGCTTTTCAAAAATGTCTCTGTTTTATGTAACTTAAACTTCAATTCAGATCATAGAATGGTTAGAGCGACATTAACGGGGAAGCATATAAAGAAAACTAGGAAATTTCAAAACAAATATACTCCTGTTACGTGTGTAGGCAATAACGCACACTTTTAAACAATCTATCGGAAGCATTTAAATTGAAAGAAGGGACTAAATATAATATATCGATAGAAGAAAAATACAACAATGTCATCGACATACTTAAAAAGGAAACGAGTCTTATAAACAAGATCGAAAAATAAGAAACTTCTAATGAAACAAAACAGTTATTACAACAAAGAAAGGCATTATTAAAGCTAAGCAAAAATATAATTACAAAAAGAAAAATTTCTGAATTAAGTAAAAAGATAAATGAACAAATCAGGAAAGATAGAAGAAGCAAGAGACATCATACACTTGAAAAATATATTAAAAATACTGGTGGAATAAAGAAGGCAATAAAGAATTATGTGAAATGAAATCGTGGATGCCGAATATGAAAAACAAAGGTGGAGAACGAACGACTAAAAGAACCGAAATAATGAATATTGCCACAGAATATTACAAAAACCTGTATCATGGACAAATAGAAAATGAAACACCAAATGAGTACGAACTATCATATCCAGATCTAGAACCTGTGCCGACAATCCTTATAGAAGAAACTATAAGAGCCATAACAACGCAAAAATCTGACAAAGCGCCAGGCCCTGACCAAATCACGAACGAAATACTCAAAACAACTTTACCAGTAATAGCGCCTATATTGACTGAATTATTCAACGAAATTCTGCCACCGAAATAATTCCGAGAGACTGGTCTCGATCAACCATTATATTATTACACAAAAAGGGTGACAAAGGAGAAATAGGAAACTACAGGCCCATTAGTTTAATGTCCAATGTATACAAAGTTTTTTCGAAAATAATTCTATTTCGAATAACCAAAACTCTCGACGAGAACCAACCCAGAGAGCAAGCTGGATTTCGCAGTAGTTTCTCGACAATAGACCAGATCCATGTTCTACGACCAAGTTCTCGAGAAGTACAATGAATATAATAAAAGGGTCATACACATACGCATGTTCAGAATGAATATTATCTTCAATTTCTGGATTGATTCTCTGACTTAATTTGGTAAATGACTTACAAGTATTACTATTAAGACATATACCAAATAATGAATTATCTTCAGTAATGATTAATATAACAACAAAAATTTCCTCAAATGTCCCCTTCTGTGGACTGTTCGTAAACGCACTTGGCATATTTTGATAGATATTTCTCATACTTGATATGCGTTATCTATTTAAGTTATATTAAATATCATTAGTATATATACTGACTATTAAAATTTTACTGAGTAAATTAATATATGTTAAAGTGACTCCACAAAAATTTCAATAAACTGTTGGTTACACGGTACTGCGACTTTTCTGTGGACCTTAAATTCAACCGAATAAATTGGCCTGAATAAAATACTATTTTATAAAAAAAAAAAACTGGCCACACTGACGGGTGGCATCTGTCACGTTGGATTTAATGACTGAGCCAGCGTAGGTTGTTCATTTAAGATATTGAGATCTTTAATAGTGTTATTGTCAAATATCGGTGCTTCTTTTCTGTTCCTTGTGTACTTGAGTAAATAATTATTAGTTTTATTAATTCACATGCTGCCGAAATAGCTTAAGGGGAGTAGTTGTGGAATAAATTTACCTACTTGGCTATCCTCAAAACTAAATTAGCATTGCTAATTTTTTTTAATGTCCACAGAGGACATCTTTTCTGTGGATTTATAAGTCCACACGAAAGACAATGTCTACAGAAAAAATTAAGTAATAATGATTTAACAAGTAAGCAGTATTTTGCTTGCCTGTAATGTAGGACGTGGAGTGCTGTGGCGCGATAGTAATGTATTTAGCTTATAATAATATTAAAATTATTACTCAGTATCGGAATAAACCATGTTCCATATGATAGCGAATTATGTGATGTCCGTTCATCATTCTTTAACTTTAGTGATTCAGATAACTCAATTGCACCATCGAAAAAACAAAAAATAAATTCAGCGATGGAGACACTTGCTTTGTAACTATTTTTGATATGTTTGTTCTTTTGTGTAAACTCAAGACCCTTCTGTGCTCGAAAAAAATTATATAATTTCATTTTTAGCCTAATCGAGGAAACGATCTTGTTTATGTTTTAATTTAATATTCTGATAATATCATATTTATATTTATATATATGGCGTTTGTGGACTACAGTAAAGCGTTTGATTCCTTAAAACATCATTACATATGGCAAGCTTAACCATACAAGGAGTCAAGGAAAAATACATAAGAATAATTAAAAATATCTACTGCAAAAGTACGGGCACAAGTAAAAATGGAAACGACTGGAGAAGAATTTCCGATACAAAGAGGAGTACGCCAAGGCGATCCTATATCCCCCAAAATATTTTCAGCCGTATTAGAGATAATATTCGGAACATGGACTGGACTCAATATGGCATAAACATAAATGGAGATAATTTAACCCATCTACACTTCGCTGACGACTTGGTACTATTTTCGGAATGTCCAATAATACTAAAGAAAATGTTACAACAATTAGCAGAAGAAAGCGCTAAAGCAGGATTATTAATGAACACGTCCAAAACGAAAATATTCACAAATTCCTTTAAAAAGGATGAAATAAAAATTTACAACGACGTGGTAGAATATGTAGATGATTATATATATTTGGGTCAAATAATGTCTACCAAACATTTAATGCAGAAAGAAATTGACAGAAGAATTTCAAATACCTGGAAAAGATTCTGGTCCCTTAGTGAGATCATGAAAAACAAACAAATGCCGATGACAATAAAAGGAAAGTTTACAATACATGCATTTTACCATGTCTAACTTATGGATGTCAGACGTGGGCTCTCACAGAACAATTGATTAACAAGGTAAAAATATGTCAAAATAATATAGAAAGGAGCGTAATTGGGATTAAAAGGAAAGATAAAATACGATTACAGAACATAAAAATAAAGACACAATTTAAAAATGTTACTACAGTGTGGAAAACATTGAAATGGAAGTGGACAGGACATATGATAAGAGAGGAAAAAGAAAAATGGACAAAAGTTATTACACAATGGTATCCTAGGGATGGGAAACGAAACAGAGGAAGGCAGTGTAAACGATGGGAAGATGATCTTAAGCAGATCGCTGGTCCATTTTGGACTGTAGCCCCCCTATCTCTCGTGTAGCGAGAGATAGGGGGAAATGGAAGTCTCTAGAGGAGGCCTTTGTCGAAAGACAAGCTGAGGAAGAAAAACCGATTGCCGATGTATAATTTACATTGCTGCTTTATGTTTAAATATTACTCTACTTTGTTTTATACCAGCAATAAAGGCTTATTTTTATTTTTTTTATTTATGCTGACACTCTGTTATCTCCGCTTTATAGGTAAGGCAGGGTGGAGGAGTCTATCAAACGTCTACGTTGTAGATCTGGTAGGAGTCCATAATATGCCAAAAAATCAGCACCTAAGATTGGCTTGGAGACATCAGCTATTATGAACCTCCAAGTAAAATCTCGTCTTAGGCCAAGGTCCAACGTTAAATTAGCAATTCCGTATGTAGCGATCACTGTCCCGTTGGCCGCAGAAAGCTCGTAGTTGGACTTTTTATGCGGGCTTTGGATACGATGACGAGGAAACACGCAGATGTCAGCTCCGGTGTCCACGAGGAATTGGATTTTGCTGGCTCGATCACAGACGAATAAACGGCGTGATTTCTTAGGGCAGGGGTCGTTTGCCGTCATTAACGACTGCCCGGAGCGTTTCCCGTAGCCTTGCTGCATGGTGGAACACATTTTGTTGCCATCGTATCAAACCGCCAGTGATACCAACACAAATCACGTGGACGTGGACCGCGGCTTCTGGAACGTGAGCGAGATCGTGATCTGTTTCTATCTCGCACTCGCGCACGTGAAGTGGGATCGTTGATTTCTCGACGTAGCAAAGCGATCTCGTCCTTTAAACAGACGTACATCTTTTTCATGTCTTCCGATACCGACTCCTCTTGTTTGGTGGGAAGTAGGGACGAATTCCGGGCCTCTGCAATGCGTTCAGCATTGGCAAGTATTCTAATGCTGCATCTGCAAGCTTCCGCAGCTTTCTCCAACGGTTGGTCCTTAACAGTTGCTAGGATGGGGCTGTAAGACCGTTGGCAATCGTCCTTCCAAAGTGTACGGACAGTAGATTTCCGACATATTCTCACCCGCTAGGTTTCGTAGACGTCGAAGAAACTGTTGACGGCTTATCATCCTCCAAGTTCCTCGCGTTCCGCAACTGACGTGTTCGCTGTACTGTCCACTTCCCTCCGCAGCAAAGCGTGTGAAAAAAAAAAAAAAAAAATATTGAGTCGAGAGGTATGTATCCTCTTATATAAAGATATACAACTGGAGAAGCCAGATGTATTAAGCACCACGGATAAACAAATTACATGGGTCCTATAGTTTGAGCTGCTAAATTTGGGTCCAATAATAGGTATGGCAAAAGCGCCGGAAAGCACGGAAGTTCCTCCTAGATTCCACGAGGTCCGTATAGTATGCAACACCAGAGTTATTTGCATATTGTTCAACATTATGCCGCGTTCATCGGACCAGCGATCACACTCCCAAAGTATATGATGTGCAGTTTGTTCGTACTCACAGTCAGGTGTAGAGCATTGACACGCAGGCGATTCAACCAGCTTAAAAGTGAATAGTTTGCTCTTAAAGTTGCCATGTCCAGTTAGGAACTGTGATACACAGTGATCAATTTCTAGCCACGATTTTCTTAAGCGATCGCGAACGGACGGAAAGTATCATTGTGTCTATGTCAGCTGGTATCTTCTGTATTATCAGTGCGTATTTTGATTTCTCCGAGTTGATGCGGGCGGCAGCAAACGCAGCTTCTACCATGGCGAACCAAACTTCTAAATCATTCGATTTGCACTCTGGTATGTGTGGAGAACACGACGCAACCTCCGGGGCAGATTGTTCGCTAACGCTTCCGGTGTTCATTATACTGCTCACTTTTTCTATGTTTTACTCAAAAACAATGTCTCTTCCACGGAAAACTCGCGTACTACTATTAAACTTTAACACACTACACTCAAATCACTCTTTTTGCTTCGGGGTCACCACTTTGGTGGTTAAAGTGTAGGTATTAGAATAAGCACTCACTTCCAGGAACTAACTATTGTATATTTTGTAAATTAACACTTAATACATTCACAGACAGAGTAAAATTATAATTATGCGACTCGGAGCGAGATGTGCTCGTGACGAGAGAGAGAGAGAGAGAGAGACTGTCCTCTTTCATCCAAATAAACCGACCCTTTTATAGGACTACCCGAATGAGGATCGGTGGGGATAAATCTTCCAGGAAATATATTTCAGCCATAAAATAGGGTCTATCCTTTCAACTAAAAATTAAGGTCGGCCCAAACATGTGTACTATTGTCTAAAAAACATAAATTTGTTGCAAAGGATTACCGCCACTAAAGAACTTAACTATAATAATACAGTTTTATTGCCCCGGCATGAACGGGTCATTACAATTAGGAAACAATAATTTAGAACAGCATCTTTTTAACTAATATTATACAATAAGGTACACAAAAATTCTTACTTAAATAAAACGACTCGCAGATGTTTATGGTTAAACATCTGCAGTCATATTTTAAAATGAAATACGTGTTTAAATAATGTTCAAATTACAAATAATAAGCGTGTTATTTTAAAAGCTAAATCTAAGTTGGCGTATTGCTACCGCTTTAAAAGCTATATCTAAGTTGGCGTATTGCAACCGCCACAACATGTTTGAATCGTAAAATTGTGTATTCGGTTTGCAAGTTGAACAATTCGAGTAATGTATGTATATTGTTAATTGAAAATGTAACTTGACTTGACAAAATTATGACCTAAATTATTGTTAATATAAAAAAATTCTCAATTACGACAAATATTACGAACTTTACTGTTTAAAAAGTTACTTAGACATCGTCAGTTTCATTGCACGAAAATTACTCTTACGGCCGTACTCAGAGACAGTTAATGTCAATTAAACCGTTCCTTAGTAAAGATTTTGTATGTAAAATTTACACAAAGTAATGATTTAATTGACATTAAATGTCTCTGAGTACGGCATTTTGTAACACTTACTATATAATATATGCTCTATGAATTAGGAGCTGATGTGGAGCGCGAAACAGTTGCAACTACAGGGAGACCCCACGTTACTGCGGCCGCCGCCTAACGCGCTCGGGGCGCCTCTAGCACCAACTGGGAACTTTTGCAGGTATTACCTTTACTCTCAACTTTCCGATTTGTAGTCGGGACTAAAATCTAATGAATAAATAGAGCTAGACAAAAAGCACTCCAATAATGAGTGTTAGGAAAAATAAATGTTGCACCGAGGAGGATCTTTTTTTTACGGGAGCACTTCTGAAAGATTATTGAATAATCATCAAATAAACAGTTGTCTAAACACACAGTATTTCTACTGTTTGTATGTGGTGTTGTATGTAGGTACGTAGTGTTTGGAAGATCTGTAAGTTCTTATAATGGACATAGTTTTTTTTGTTACAACTATCGGCTATCCATTATTCTACGATATAGCAAATATTGTGTTGTTTATGATTCCCACAACAATATATATGTACATATTATACAGACTATGTAAACTGTCCGTTGTTTTCGATACTATTCATGTGTTGAACTTCAAGTACTATTTTATAAGCACTTACCATAAAACACTAAATGCGTTGATAATAAAGAAGGTAGTTACATTTCCCTTGTAACTTTCAAGAAAAAACCGCAGGTAAGAAACCTTATCTAATGCCGATACAATTCGCTTTGTGTAATGTTTTTAAGGGGTGTGTAATGTCATTCAGTAGGTGGCTTTTTGACTGAAGGGGCGGGCGCGGCTTCGCGATTGGTCGGTACAAGGGTGACTTATCGCCTTGACTTACCCCGCCCACCCTTCGCGACGGCAATCGCGGAGGAAACAATATATAGTATTGTTACTCAATGCTTTATGCAATTGAAAATTACTTACTTTTAAATATACACATCAGTGTTAGCAGAGTGGAGATCGTAGCAAAATTTGGTAATGTAAACTTGTCTTTAAAATATCACCGGTGCAGATAAATTATAAAGTAAAACCATGGATCATCAATCTGGTTATTTTCAACAGCATTTTACTACTTCTAAACATAATTATTATTTATAACACCTACGTCCTACTGTAAGCAAAGAACTGGTTAGTTGCTTGTAGGTTGTGATAGAAGCTATCTAAGACAAGGTTCAGTGTTCCAACCAGGGCCGGGGCGTTAGAGTGAGTCTCGGTGATCGATGTTTCGCCGCATACACATCACGTTTCATATTGTTTTTCGCTTGGGTCTGGGTAATATTTAGGAGGGCGCCATAAAATCTTGCTCATTACGTCGTTAATGCTGACACCGCTACTGATTCAAACATATGTTAAAATATAAATAGTATAGGTACCAGTCTATATACAATTCCCAGTTCCCACAACATTGGTCCCTTGGTTATTTACTCGTATTTCTCGCACGGAACAACCAAACTTAATCTTGGACACTATGCCGTGTCGAAACCACTGACAATGGGTTGTCCACAAGGCTCTGTCTTAGGTCCTTATTTGTGGAATTTAGGCTTCGACGATTTTCTTACGATTCCCTTACCGTCAGGGTGTTCTTTGACCGGATATGGGAACGATGGTCTCTTGCTAATAGAATCAAACAGTAGGTCGGGACTAGCAAATAGTGTATGCCGCCGCCATGTATTATTCTACTAGGGAGAATATGGATAAAAGATTTTTAACCGCACGTGAACTTTTAAAAATTGATAGATTATTTAAACCGCTTTCAGTGGTATATAGCGAACTATTAGATGTATGACAAAATAGATGGGAGGTATCTTTGAAGGGACGACATCTATACCAATATTTTCCTTGCGTTCGTGCTCGTTTGACAAAGACTTGGTTGGATATCGATTATTGCGTATCACAGTTCCTCACGGGCTATGGTAACTTTAGGTCTAAACTTCACTCTTTTAAGCTTGTTGAGTCGCCTGCGTGCCCATGTTTAGCACCTAATTGCGAGTATGAGCAGTCCGCGCATCCATATACTTTGGGAGTGTAGTCTTTGGCAGAATGAGCTTAAAACCATGCTGGATAGTATGAAGATATCATCTGGAGTCGTATACTACATGGACCTTATAGAGACTAGGAAGAACTTCCGTGCTTTTCGGCGTTTTTGCCATACTTATTATTGGAATCAAGTCTAAAAGCTCACATAATAGGTCCCATTTAAATGTAATAATGATATGATCCGTGGTGCTTTACAGCTGGCTTCTCCGGCTGTAAGTCTTTTTACGAGGTTATTTACCTGTTTAGTTCATTGTTTTACACGGACTTACGGACTTTCTATGGTATGTAAGTCCGCCAACCCGCACTAGGCCAGCGTGGTGGACTATATGGTAAGCCATACCACTCTCAATCGTACTTTCGATTGTAGAGTCGGCCCGTGCCCTGCAGTGGGACGTATATGGGTTGATACAACGAATATATTTATTTCCCACTTTGTGTAGGAAACCAGCGCCCGTCTGCTATTCATGGCGGTGCGCTGGGTGCGCTGCCTGGCGCCATTCCAGGCGCTGGCGCCGTGCGACCAGCTGGTGCTGCTGCGGGCCGCCTGGAAGGACCTGTTCCTGCTGCACCTGGCGCAGTGGTCGGCGCCCTGGGACCTCGCGCCGCTGCTCACCGCGCCCACGGCTAGAGCCAGGCTGCCGCTCGACCCGCTCGCTGATCTGGAGCTTAATACTTTGCAGGTTTGTATATTTTAATGCCATGTAGCAGTATTATTATGGTATTACAATATGCAAGGTTCTTAATAGCGGTTATGAATAGTTGTAATACTTAAATGGTGTAAGCTTATAGAATAATTTCAAGAACAGTATTTGTTCTTCATGACACAAGTATCAGGATCATTTTGTTTCAGGAAATATTATGCCGGTTCCGACAAATTGCGCCCGACGGCAGTGAATGTGGTTGCATGAAGGCTATTGTCCTCTTTTCACCAGGTTTGTATCTATCGTATTTATTTTATTTATTTACAACTTCCTTGTAATACAGGTATATTAATAACAAAATACTTAATTAGATAATACAAAGTATACCTAAGTATATCAAGACTGCGAACGTAAATGAAACCGGGTGGTAGTTTTAGTGACTAGTGACCACATGACACAATGTAATTATAAAATTGACTATCTACTAACACTAATTTGATTGCAACTTCTATTACAAATTATGATTGAAATGTCCAAATAAAACAGTACAATTTGTAACATCACCTATACCAAGGGTAGGCTGTAACAGCGTATAGGATTGGTATATAGTAAATAAAAAATAAATTGCTTTCAACATCAATATATTTATTTTTAATGAGTATTTTAGATCTTATACTACCTACATTATTAATAATTATTGAGAAAAATAGTTACTATAAAATATAAATTAAATTATTTTTTTATAGACACGCCTGGACTAAGCGAAACGCAGCCAGTGGAGATGTTACAAGACCAGGCACAATGCATCCTTGCAGACTATGTGCGCACTAGGTACACCAGGCAGCCCACCAGGTAACTGATTTTTCAATCGAAGCATCAAGCAACATAGCTTTAATAAATCAGAACTCATACGACATTCCAGCTTAGTTATAGTACTTCCACATATTTACTTGTGCATCCATCCATCAGCTAAAGAAAGTCCACTGTTGAACATAGGCCCCATTGATATCCACACTGACCTGTTGGAGAAAGTCTTCATCCAACGACGTCCTTCGCTGCGCTTTCCGCTACATGGCCTCCATTCGAAAACTTTTTGTCCCCATCGGCCGGCAGTTCTCCGCGCTATGTGTCCCACACATTGCCATTTCAACTTATTAATCCGCTGGGCTATGTCTATGTACTTGTGAATCAAAACTATTTTTGTTTGCAGATTCGGGCGCCTCCTCCTCCTGTTACCGTCACTGCGCGCCGTGCGAGCTCGTTCAGTTGAGCTGCTGTTATTCAGAGACACAGTGGGCGATGTATCAGTAGCCACGCTGCTGCATGACATGTATCGCATGCAGCCCGCGCCTGCACCGCCCTTCCATACACAACCCCCCACATCCACTGAACATTGCGCTTCCCCATGAATCAGTGTTGGAAGTAGTGGCGAGCAGGTGTCCACCCGCAGGAAGCAAACCGAAATGACAATTCCATACCATTTAGGACTCTGATACCGAAACTTGACACTGGACATATAAAAATCTAGTTATTCTGCCTTGAATACCATAGAACTTATACCTACTATTAGTGTGTTCAGATTTGGATACTTACACCGTTCAGTTGGTACATCGAGCCGACAACTAGTCACCAGTATGAGCACGAACAATATGACTGTACGCAAATTTTCAGCTCACACAAACCTTGACCAGTATCAGATAATTGTAAAGCACACAAACATGATATGGAGATCGAACCTTCGGCCCTTCTTTACACGGCCAATGTCCAAACTACGCTACGGAGTCTGGCAACAGTTGTATAAAATGTATAATGCACTAACTACGGTGTAATTGTTGTAATACGAACAGCGCTTAAATAACTTATCGGTTATTGGTCCGTTTATAACAATGCACTCGACTTTGGGCAAAGTACTGCTTTACGTCTATAACCTATATCAATCATAATTCTTCACACATTTTCATAAATTGATGTTTTTCGGATATTACCCTGGCTGATTATTATGAACTCGCCGTTCGGTACGATAGCTATACAGTGTACACTTTACCCGGTGTAGCATGCAATTTCCCAATGTAAGGCACAGATTTCCCGGCGTAGCGTACAGTTTGCCCGTCGTAGCGTCCAGTTTGCCTGGCGTAGCGTACAGTTTGCCTGGCGTAGCGTACAGTTTGCCCGGCCTAGCGTCCAGTTTGCCTGGCGTAGCGTACAGTTTGCCTGGCGTAGCGTACAGTTTGACCGGTGCGCGGTGGCGCGGCACGGCACACTTGGAACAGCGTAGCATTCAATTTTCCCGGCGTAGCATACAATTTGATCGGCGCAGCTTACATTTTGTCCGGTGTAGTATGCGGTTTCCCAGTGTATCACATCATATCACACAATTTCTCCGATGTAACGTTCAGTTTACCCAATAAACCATTCTGCTTGCCCGATGAAACTTAAAGCTAGTATAACAGGAAAAAATGTTGAAAACCTTATTGAAAGAATTTTGAAACGCTCTTTCAATTATGCCTGTCATATAAAAACAGAATTGCAAATATTTAAGGCCTGTTTGTCCGTTATATAGCTTTGATACTTTTATCAGTACCCCAAGCAGGAACATTTTGAAGTATCGTATAGTAATAGTATCGTTACAACGATTACTATACTATTACTACAACAATACTATACGTCAAAAAGTATTCGTGCTACCACTTTTCATACATTTGTATAGTAAAACTATCGCTAGCGGCTAGACTATACGATTACCATACTATAGTGTCGTAAATGTTTCCCGCTGCCATAATTTAGTTCCAAATACGCTCACAATGGCGCTGTTCAAATTCCCATACAAAATTTTACTATTACGATTACTATACTATAGAGCCAAATGTTCCTGCTTGGGGCACTGTATTTAAAATTGATTATAGTTACGACAAACTCTTGCACTATCATGAATCTGATCTAATTATATACCAAAAAAAAATGACTAACCAGATTACAGCTGACAATGGTTACATTAAAGTGGTTATTTAGAAAAGGCCATTTTAATACAAATATTTTTAAACTAGACAAAGCACATATAGGAGAGTACATTTCATTTGTTTGCAATAGTGTAAGTACTATAAACTTTATGTAAATAAAAAAAAGATCTAGTCAATCTCGTGCATTCATTCTGATCTATTCTAGTCAGCTAAAAGTATATAAATTTATATTATGTAAACGTTATAATGTTATTGTAATTTTATTTAATGTGAATAATCAGTGTAATAGTAATAAAGAAATCATTAACACATTAGCCTATTAATTATAAAACCTTAGTTAAAGTAAATACTTCGTGTTTGATGGTGTATCAAGGAGATTGTTCAATGGATTACTAGCATGGTGGACGATATCGGTCGATTTGGATTTCAGATATGAAAAAGGAAATCTAGAAAAATCAAAAAATCCTGGATGAGTAAGTATATTATTTTCCAACATTCATTGAGCGACACTCTTCTTTACAACAAACTAGCTGACCCGGCCACGCTCCACCGTGGCTTAGTTAATATATGATTAATATTATATTCATTTTTTAAGCATAGTAAAATAGCCCGACCCAGCTTCGCCTGGGTGCATATATTTTTTGATTCCACTCCACAACACATACATGTTATTTTTCGTATAAACTCTTGTACTTATAACTTGACGTAGCTATCCTACTGTCCGGCTCAATCCCGTCTCATCCGTCTGTTCAGTCTCTTCCCGATCCGTCCCGTCCTTTCTCTTTATTATCCATACCATCTTATAATTTGCATTTACATTTCGTCCTATCAAATCTGTCAGCTATCCCAGCCCTCTCCCGTACCTTCCACTCTATTATATCCCGTCTCTCCATATACCTGTACCTACATATAAAGATTGCCTTATGAAATTTTGACTTTAAAACTTTAGCGTTTTTTATTGTCCATCCAATATTCCTTCCCTTATTTCAGCACCAAAATGATGTTTTTTTCAAATAATATTGCACGACATTACTTTTTGTTAGTAATAAAGTATTAATAACCATTTAAAAAAAAGAATTAGCCAAATTGATCCAGGCGTTATTGAGTTATGAGCTTACTAACACATTTTGCGATTCATTTTTATATTATAGAAGAAGATATAGTCCACCCCGCTGGCTTAGTGCGGATTGGCGGATTTTATTTCACGTAGAAATTAATCCGAAAAGTCAGAGATGTGCCCTGGGATTTGAACCCCGTGACCATCGTTACGTCGTCGTTGGCAGTCGCGTCTAGTACGTTACCACTTACCATATACAAATTAATAAAACCTTCATACTGCCTTACCAGGTACGTAAGTAATAAAACAAATATTTAAAAATATAAAACTGCATATCGTTTCATTATAATGTCTAGATACGGCATCAACGTAGCAATATTTTTTTTATTCTTAAGTCTGAAAACAATACTAATGCGGAATTTAAATTTGTCCCCCAGCGCGTCTAAAAGTAACAATTCAAAAAATGTCCTTTATGAAAACGAAAAATTAAACTCATTTGCAAAAAAAACGGGCACCTAAGCAATGAACCATTTCAAATGTTACTATTGGTTTGTTTGATAATTATAGGTAGTTTTACTTTCACAATTTTGTAAATTAATAAGCAAATAATCGTTTTCGTCAGTATTATCATAAAATTTTGATAAAATTTATGGGTTTTAATGCTAAAGTTCACTAGTAGTGTATGCTCGCTAGTAGTGCATATGCTCGTGAAGTAAAAGTTAACAAAGATTTTTGTTTCTTTTTCTTTAATAAAGTATAAGCAGATAAATGTTTAGTATCGAGTGTGACCCCCTCTAGCTGAAATCACAGCTTGAATTCGTCTGGGTATGCTAGCGAGGATATCTCGGATACTTGCTTGCGGAATACGTTCCCACTCCGCGGTAATCACATTCTTCAGCTCTCTGATGGTCTGCGGAGCCGGTTGTACTGATCTCACGCGTCGTTTCAGAACGTCCCAGACATGTTCTATAGGATTGAGGTCGGGACTTCGAGCTGGCCAATCCAAACGACGAATGCCGACCTCTTGCACATACGCTTCCACATCGCCAGACCGGTGGGCGCGAGCGTTGTCGTCCATAAAAATTGAGTCTTCGCCTAAAGCGGCCAATGCGGGTTGTGCATGAGGAATTAAAACCTCCGTTATGTATCGATGTCCAGTCAGTGAGCTGTTTTCAATGAAGACTAACTCTGTACGATCCATTGAATTTATTCCTGCCCAAAACATAACAGAGCCCCCACCATAAGGTGTGATTTCTTCAAAACAAGCCTCTGCAAAGCGTTCTCCTCGTCTTCGTAGCACTCGCCGATGTCGATCTTCACCGAACAGAGATATCCTGGCTTCATCGGAGAACAATACCCTATTCCAGTCTTCTTGAGTCCATGACTCACAATTTCGAGCAAACCTAAGCCTGGCAACTGTGTTCACGGAGTAACTTAGGGCTGCGGGCCGGGCGATGACTGTGTATATTGGTCGCGAGAAGCCTCCTCCTGACCGTCCATAGACTAATATGCACATTTCTTACTTCTTCGAGTTTGTTCTAAAGGTCCACATACGAAGACTTGCGATTTCTCAATGCGCGACTCACAAGAAAACGATCACGACCGTGGTTGGGTACATGGTTTTCTTCCAGAACCAGGCTCAATCCTATAGAGCATGTCTGGGACGTTCTGAAACGATGCGTGAGATCAGTATAACCGGCTCCGCAGACCATCAGAGAGCTGAAGAATGTGATTACCGCGGAGTGGGAACGTATTCCGCAAGCAAGTATCCGGGATATCCTCGCTAGCATACCCAGATGAATTCAAGCTGTGATTTCAGCTAGAGGGGGTCACACTCGATACTAAACATTTATCTGCTTTTACTTTATTAAAGAAAAAACAAACAAAAATCTTCGTTAACTTTTACTTCACGAGCATATGCACTACTAGCGAGCATACACTACTAGTGAACTTTAGCATTAAAACCCATAAATTTTATCAAAATTTTATGATAATACTGACGAAAACTATTATTTGCTTATTAATTTACAAAATTGTGAAAGTAAAACTACCTATAATTATCAAACAAACCAATAGTAACATTTGAAATGGTTCATTGCTTAGGTGCCCGTTTTTTTTGCAAATGAGTTTATAATTAGATATATTTTGGTGTACTCCGGCAAAACGCTTTGATAGAGTATAAACCTGCTGCAATAATCTCAAAAAACAATGGGCTATTTTGGTAGATATGAACATCGTTTTATTTTATATTTAACAAAATTACGCGCAAGACGCCGTATCTAGATAATATTATATACACGATGAACAATTTTTTTTGAATTTTATTCTATTTCGTCAGCCGTCAATTAAAGACAATGGGAAAGATAGATCATCTTACGTTGGATGGTAGTTGAAGCTTGACCGTCTTTTACGTCTCCCGTCAAATAAACAAAGATCATCCTATATTGGCTGGACGCGTCACGCTTGAACGATACCCAAAAAAAAGGTTTTTAGTATCTTCCTTACAAATTTTCCAATTTTTCTCACTCCTTAAACCTTCCCAGGACTTCCACAAATATTTCAAGACCAAAATCAGCCAAATCGGTTGGTACGTTCTGGAGTTATAGCGTCAGGAAGGAAAAACCGACTTATTTTTATATAATAAAAAAATAAAAAAAAATAATAATAATAGTCTAATAAAAACAAGAAAATAAGAAATCATACCAAAATTACTTAAAATTGATCGCCTAATACAAATACATTTTCAAATGAGACATACATAACATAAAGCTTCACAGATCACTTCCAATGTTCATTATACAAAATTACTCGAAGGGTTAAAATTATTGCAAGTGTCAAATTTTAGCTTTAGTAACCAAATATCTAAGAAGTTAAAATTAACCTTAGACGAAATTCAGAAGTCTTTCAATCCAGTTCTTCATATCTTAAAATTGATATAATTTCATTAAAAACGGTGTGGCACCCAGCGCCGGATCTAGGTATTTTCGGGACGGGGCAAAAACTGAAAAATGCCGCCCCCCCCCCTTACCTAAATTTTTATCTTAATTATCATCAACATTTTTAGCAACCAGACGCCCACTCAACACAGGCCTTCGGGAAAGAACGTCATGTTACCACCATGTTAAGCATTTTTACACGCTTTATATTAGCGTCACTTTTGAGGGTTAACGTCACACACGTCTGTAGGCTTTGACTCTAGTTTTCCTACACGTGACCACTGAGTAGTGCCAAATGAGTGACACAGTTCGTGGTGGTAGGACTTAAGTGTCCGTCTGGGTAGCGATCACCGTCCACGGAGCGTAAAGACCTCATAGTGATCTGATAGTGATTTTGTACGTATTTTGGTCGCTCTCGAAGGGAGGAGTGTTGACCGCCGGCCAAAGAGACAGTACAGTACAAGAGCCCAATAGTGGCTAACCACCACGAAGGGCTGCCCTACCATGTCGCACATAATCTTGGGTGGGTACGTCGTGCCGGTTGGTGACCGGATGTGGCCGACCTTTAGCGACATGCCGACCCTCTCATGCCGGTGCCCATTCGGCCTACTTAATGCCCGGACTTTGGCTTCTCGATGCCTCTTTATCAAACCCATCCCTTCAACCTCATGACAGCGCAATTAAACAAAGCAGGTCTTTCAGCGGTGCATAACCCCACCATCGCGTTCACTATGGAGTTCACCAATATCCGCGAACTCCAAACGACCTTAATGCCGTCCACCACCATCTCGAGATGGCCTAGTCTGCTTTGCTCTTCTTGATGGAGACGCGGATTCGTTGTCCGGCCGAATATTCCTACCTTCCTGCTGTACCCTGGTTATTCGCTTGAAGCAAGCTTCAAGCCTAAGCCGGGGTATGCTTGTATGTATATTCGATTGGACATCTACTGTCACCGTTTAAGCTGTATGGAGGGCACCTCCTTCTCCGCTTTGCCTTGTGCACGTGTGCCTTTACAGGTCTCACAACGGGGACGATGACACGACT
Organism: Hyles vespertilio; assembly: GCA_009982885.2. NCBI lineage: Eukaryota > Metazoa > Arthropoda > Insecta > Lepidoptera > Sphingidae > Hyles > Hyles vespertilio. Next base: position 11,957,551 of record CM042815.1, on the reverse strand, counting down.
CGGCTGTTCAGGTATCTCAGCCATGTGGCTGATGACGGGCGGACGCAGTTCCAGTCGGTTGAAATGGTCTTGGGGGATTTTAATGCACATCACAAACTGTCACTGGGCTCCTCCAAGACTGGTTCAGTCGTACATTTATCCTGGGCTGTTTAAAGAAAACAATGGTGGTTGTATCATTGAGATAAAACGACGTATGGCGATGGCTAGAGGGGCAATGGAGAAGCTCAGGAAAATATGGAGGAATCGTACTACTACAAAGGCTACTAAAGATCAGGCTTGTCCGAGCACTTTTTCGTATTTTTGTACGCCGCTGAAACTTGGACGTTACGGAAGAAGAAAAATGTAGATTCCCTAGAGATGAGGTGTTGGAATGCTTGGAATATCAGGTCCGAATTCCACACAAACGTTTCAAGAACTCGGCATCAAGTAGCGTCTTTCCGAGATAGTACGGCCCCGTATACTTTGAATATTCGGTCATGTCTCACGACGAATTAACGACTCCATAGAACGTCTTATGGTTAATAGGGCAGAGTAGACTGAAATAGACCTCGTGGTAGGACACCATACACATACATTTATATACTTTATACATACGTACAGCGGCACAGATATTATGGCGGATATTGTAAGGATAGCCTTGTCAGGCCTCAAAACTTCCAGATCTGATTCAAACTCAATTTCCTAAAAACGGGGTGAATACAATACCTTTTTTTTAATCGAACTCTACGGGGAGATCATAAGGTGCATGTCGGGGTCTCCAGCCTTCCAATCTGGGGCACGGGGAAAATTATTGTCCGTACCGCATAGATTTTGCAGCCAGGCTGGATCCCTGAAAAAATCTAAGAAGATTTTTTGCCGGCATACCTACTAAATCTCATGGTGACCATCGCAGATATACGGACGAAAGGTGATGCGGATGAGCGAGTAACACCTAGTTGACTCGCCGTGCCACCCGGCGCACTACCTAATATGGCTCCTCATAACTTAGGTAGGCGTAGATTTTCTCTGCAACGGACGCCCTAACCGTGGGCGTCCGCCGCACATCTTAGAGTTGGCCAGCGACCCCAATGACCCCTATTAATCGCCTCTTACGACAGGCAAAGGAAACCGTTGAGGAATTTTGCCGCCCTTGACCACTGGGTGCGTGAAAACAATAAATAACCAATTAAAAAAAAATATTCTTAGCAAGGAACTCTAAAGACTAAAATAAATGTTAATACCTAGGTGTTTTTCACATTTAATCAAGATTTTTGTATAATGTATCGCTATTGGAATATTTATAATATCCAAGTAGGGTATAGATATTTAATAAAGTGTTTATTATTAAATTGTCAACGTGGAGACGTGGGAACATATTCCTGAAATATTTTAACTATTCTTAATTTTTAAATCCCATTTTTTCAGTGTGTAAATCAGTAGTCAGTAAATCAAAACAAAAAAAATTGGCTCAGATTTGCTGCCCCTTAAAATCTGCCGCCCTAGGCTCCAGCCTACTCAGCCTACTAGTAAATTCGCCACAGCCTGTACCACATAAAAGACATTCGTTCTTCGTTCGGTTAATCAACTAACACTAACTAGTAAACACAAATTGGATATTTGAAACGAAACGTAATTGTTGAGATGGATAAATTACGTTCCAAATATTTAGTTTTCATGTCTTTTTCACGAGCCCCTATCGCATAATCACTAAATCGCGCACGGCGAAAAAAAAATGTAAGTGGTGGCACAGACCCCGGCTTGCCGCCCCCCCCCCCCCCCCCCCTCCACCCCCCCCCTAGATCCGGACCTGTTGGCACCTGAGCCATACCAATAAATGAAACCTTAAAGTAGATTTGCATATATTTATTTGAAGCCACGTTATTCCTGTGGAGTACATTATTTTCTTATAAAAATCCAAATAAACTTATCCATAAACTGACATAAATCAAATGAATTGAAACTCATTGCTAGTTTTTACTATGTTTATCCACTAATGTTGACTTTATTGATTTGTACAGTCTCTACTGAGGATAAATCCACTGAATCATCATCTACTTCTTGGACATCTTGTGGTGGGGTTGTTTCTTTTTTGGGTTCTGTTCGAGGGAAATCCAATTTAATCCATGAGCCAGGTTCTGCTTTCTTCAGTTTAATTTCTACCTTTGTTGACAACATTGATGCACTACTTCTTTCCACACTGATTACCTGTAATAATACATTAGTATATTAGTTTTCTATGAAAAATAATCGCTTTGTGTATTCAGTCCCACAATGTTATAGTGGGTGAGCCTATCGCCATATAGGGCATGCATTCCTGAATCTGGCCTGATAGTGAATAGAAAAATTAATATCACTTCACTAGACCCGGGTTCGAACCCAAGATCTTAAGTTTGTAATTATGCTGAGGTGCAATTGCACTACTAAGGCAGTTATATAGTAAGTTATAATCTAAATGTTGTGTAATTGAATAAGCATTATAATTGTTTGTTATACTCTTACGGTCTTGCTAATAAACATTTATGCATCGTGTATAACAGCGTTATAGCGAAATCATTACTAATAAACGATGTATAGGGATTTTTAACTTATACGCCCGTTATAACAGTTGTATAAGTGTATGCCATTTTATACAATCCTTATGCAGTCGGTTGACCTTGTTTAGAGTGTATATAGTCTACAAATTATAAATTATTGTCAGGTCTCGCGACGTATTTTGATATAGTGTTAAATATGGATTTATGCATTATTTCGACTATTTTGATATACTTGAAGTGGACGATGAGGAGCGGCAATCCTAAAGATCCCGTTTCTCTGGAAGAAGATGAATTTAGAGGTATATACAGATTTACTAAAAGGTATGTCAAAGAAGTGGTGGACTTGATCCGAGAAGATAAAGAACCGACAAAGAAGGGTAGTGGAGCTTCAAGTTTGTACAACTCTTAGGGTATAGGCGCGGCAAGAAGAAAGACGCGACTACTAACATGTTCACGATGGTCGCGGTTTCGAATCCCAGGGCACACCTCTGACTTTTCCGAGTCATGTGTGTATTGATAGTCAATCACCACGCACTAAAACGGTAAAGGAAAACATCGTGAGGAAACCTGCATACCATAGCGATTTATAAAAAAATCTATGGTATGTAAGTCCACCAACCCGCACTAGGCCAGCGTGGTGAAATAAATGGCCTAACCACTCTCAATCATACTGACGATTGTTGAGGAGGCCCGTGCCCTGCAGTTGGACGTATATGGGCTGATACAGAAGACGTACAAGACGATGCAGCTGACATACATGGCATGAGCCAACAATCAATCACTATTGTTTTTCGCCGCGTTGCCATCGCCTTAGCAAGTAAAGCAGCGCAATTTATCTATATACCACGAACACTCGAGGAAGAAGAAGTGAAGGCTAGATTCCTTAGTATTTGTGGGTTTGGACATGTGATAGGTGCAATTGCACACGTATTAAAATGTTAAAAGTTGGCGGAGACAATGCCCAGTATTAGACGATCTGACTAAAGCTGCAGGAAGTCGCTGGATGCAGGCCGCTTCCAACAGGTCATTGTGGAGATCCTTGGGGGTGGCCTATGTTCAGCAGTGGACTTCCTGTGGCTGATATGATGATGATGATGATGATTTAGAGAATCACGTATGCGATAGATGTTCGGCAATGGACACTTCCATAGACGCTTACTCGGAAATGCTGGTTATGGGCAAAGTAGCTATTTGTTTGCACCTGTACAAAATCAATAATAAAATGCATACGAATTAAATATACGAAAAACAACGGTTTGTTTTTAACTTTTTACATTTCTTGCGCAAAATGACAGTTGACAACGTCATTTCGTGTTCAAAACGTATTCTCTATTTTTCGAGGACAATTTACAGAATGGGAAATATTAAATAAACAATTTTGAAACCTGTATTTTTTTAACTGAAAATATTTTTTGATAAAAAGGAATTGTCGTTGCGCTATTTCTCAAGCCATGGGTAAATAAAATCATGTAAATATAAAAATAAAATCAAAAATAATAAATGGTGTATTCAACATTTTAAGGTTTCGGAACGGTTCCCAAAATGTTACCAGTAGTTTGTGTCATAACAAATAAATAGTTATACAAGGCTTATACACTGTTTATTAGTAAAGTATTGTATAAGTAGCTATTCACACCCTATCTATTGAATAAGTATATAAACGTTAAACAATTGTATAATATATTTTTATTAGTTAATGTGTTAAATAATATGGCATAATTATTCTATTGTATATATGTATAAGATTTAAAATTTAATATTTCAAATTACATAACTCACCCCTCTTAATTCAGGTCTAGTTCAAAACAGCATCCCCTTCTTCACGAAACACTAACTTTGTGTACAAGCGAATAGGATTCAATTTGACAAAACTTAATGTAGGGTCATATTTCTTGTGTAGACACTGACAATCACATATTCTGGTGTTTGATGCCAGTCCCAACGGCATTTCACTGTCCCAGCAGGTGTGCCCTGTAACATGGTTTTTTTTTATATTTTTCTATTTATAGGAAAGGCCATAAGGTGGGCCATGTGCAGCAGTGGATTTCCTGCAACTGGAGAGAGAGAAAGAAGATAGACAATTATTATTTATAAGTTCTCTTAGGTACATGTGCTATGTTGATGACACCAGCTATCTTATTATCTAAAGCACTTGTCTTAAGGGGCATTCCACGCGAAGCGGACAGGTAAAAAATCTCAATGTTTCTGATTTCAGAAATATTTGAGTATGTTCTACCTATATATGTCCTTGATTCGTGTATCAAATATTTTTTCTAATATAGTGACTGTTTAAAGAATTAAGGACCTTTGAAATTTTGGCCAACTGGTGGGCATACAGTACTTCAAAGCCGATTATCTGGTCATAAATTATTGATTAAAATAATTAAACCACTGGATTTAAAACTTCATTTAATGAGCTTTTTAATTGCATTTTTGGATACGAAAATATTTTTTTTTCCGTATTTTTTTTATTTTATTTTTTTAACTTCGATTTTCACAAACTTAGACCATTTCGATTTTTTTTATATTTTTTATGAAAATAGCTAGTATTGTATAGAACATCCTTGCCAAGTTTTATTATGGGTTGGGAAGTGGTTTACGAGCTATACTGGAAATATACGCCGCACCGCGCCAAACGCCCGTCACGTGCGTGAGCTTGCAGACATATTTAAATATTTAAAATAAAACGAATTATTTTTATGTGACTAACTACAAATTTATTTACAGGCATTTACAACTTTAAATGTCACATTGTTACTTGTGCGTGTTACCATAACACCTTCAGTAGTAGGAATGAAGACATGATATTTTTTTGTGCCTGGTATTGTCGCTGCCGACTCAAATTTGCTTTTGAATGACTCTTTTCGAGCATAGAAAATGTGCGTTTGTGGAATTGATTTTCTCGCCCAATGATACAAACGCTCAGCTGTGCTATTGCTTCGTTTGTAGTCTTGGGTAGTTCGCGAACGACCTAGGTGGGAAGAGCGCTCCTTTAGGTGAACTATGCGAACTAGTTCATTGAAAATCCCGCTCTTAGTTCTTTTTATATTTCTATTAGCGTCCACTTTACTAGACAGTGGCGGTATGTTTTCGATTATTTCGATAAAAGATTTTATGTGCCATAACAAAAAAGTCAACTTTAATTCATACTTTTCAAGTATTCTAATATAATTACACATTATACTAGGAACTAGCCTAGCTGTTGACTAATCATTAATATAAATTATTTTATTTTTCATTATTTAAATAAAAAATCTCATATTACATAAATGGACGTGTAAAATTTTCATGTAATACTTTGTATTTTTTAAATAAAAATAAACAACACTTACAATAAACATAACTATATTTTTTTCTTTATTTAATGTTCTTACTAAATTATTTCAAAAAAAGAACTAATGAACTAATAGAGCGAACTAGTTCATCCTTGATTTATGAACTAAATTGAGCGCTCTCTGTAGTGACCGGTTAGGCCCAAGCCTATTCGTTTGACGCCGATTGTAGACTAACTCGAGTCGCTAGACGTTTTAAGTTGCCCCCAAGTCCATCACATGGCCCTTTGCCGTGAGCAGTGGCATGAAAATGAAATTCTGCTTCTTACCAAAATCCTGTTTAAAATAAACAGCTAGTCTACAATCGGCGTCAAACGAAGCAATTGCACAGCTGAGCGTTTGTACCATTGGGCAAGAAAATCAATTCCACAAACGCACATTTTCTATGCTAGAAAAGAGTCTTTCAAAAGCAGATTTGAGTCGGCAGCGACAATACCAGGCACAAAAAAATATCATGCCTTCATTCCTACTACTGAAGGTGTTATGGTAACACGCACAAGTAACAGTGTGACATTTAAAGTTGTAAAAGCCTGTAAATAAATTTGTAGTTAGTCACATAAAAATAATTCGTTTTATTTTAAATATTTAAATATGTCTGCAAGCTCACGCACGTGACGGGCGTTTGGCGCGGTGCGGCGCATATTTCCAGTATAGCTCGTAAACCACTTCCCAACCCATAATAAAACTTGGCAAGGATGTTCTATACAATACTAGCTATTTTCATAAAAAATATAAAAAAAATCGAAATGGTCTAAGTTTGTGAAAATAGAAGTTAAAAAAATAAAATAAAAAAAATATGGAAAAAAAATATTTTCGTATCCAAAAATGCAATTAAAAAGCTCATTAAATGAAGTTTTAAATCCAGTGGTTTAATTATTTTAATCATAATTTTATGACTAGATAATTGGCTTTGAAATACTGTATGCCCACCAGTTGGGCAAAATTTCAAAGGTCCTTAATTCTTTAACCAGTCACTATATTAAAAAAATATTTGATACACGAATCAAGGACATACAGGGTATCTCAAGACTGCTACCGAAAACGAAGCCGGGTGGTAGTTTTAGTGACTACAAACACAATGCAACTAAAAATTTCGCAAAGAAACGCGACAATTATTTTTATGATTTTTTGAATATTGTCACTTTTGGGTGGTAAATCCATAATTCTTGCTAAAATAATTATTTAAAACTCTTTTATACCTTAGATTATTTATAAATAAAAGGGTATACACTATTATTTTAGGAAACAATGCATTTACCACCCAAATATGGTCATAGGAAAAAAAATTACAAAAAAAATTGCCGCTTTTTTTTGCAACTTTTTCTATTGCATTGTGTCTGAAGTCGCTTAAACTACCACCCGGCTTCGTTTTCGGTAGCAGTCTTGATATACCCTGTATATAGGTAGAACATACTCAAATATTTCTGAAATCAGAAACATCGAGATTTTTTACCTGTCCGCTTCGCGTGGAATGCCCCTTAAGGCAGATACCAATTATGTTTAGTATTTTAAATTAAAAAAAATACACAATTACAATAAAAAATTGTGTAGGTCTTTAAACCATTAGCTTATGCATTTATTAATGTTCAAATGAAATATGTAATAAAAATAATACATTACAGATATTTTTAATTTTAATAATTATTCTAAGTAATTAAAATATAAAAATAATTCACCTCCTTGGTCCACTTATGTGCACCAGTTGTGCAGCCAGGTTGACTTAGAAAAGTGTTGAAGTCAGTTGTTCTCTTCTGACAACATGACCAGAACTTGAGCCCCTCATGGAACACAGGACATCCAGGATGGTATGTGCACATGGTGTCATTTGTCTGTGGACCCTCATAGGCTACATTGCATCCCCCGTTTTTGCATGTTGTACCAATAGCTATGTTACTGAAATATAACACATAATCTTTAGTAATTATACTACATAATACAATGCACTCTTGATAATATGTTTTAGGGTGTGCTGGCTATAATAACATCAATAAAAAAAATAAGCAAATTATCTTGCATAGTGCATAAAAAAATGATATTGAATGAAAATTTAACAGTAGAGTATTGGCAGATAGGGCCCTAGTTCATTGTAACCTGTAAGGATTTTAAGAAGAGGATTATATTATTTAAACATCCTTCAAACCTACCCATCATCAGCTGTAGGCACTTTCTGCACAGATTTTTGTACTGCCTGCTTCAATGAATCAGCTATGCGACATTCTAACTGCACCAGAGGCGAGTCAAATGGTGGTCTTTTTAACTGAGGGCCAACCAGTGGGGCTCGCACTTCAATCACCTCTTTCTTTTCAAGTTCCTTGTCCAAAGCTTTCTTTTCAGGTTCTACAGGTTTCTTTAAAATAAATAGTAATAATCACTTTGAGTAAAAAAAATAAATGATATTACTAACATTATGTAGGTTCTTTGAAACAGGATAAGTACACTTCGAAAATTTTAATTTACAGGAAAATATTCAGTTAAACAATACAAGATTGCAAGAGTATGAATAAAATTAAAAATTTACCAGCAAAATAAAAATATTGTACTAACCACATTCGAATGTTTTGCTAAAGTGCAACCCTTGATATTCAAAAATTCAGTGAAGTCCACACTCTTCTTATTGCAACACGACCATCCCTTGTATGCGTCGTGAAATACAGGTGTACCAGGATGATGGCGACATTCATCTATTTCAAGAAATCATATAAGATAATAAAGTAGCTAAAGAAATGATCTTCGGTTCGTACATTTTAGGGGTTATAGAAAAGTCTAGAATACCTTTATCGTTGGTTTTAGGATCAAAAAGTTGTCCGCAACCACGGTTGTAGCATAGTACTAGGTCTTTGTCTTCGGGCATTGTATTGTATTATAACAAATTAAGACCCAGAATTATGCTTTTACTCTTTTTGTTTCACACCTGGAGACTTTTGAGACGAATCTACAATCAATGATGAACTGTTTGACAGTTCACAAAAATGACAGATACCAATTTTTTTTTTGCTGTCACGACAAAAGACAAAGGTATGCAATATGTAGTACCTAGGTAATGTAATGTAATGTTTTGAAATAATACGGTAACATATATATATAATTTCATAAGATTTATTAGGAACTTTGATTTCAAACTTCATCAGATCTCTAAAATTCTACTTTATATATATATGTATATATATATATATATACATATATATATATACATATATATGTATATATATATATATATACATATATATATATACATATATATATATATATATATGTATATATATATATGTATATACAACGTGTAACAGGATTAATTCACAACCTCAGACACCCCAACTTTAAAATATTATTGCAAGCATAGTTTATGCTTTGAAATCGTACTACCATAATTACAAAATATTTTATTTATGAAATTAGTTATACCAAATGTAGGCACTTAACATGGTTACCTTACGAGTTACAAATAAGAGTGCACTACTACACACGCTTGCGGACACGCACACATGTCCACAAGACCCATTCACACGAGTACCTAACGTCGAACGCTGCGCCGCCGGCAGAAACAGCTGACAATAAACGAAATATAAATTACGTATGTAACTGATTACTTGGTGGCTTGGTAAACAAATTATTATTAATTTAATATGTAAGCATAACATTTGTGTTTTGACTATAAATCTAAATATTTTACTTACAAGATATAATGCGTACGAACTCAACATAAGACAATATTTTGCATGAATCGGCTATAAAATATTATTAGTTTCACTTCCGCTAAACTTAGTTCCTACAAGCCGGCAGGATACGGGCGTCATTTATTTTGCATTACTAATGAATAATATAATAAGATAACGCAATATCTAACAACGAAGACTAGATTGGGAATCACAACACAAAAATACAAAAAAATTAACTTACGTGTTACATGGCACTCATGCGGCGATTTCTTTTTAAAATATGTTCGAAATGTCCACCACCTTGATACACTTTGATGCACATTTGCGTAATTGTTCACGTAATTTATGTAAAACTTCAGTGTCACTTTTCACTTTTAGGAAGGCTACCACTATTCTACTTTTTAGTTCCTCCACATTAGTACTTTCACTGAAGTATACCAATAGAGATTTATTACGTCCCCACAAAAAAAGTCATGAGGCGTCAAGTCAGGTGACCTAGGAGGCCATTGCACAGGTTCGCCGCGACCTATCCAGCGCTCTCCGAACTCAGCATCGAGATACTGTCGGACACTACACTGGTGCCGTGCCTGTTGTTAAATGTCCTGCATGCAATGATACATTATCACCACAGAGTGCGGAAGTTCTCACCATTTCAGTGTATTCAATATTCGAATACCGAAAAGACATCGCGCGCGAAAGTTGTCGAAATATCTACTTAACACTTAAACACAAGTAGACACAGATAACTGCGGTGCACGACTAGATTTTTTTCACATTGTCGGTGCCCAATGCCCATTTAGGGGTTGCAATAACGGGATATCCGACACACCGGGATTCCGCATACATTGTAGCAAAATTATAAACCGAATTTAATCACCATTTAAACGTTCCGCGAAATTATTTTTCATAGAAATACCTACTTGTTGTTTCTTTCATAGTGATTTTGTTACAATTTAATTTGTTCATTTAAGTGCATGTATTGCGCGGGATTTGGATCGCCCGGTCTTGCAAATCCCGGGAGTAATTTTTTTCGCGGCGCATCCCTATACCCTTTTGATTGTACCGCCGCGCGCGCCGTCGCGTCCTTTGTCCGATGGATCAAATTGCATTAAACAATAGCTGCATCCTGCTCTATCTAGTTGTAGTTAAATGTGCGGAAAAGAGAATATGATAGTTATTTATTTTGGTAGCTTATTACGTTTATTCAGGCCTATCGTTGTGTGCGTTTGATTAATGATAGATTGCTTAAATAAACTTTATGACTATCGAAATAAGTTCATTTTTGTTCATTATTTAGTTATTAGAGTATTCGTTTAGTGATTCATTTAAAATGATCTTATGTCCTGAAGTTACGTTTCAATTTCGTTTGTTCGGAGTACTAAATGAAAGAGTGTCTGTAATTACTTGGTCTAACTAATTATTTTGAAAAAAAATACCTACCAAAAAAAATGTAAATATCGGTTCAGTAGCTGATTCTGAACGTACTACTTTCCGCTTTTACATTTAAATCTGTTACATGTTGTATATATATATATACATATATATATAAAGTAGAATTTTAGAGATCTGATGAAGTTTGAAATCAAAGTTCCTAATAAATCTTATGAAATTGCCCTACGGGCTACGACATAACTTTCATAGCACGGCTTCAACTTCACGGGATCAATCGTTTGTTGACTTTAAATTGTTCTACTCCACCGTTAATTCATATTCTATTGATATATGTAACATTTATATGTTATACAAAATAAAATGTTTTCTAATATGTTGTAGTAAACATTATTGACTATTGATGCCAAACTTTTTGCGTTTAAAGGAACGGTAAAACCAGAAATCAAGAAAGTACAGTGCACAGTGCTGTGTGGGCGTATAAATTTTATTGAAAATAAATCAATTCAGCAGAAAAAGTAGTCGAAAAAAATATCTTGTTACTTAGAATACAAATAATATAACATGTAGCTTGATGTGGTTGTGTAAACCAAGATGTAGTAAAAATGGTCGCGAAGATATTTCAAAGGATTTTAAAAATAATTTACAGTGTCTAATCCCATTAAAAATATTAAATCACAACCTTTTCCTAAAATTAATTTATAATGGTGTTAGTTGCGTAAACGTTTGCTCTTAAAAATCATTTATAATGAACCTAATGCGCAAATTGCGTGGGGCGACTTCCTCGGCATCTTCGGATAGTGCCGAGGGGTCGAACTCTACTTCTCACGTTCAGCTGGGGCTGATGCACCTCAAGAAGCTATTTGCGGAATACACTCACCCTCCACAGCCGCTTACAGATGCTGAAAAAGATGATAAACTTTACAATATGCTGCCTCTATTTTGTAAGGCAAGTGTCTATATCATCATTTGTATGTTATTCTTTATTCAAATTTGTAGATCCTAATATATTGGAAATGTTATGTCACAATAAATACACATTAATCGTGAGTTAGTTTATAGAATTAGGTACTCTATTTATATTTATAAAACATAAAGTAGATTCCTGATGTACATTTTGTTTACAAAATATATATGAGTCAGACATATATAACCACAATATTATCATCTTGTATTTTCTTTGTATGTGCCGTTTCAATAAATTAATAGAATTTTCTCGATATCAATAAATAGTAAAAAAATGTATTAAGGTAAATAAATATGAAAAATGTTTATAATTTTTGAAGTAAAAAATGGAGGAGGTTCTCAATTTGACAGTATTTTTTTAAATGTTTGTTACCTCATAACTGTGGACTGGGTGACCTGATTTTTATATTTCTTTAAATTTGATTATTTGGCACTTTGTGTTTTACTTTTATTGTGAGTTAAACATTAATTCCTGAATCAATATTATAGGTGTTTGGTACTAGTCCCTCCAGCGAAATGAATGAAAAATTTTGGGATATACTATCATTTTGTCAGCAAGTATCAAAGCTGATGGTGTCAGAAATAAGAAAGAGAGCTAGTAACCAAAGCACTGAGGCCGCTAGTTGTGCTATAGCAAAGTTTCTAGAAATTGAAAATTCTGAAGAATCTAGCAATGGATGGATGTTGCTGTCAACATTAAACCTTTTAGCAGCTGGTGATCAGTCACTAATACAGGTAATTTACTGATTTCATAAATGAAAAATGAAATAAAATTCTGTTTTCAAATGCAAGGGTAATTATAAAATAGTCAATTATTTTAAATTATGAAATAAAATACCATATATTATTAAGTGTCGCTTTTATTTTTTTATAGATTTTTTCAATTAGAAACTTATTTGCTTTTGTTACAATCCAGTTCAAGGTATCAGTGCTATTATTTTTTGTTTCTAGGTCATGACAACAGCAGCAATACCTTCAACATTAGTGAAATGCCTTTATTTATTCTTTGATCTTCCTGAAATACCTGAATCTGAAGCTGACGTACAGGATGGTAATAGTGATTTCACACCTAGAGAAAGGAGGATTTTATTACAGAAGATATTTGTTCAGGTGCTGTGTATTTCTCATTATTAGTTAATATTGAGTGATGTGATTAGTTTCAATTAGTGAAAACATTGGTCACACTTTATCTTTATTACTTCTTTATTCCATCCATCCATCCATCAGCCAAAGGAAGTCCACTGCTGAACATAGGCCTCCCCCAATAATTTCCACAGAGACCTGTTGGAGGCAGCCTGCTCCAGCGACGTCCCGCGACCTTTACCAGGTCGTCGGACCATCTTGTGGGTGGACGTCCTACGCTGCGCTTTCCGCTACGTGGCCTCCATTCGAGCACTTTCCGACCCCATCGGTCCTCAGATCTCCGCGCTATGTGCCCTGCCCATTGCCACTTCAACTTGCTAATCTGGTGGGCTATGTCGGTTATTTAGTTCTCCTACGGATCTCCTCATTTCTGATTCGATCTCGTAGGGAAACCCCGAGCATAGCCCTTTCCATAGCTCGTTCAGTGACTTTGAGCTTCCTAATAAGGCCCATAGTGAGAGGCCACGTCTCGGTGCTGTAAGTCATCACTGGCAACACACAACTATCGAAGACTTTCGATTTAAGGCACTGAGGTATTTTGGACGAGAAGACGTCGCGTAGTTTCCTGAACGCTGCCCAACCGAGTTGGATTCGACGATTGACCTCTCTCTCGAAGTTGGACCTGCCTAACCGGACCACTTGTCCTAAATAGACATATTCGTCAACAACTTCAAGAGTCGAGGCCCCCAACACCGATGGGGGTAGGCACAACATGGACATTCGACATGATCTTCGTTTTGTCCATGTTCATTTTAAGACCCACCTGTTGGGAGACTCGATTGAGGTCTTCGAGCATAGTGCTAAGGTCTTCCAGCGATTCTGCCAAGACTACAATATCGTCGGCAAACCGAAGGTGAGTGATATACTCGCCGTTGATGTTGATGCCGAATCCTTTCCATTGCAAGAGCTTGAAGGCATTTTCCAGCGCGGCAGTGAACAGTTTCGGAGATATGACATCTCCCTGTCTCACGCCTCTCTGTAGTGGAATAGCCTTCGTACTCTGATCTTGTACTCGGACCGACATGGTGGCGTTGTTGTATATACACTTCAACATTTCGATGTACCGATAGTCGATATGGCACCGCTGGAGAGACTGTAGCACAGCCCAAGTCTCGATCGAATCAAAGGCTTTCTCATAGTCCACAAACGCTAAAACAAAGCGGCAAGTTTATATTCATCGGTTTTTTGTATAACTTGCCGAAGCGTATGGATGTGGTCTATGGTACTAAAGCCTTTTCGGAAACCGGCTTGTTCGGGAGGCTGGAAGTCATCAAACCTGCGTTCGAGACGATTTGTGATGACCCTCGAAAACAACTTATAGACATGGCTCAGGAGCGAGATGGGCCTGTAATTCTTGAGCAAAGTGTTATCACCTTTTTTGAAGAACAGTACCACCACGCTCCTGCTCCATGCCTCTGGCGTTGAGCCCTCGAGGAGAACGGAATTGAAGAGCCTCTGAAGGACTTTCAGTACCGGCGTTCCGCCCGCTTTCAGAAGCTCTGAAGTTATTCCTCGCCCGGCGCCTTGTTGTTTTTAAGTTGCTTCAGGGCCATCTCAATCTCACACAGGCTGATGTCCGGGATATCATCGCTAAAGTGTCGGATCAACTCGGCTCTCGGGTCTTCGGCCGAGCTAACAGCAGGTTTGGCAACCGAGGTATAAAGCTGTCCGTAGAACCTCTCGATCTCCCTTAATACCTCTGCCCTCGTCGATACCACGCGGCCGTCTCCGTCTTCAGCCTAGACAACTGGCTTTGCCCAATAGACAAGTCTCTTGCAAACACTTTGGAGCCTCCGTTTCGCTCAATTGTCTCCTTAATGCTCACAGTATTGTGAGCACGGACATCGTGTCGCAAGGACTTCCAGATTTGTCTATTGAGCCGCCGATATGCTTCGGCGTCAACGGAAGACTGCAGCGCTAAAGATTGACGTTCGGCCATGAGGTCAAGAGTGTGGATCGAGAGTTTTTGTGGTCTATCTCTACGGCGATGGTCTAAAATACTTAGATCCCACCGTATGGACAGCTTCTACCAAACCGCTGTTTTAGCTCGTCCACTGCAAGGTTTTCTCCTAGACAATCAAAGCGATTTGTCAGCTCGAGTTGAAAGCTCTCGGGGTTTTGGATATGGGCGCGAGTAGGTCGGAGCGTAGATTTCATCAAGCGACGCCTTTCCGATTGGACATTGATATTCAGTGTGCCCCTAACCATTCGGTGATCACTACCGGTTTTCACCCTGTTGATCACAGAGACATCTCTGAATATCCGTCTATTCGTCGTCAAGATGAAATCTATCTCGTTTCTCGTAGAACCGTCAGGACTCAGCCAGGTCCATTTCCTGTGAGGCGGCTTCTGGAAGAATGAGTTCATCGCAAAGAGTCCCTCTTTCTCCAGAAAGTCGGCCAGCCTCTGACCCCTGGGGTTCCGTTGCCCATGTCCAAATTGCCCCACTTTCAACTCTGCATCGCTTCTCTTGCCCAACTTTGCGTTGAAGTCCCCCATAACAACATTGAAGTAGGTTTTTACATACTTATGTATGGCCCGACTTATGTCCTTATACATCTCCTCTACTTCTTCATCTGGGTGTGTCGAGGTCGGCGCGTATACCTGTATGACCTTCAACGAATATCTTTGGATATTCTGAGTATAAGGTATACTACCCTGCTCGACACACGTTCGATGGATACGATGTTGTTGATGAGAGACCTGTGGACGAGAAATCCGACACCTCCTCGGGACTGTTGGTCGTCCCCCCGGTAGAAGAGCAGGTTACCAGACTTCAGGGTTATCGTATCCTCCCCGATTCTTCGGACTTCCGATAACCCCAGAATATCCCAGTGTAACCTGCTCAATTCTTCTTCCAGTTCGACAATCTTCTCGTCTGTCTTCAATGTGCGAATGTTGTGTGTTACCAGGGCCAGTCGTCGTCGGGGGTGGTAGCCGGGGCCAACCCGGGGATTCTTAGCACCCCCTGCCCCACCGTAACCATAACTGCTACCATAGCCAGGAATAGTGGGGCTGCCGGGGACTGGGGGCCTGGTCTCAATATGTGTCGCCATTAATTTGCCAATACTCGCCACGTTTGGCAGGCGGGTTGGCGAGCGCAGTAGGGGAGTGGCGTTAATGACGCTGCTGCCCGCCATTAACCGGGGAAAGGAAATAGGATTTGTGGGTAGAGGATGTTATAGGAAAGGAGAGTATGGCCTGAGGGAGTGGATACTGCAGTCACGGACAGGAAGTTAAGGTAACTGCAGTAGCTCGGGGGCCGAGGTCGCGTACTCGTAGCATCTATACTAGGGCAGGCCATGACCACTAGATAGGAGCATCCCTGATCAAATTCTTCTTTATTAAGATATTAAAATATTTGTGTAAAATTGACAAATGTTATAAATATAAACCTATTATAAACTCATTTGCAAAAAAAACGGGCACCTCAGCAATGAACCATTTCAAATGTTACTATTGGTTTGTTGATAGGTAATTATAGGTAGTTTTATTTTCACAATTTTGTAAATTAATAAGCAAATAATCGTTTTCGTCAGTATTATCATAAAATTTTGATAAAATTAGTAGTGTATGCTCGCTAGTAGTGCATATGCTCGTGAAGTAAAAGTTAACAAAGATTTTTGTTTATTTTTTCTTTAATAAAGTAAAAGCAGATAAATGTTTAGTATCGAGAATACGTTCCCACTCCGCGGTAATCACATTCTTCAGCTCTCTGATGGTCTGCGGAGCCGGTTGTACTGATCTCACGCATCGTTTCAGAATGTCCCAGACATGCTCTATAGGATTGAGGTCGGGACTTCGAGCTGGCCAATCCAAACGACGAATGCGGACCTCTTGCACATACGCTTCCACATCGCCAGACCGGTGGGCGCGAGCGTTGTCGTCCATAAAAATTGAGTCTTCGCCTAAAGCGGCCAATGCGGGTTATGCATGAGGAATTAGAACTTCCGTCATGTATCGATGTCCAATCAGTGAGCTGTTTTCAATGAAGACTAACTCTGTACGATCCATTGAATTTATTCCTGCCCAAAACATAACAGAGCCCCCACCATAAGGTGTGATTTCTTCAAACAAGCCTCTGCAAAGCGTTCATCCTCGTCTTCGTTGCACTTGCCGACGTCGATCTTCACCGAACAGAGATATCCTGGCTTCATCGGAGAACAATACCCTATTCCAGTCTTCTTGAGTCCATGACTCACAATTTCGAGCAAACCTAAGCCTGGCAACTCTGTGCTCACGGAGTAACTTAGGGCCGCGGCCGGGCGATGACTGCGTATATTGGCCGCGAGAAGCCTCCTCCTGACCGTCCATAGACTAATATGCGCATTTCTTACTTCTTCGAGGTTGTTCTTAAGGTCCACATACGAAGACTTGCGATTTCTCAATGGGCGACTCACAAGGAAAACGATCATCCCGTGGTTGGGTACATGGTTTTCTTCCAAAACCAGGCTCAATCCTATAGAGCATGTCTGGGACGTTCTGAAACGACGCATGAGATCAGTACAACCGGCTCCGCAGACCATCAGAGAGCTGAAGAATGTGATTACCGCGGAGTGGGAACGTATTCCGCAAGCAAGTATCCGGGATATCCTCGCTAGCATACCCAGACGAATTCAAGCTGTGATTTCAGCTAGAGGGGGTCACACTCGATACTAAACATTTATCTGCTTTTACTTTATTAAAGAAAAAACAAACAAAAATCTTTGTTAACTTTTACTTCACGAGCATATGCACTACTAGCGAGCATACACTACTAGTGAACTTTAGCATTAAAACCCATAAATTTTATCAAAATTTTATGATAATACTGACGAAAACGATTATTTGCTTATTAATTTACAAAATTTTGAAAGTAAAACTACCTATAACTATCAAACAAACCAATACTAACATTTGAAATAGTTCATTGCTTAGGTGCCCGTTTTTTTTTGCAAATGAGTTTATTACTTATTACTTCAATATAAAGGCACACAATGAGGTAAATATATGGTTGTTAATGGAATATAGTAATAATTAGCTGATACTTATTTAATTGTACACTTTATATTCCAAAATATATTACCATACTTGCAGGGTGATAACATGAAATTTATTACCATCATTAAATTCTAATTTTAACATTTATGCCCATTTGTACATACTAGGGAGATGTCCCAAGACAATTTACAAATAACTTTGTTAAGCACAATAAAAACAAGGCTTTATGTCCAAATAAGATTTTAAATTAATACAGGTGTTAAAGAGAAATGTCATGTCAGTTTTTACTTCCTGTGTGCTGTATATAGACCAAGTTACAAACAATATCATTTTACTAATTTCTTTTTATCACAATTGTAAATGAAAGTAAAATGCCCATTCATAGTATTGGTGACAAATGTAGTTGATTTATGGTTTGTCCTGAAACATTTTCCTGTTTTATCCTGGGTGACAGATTTTTTATAAATAAAGTAATCATCATCTCATTTTACATTTTGTTCTCAGAGTTGAAGACGAAAAATGATTTTGTTGGATTTCAAGTTCATTTCTCCTAAAACTTCAGTGCTGGGTGGCATGTTTATATTTATTGAAATTATATATTTTTCCCTACTCAAAAAAGCATGTGTCACAGAGGCACAAAAAAAATTGAACCAATACAACAAAAATATTGAAATGGGCTTTCTCCTTCATAGGTGTAGGTTTAAACAATCAAGTGTTCAAATAAGGTAGAATACCAAAATAACTTCAATAATAGTAATAAATGTATGAGTTACATTTGCATTCAACAGTTATTTATATAAGGCAATTAGGATGAATATACTAAATGGTAAACTTGCAATACATACTTAGAGTGCTTATTACGATATACAGAATAGACTTGTTTGTAACTAAACAGTTTTATTACACAAAAATATAATACCTGATAGATTGAATTTTTATGTAACATCTTAGTATTGATATTTTGTTATTGACATCATATTCCTAATTTAATTTTCTGTCATTAAATATGTACAAAATCATATGACTTATGGTTGTTAAGGATTTTATGGTGGCTAGTTTTCTTATTTTATTACAGTTTATATAGCTAAAACAATTTACAACACATATTTATTTTCATTTAAGAAAATAAATATGTTTAAGTGGGCCACCAACACCTAAGGACCAAAGCCAACCTCACCTGCTCGCGGTGCACTCTGCTGACCTTACGAACGAGGCAATGGCGAACCTTTGGTTCCCAATTTATGGGTTGTGGGGGTCAGACGGCGGGTCGCCCCATGTAATACCAAAAGCTCCGTCATATCAAATGGTATGAAAAAAGGTAAAAGTGTTGGTACGGCTAGGGCGTCGCCGCAAACGACGCGCAGGCCCATCGCCCTAAGCCTGTGACAAGTGGGCAAGGGCTACCGCGCAGGGTACGGGCGCGGCCAAAGACGCGAGTACCAACCAAGCTCCGTTTCGCCACATGGAACATTGGCTCTCTCACCGGTAAATGCCGAGAGCTTGCAGATGTTCTCGAGAGACGTCGGGTGCATGTCGCGTTTCTGCAAGAGACGCGATGGAAGGGTGGCAAGTCTCGGGATATCGGGCAGGGTTACAAACTGATTTACAGTGGATCTCCCACTGGCCGGAACGGGATTGCCGTAGTGTTGTCTTCGAGCGTTCGGGAGAGTATTCTTGAAGTCGACAGACGGAGTGACCGGCTTGTGCGGGTTAAAGTAATGATTGAGGGGGTTGTTACCAACCTGATCAGTGCTTACGCCCCGCAAGCTGGTTGTTCGGAGTCGGAGAAAGAAGCCTTCTGGACCCTTGTTGATGACACTATGCGTAATCTGCCCCAATCCGAGAGCATTGTGGTGGGTGGGGACCTGAATGGGCATGTAGGTGAGGACCGTCGGGAGAATGAGCGTGTTCATGGCGGCTATGGTTTTGGTGCACGTAACGCAGAGGGGGACTCTGTTCTCAGAGCCTGCCATGTGGCAGACCTGGCCGTTGTGAATACGTTCTTCCAAAAGAAACCCGAACATCTCATCACATACAAAAGTGGGCCCCACTCAACACAAATTGACTACCTGCTCATAAGGAGATGCCACATCAGCAAAGTGACCAACTGCAAGGTTATCCTGGGAGAATATCTCACGACACAGCATCGTCTCCTTGTTATGGATGTGAAGGTAACACCGAAACCCAAAGTGACCGAGTATCGAGCACCAAAGATAAAGTGGTGGTTGCTGGATGGACCTGCTGTGCATGGTTTCCGCGAAGCTTTGATCCCCTTGTTAGAAAATAGTATGGGGATCGAAGATGTGGGGGAACTGTGGGGCGGCATTCAGTCAGCAATCACCACCCTTGCGAAGTCGAAGCTCGGAACAACTAACGGCGGTCGCACCCTTAACAGGGAGACTTGGTGGTGGAGTGGGACAGTCCGGGAGGCAATTCTCAGGAAGAAGACACTCTTCAAAAAGTGGCAAGCGACTAACTCTCCTGAAGACCGCGCTGCGTACAACCTCGCCAAATGCGCTGCAAAGCGAGCTGTGGCAAAGGCCCGACACGAGTCTCTGACTCCTCTGTATGAGAAGTTGGAGACTGTGGAGGGTCAAAAGCTCATTTATCGGCTCGCAAAGACTCGGGAAAAGGCGACACTCGACATTACCAAATGTCGATGTGTCAAGGATTCCCGAGGCGCCTTGGTATGTGAGGCTGGCGCGGTGAAGGAGAGATGGCGCTCTTACTTCCACGGTTTATTTAACACCATACCTTTGGGAGTGTCCTATCCTGGATTGCCCCCGAACCAAGGTCTTGTTGCACCTGTTGCACCTGAAGAAGTTCTCTGTAGTCTTCGTCGCATGAAGAACCGGAAAGCGGTAGGGCCTGACCATATTCCGATAGAGGCGTGGAAGTCGTTGGGGCTTCATGGTGTGGAGCTTCTTGCTGCGTTATTTAACCGCATCCTGAATACCAAAAACATGCCTGACTCATGGCGGTTGAGTGTGATAACTCCCGTATACAAGGGTAAAGGCTGTGTTCAGGAATGTGGTAATTATCGTGGCATTAAGGTCATGAGTCATACCATGAAGCTCTTCGAACGCGTCATCGAGTCCAGGCTCCGCCAAGAGTGTACTGTCTCTGAGTGTCAATATGGCTTCCGTCCTGGTAGTGGTACAACCGACCCGATATTTGCACTCAGGATGCTCGGCGAGGCATACAGGACGAAGAAGAAGCCACTGCACATGGCTTTCTTGGACCTGCAGAAGGCCTTCAACTGTGTGCCGCGACAGGCAATCTGGTGGGCGATGAGGGTGAAAGGGATACCGGAAGCTTATATGGACATTATCAGAGACATGTACCTCCGATCCGAGTTCTTCGTTCGGACCGCCGTTGGCGATACGAATCCTTTCCCGATTGATGTCGGTGTGCACCAAGGCTCGGCGCTGAGTCCATTCCTCTTTAGTGTTGTGCTCGACGCCATTACGTCTCACATCCAGGACCCTGCGCCCTGGTTGTTGATGTATGCCGATGACATTGCACTGGTGGAAGAGGACCGGCGACTTTTGGAGCGCAAGGTCAACCGGTGGAAGGAGACGCTCGAGAGCGGTGGTCTGAAGTTAATGTGGCGAAGACCGAGTACATGGCTTGCGGGAGTACGGACCCCCAAAGCATCGTGATAGGGAACGAACTTGCCGTGAAGACGGACAAGTTCAAGTACCTTGGGTCCGTACTGCATGAGTCCAGTGACATCGACCTTGACGTCAAAGCCCGTATAAGCGCTGCTGGGCTAAGTGGAGGGAGGTCTCGGGCATACTCTGCGACCGCAGGATGCCGATGAGGCTCAAGGGTCTCATCTATAAAAGCATCGTGCGGCCGGTGCTCCTGTATGGTTCTGAGACGTGGCCTGCCCTCAAGCGGCACGTCCAGGAGGTTCACGTCGCGGAGATGAAGATGCTGCGGTGGATGTGCAACGTTACGCGTTTGGACAAAATCCGTAACGAGCACATCCGTGGCAGTCTTGGTGTCCGCGATGTGGCTGATAAACTCCAGGAATCCCGCTTGAGATGGTATGGTCACGTCCTAAGGAAACCGCAGGAGTACGTCGGTAATGTGTGCCTGAGCCTCAATATTCCCGGACCTCGACCGCGGGGTAGACCCAAGAAGCGCTGGCTCGATGTCGTCAAGGAAGATATGAGGGTCAATGGCCTTACTATTGAGGATGCCGAAGATCGGGCGAAATGGAGGAGAATTTGCCGGAAGGCGGACCCTGGCACCGGCCGGGATAACGCCAGGTAGAAGAAGATTTATTTTCATTTAAGACTGTTTCTTTTATACACAGCTATTGTGCTGATTAGCTATTTCAATATTTGATTGTATGTTTTGTTCTCAACTTCAGGTTCTTGTAAGATTATGTAGCCATCCATTTCCCTGCGAGGAATTGGCAAGAAAAGATGATCTCACTTTACTATTCTCTGCCATAACATCATGGTGCGCTCCTCACAACATCATGTGGAGGAAATCTGCTGCTGAAGTACTAATGACACTATCTCGACATGGACTGACGCAATCTGTTGTCCAGTACATACATAGTTAGTATAATTGATTTCTTTATTAGTATAATATGCTTTTTGCGTTACTTATTTTTAAGGATAATTATGTTATTTAAGTTACTTAGCATGACTGCAGCGACAAAACAAATGAACTAACTACCCATGCAGTTTAGATGTAACTTGCTAAAATATACGTGGGGCATGTGATAGCGGCACAAACGTTGCGTACCAAATACGCAACATATGTGTACACCCCAGTCGATGTGTCAATGTCTCGAAAATAATATATATACTTTTAATATATTTTATTCTGCAATTTGTTGTGTTATATACGTTATATTTAGTAACATTCAACAATGAGTTTGGTTTTTTCTGTAATGATTCAATTTTGAAGTTGGGCCTGCCTATTGCTTAAACAATATAATAAATCATATTCTACGAATTAAAGAAGCAGAAAATCTTAGGCAATTATTATACAGAGTATATCAACACTGCTACCGAAAACGAAGCCGGGTGATAGTTTTAGTGACTACTATCACAATGCAATTGAAAATTTTGTATAGAAACGCGACAATTTTTTTGTGAATTTTTAAATATCCTCGTTTTCGGGTAGCAAGTCCATAGTTTTTGCTAAAATAATAATTTTAACCATTGCATAATATAGTATCTTCATAAATAAAAGGGTGTACGTATGTTTACCACCCAAATACGAAGTAAGGAAAAAAAAATGTTTGATTAAAAAAAAATTAATTGCATTGTGTCCTGAAGTCACTAAAACTACCACCTTGCTTCGTTTTCGGTAGCAGTCTTTATATACCCTGTATTTGGATATTGGCACTCTAAACACAGCTACAACCACTACCAAAAAATAAATAAGATGATAAACTAAAATGTTTTGTTTTAGCAAAAGGATGTGTCGCATTATGCATAGAAAATATGCAAAGGATACCAGAGCTAACGCCATTGGAGGTAATTTATTAAACTTATTAGTATTTTTTTATAATAAATGCGGTTAATAAACACTTATATTGTTGCCAACAGGTTGTGGAGATGTTTGTAGCCGTATTCTGTTTTTTAAAGGATTCTAGTGAAGTTAGTCAATTATTATTGGATGATTTCCGTTCGTGTCAAGGATATTTATTCTTATCGGAATTCCTCCTAAAGTAAGATATTTGACAATAACACCTAGCATGTGCATGATAGAGAATTTTCTAGATTTTTTTTTGTTTTTACTTATTTTGTTTTATTTATCACAGACACGAAACTCAAGATGTGCCTGATTATTTGACTTCAGGGTAAGCACTGTTTCAAACAAAGCGTCAAAACCGTGCAGCGTTATACATGCTTTGATTATGCTTTTTTTATTTTATTATGCTTGTTTTTATACTATTATACAAATATAAATGTGTACATAACATTGAAAAAGGATATCTACTAAACATAACTAATAATCGGTAGCATATCTATTTATGCCTTAATGCGACTAATCGCCTCGTCTAATATAGAAATATTTCGTCATTGATGTTCAACACCCCACAAGTCAAAATCGGCATGTTTCTAGAAGGGCGAGTAAAGTTTTAATTGCATCAAATATTTGTTTAAAATGAGGTTCAATGTATAGACGAATTAAAATGCCAAATAAATAATAAATAAATGTGTTTTTGAGAACAAATAAAACAGTTTAATTTTCTAAAAGTTTGATATTGACTTAGCCGGTGTTGCTTCAATGGCGACATCACACACAAGCTATATATTTAGTATGGCCGATATATTCAGATTGGAAGAGGAGCGCGTGAGCGGCACGGAGGCCCGCGCGGCGCTGCGCAACCTGGTGCTGATGATCTCGTCGCTGTGCGCGTGCGGGTTCTCCGAGCTGCGGCCCACGCGCGCCAACACCGAGCTGTTCCAGCTGCAGGGCTTCGTGCTGCCGCAGCCCTCCACGCCGGGACAGGCGGTCAGGAATGTGCAGGCTTTCCAGGTAACTACCCGTTTTACTATGGAGGGAAATGGACAAAAATATCTCCAACTCCTATTGTTTAGTTGATGATTAATTTTGTTGCGGGTTAAAGAAGAGTCTGACCCGGAGACTCGCCGAACTTCAATGCTCGGTGTCATCAAAATGGGTGCCGCTGTTGATCTTGGATTACAGGAGTTGCAGAAGTGGTGACGACGGGGATAGTCTCCTACCTACCTGCTACATTCAATATATCCTCTCCTCTCAATTCAAGCGTACGACTCCTCTACCGGGTATCTCAAGACTGCTACCGAAAACGAAGCTGGGTGGTAGTTTTAGTGACTACAAACACAATGCAACTAAAAATTTCGCATAGAAACGCGACAATTATTTTTTATGATTTTTTAAACATCGTCATTTTTGGGTGGTAAATCCATAGTTTTTGCCAAAGTAATAATTTAAACACTTTTATACCTTAGATTATTTATAAATAAAAGGGTATACACTATTATTTTAGGAAAAAATGTATTTACAACCCAAATATGGCCATAGGAAAAAAATAACAAAAAAAAATTGACGCTTTTTTTGCAACTTTTTCTGTTGCATTGTGTCTGAAGTAGCTTAAACTACCAGCCGGCTTCGTTTTCGGTAGCAGTCTTGATATACCCTGTATAATCACTGTATTATAAATTTGGTTTGAAAAATGCACCGGAAAGAACATGTTAGAGGTTCTTTCCGTTTTTCTCTGTCGAAAACAGTATAAAAGTAGAATTTATCCGACTTAGCTTTGGTTCATCTCGTCTTTAAATCTACGTCTGGAACGTGACAGGCTTTCCCGGTACCTACCTGCTACATTCATTACATCAACTGGTTTCAATTCAACTGACCTACCTACTAGAGTTTCTTGTCTGTTCTTCTCTGGCTTAAACAACCTTGTAAACCGGGTTGTAGTGAATAAACAAATAATTAACTGAACCACATTAATAATGTATAACATTTTAGTTTCGAAAAGATCGCAATATAGCGTAAATCGACGGGAGAGGATCGTGTTTTATAATCGATAATCTATTTGGATTACAGTGCACTTGTGATCAAGTGCATTTTAGTCATGTGTCTTGTAAGACTATAAAATTAATACAAAAGCGACCAGAAAATCTATTTAAAATATCTTTACTAACATTTATCGACTTAGCTTTGATCCATCTCGTCAAATTTAAATCTAAATCCAGAAAATGACAGGCCTATATTTATAATTTACAATAGCAATGTACGTTCAGGGGTCGCAGATAATCTTACCCAACTAGTTTATTAGTCTCATCGTTTAAAAACACGACAATAAACTAGTTTTTATTCGACTATGTTCGACTTGCAAGTAATTCAAGAATTGAAGTCAACGACCTTGCATTGGCACGTTGACCTTTAAAATATAGGCGCCATGCTAACTTCGTGATTTTCATTAGCATATTTTTTATATGCAATTTAATTTTACAAATTGAGCAGGTAACTAAATTGTATTTTACTTAATAAATCTTTGAATCGAGTAGGTCTTTTGTTTTAAGTTAGTGAAGGAAAAATAATTTATCTGGATATTTTAACGACAAACGACCAGTTACCTAAAAATATTGCGTGATTCAAACTTGTGAAAGTATAAAATATGATCACCCTAAATCTACCATTTTATTTCAGGTCTTACAATCTGTTTTTATGAAGTCAAATTCTCCAGCACTGTGCTGCACAATACTAGACGCAATATCTAGCGTGTACCACGCAGACAACGCAAACTATTTCATATTGGAGAACCAAAATACTCTAAGTCAATTCTCTGAGAGGATCTACACGAAAATGCCGAGATTCAAGAGAAGTTCTTCGAGTTGCTCGAATTTATTGTATTCCAGTTGAATTTTGTTCCATGCAAAGAATTGATCTCACTCTCTCTATTATTAAAAGCTAATAGATCAAGGAGTTGCAGTATATTGTGTATGAAAACACTTCTTAATATTTTAAAGTAAGTTTATTTAAATAATGTGATTACAATAGGCTTTTAAAAGTAACACGATTATTGTTCCGTATACGGTTTATGGCCCCCAACTACACCCAGTATTTAATATTTAGTTTTAATTAGTTACATTCATTGTTCATTCATTGTTGCCTAAATACATAATATCGAATATAGTATGTCACATATTATAGTTAGTACTGCTTGTGATTTGTGAAAGGATAATTATTTTCTTCTCTGCTTATAAATATGTTTTCATCTATTTCAGGCATAATACAATTTTCAAAGATGTATACAGAGAGGTAGGCATGCTAGAAGTGTTTGTCACTTGCCTGTCGCGATACGCAGCTTACTTAAAAGACAAACAACTGCAAGAGGAAGAGAAAGCCAAGAAGGAGCCTGAAGCGACATCTAGTGAAACACTAAATGAATCTCCGAAAGCCCCTGAGCGTAAGAAAAATCTACAAGAACCGATTCGTTGATTAAAGATCCTAATATGGAGAATGAAGAGGAGGAACTAGGGGCATTGGTGATGGAAGGGCTAACTGCACTGTTGAATGGAAATACTAACAATTGTAACGTATTCAGAGACTGCGGGGGAGCTAAATGCGTGCATGGTATGGTTGTGTACGAATCTTGCCGGAGTAAAGCTTTGGGTAAGCGATTCGGTAATATTGATAGTTGGCACCAGTTGCTTATAAATTGAATCAAATATAGTACAAAAATAATATATTTGTAACTGATTGATGTCTTTGCATGGAAGGTACACGAGAAAAACTATTATAGAGGGTGTGTATTAACGTAACAGAACCCAAAACAATGATTTTTAAATTTATTGTCCATTCGTCAGTGCCTTTGTAGGTGCTAAAATCTCAGAAACTGAAATTATATTGCCTGGCTATTATTGCTATCTGTGCTATTACACAATCAAAGTAAACTACAAAAAAATCAATATTATTTGGTTACTTACCGAAAACGTTTCAGTATGTTATGTTTAAGTATCATAAATAAAATAAATAAATGTAAATTATGAGTAAAATTATTCTTTTAGGTGTAATAAGAGAGCTGATTGTGAGTGGTTCGGGTGAGGAGGACATGTCTACGTTGCTTTGTGGCATGCACGCGGCTCCCAACGACGCGCTGCGACTGAAATTGCACATTCTAAAGGCTCTATTGGCATGCTTAAGAGATTCACACCGGACAAGGACTATATTTAGAAAAGTAAGTCAATTAAATAATTCAATGCTTGTTTTAAAAAAATCTAGTAGCAAATAAAACTATTAAGAGTATTCTGTAGTTGTTCATTTAAAAGAAGCTCGTACATATGACCACGTTATTATTTCTGCGTCCTATATTAAATTATTGGAAGATTTAAAAATTTTGCAAGAAACTTGTTTAACATTCTGATAATAATATTTCCTATACCATTTAATGTGTGTATGATTACAATTAGTTGTACAGTTTATCTAAGATATTTTTTTTATTTTTTTTTTTTATATAGTCATTGACTAGCCTTAATATTAAAAAAAACTATAATTAAGCCAGCAGATAATGGTACATCAGAAATCGTCACACATCATCTCAGTCCATTAGAATTCATAATTGATTTATCTGTACATTTATTTCAGGTGAGCGGGTTCGTGTACGTAACAAGCGTGCTTATATCTCTTGAAGGCAAGTTAAACAGCGATGAGATAATGGATAGAGACATGTTGCAGCTGATTCACATTGTGTTCTATACTATCAGCACTGCAATGAGATTCGAACCAGCTAATGCTAAATTTTTTCATCACGAGGTATGTACTTACGAACTCACACACAATTACTATTTTTTAGTATTATTATTACAATATACATAGTATAGTGCTTATGACGTATTAATGAAAAAAAAAACAGGTATTTCAAAAACAAACTCAGTAAATGATTATTTCCTGAAATTGGATAAAATATAGATGTTAAAAATATAATTATCATATTTAAATAGTTTGATACTACGTGACCAGAATTTTAATAATAATTATATCTCCACACAATACTTATTTTTTAAAGAACTACAAATATTGTCGACAACATACTATAAACCATTCTTATTCCTTTTTCAGATATGCATGACAACCCTCTGCGATACGATACGGCTTTTGGGCTGCTTTTCAGACGACAGGGAGTTGCAAAACGATACAGAAGCTGGTGACCCCGAGTTGTATGAAGTATTCCATGAGATATTTACTGGAAACATCTTAGAAATGACGTAAGAAATTCTCTGCATATTTTTTATAAGCGTATTATAAGTCTGTTTTCAAATTATATAGATTTGATGCTTGCACTGATACAAATGTTTACTTGTTCCACAAGTAAATATTTTACATTGAAGTGTTTGTGAGACTGAAAAGTATCATAGTCAGAAACTATCTCCACAACAAAAGATTTGTATATTAGAGTAGAATTAGAACTATGTATGTGACTATTTGGTGTAGTTATATGCTATATTAAATGTTATGTTTTTAGATTTCCCGAAAACGTTCCGGTAGTGTTTATCCACGCGTGCATAGTGCTGCGCCTTTTGTACGATGTTGCGTTGGACTCGTTCGACAAACCAACCTTCTGCGGATCGTTGAACGTCAAATCACCAAGTTTGACAAGGCAGAGCTCGGCGATAAATGAAGTAATTTATTTAATTTTGTATTCATATAAAAATATGTTTTTTTTTATTGCAATGAATGGCGAGACGAGCAAGCCGTTCGCCTGATGGTAAGCGATACGACCGCTCATAAACAGTAGGAACGTTCCACTGCGCTCGCCATCCTGAGACATAAGATGTTAGGTCTCAATATGTCCAGTAGTTACTCTGGCTACAATGTCCTTCAATCCGAAACACAACAGTGCATTTACGCAGTGTTGTTTCACGGGAGAAATAGACATTGCGGTGGTACCTACCCAGATGGCCTCTCACATATGAGAGACCTACCACCAGTAAAAATATGTTGATTGTTTACTTTGTGAAATGTGACGGTCGATTATATCTTTTTTCATATTAGTTTTAAAACAGTTCAAAAAGTGAAAATCTTATTCACACAATAGCACTATATAAGCAGTATAAATATGAACATAATATACTACGATTTCTAAGAATAAAACCGTGCCATTCATTTTGACACGCATACTGTAAAGCTCTATCTATCATAAGCGCCTATATTACAACTGAACTGTACTAGAAACCCGTTACTACGAATAATAACATTGTTAATGGACACAAGTGAATGTTGTACAGTCGAAGCCGGCCGGTCGCATCGCGCCACTGAACCTGAGCTCTGGTTCGTCGAGCGGCGAGGCGTGGGTGATCCACTCGGGCGTGGTGATCGTGCTGGCCAAGTTGTTGCCCGCACTGCCGCGCCCGCAGCGCCACGAGCCGCACGCGCGCGCGCTGCGGGACTACCTCGCGCACGTGCTCAAGAGCCTTGTCAGGAGGTATTTCATATTTCTTGGTAATAAACTGTAGCTTATGAAGAGTTAATTTTACCTTTTAATGGTTTTAGCTTGGAGTTTTGTGACGCTCAATATATCTTATAGCAGCCTTTACGAATTATCTTAATAGTTATCCATTCAGTCATCTACAATTCTATGTTAAAAATAAATATAATTTTATAAAACTTGTATGTAATGAGTGAGCATATTAATATTATTTAGCAGTATATTTCCACACAGTTCTGAGCATTGTAAGACCGACAATTTGTTGGTGTTTTTTAATAATATTGATATGATTCATATCATACCATGAAGTTGGGTCTATGTGTGATACTTTGATGATTTTAATTTTTATTCATTCAGTTGTAAGATAATAAATAATAAATAAATAAAATAAATAACACCCAACAGTCACATACATAGTCCTGACCCCACAGTAAGATCGAGTCTTGTGTCGTGGGTATCAGGAACTACGAGAGACTTTTCGGTCTCACAAACACCCAGACCCGGAAGAAATATTTGTGGGCCGCACAAATATTTCTCTCGGTGCGGGGATCGAACCCGCGGCCTCTCGTTTCACAGGCGGCGTCTAACCAACTGCGCCACGGAGGCTGTCAAAATATTGTTATTTATTAGTTGTAAGATAATCGCTCTCGTTCCTTTATTACTGAGGATCGCGACCACGTACAAACAGTCTGATATCGAGGTCATATACAGTGCATTCAGCACTGTGCATGTTGGCGCTGACTAAGTTAAGATATTATAGAATGGTAATAATACTGTGAAGTGCGTGGTGGCCTGTTGGTAAACTAGACGCGGCTGCCAACATGTTCACGGTGGTCGCGGGATCAAATCCCAGGGCACACCTCTGACTTTTCGGAGTCATGTGTGTATTGACAGTCAATCACCACGCACTAAAACGGTGAAGGAAAACATCGTGAGGAAACCTGCATACCATAGCGATTTATAAGAATTTCTATGGTATGTAAGTCCGCCAACCCGCACTAGGCCAGCGTGGTGGACTATATGGCCTAACCGCTCTCAATCGTACTTTCGATTGTAGAGTAGGCCCGTGCCCTGCAGTGGGACGTATAGGGCTGATACAATACAAAAAATAATACGACGAAAGGAAAAAAATAACAAAAAAAAATCGTCGCTTTTACTACAATATTTTACTTGCGTTTTGTCTAATACAATGAATGGAAAAATAAAAAAATCTCGTTTTACTTGGAAAAATTTACGTTTTGTCTGAATTCACTAAAACCACCTTTGGCTTTCTGTAGTATTGTTGATATACCCGGTATTGTTGTGTGGCAGCGAGCGCAACCAGCAGGTGATGTGCGGCGCGGGGCTGGCGGGCGCGCTGCTGGGCGTGTGCGGCGCGGCGCTGCGCAGCGAGCGGCACCCGCTGCACGCGCCCGCCATGTACGTGCTCGAGCGCCTCGCCGCGCACGCGCTGCGACCGCACGAACTCCGGTACGCACGCACTACTGCTGATAACATCACTATTCTATAGTTCGCGTCACGTAGAAGAACGCTGTAAAAATGTGGAGGAGGTGTGTTTGTGCAGGATAACTTGCGCGCGAAAGTACTAGGCCTACTGTTTTATTTTGAACTAGTATTGGCTTCGTATATTGTTTACTGGAAAGTACATTGAAAAATAGAAATAATATCATGTAATAGAATTAAAAACATGTTTGATTGAATGCTAAAACCCCTTCCATTAAGTCGTCTTGAGTGACTCTTCGGTTCATTTCGGACAATGTTTAGATTATCAACTGCATCATTATCAGTTTCTCTATAAATATTTTTTCTCACTTTTCTATGTAATACCATTTTGTAATTAAAACTTTTATGCGCGATAGTATCTTGAAAACGAACACAATATGTACGAACCAATAACGCCCCGGCAAGCGTGCGGCGCGTGACCCTCCCGCGCCGCGCCTCATCCCACACCACCAAATAGACCCATAAATCGCCTACTGCGCAGTTTTACCGCCAGCGTTCTTTTTACGTGACGCGAACTATACTAACTACCAATAGTGTTACTACTACAGGCGGTAGGTCTCTCATTATGTAAGAGGCCACCTGGGTGGGTACCATCGCAATGTGTATTTCTTTTGCCAAATAACAGTTTAAATGCACTGTTGTGTTTCGGATTGAAGGACATTGTAGCCAGAGTAACTACTGGACATATTGAGACAAAACATCTTAAGTCTCAGGATGGCGAGCGCAGTGGTATGCCATGCATTCCACATGTAATTCAAGGTGTTGTTTGGTTTTGCTACTGTTTATGAGCGGTCGTAGCGCTTACCATCAGGCGAACTGCATGCTGGTCTCGCCATCCAATGCAATAAAAATACCCTAATGATGGGTCCTATAACAGCTTCCGACTCGTAAATGTTTTAAGGAAAAGACGAATTTTAATAAATTCCATATTGTCACAATTTTGATTTTAAAAAAATGGACTTATTTTAATGTATGAATTTCGACAAACAACAGATTGGTCGTTTTCGTAACCACTGAATTAAAGTAAGAAGGCAATTTTAAATAAATGATTTTCCCTAGTAATTTTGATATAAGTAATAATTTTGGTTTATTCATGTGCTTGTTTGTTTTTAGAGAGTTCCTGCGGATGGGAAACCCGTTTAAACTGCGTGGCGCCTGAACCAGGACAACCATGCAAACCTGGCGGGCCGGTGCCACTCACTAGGATCAAAACTCTTGTGTCAATGACTACGCCCAGGGATTATCGGTAAGCTTTGAATGTGGGTGATGTAGTTGCGTACAATCAGTGTACCGCTTGATATATATACAATATTACAAAAAGTTCCCTGCGATAGTTTCATAAATAAATAACTACAAGTTAATACCCTACGCCACATCTGTATTAATTAAATATCGATTATCGTCCTGGCTCGCAAATGACATTATTACATTTGATGGTAAGCGCCGTCCGAATAGAGGATCGATCAGCAATAGATATAATATCTTGCTATTTTAGTTAAAATTTTGGCGAGCTATGTCCTATCCAACTGCTTGTTCATTAATCGCTGATATCGATTCAGTCACAAAATATCGATAATCTACAATGTTTTTGTCAGGTCGCAAAACTCTTGCACGTTACCGCCATTTGTGGAGTTTGATATGTCTGCTGAGGGATTTGGATGTCTGTACATGCCGAGCATAGCACCGCAATCAGCTAACTTGAATGCCATCGGCACTCAGGACAAACACTACGTTGGGCGGAATAGGTTCAGGTAATAATAAGCTTTATTAATAATTTTAATAAAATGTAAACTAATAAGACAATGTAAAAATGTTTAGGATTGTTTATCACTACTTTTCGTTCTCTCTCTCTCCTCTCTCTCTCTCTCTCTATCTCTCTCTCTCCTCTCTCTCTCTCTCTCTTTCTGCAGCCAAATCAAGTCCGCTGCCCGAAAGTAGGCTTCCCCAATTGTTTTCCTAAGTACATCATTTGAAATATTATTGGTGTTAAGTTTTGTAATAATATTGGTGTGAAAATCTTGAAATAGGATATGTTCTTTCGGTCGATTTTCGATTCGATTTTTTTTATTATATATTTGAATAAATATATGCTTAAGAGCGTTTATACCTTCCGCGCGCTTTTGTCTTAAAAACAAGACTTTTCAAACGAGTAAATAGCCACCAATACACAATTTAAAGGAAAAATAATTAGTACTAATTTTAGAAAAGGTTGTCATCTAGGGATTTTGGTGGAAAACATTATAGATTGATGGATAATTTGTGAGTACTATAAGGATTACTGAACACAAGTTTCGTTATTCCGGCTTTAAATGGCAATTTAGAAGCTTAAGATATCCGAAACCACTAAATATAAGATGAAAATAAAAATATTATCAGACTAATAAGACCTTATGGAGGGATTTTGCTAAGAAAAATAATCTTTTTGTGTTTAGTTCCTGAAAAATAAAAATTTAAACAATGCGAAATTATTCAGAAACTCTCGTCAAGAACATTTTTTTTTTTCACCAACTATCGTACATAATTTTTTATAAGCAATTGCATATTATAATAGAATAACATCTTATCAATAAATTGCCATTTTATATTTCAACAAAAATAGTTTTCATGTTTTCTACAAATATTTTAAAAACCACTATAAACACGCTGTCCAACCTGCATCAAATCAGACCGCCGCAAGGCCTTCTAGAGGGAGGACGTATCGCTCGTCGCTCCGGCCTGGCTGCAGTCGATTTTTTGCAGTGCGTAGTAATAATAGCCACGCGCGGACTGCGATTGCCACATATGGTAATAAAATATATATATTTTTTTTTATTACCTACAATGATTTTGTAGTGAGTATAAATTATGTTTCAGATAATATAATGGGATGTAATTCCGAGGCTAAATTACGTTATGTATTGTAATATAAAATTAAATATATTTTGTAATTGTAAGGGGTGTAAGGCCCCTAACTCTATTCATGTGTTCGAACACGAAATGATTAATAAACGTCCACTGAATTGAACACTGATTTGAATGCAACTTAACAATGTAATAATAACGAAAATATGATTAGTATCTAAATTTGTATTGTTCATTGCTTGCACAGTAATATTTGTCTACTTATAATGCAAATAAAATATTTTTATGATATTATATTACCAATATATAAATCATAAGTTACATTTCAATTGAATATTAGAATTTTGAAGCGCACGGATCAAAGTTGATTGAGCTGACTGTATAGCGAGCCGACGCGGCAGCTCTACGCACACAGCTTTGGTCGCTTATGTGTGCGTGAAATTAACGAAGAAATACCTGTAGTTGACTTTGCGCGCAAGGTGTAACGCTCTTAATTTTACAACCACAACACAAAACTTAGCATGTCACAGTGTGATTGAGATTACGTGTGTGACTGTTGAATGTAATAGGGAACATGCACCAGACTTCAAAATAAGTCAATTTTTTTTTTGTAATCTTTATTAATATAGAAATATACCTTAAAGATATTTTTTAAATGTATCAACTCTAAATAGGTAAAATAAATACTTAAAATATGAAATATCAAATTTGCCGCGCATTTTTTCCGAACGCGATCTTGAAAAGGAAAGTGACGGCAATGGTCAAATTCTTATGAAGTTTTAGCTTGTTAAATAAAAATAAAATAAAAATATATTTATTAAAAATAAAATTACAAAATATTTTTCACAGGGGTCCCCAAACTAAGTTAGGCTTGTATCTTGGGGTACCAATACAACTTTAAACATACCGAATTTGAAGGCTTCTATAAAAAAAATATATATAATAAAACAAAAGATAAAATTAAACAAGGAGAGAGAAATCTGACACGGAACACTTATTGCTATTACAATTTGTTGTTTTATTGTTGTTGTTTTATGTTATTGTTATGTTGTTTTAGTTATTTTGTGCTTTCTTTTATACTATTAATAAAATGGATTATTTTATCACGAAATACAGTTCTGTAGCAATTCATGAAAGAAAATTAATCCAAATACTACGTTGTTCATATCGTGACCTCTGACGTCCACAGCGAGTTCGCGCCAACATGCGTTTAATGCTTCGAACTGATAGCAGTGTTGATTATTTTTTTTGTACATTTTTTATTTATATTTTCAGACTTATATTTTTTTCCGATAATGTAATAACATACAGGAATTGATTAAAAATATAAAAAATTACATGCATATTCCCTATTATTATTTATATTCATTTACTAGCGGTCCATCCCATGTCGCCTGAGTGCCGATGTTTGTTCGTTCCACTCCACAACAGATTTTAGGTTTTGTTACAAAATGGGACATGTGTATTATACATATAAACCTTTCTGTGAATCACTCAAATATTTGAATAAATCGGTTGCGTAGTTTTAAAGACATAAGCATACATAGGGACAGACTGACGGAAACTTAGTTTTATACTATAGTATTTTACATTTTGTATATTATTTTATACAGGTGACCGCGTATTTCCGCCGCAGACAGGCCTGAGCCTACTCCACTTGGATCTGCGTGGAGAAGTACTCGGAGGCGCGCACACGGACCCGCACTGCGTGCGCCTGCTCACGCTCGTGCGCAACATCAACAACGCGCGCGACGAACATCTAGTCTGCCTCACTATGGTGCTGTCTGCACGGGATAAAGCTATTATAGTGTCTACACAAGAGACTCTGGTGCCTCATAGTTAGTATTTTTATACAAGTTTTAGATTCAAAGTTCAAGGTTTCAGAAGTAAAAAATATATTGAATGGAAATCTAATTTATTTTAGTTTTGGGAGAGCATCTTCTTTATGTACGGTTTCTTCATTTTGCATTTAAAAATATCTGCATTTACACTTTCCCGAATTAGATGTAATAAACATAAATTAACAGTCTAATATTTTTATATTGTTTTCGACATTACTTAAGAGCGTTTATTACCCTGCACGTGCTTTTTGGCTGAAAACAGGACTTTTCAAATGAGTTAATAGCCACCAATAAACAATTTAAGGAAAAATAATTATTACTAATTTTAGAAAAGGTTGTCATCTAGTGATTTTGGTGGAAAACATTATAGGTTGATGGATAATTTGTGAGTACTATACGGATTACTGAACACAAGTTTCGTTATTTAGGCTTTAAATGGCAATTTAGAAGCTTAAGATATCCGATATACTAAATATAAGATGAAAATAAAAATATTATCAGACTAATAAGACCCTTATGAAGGGATTTTGCTGAGAAAAATAATCTTTTTGTGTTTAGTTCCTGAAAAATAAAAATTTAAACAATGCGAAATTATTCAGAAACTCTCGTCAAGAACATATTTTTTTCACCAACTTATCGTACATATTTTTTATAGCAATTGCATATTACAATAGAAGACATCTTATCAATAAATTACCATTTTTATATTTCAATAAAATTAGTTTTCATGTTTTCTACAAATATTTTAAAAACCACTATAAAACACGCTGTCCGACGTGGATCAAATCAGACCGCCGCAAGGCCTTCTAGAGGGAGGACGTATCGCTCGTCGCTCCGGCCTGGCTGCAGTCGATTATGCCGCGCGTAGTAAAAATAGCCACGCGCGGAATGCGATTACCACATCTTAGTACTTTGGTTGTAAAATATTTAATTATTTTTATTACCTGCAATGATTTTGTAGTGAGTATAAATTATGTTTCAGATAAATAATGGGATGTCATTCCGAGGCTAAATTATGTTATGTATTGTAATATAAAATTAATATATTTCGTAATTGTAAAGCTGCGTATCCATTATGCGCTCCTGGCGCGCGTGCCATGAACACCCGCGCCAAGAGTGCGTTCCACGGAACGCACTCCAAATATTTGAATGATATCAACTAAGCGCGCATGGCGCGCGTGGCAGCTGTTCCAGTGTTCGGGTCGTTCAACATGCAGGCCAGTCCGGCACGAGCAGACGCAGCGTTTATAGTTAGTTCCGTCTCAACTGGCGCGCGCGCCACAACTGAGCTTCCTTTGATGCGCGGTAAAAAACCGACTCTAGATGGAACGGGCCGCTCTAAGTTCGAGCGTTCCAACAAACACATTGGTGCGCGTTCCAAAATGGTAGCAATTTCGCGCGGCCGGAACGCGTGCCAATGTTCGTCCTCTTGGAGCGCGAAGTCGATACGCGGCTTAAGGGGTTGTAAGGCCCCTAACCACTATTTATGTATTCGAACACGAAATGATTAATAAAACGTCCGTAGTGTATACTGATTGAACACTGATTTGAATGCAACTTAACAATGTAATAATAACGAAAATATGATTAGTATCCAAATTGTATTATTCTATGCTTGCACAGTAATATTTGTCTACTTATAATGCAAATAAAATATTTTTATGATATTATATTACAGTTACATTTCAATTGAATATTTGAAGCGCCACGGATCAAAGTTGTTTGAGCCGATTGTATAGCGAGCCGACGCGGCAGCTCTACGCACACAGCTTTGGTCGCTTATGTGTGCGTGAAATCAACGAAGAAATACCTATAGTTGACTTTGCGCGCAAGGTGTATACGCTCTTAAGGTCATGAAGATATTCCATTTTTGTGTTTATTTCTATTTGCATAATAATATTCCGGTGAAACAGACGACGAGTGATATCCCGCTTATACGAAAGATATAACAATTTAAGTACGTGGTAATACTCACTGGTTTGTAACTTGAGACGTAGGTGAGTGGGAGCCGGAGGGTTCTGGCGAGTGCGGCGCGCGCGTGTGGGTGTCCCGACCTGCAGCACGAGGGCCAGTGGCACCACCTCGTGCTGGTGCTCAACCGGGGCCGTGCTCAAGAACTCCTCCTTCTCGCTATATTTGGACGGTAACGTTACATTTATATATCTGTACTAGCATATTCAGGTATACATGCCAGTGAAAACAATAAATCGTTTTATTATATAGGTCCGGCAAACATTTTCGTGTAATGGTAATTTATCTCCATGTCTATAAACATATACCGGGTATCTCAAGACTGCTACCGAAAACGAAGCCGGGTGGTAGTTTAGTGGCTACAAACACAATGCAATTAAAATTTCGCATAGAAACGCAACAGTTATTTTTTATGATTTTTTAAATATCGTCATTTTTGGGTAGTAAATCCATAGTTTTTGCTAAAATAATAATTTAAACTCTCTTATATCTTAGAGTATTTATAAATTAAAGGGTATACACTATTATTTTAGGAAAAAATGTATTTACCACCAAAATATGGCAATAGGAAAAAAATTACGAAAAAAAATTGTCGCTTATTTTTGCAACTTTTTCTGTTGCATTGTGTCTGAAGTCGCTTAAACTACCACCCGGCTTCGTTTTCGGTAGCAGTCTTGATATACCCTGTATAAGTGTATGAGTGTAATTTGCGCCAAATGTAAAAATTGTAATTTAGAAGGACGGGGGGGATGTAAGAGGTATTGGGTCTTCGGCAATGTCACAAACCGAACTAAATACGACAACAAAGTCATTGTTTTATGTTATATTTTTATTCATACTATAGTCAAATTAGTACAATGTTGCCGTCTAACTATCATTATACATTTTGCAATTCGTATTCACATCGAGTAGGATGTACACACATTTTTTAGTATTGTATAATGTTTATTATTTTGTATAATTTATTACCTTGTGTGTCCTGCTTTGTAAATTAAAAAAACACTTACATCGCAGGTCAGCACATGCACTCCGGCAAGTTGCACTACGTGAGCGCGAACCCCGGCGGCGGCGCGGCCACGCTGTCGGGCGCGTCCAGCGTGTACTGCGTGGTGGGCACGCCGCCGCAGTGGCGCCGATACTCGCGCCTGCTGTGGCGACAGGGACCCGCGCTGCTGCTAGAGGACGTTAGTGTATACTTGTGATTCATATCAGTCTACTTTCAATCTTATGTCCACTGGAATAGGACCCAATTTTCTATGTTTAATATTTTTGTTAAAAGGCATTTTTCCTGTGAAGTTATATGTGACTGGGACTCGTCTGAGATCCAAGTTTGTTTATATTGCTCTATACGTTTGATTGTGTGATACAAGTTTATTATATACGTAAAATGTCTACAGACAAAATATATGCAAATACAACAGTATGCGTCAAATTTGGGATTAATCACTGCTTGTATAAGGTAGAAAATACAATAACCAATAATATTAATTGTACAATATTTGCTCACAATTGCATGTGTTTTCAGGTACTCTCAGCACAGACAGTATCGATAATACACCAACTCGGCCCGCACTATGTAGGAACGCTACAAGCTCCATTACCTCTTGGTCACACACTGGAGCCATTAGCACCACTAGTACCTGAAGAAAAGTGGTATTCGGCATCAACGCGCGAGCTATGTCGCAGTTGACGTTAGCAAAGATACGCAAAGTGTACAGCAAGAACGATAACAAGGCTATAGCAAAGCAATTAGGAATGTCTTCCCATGAAAACGCAACGCCAATAAGGATACTGCCAATTCAGCTGGACATTGATGGGACCCGCACGGTGCTTGGGCGGTACCGTTGTCGGGTATTTGGGTGTTCGAGTGTTTTGTTCTAAACCGGCTGCTATTATGGTAAATATTTCTTAAGTCTCTTAATTTTTTATACTGGTCTATATAATGGAAAATAGTGTATATGTTACCGGAAATGTATGAAGTCTAGGAATTGTATACATTTCCTAGGAAATGCATACAATTCCGAAGCTGTTTAGGAAATGTATAAAATATTCTTGAATAATTATTTTATACATACATATCCTGGGAAATGTATACATTTCCTAGGCATTGTATAAAATTCCAATATCGTATTAGGAAATGTATAAGAATAATGGTTTCTGTAATAAAACACGTTGTTCAAATGAGAGTAATATTTTTTTATCACAGATAACAATCATAGCGTTAAATTCTATAATACTTAACTATTATAGAATTTATATTATATATTTTATTTTTTCTATATTACTAACCTAACCTAACCTTACCTACCACTTTACTGGTGGTAGGTCTCTCATATGTGAAAGACTGACTGGGTGGGTACCACCAGCAATGTCTGTTCCCGTCAAACAGCAGTTTAAATGCACTGTTGTGTTTCGGTTTGAAGGACATTGTAGCCAGAGTACTACTGGACATATTGAGATTAAACATCTATATGTCTCAGGATAGCGAGCGCAGTGGAATGCCAAGCATTGCTTTGTAATTCAAGGTGTTGTTTAGTTTTGCTACTGTTCATGAGCGGTCGCATCGCTTACCATCAGGCGAACGGCATGCACGTCTCGTCTTAACAGCATAAAAAAAAAAATAACAAACCTAACCTAACCTAACCTACACGCCATTGACCTTTAACGATCGGATGATGCAATACCCTCCCCTCGCTCCGCTATCCTCGCTTACCCCTTGATATATTAAACATCTTACATTTCCGATCACTATTTAGGAAATGTATAGATTCCTAGGAATGTGTCTAATGTAATTTATTTTACACATTCCGGGCGATTTTAGGAATTACATAGATTCCTAGGAATTGTATACAATGACGGATTACATACATTTCCGTTAACATATACACCGACCAGACAGAAATTATACCTCAATATTCAATGGTTGACTTAATTATGTCGACATCCACGAAACCGTTTATACACCCTAAATCTGTAATGCTTTATTTTCCATTTTGGATGACGTACCGTGGTAATTATTCAGGCAGATACCAATATTAACCATCCACGATAAATTATTTTTACTCAATAAAATTTTATTAATTATTTTGTTGTAGATTGACACGGTTGGCGGTTGCCTCAGTGCTGCTAGGGTTGATCGCGATGGCTCAAGACGTAGAATGTTTATACGCGGGAGTGAAGGCGTTAGTATGCGTCGTGCGCTCTAACAAGTCTGGCGCAAGCCGCGATGGACAGGAGAAAAGGATACCAAACGCTGGCCATGTTGTTGAAGAGAAAAGAAACAATTGCTCAATTCCCATATACTTCATCTCATATTTGGACTGGTGGCACTGTGGATAGCCAGAAGGAAACATCGTCTAAACCTAATCTGACAGCTTTCCAGGTACGTCACTCATCACTTGTCTTACTAACGTATTCCGTTATATTCCGTTTAATATAGTGGCTATGTAAATTATAATCCAATCATTTTTCAGGATTTAATATGCGAATTAGATGTGTGGCTGGGCGCCGCCCGGTGGACTCATAAAATCACTTTTAGAACATTTACTAGAACTTGCGACTGAAACAGCGCACAGAACGCACAATCTACGCACAATGAGAGAACTCCAATTAGTCTCCAAACTCCTGTACATCATAAATGACGTGAAAGTCGTGAGCACAAAGAACGTACTTATACAATTATTAGCAGCTTTACTGGGAGGCCAGCCGCGGCCAAGCGACTTGCTTTGTTAGGCCAGTTCATGGCCTACACTCTACCTCTACCATCGCAGACGGAAAAAGGAGTGAATCCCAAAGAGAGTGATTGTGAAAAGGAGGTCTGAAGGCGAGCAGATCATCCTAAGAAATAAATGTTTCAATGTGTTACACGGCTTGTTGTTCACTGCCCGAAATCTGGTCAACACTATTGTGTGTGAGGAATATCGAGGGTATTGGGAATGGATTGGCTTCTGAGCTTTATGCAGGAAAATGTTCATCATACTACGGTGCTATGGGCGCTAAGGATACTAGTGATCCTTTGCTCAGGACAAGGACAACAGTCAGCGATTATGCAAAGGTGATAACATTTTATTATTAATTGGGCGCAATTTCACTATGCAAGTCTTGCATGCGGGTATGACGTCAAGTTACAACGGTACGTACAAGTTGCTCACATTGGAAACATGTGTTTCGAGAGTGTGCCAATTGCATGAAAGTTTCATTGAATACAATTGGAGTAGTTCAAAATTGGGTAGGAAATCATGGATGGAAGACGAAATCATGCAATTTACTTTAGTGCATTCAATTTGCGCGTCACATGAATTTAATTTGCAACTTGCATACAAGTAACTTGCCCAATGAATCCCGCCCTTTATTTTACGTTTTTTTTTATTGCAGTGAATGGCGAGACGAGCATGCCGTTCGCCTGATGCGATGCATGAACAGACTCATGAACAGTAGCAAAACCAAACAGCTTGGCATTCCACTGCGTTCGCCATCCTGAGACATAAGATGTTAAGTCTAAATATGTCCAGTAGTTACTCTGGCTACAATGTACTTCAATCCCTTTTAATTTATATCGTTTATTTGTATCAGGTAAAATAGTTGCAGAATAATTAGCCAGCTCTCAAGATAGCAAGCGAATGTAGGGGATTCCAACATTGTTTATACCGAAGCGATACGCCTCGACCTTCACGTCGAACAAGTGGTTCTGCATTGGCTGTACTATACAATATATTGACATTGATCTTTCTCTCGTTATTCAGATTCCGTGAAGGCGCGGGTAACGGCGGCTGCTGCGCCACACGGAGATGATCGCGACGCCGCAACAGGCCGGCGTCGTCCTCACTGCCGCCGTGCACAACCCTTCACACTTGCACACTGCCTTGCTGCATACTTCAGGGTTACATTACTTGCCTGGTAATTATAATTCAAATAAAGTCATGTTTTTTTATAAAGTATGTGTGTACCTTGAATATAATGATTACAATTTAGTCAATCAAGTAAATTCTCAAAACCAGTAAAAAACAGGTTTTTATATTTCATAATGACCTGTGATGAGCAAAGATGAATCAGAAAGTGAATGCTAAATATTGATATTAATTCCACGAAAGTAAGTAAAATGAGTGTTATGAAAACTTATGATAATACCTTGATAAAACAGGTTTTATGCCAAAGCTGTAGGACTGTAAAAGAAATAGTGCCAAAAACCGGTTATAATACCAGGTGAAATAAGTTAGCAATGTTTTCACTGTATTCAGGCTGCTCCTATCCCACCTGCACATCCCGGAGGTGTACTACCTGGTGTTCGGTCTGGCGCTGGGTCAGGCGATGCGTTCGGTCCCGGGCGAGCGCGGCGTGTCCGTGGAGCGCGTGTGGGCGGCGGCGTGGGGCGCGGCGGCGCCGGCGCGGCAGTCCAGCGCGGCGCTGGCGGCGCGCATCACGCTGTGCCCCCGAGGCCGTCGTCATACTGCTGGCCGCCGCGCGCGCGCCTCGTGCACGACCGCAACCCGCTGCCTGAATGGCTGGCGGAACACCCTGTTGCTATTGTGCAAGTATGTCGTATTAATTTATTTATTATTAATTATTTGATACAAGCAATGGTTTACAGCTTCAAGTTATTATTGCTAATATAACAGTGCTTGTCAACGAAACAAATATAACACAATATCGATATTCTTGATTCAAATACCTTCTTCCCTGATCTTGATATACAAAATGTTTTTATACTGGCAAAGTGACAATGCATGATGGTTGTTGCAGGGCAGACAAAATGGGCTTTTGTCGATTCGTAGTTTACATATGTGGCGTATAGCACGCATCATAAGCATAATCATAGTGTTAGTATTAAATCGATGACAAATCGATACTATGATATAAGCTTAATATCTTATATACCTTATAGGAATTATGTAATACTAGCGGTCCGGCCCAGCTTCGCCTGGGTGCATATATTTTTTGATTCCACTCCACACCAAATACATGTTATTTTTCCTATAAACTCTTGTATACCTAAACTTGACGTAGCTGTCCTACTGTCCGGCTCAATCCCGTCTCATCCGTCTGTTCAATCTCTTCCCGATCCGTCCTGTCCTTTCTCTTTATTATCCATCCCGTCTTATAACGTGCATTTACATTTGGTCCTATCACATCTGTCAGATATCCCAGTCCTCTCCCGTACCTTCCACTCTACATCTCTCCATATACATGTACATATAAAGATTGCCTTATGAAATTTTGACATTAAAACTTAAGCGTTTTTTATTGTTCATCCAATATTCCTTCCCTTAATTCAGCACCAAAATGCTGTTTTTTCCAAATAATATTGCACGCCATTACTTTTTGTTAGTAATAAAGTAATAATAAACATTTTAAAAAAAGAATTGGCCAAATTGGTCCAGGCGTTGTTGAGTTATGCGCTTACCAACACATTTGCGATTCATTTTTATATTATAGAAGAAG
This sequence comes from Hyles vespertilio, assembly GCA_009982885.2. Lineage (NCBI taxonomy): Eukaryota > Metazoa > Arthropoda > Insecta > Lepidoptera > Sphingidae > Hyles > Hyles vespertilio. Next base: position 11,913,025 of record CM042815.1, on the reverse strand, counting down.
AAGATATAGTCCACCCCGCTGCCTTAGTGCGGGTTGGCGGATTTTATTTGACGTAGAAATTAATCCGATAAGTCAGAGGTGTGCCCTGAGATTTGAACCCGTCACCATCGTAAACTTGTTGGCAGTCGCGTCTAGTACGTTACCATATATAAATTAATAAAACCTTCATACTGCCTTACCAGGTGACGTAAGTAATAAACAAATATTTAAAAATATAAAACTGCATATCGTTTCATTATAATGTCTAGATACGGCATCAACGTACCATTTTTTTTTATACTTGAGTCTGAAAACAATACTAATGCGGAATTTAAATTTGTCCCTCAGCGCATCTAAAAGTATTAATTCAAAAGACAATGTCGTTTATGAAAACGAAAAATTATAATTAGATATATTTTGGTGTACTCTGGCAAAACGCTTCGATAGAGTATACCTTATTTAAAACTGTTGCAATAATCTTAAAAAAACAATGGGCTATTTTGGTAGATATGGACATCGTTTTATTTTACATTTAACAAAATTACGCGCAAGACGCCGTATCTAGATAATATTATATACACGTTGTACACATTTTTGAATTTTGTTCTATTTCGTCAGCCGTCAATGAAAGACAATGGAAAGATAGATCATTTTACGTTGGATGGTAGTTGAAGCTGGACCATCTTTTACGTCTCCCGTCAAATAAACAAAGATCATCCTATATTGGCTGGACGCATCACGCTTGAACGATACCCAAAAAAAAGGTTTTTAGTATCTTCCTTAGAAATTTTCCATTTTTTCTCACTTCTAAAACCTTCCCAGAACTTTTACGAATATTTCAAGACCAAAATAAGCCAAATCGGTTCAGCCGTTCACCACGTGATGCCGTGACAACGCGAAACGGGTTTCATTTTTATATATATAGATTCCTACATGTGAATGAACTTACTGGTGGTAGGTCTCTCATATGTGAAAGGCTGCCTGGGTGGGTACCACCGCAATGTCTATTTCTCCCGTCAAACAGCAGTTTAAATGCACTGTTGTGTTTCGGATTGAAGGACATTGTAGTCAGAGTAACTACTGGACATATTGAGACTTAACATCTTATGTCTCAGGATGGCGAGCGCAGTGGAATGCCAAGCATTGCTTTGTAACTCAAGGTGTTGTTTGGTTGTACTACTGTTCATGAGCGGTCGTATCGCTTACCATCAGGCGAACGGCATGCTCGTCTCGCCATTCACTGCAATAAAAAAAAAACAAAAAAAAACTTTAATTGAGTGATAATATTATACACCTTCAATTAACTGTTCAGTCATAATTAAATGTTTGAGAAATTTATAGCCTATAGGAATATAATTTATTATTGCATCTACAATGTTTATATCAATATGTTGTAGTAACGTTTAGTTGAATTCTAATGTTTATCGCAGGTACTTTTTTCGCTGTACAACACGCTACCCGACTTTGTGCCAATAATGATGACGGCAGAGGTGCTCACTGCATTAGCATCGATTCTTTTCCCGCCCAACTCAACAGATGACATCCACATGCGTAAGTATACCATCATCATACATTCTATGATATTAAAAATAAAAAAATGTATATTAATTCACTATTTGAATTTATTTTTAACGACTGTGATATTTTTGAGTTGTATTTCGATATTTATCGATAAAAATCGATATACACTGAAACTGTATAATTACTAGAAAATCGGTTTTGAATTCTGATAAATCTCTGTCTAATATTTTTTCCACTGGGGTTGGGATAGAAAAATGTCGTTACCTACGACACAATATTTGGTATCATACTGTGTTGTTTGACTATCTGCCGAAATCAACAAGGATGTTAATCTATCGAAGAATCGATTCAATAGATCAGCCAATCATGATTAGTTAAATGGGGGCGCGATGACGAATGTTTAACCTGATTGGTCTATTTTTGGGACTAATCATTACACAAAGACAATTAATATATTATGCTTTATTAGTCTCTGCCGTATGTGGGTTTGTGTTGGTGTTATTTATTGAATTTACGTATTGGTTGTCAGCGATTTGCGAGAGCGGCGAGAGCTCTGGCGCGTCGACGCCGGGCTCGGAGCGCGACGTGGCGCTGGTGGGGTCGGCGGCGGCGCTCACCACGCACGCCGTGCGCCTGGGAGTCATGGACTTCCTGCGAGTCATCGTGCTCGACTCGCTGCCCCTCAATGTCTCCGGGAAGACTGCGCCGGTGAGTCACTATCCATACTAACAAAATATTTTTGGTGTCTTTCTTTTTTAGACTTTTTTTTATCGATATTAATTTTGTTTTAATAATTATGTTGGTTTCTTTTATATTGGATTTATACTGTTTTATATTTTAAGAATTAACTTGATAATACAAATGTGGTTTATATGCAATCTGCATGCGGTTATAAACGCTGAGAAATATTTAACGTTACCTACACAATAATGAATAATCATAATACGTTAATCGGCCTAACACACTGACGATCAGCTTACCCGTTGGTTCTAGAACGCCGATAGCGCCACTGACTCAGTGCCCCCGTCAATGTTTTGTACGCCATGTAGCCCCTGCTCCGCTCCAGGGAGATCGTACTTTTATTGCGTAAATATGGGGAATTTTTTACTTTGTCTTGTAATAAATAACAAATTGGTATGCATACTAATACTTCCGCTTTATAACTGGACTGTTCTATAACCTATCTATACAATAACAAGAAGCTTTGTAACCCTAATGGACGCTTCCTTCACTATCACAACATTATCGCGTTATGTAAGAGTATCGCCAACGCGTAGATACGAATTGCATAACAGCATCCGTTCATAGTTTCCTGCCGCGTGGGAACTTGATGCATTGCGTATTAAACTTCACCAATGACAGTACATATATTTAGTACCAAAATCTTTATAAAATATGAAACTGTTAGATATTTTTTGTTTACCGAATTCACGCATACACAAACTAAAAAATGACAGTATATATGTCCAAGAGGTGAGTGATATAATAGCGCACGTGTTTATAATAATATAGAAAATATTATGTCGTACTAACTCATGTTTATTATACGTATTACTAATTTCCCTTGAACCGAACACCTATTCTACAATTTGAATGTGCACATAAAAGCCTGGCCACATCACATAAACTGCATTTGACCTGCGGGTTATTATTACTAATGTAGATATAATTTGTTAATTAAATATTATTATTTTAGGTGATTGATTTGGTACTGGATGCGTCTCCACAAAACTCCACTAGTCAGCAACAGATTGAGTACCAAACTGAGGTGTTGACTACTTTGATGGAGAATTTGTTGAACACAGAACTGTTTGGCACTGAGTCGAATATATCGAATGTGTGTTACTTGGCGGCGAGATTGGTCGATAAATTATGGCAAGGACAGCTATCAAGGGATCCTCACGAGGTAGATTACTACATCAAGACAGAACATTTATTTTATTAAAATTAATTTGCAAAAATGTTTGCTGTAGACCTGTACAAATAAATAATTGAGCCATAAATGCTATTTAAATGATAGATAAAGTTACAATAATACAATTTCGAATATTGAATAAATAATTGAATTTTATTATTATGGTGAATACAGTAATATCAAATATTTAATAGATCAAATAAAACTTGTATACCGGGTATGTATATCAAGACTGCTACCTAAAAACAAAGCCGGGTGGTAGTTTTAGTCACTTCAGACAAAATGCAACTAAATTTTGTGCAACATATTGCCACCAATTTTTTTTGTTATTTTTTTTCTATCGTCGTATTAGTGTGGTAAATTCATACTTTCTTCTTAAATAATAGTGTACACCATTTTATTTTTAAAGACGCAATAGTACGCAAAGCTTTAAATTATTATTTTAGCTAACACTTTGGATTTACCACCCAATGATACACACGCCGGCACAATTAGAGGAACACGCACAAAAATTAGTTTTTTTTTTTAATTTTGTTTGCTGTTTGTTTAAATGGTTGTTTTTATATTTCAGCACCTTTAAAAAATTAAATGATGCAAAAAGATTTTTGGATATTTAGAGTTTTATCGTTAATTATACGCTCTCAAGTGCTTTTAAGATTTTTTCACTTTCAAGTTGTTTCACAAAATTTTGTTTAATTTCATTTTATGTGACTTAAGATATTTTTATTGTTATTGTTTTTAGAGTACCTATCTTGTAGGATATAAAATGAGTGGCTTACCTTCCACTGAAGTTGCCAGAGCGGTAACAATGATTGAAAATGGTCAAGGGTAGGATTCAGTAAGTCGCGCATTGGGTGTGTCGGTATCTGTCGTCTTTCTCAACGTTAAACGTTAGAGGCACATAGGCTCTTATGTGCGGATGCCAGGATAAGGCAGAAAACGGTAGACCAGTACCCAGGATGGTCATTTTATACGGCTGAAAACTTGAGAAATCGTCTTCAAAAGGCTATTCAGACCCGAAACATGTCACAAGAAGTCCGTGATGTTAATATCAGTGAGCGTTCAGTGAGAACACGTTTAAATGAAGTTGGACTGGTTTGGTCTTACGTTCCGTCAAAAGCTCCAAAACTCGAGGTGGTACATAAAGTGGCCAGATAAACTTTTGCTCATCAACACCGCGACTGGACAAATGAGTGGAGCCGAGTCTTATTTAGTGATGAAAGCAGTTTTGTTGTGAATTGCATAGAAGGAAGGGAGAGGATCTGGAGGTATCGAGGAGAACGCTAATCGAGGAAACTTTACTGAAAGAGGTGTGTTATGGCGGAGGGTCAATTTTTGTATGGGGTGGTATATGTTTAGAAGCACGCGCGGAGTTAATACTTATAGAAAATGGGTCTTTAGCTGCACAAAGATACGTCGCAGAGATCTTAGAGTCCCATGTATTGTCTTTTGCACCATCCATAGGCGAATATTTTTATTTATGCATGATAATGCGCGGCCCCACACAGCGCAAATGGTTCGCGACTACTTAAATCAGGCCCAAATCGCGCAAATGGATTGCCCAGCAAGATCACCAGACATGAATCCCATAGAGAACGAATGGGACGTTATCGGAAGAAAGATAAATGGAAGAAACCCCTAAGATCGTCCAAGGATTAAAATTCATGTTAGTGCAAGAGTGGGAGAATTTGTCGCAAATAATGATTGATGACGTCATTAAAAGCATGAAGGATAATATCCAGACTCTTATCTGAGCCCGTGGTAGCAATACGCATTATTAATTTTCTTAAATTATTTCTGTAAGTTTTTAAAATACACGATTACATTTGACAAAACAGAAATTTCATTTTACTGTATTTCCGTCTAATTGCATTTGCGTCATTAATTGAAGTATTTTTTACTCAGTTTTAGTAATTTGTTATAAATTTGCCACATTTTGAATATTGAACAATAAAACATTCAGTTATTATAATATTTTCTAAGAAATTCAATATTTAACGCGTGTTCCTCTAATACTGCCAGCGTGTGTATTTAAAAAAAATGAAAAAGAATTGTCGCATTGCTTTGCGAAATTTTTAGTTGCATTGTGTTTGTAGTCACATAAACTACCACTCGGCTTCGTTTTCGGTAGCACTCTTGATATATCCAGTATGTATACATATTTTTTGATTTCAAATTAATAACTATAATGTTATTACAGGTGTTCGATTTTATTGTAAAATTAATAACACAAGCAAAGAAGAAATCGTCAGTGATATCATTGGAAGGACTACATCACTGTTTGAACAGAACTATATTGTTCTTACTGTCACGCTCCACTGACTCCATCGCAGATCAAATGTCGGTTCTCGAAGCTCTTCATAAACTAACCACCAACAGGTATGGAATATGTCATAATTATAATAAACATATTGATTAAAAATAATTGATACGAGTATGTGGGGCTTATCAAAGTTTATCATAGATGTTGTTTCAAATATATGTAAATTGATTTCGAACATAATCTTTATATATAAAAATGAAACCCGTTTCGCGTTGTCACGGCATCACGTGTGAACGGCTGAACCGATTTGGCTTATTTTGGTCTTGAATATTCGTAAAAAGTTCTGGGAAGGTTTTAGGAATGAGAAATATTGGAAATTTTCTAAGGAAGATACTAAAAACCTTTTTTTGGGTATCGTTCAAGCGTGATGCGTCCAGCCAATATAGGATGATCTTTGTTTATTTGACGGGAGACGTAAAAGATGGTCCAGTTTCAACTACCATCCAACGTAAAATGATCTATCTTTCCATTGTCTTTCATTGACGGCTGACGAAATAGAACAAAATTCAAAAAAATGTGTACAACGTGTATATAATATTATCTAGATACGGCGTCTTGCGCGTAATTTTGTTAAATGTAAATAAAACGATGTCCATATCTACCAAAATAGCCCATTGTTATTTAGATTATTGCAACAGTTTTAAACAAGGTATACTCTATCGTAGCGGTTTTGCCGGAGTACACCAAAATATATCTAATTATAATTTTTCGTTTTCATAAACGACATTGTTTTTTGAATTGATACTTTTAGATGCGCTGGGGGACAAATTTAAATTCCGCATTAGTATTGTTTTCAGACTCAAGTATTAAAAAAAATTGTACGTTGATGCCGTATCTAGACATTATAATGAAACGATATGCAGTTTTATATTTTTAAATATTTGTTTTATTACTTAAGGCAGTATGAAGGTTTATTAATTTGTATATGGTAACGTACTAGACGCGACTGCCAACAAGTTTACGATGGTCACGGGTTCAAATCTCAGGGCACACCTCTGACTTATCGGATTAATTTCTACGTCAAATAAAATCCGCCAACCCGCACTAAGGCAGCGGGGTGGACTATATCTTCTTCTTCTATAATATAAAATGAATCGCAAAATGTGTTGGTAAGCGCAAAACTCAACAACGCCTGGACCAATTTGGCCAATTCTTTTTTTAAATAATCATTATTACTTTATTACTAACAAAAAGTAATGGCGTGCAATATTATTTGGAAAAACAGCATTTTGGTGCTGAATTAAGGGAAGGAATATTGGATGAACAATAAAAAACGCTTAAGTTTTTAATGTCAAAATTTCATAAGGCAATCTTTATATGTACATATATATGGAGAGACGGGATTTATTAGAGTGGAAGGTACGGGAGAGGACTGGGATAGCTGACAGATTTTGATAGGACCAAATGTAAATGCACGTTATAAGACGGGATGGATAATAAAGAGAAAGGACGGGACGGATCGGGAAGAGATTAAACAGACGGATGAGACGGGATTGAGCCGGACAGTAGGACAGCTACGTCAAGTTTAGGTATACAAGAGTTTATACGAAAAATAACATGTATTTGGTGTGGAGTGGAATCAAAAAATATATGCACCCAGGCGAAGCTGGGCCGGGCCGCTAGTCCTAAATAAATTACACAAGGCACTAGGTGGTCATTAACTGTTATTAAATTCAATAATTTCATTAAAAATAAACATACCTGGTGGTAGGTCTCTAATATGTGAGGCCGCCTGGGTATTTACCACCGCCATGTCTATTCTTCCGCCAAACAGCAGTGTAAATGTACTTTTGTGTTCCTGTTTGAAGGACATTGTAGCTGGAGTAGTTACTAAACGACGAGTGTAGTGCAATACTAATCATTGCCTTGTAATTCATTATGTTGTTTGGTTTTGCTATTGTTCATGAACGGTGGTATCGCTTACCAACAGGCGAGTGGCATACTCAACTCGAAATTAATTGCCACAAAAAATGTATATGTATTACCTTGCTACACCTAAAATAAACTTTTTGTACATTGTTGTATACACTTTTAAGTGATTGAACATTAGGTTATTCTAACTACAGATATCAAATTAATTACTTTTTTATCAGGTTACTAATATTCGGAGCGGGTAATCACGAGCTAGAGTTCATCGGATGTCTAACATACTGCCTGCTGCAACTGAGTGCCAACATGAAGATAGCACTGGACTCGCACATGCGCACCACATGGCACGTCAACCCCAGCGGAGACCTCGAGTCTAGGGACGACAGACTTACTACGCATCAGGTATGGACAGTTTATGTCGATACATCGATATTAAGGTGCTATCGTTTGATTTTTATCGATAATTTTGTATATTTATTCCGTAGCTATGGAGTTGTACTCGCAATCAAAAAATGTTATTGACATTTTAAACATAACCCACTTTGTAGTTAATGTAATCGTAAATCTCTACCACTTGTGAAAATCAAAATACGAAATTGATCAGGATATTGAGATGACTGATTTAATTTTCGCGTCCACTACGTTGGATTTTAATCTATATCTCCATCATAGCTTCTATATCGATATAAAAAATAAATATTTTACCATTTCAACGGGAGTCTATTTAGTTTTAGGTGTCATATAATAATGTTCTATTGGCAATATTGAAAAACTACTTTTGAATGAATGTCTCGCAATATTGATACAGGTCGCAACTTAATGGCTGGTGCGGCGCGGCGTGTGTGGGAGGAGTTATATGCGTGCAAGAAGCCCGCCATTGAGGAGGTGTTTAAAATAACTCTGATAGCTCCCGCGGGTAATGCTAGAGCACCAGACCTCACTACAGTGAGGGAACAACTCAACGAGAGTGCGCATAAGCTGTGGATCACTTATATTGATACTGAGCGGAAGGTAGGTCGTGCTTACGCAGTCTCTGTGATGGAGACAAGACAATTTGTCCCCTTCTTTTTGAAGATAATAATAAGAAAATGTTCCGTTTAAAATCTCCAAAAAAATATAGGGTAAAATGATTACAATTATATAAGTTTCTAATATGACTTTATTGATTAAAATATTTCGTTCTTAAAACACGGTGTGATTGTCTTTCCAAATAATTTACAGCTAAGTTAAATATAACGACTTAAATTCTCATTTTTTTGTTACTTTATGAAAAATACTGGTGGTAGGTCTCTCATATGTGAGCGGCCGCCTGGGTAGGTACCACCGCTTTGTCTATTTCTCCCGTCAAACAGTAGTGTAAATGCACTGTTGTGTTTCGGATTGAAGGACATTGTAGCCAGAGTAACTACTGGACATATTGAGACTTGACATCTTACGTCTCAGGATGGCGAGCGCAGTGGAATGCCAAGCATTGCTTTGTAATTCAAGGTGTTGTTTGGTTCTGCTACTGTTTATGAGCGGTCGTATCGCTTACCATCAGGCGAACGGCATGCTCGTCTCGCTATTCATAGCAATAATAAAAAAAATAGTATACAAATCAAACTGCAGTATTTATTTAGTCAATTAGTACGCACTTTCACGGTGGCACTAACGGCCTCGGACGACTTATTTAAGTTCCTGATTATAAGGAATCTGATGTTCAGCACCGCCTAATTATGTGCTGATACAACTACGATCTGTTGGTTTTTTGTCATTAACAGGCAGTGTACCGCGTCCCATGGGAACTTCACAATCAAATCCAGTCGAAGATACAGAAAGTGACAGGCGGCCTGACGCGGCTCGCTTCGCGCACTAAGGTGAAGAAGGAGGACTCCGCCAAGCAGCGACAGAACCCGCCGCGTGACCACGCGCTCGCGTATATGCAAGACCATGTGCAACTTGTTAGGTAAGTTTTTTATATTGGTACGGTAGTGCAACCTAAATAACGTATGCACCATAAAGATCAGCATATTATGTTCAATAAAATATGGTATTCACTTCATTTTTATTTATCAAAAGGTAAATACTTCAAATTATGACAAACAAGAATTTTGTATGCATTTAAAATTAAACAAGAAACAATCGTTTTAAATTTCGTAGTAGGAGTAAAAGAAAAGGGATGCAAAACAAATACTAGTGACGTCACTAGCCTTAACATGTATTACAGTGTGCGCCTAATAAGGTACTGTAAGATGTTTTCCATTATTTTCTTCCCACTCTTTAATTAAATACACTTTTAATTGTATCATGTTATTAGCTATTTAATACTGTTTAGGCAGAAATATTTTATTTTAGTGATATTTGTGTTTATGCGCAGAATAGAAGAAAAATCAGTCATAGACCTGACATGATCAACTGACATTTCTACTGGTGATAGGTCTCTCATATGCCTGGGTGGGTACCACCGCAATGTCTATTTCTCCCGTGAAACAACACTGCTTAAATGCACTGTTGTGTTTCGGATTGAAGGACATTGTAGCCAGAACAACTACTGGACATATTGAGACTTAACATCTTATGTCCTCAGGATGGCGACGCAGTGAAATGCCAAGCATTGCTTTGTAATTCAAGGTGTTGTTTGTTTTGCTTCTGTTCATAGGAGCGGTCGCATCGCTTACCATCAGGCGAACGGCATGCTCGTCACGCCATTCACTGCAATAAAAAAAATAAACAAAATATATCGTGTTATGCCAGTATTCTAAAATAAGTATGAAGGTGAATTCGAATCGCAACTTGTATGTACGTATCACTGTGTCAGGATTTTCACCATCGTGTACAGTGGTCTATACTAGCTAAGTTTCAATAGTCTCTCTTACAGTGTCACTTGCTAGACAATACAAAAATTTGATGAGTTAAATGGTCTGCGAGCGCGAGTTTCAACCGCCGCTTCGGGCACGCAAATAGTAGATTTTTTGTGCAAAGATGGAGCGAAATGAATAAAAGTGATTACACCTCTATATGAAACTACCAATTATATAATAATGGAATATAAATTACTTAAAAAAAATACATACTGGGTATCTCAAGACTGCTACCGAAAACGAAGCCGGGTGGTAGTTTTAGTGACTACAAACACAATGCAACAGAAAATTGCAAAAAAAGCGTCAATTTTTTTCTTATTTTTTATATACGCTATAATTTTAGGAAAAAATGTATTTACTATCTAAATATGGTTATGGGAAAAAAATAACAAAAAAAATTGACGCTTTTTTTTGCATTTTTCTGTTGCATTGTGTCTGAAGTCACTTAAACTACCACCCGGATTCGTTTTCGGTAGCAGTCTTGATATACCCCTGTATATTATACAGAAACAATAAAAAAACATAGAATAATGACATACACATTCTCAACGAGTTCATAAATAAAGTTAAAATTATTTATTTTATTATTATGTTTTATATATTTTATTTTAAAATTAAATCAAACGATACGAGTGGCTATTAACACGATAGCACAAAAGTGATATACACAACAAGTTTGAGTTCTGTTAGTATTGTGTGGTGTTGGTTAGTACTTAGTAGTGTAGCGGCGTGTCGTGTGTCGCGCAGACAGGCGTGGTGCGCGCAGGCGGCGGCGGCGAGCAACACGGTGGCGCACACCACGCGCTACGTGCAGGCGGAGTGGGAGGCGGGCGCGTGGCGCGAGCTCACCCGCGAGCGCGCGCTGTGGGGCCCGCCGCGAACCCTCGCCGCTCGACAAGTGGGCGCTCGACCTGCACCGAGGGACCCTGCCGCATGCGCAAGATGCTGCGCAGGAACCATCTCTTCTATCTGCACTACCCGTACAGGCCAGACCTCGACCATCCTGAATATGTAAATGTTTATTTTATATTATTTTATTTGCATCGCCAACTTAGCGTATAAATACAAGTAAATTATACAAGTACTAATATAGCTTTGCTGCATGCAACACAAAATAAGTACTTAACTAGTACACATCCTGGCTTCTATACTTCTCTTTCAAACACACGCTGGAATTGGGTGTATGTATTATGCCAAAAGGTTAAAGATTTCGAAGTTATTAAGTATGTAAATGTGATTTTTGGAGCTACATTTTTTGACAAATATATTGATTTTAAGACTAAGTTTGGGTCGCATTAAAATATGGTTTTCCGCTGTTACTAAGTGAGAAATACTTGAATGAATATTTGAAAATGAAATCCAGTCAGTACTAATAACGGCTTAGTTAACCTAAAAAAATAAAATGTGTAAGCATCAATGTCTACTTATTGCGAACTATTTTGGTTCCTGACCTGTTAATAAAGTTCATGAAGAAAGAGGAGAAAGAATGGTAACCACATTATATCACTTTAATTGTTACTATTTTCTGTAGAAACAACTAAAGTAAAAAGTGGCGCAAAGCTTGGACAGCAAGGTAGTACTACCGGGGTGTACCAACAGTGGCGAACGGCCGGCAGCTACCTCGGCGAAGCTGACGGCTTGGAAGCCTCCGACCTACACGAATTTGAGAACAAGCGGCAAAGTAAATTATCTGTGTTATATTCTTTAAGCAAAGTGAAAGGCAAAGAAAATGAGCTTATATCAATAGTACATAATCTTTACTAACTATTTGGATCTCTTAGACCTAAATTAACAAACTAGGTTTATGAGTCTCTAATAGTCACGGCTTTTTTATTTTAAACTCTCTACGACATGGACATAATTTATAGACAGTTTTAAAAACCTATTTTAGCTATGGAATTTTTTGTCTTCTTCACTTTAACTGAATTCAAAAGTCGTTTGAAAAGGATTCAAATAAGCTCTTCTTCTACCTAGTGTTATCCCGGCTGGTGCCAAGTCCGCCTTCCGATAAATTCTTCTTAAATCCGCAAAATATATTAGTAGATTTGTTTCTTTAAAATATGATTCTATTAAATGCCAGTTAACAAATATTTATTTCTTCACAGTAACAGTCAAAGCGCATCATTAGAGGTGACGAATGAAGACGGTTCGCCATCAGACTTAGTGAGTAGCGGAGTGGTCAGTCGCGGAAACAACCAAACTTCTAGCGAGGTGAATAAATATTTTACTCAAGTAAAGGACTTATTAAGATTTATATATTTCATTATATGTAATGCTATTTATTCAACTGTAGCTAATGAAGACGGACCCGATAATGAGGATGAAGATGAACAGCAAACTCCACCACCGGACAATCAGACATTATTGAGATTATTAGAACACCACGAGAAGGTATAATATTTAAAGTCTCTAACGCCCGAATACTGGAAACGCCTTTTAAATAATAAGTTGCTCTTAACAGCGCACGGCCCACTTAGCCAGTACATTTAAGCGGAATTAAAGTTGTTAAGCGCAACTTATATGTAAGTTGCGTTCCAGTATTCGGCCGTAAAAATATATAAAAATATAAAATTCAAATATACCGGGTATCTCAAGACTGCTACCGAAAAAGAGGCCCGGTGGTAGTTTTAGTGACTACAAACACAATGCAATTAAAAATTTCGCAAAGAAACGCGACAATTATTTTTTATGATTTTTTAAATTTTTTTTTTTTTTTTTTTTATTGCCTTGTAGGCAGACGAGCTAGCGGCCCGCCTGATGGTAAGCGGCTACCGCTGCTCATGGACCTCCGTAGTGCCAGGGGACCAGCACAACAAAGTCGCTGCCTACCTCGAGGAAAGTACTCTCCTTAAACCTCGTTGAAGAAGGACAGGTCATAGCGCTGAGGAAACACCGATGCAGGGAGTTCATTCCAGAGCTTGCACGTACGTGGTAGAAAAGGAACGCTGGAAACGTACCGTTCGGGAACGGTACGCCTCCAGGTTGTTGGAATGAACTCTACTGCGAAACGTGTGGTGCGATGGTACATAGGCGACGGTGGTACCAACTCAAACAACTCCTCGGAGCACTCCCCATGGAACAAACGATAGAACACACAGAGAGATCCGAAGTCTCTCCGCAGTCCTAACGGTTCCAATTTGTCCGTGAGATCGGGATCATTGACTATTCGACAAGCTCGTCGCTGCAAGGAGTCAAGTGGGTCGAGCTGGTATTTTGGGGCACCTGCCCAGAGGTGGGAGCAGTACTCCACGTGGGGCCGGATTTGCGCTTTTTAAAGCGTCAATCTATGACCCGACGTAAAGTACCGCTTGGCTCTGTTCAGGATTCCCACTTCTTGCTCGCCAGTTTGGCTTTGTCCTCCAAATGACTCCTAAACTCTACCTTGCTTGAGAATTTCGATGCCAAGGATTCCAATACTCTCGGATCCTTGGAGAGTAACTCCTTGGAATTGCGGCGCCATGACAAAGGGGTCCTTCTTCGCAGTGAACACGCAAACTTGTGTCTTCGAAGGGTTAAATTGAACTAGGTTCAATTCACCCCATTCGGAGGCCCGCCCCAGAGAGCTCTCGACTTCAGACACAAGTTGACCTCCGTCTTTCCATAATGGAATCCCGAGAGTGGCTCCGTTGGCCGATGTACCGCGCGTCACTCGTACTATCATCTGCATAACAATGCATGCTATCAATGGACAACATGTCATTGATATGCAGGATAAAGAGTGTCGGCGATAGCACCGATCCTTGTGGAACACCAGCATTAATGGTCATGGTCTCGGAGCAACAGCCGTCCACTACGACTCTTATGCTCCGACCATCCAAAAAGCTGGCGATCCATTTGCAGAGCCCCTCAGGAATTCCATACGCAGGTAGCTTCGCCAGGAGGGCGCGATGCCACACTCGGTCGAACGCCTTCGCAATGTCAAGGCCGACCGCAATCGCCTCACCCCCACTCCCCAAAGCCTCCGCCCAACGGTGCGTGAGGTACACAAGAAGATCACCAGCCGAGCGACCGTGACGGAAACCGTACTGGCGGTCACTAATTAACTGGCGATCCTCAAGATACCTCAGGAGCTGAGTGTTTATAACTCGCTCCAAGACCTTGGAGAGTAGGGATGTGACAGCAATCGGCCTGTAACTCGAAGGGTCCGAACGGTCACCCTTTTTGGGGACAGGGTGTACATTGGCGACCTTCCACGAAGCTGGAACCCGGTTGGCTTTATAGGAAAGACGGTAAAGGCGCGTGAGCACGGGTGTCAACTCAGGGGCGCACGTTTTAAGAACCACTGCGGGGATACCATCTGGCCCACTCGACTTATGGACGTCTAGAAGCCTGAGCTCCCGTCTGACAGCACGCTGGGTGATTTTTACGTCAGACAGGAGGCTCCCACAACGCGGGATGTTCGGCGGTGTGGCGCCCCCGTCATCCAAAGTCGAGTTCGAGGCAAAGAATTGGGCCAAGAGATCGGCCTTCTCCTTTGCACTGTGGGCCAAACTGTTATCGGGCTTACGCAGTGGTGGGAGACTGGACAGGCAGAAATTACCCTCCACAGCCTTGGCGAGCGACCAAAAAGCACGACTCCCAGAGGGATAGCTCTGGAGTCGCTCGCCAATTCTGCGGATGTGCTCCGCCTTGGCCTTAGCTAAGGCTCTCTTGTAAATATCGTCATTTTTGGGTGGTAAATCCATAGTTTTTGCTAAAATAATAATTTAAACTCATTTATACCTTAGATTATTGATAAATAAAAGGGTATACACTATATTTTAGGAAAAAATGTATTAACCACCAATATGGTCATAGGAAAAAATAACAAAAAAAAATTAACCAATACCAGCATTAATCCTTATCCAATTAAATAGCTTAAATACATTGTTGATTTAATAAAGATCTATATGGTCCTTTACATCACAGATTTAAATGACTATTTTCGAAGATATTACAGATTTAAAATTGCGGGACGTAGCGCTTGCTGCGGCACTGGCCGGCCTGGGCGGCGGCAGCGTGCCTATAGTATAGGAAGGTTTATATGTATATTAATAATACGTACATATATATTGTACAGAATCTATTTGTACCCGGGCGAAGCTGGGCCGGGCCGCTAGTATCTTTATATAAATAACGATTCAAACTCGCGTTGTTTGTTTCTAAGCATTTGTAAAATATAATTTTCCAGATATCCCACATGTTCCGATGTGCGAGAATACAAGGTTTAGACACAACAGAAGGGCTGCTGTTATTCGGCGAGAACACTGCTACGTCATCGACGGTTTCACTCTGCTCAAGAACAGAGAGATTCGCGCCTCGACAGTTGCCCGGACGACTACGAACCGATACTGCCCAGCCAGGGAATACAACGGAGCAATCAGAGACAGTGCTCTAAATTTTTGTATGAAGACATCCGGTAAATATTGTTTTTATTAAATTGCTTTTTCTTTTCCTTTTTATATTAAGCCTAGCGGTCCGGGCCGGTTCCACCCGGGTGCAGATGCACTTTCCAAAGTGGCTGCCAAAATGTTCAATTCCGCCTATAAATTTAGAATATCGACCAGTCGGAAAATCGGAAAATGATACATTTCGTCATATTATGTTCTAGATTTTTACTACTGGTTCCATCCTATAGGTCATACCGTGATTTATAAAGCCTATATGGATATATAACACAAAACTATTTTTCAATTCAAACCAGTAGTTCCTGAGATTAGAGGTAATAAACAAACAAACTCTTCAGCTTCATATATTAGTATAGATAAAATAGTAACCACAATTCACCAGGTGGTAAGTGTATTTCAGTCTAGATAAGAGTATCATCCGACATGAGATGGCATGCCTCGTGGGTAGACGTATACATTCCGGTCGTATGTGTCTAGATGTACACAAGACAAATCCGAAAACACGGTTCCACTTATAATGGTTCTTAATTTGTACATGGTGGGCTGCTATTTGGTCGTATATTAGTTATGTGTGAACTAATCTCGAATATGTGGTTTTAAATGTAATATTGTGTTACAGGGAAGTACACAAAGAAGATATTTGTTGCAACCAATAGCATTGGAAGTGTTTTCCAGCGATGGAGGAATTATCTACTCGCTTTTCCAAGAAAAGTGAGAAACAAGGTAAAATCAATTTTTTTTGCATTCCAATGACGTAAATTATTTCCACGTTGATTTAGTGACAGCATGTACTGGTTATGTAATGGCCCCACATTAAGATCAATTAAATCTTTTGTCGTGGTTACCAGAAAGTACACGAAATCTTTAGGGTCCTTACGTACACCCAGACCTTCCTATAAGAACTTCTATGGTATGTAAGTCCGCCAACCCGCACCTAGTCAGCGTGATGGACTATATTATGCCTTAACCACTCTCAATCGTACTGTCGATTGTAGAGGAGGTCCATGCCCTGCAGTGGAACGTATACGGGCTGATAGTATACTTGGTGCATGTATGTATGTGTGTGTGTGTGCGGTGCCGGGATCGAGGCCGTACTTAATGATGTTTGTGTGTGGTGTGCAGGTGTACAGCCGGTTCAGCGCGCTGGCGACGGGCATGGCGGACAGCGCGGCGGGCTCGGTGGCGGGGCAGCGGCGCGGCGTGGCCGTGGAGCAGCCCGGCGGCCTGCTCGCCACGCTCATCGGAGACACCTCCGTCACGCAGAGATGGCTGGTAAACGCACGATACACTCTCATTACTCTACCATACAACACATACAAACACAATCGTGTCTGGTCTATCATATACGGCCTTATTCATAGACAGTTCTAAAACCTATTCGGTCTTATTACAAAAAGCGAAATAAACCTTGGTTGAAACCTGGTCTAATAAAACCAGTCTAATCTGCAGAACCATGGTTTAAATTTACTTGTATTACAAAACATAAATAAACCATGGTTCTCTTGGTTCATTCTTTGAACCGTGGTTTATACACCAACCACAGATTAATACAAATAATATTCGTTCAACGTGATATCATTCCATCGCAACGTTCCATATCCACAGAAAAGAATACATTTTAATAAAAATTTAATGATTTAATAATGTTAGGCGTATTGAACCTATGGAGGGTTGGACATTTTGCTTGAATGTCAATATTGTTTGGTATATCGATTACAATTTAATTAATTTTTTTTTTTATTTAGTTCATGTTATATTAGCTAGTGACACATCCAAACACGTGTGATGGAACGTAACATTCTGGCGCGTTACATGAAACCATAACAATAAACAAAACTATCGCGAGCTAAATAAGTTCATTTAGCATTAGAATGCATGTACTATTTAGTCAATGAAGTATCTGAAGTGAGGTGATATAAAATAATTGTCGCTTAGGTAATTACATAGTAATCTAATGTAATTCGTGTTGTGTTGGACCTACAAAATGAAAAATGGTCTGTGAAGTTGAGTAATGAGGAAATAGTGAGGTAAACCAACATTATTATATGGATGATTACATTGCAAAAATGTTTTGGTAAACCTATCCTTTTGCGTATATTTTTATCGGAAAAAATCAAAACAGGGTTTGACGCGGTAGACGTGTTTTGTTGGACCGACATGGCGTTTTTTATCGCTCAAAGGCTGCAAAATCCTTAAAAACGAAGAAGTTCATATTTAATATCAATTTTACAGTATAAGTAACATACTACGATGAAATAGACACTAAATCCAAAAGAAATATTTGGAAGTTTACCGATTTAGACCACGTTAAACTAGAGGCGGTCAGGTTTAGCGATAAACCATCAAAAAGGCCATGGTTTATCGTTTAAACCACTTTTTGTAATATGAATTTCATATAAACCATAGTTTATGCGATTTAAACTAAAGTTTTTAGATAAACCACGTTTTGTAATAAGGCGGATTTTGTTTTCTTTATTCCTGTGTTTTAATTATATTGTTCGTTTCTACAAATGCATAACACACTATTAAAATCAACGCTCTAGAGTAGTTTTAAACATTAACAATATCTATATCATTATTGCCACAATAACTGTGGTGTCATCCCCTGCTTCACAAAAAACTTCTAAGCCCGCTTGAAATGTGACAGCTGCACACACGTTACGCACAATAATGCGTATATGACGTTGACGTTTGACGTTCATCGTCTGTCATTCCGTTTTATTTTGAAATTAATACTGTCACATACATGGAATATATGGCCTAACCCTCTTAATCGTACTCTCGATTGTTGTCTGTACCCTACAATGGAACGTATATGGCCTGACACATTACAGTACCTGTCACACGTATATTTAACTCGTAATACTTATTTGCAGCGCGGGCGAAATATCGAACTTCCAATACTTGATGCATTTAAACACTCTGGCGGGGCGTTCGTACAACGACCTGATGCAGTACCCTGTGTTCCCGTGGATACTCGCTGATTATGACTCATTAGAACTGGACCTCAACGACCCGGCTACCTTCCGGGATCTCACCAAACCTATGGGCGCACAGAGCCCTGATAGATTGGAGCAGTTCAGAAACGATACAAGGTAATGGAGTTGTATAACTCTTAAATATGTATAATATTATGTTACTTTGTTCAATTTGATGTTTACGCCAGCCACTTACTAGCGATTAACTTCTTCACAACTACAACACGTTCTGATGCGATATTAGCAGAAATTAAGGTTCAAATGATTTTGTGAAAGACTATTTGAATAAATAATATTTTGATTTGATTTAATTTTAGCTGTAACTGTAACTCGCATAATACAATAATGAGGTTTTAAGAGCGTATACACCTTGCGCGCAAAGTCAACTATAGGTATTTCTTCGTTAATTTCACGCACACATAAGCGACCAAAGCTGTGTGCGTAGAGCTGCCGCGTCGGCTCGCTATACAATCGGCTCAAACAACTTTGATCCGTGCGCTTCAAATATTCAATTGAAATGTAACTGTAATATAATATCATAAAAATATTTTATTTGCATTATAAGTAGACAAATATTACTTTGCAAGCAAAGAATAATACAAATTTTGGATACTAATCATATTTTCGTTATTATTACATTGTTAAGTTGCATTCAATCAGTGTTCAATCAGTATACACTACGGACGTTTTATTAATAATTTCGTGTTCGAACACATAAATAGTGTTAGGGGCCTTACAACCCCTTACAATTACGAAATATATTTAATTTTATATTACAATACATAACATAATTTAGCCTCGGAATTACATCCCATTATATTACCTGAAACATAATTTATACTCACTACAAAATCATTGTAGGTAATAAAAAAATATATATATATATTTTATTACCAAAGTACTAGTATGTGGCAATCGCAGTCCGCGCGTGGCTATTTTTACTACGCACGGCAAAAATCGACTGCAGCCAGGCCGGAGCGACGAGCGATACGTCCTCCCTCTAGAAGGCCTTGCGGCGGTCTGATTTGATGCAGGTTGGACAGCGTGTTTTATAGTGGTTTTTAAAATATTTGTAGAAAACATGAAAACTATTTTTGTTGAAATATAAAAATGGCAATTTATTGATAAGATGTTATTCTATTATAATATGCAATTGCTATAAAAAATTATGTACGATAAGTTGGTGAAAAAAAAATGTTCTTGACGAGAGTTTCTGAATAATTTCGCATTGTTTAAATTTTTATTTTTCAGGAACTAAACACAAAAAGATTATTTTTCTTAGCAAAATCCCTACATAAGGGTCTTATTAGTCTGATAATATTTTTATTTTCATCTTATATTTAGTGGTTTCGGATATCTTAAGCTTCTAAATTGCCATTTAAAGCCTAAATAACGTAACTTGTGTTCAGTAATCCGTATAGTACTCACAAATTATCCATCAATCTATAATGTTTTCCACCAAAATCCCTAGATGACAACCTTTTCTAAAATTAGTAATAATTATTTTTCCTTTAAATTGTTTATTGGTGGCTATTAACTCATTTGAAAAGTCCTGTTTTTAAGCCAAAAAGCGCGTGCAGGGTATAAAACGCTCTTAATGTGTACGCGTGTTACAATTTAAGCTTTACAGAATGAGTACCTTGAATTTGTTGGCTCTCTGCGAGTCTCACAAGTGCCGACCGCAGCAAACTCGCAAACCACGTACACACTTTTGCTGTATGATTAAATACATACGGTACGGCTCGCTAGTGGTTACTCGGCTATAAATGGCAATAAAAGACTTAACAAAGTCAATCAGATGTCTTTCACTAAAGCACAGTGCAGTATCATGGTGTGTCTAATCATACTAATGAGTTCTGCGCATGGTGCTCCTCTTCATAGAAACTCGTAATACTAAACATTAAACAAGCAATTGACTGTTCTCGTTGCTCTGAATTATTAAAAAATATTTAATATTTCAGTCGCACACTTGTGACTTGACACATACTGTATATAAGCACCCGGTAATTTATAACTTCGTTAATTATAGTAAAAATTGTTTTAGGAATGGGATGACCCGCACGGCGAGACGCCTCCGTACCACTATGGCACTCACTACTCATCGGCGATGATCGTGTGCTCGTACTTGGTACGGATGGAGCCGTTCACGCAACACTTCTTGCGGTTGCAAGGCGGTCATTTCGATTTGGCGGATAGGTAATATATCCTTAAAACATATTTGTATAATATATCCCATCAAAAACATCCTGTAAAAAATTCCAAGTCTCGCAGCTCAGGTTTTCTACCGCAAAAAGTTGTGAGATGCATGTAATACCAAGTCGATTAATTTATTTAGTCCTTAAGGGACCTTCTATAGAAAGTTATTACGTTAGTTATTTCCATATCAATATTAAAAATTCTTTACGTTTTAAATAAATAGATCGACTTGGCCAGTAGCATTATGTATAAATTGTACGATACATTATGTTTTCATGCGATGGCCAAGTCGATCCATTTATTTAAAACGTAAAGAATATTTAATATTGATATGGAAATAACTAACGTAATAACTTTCTATAGAAGGTCCCTTAAGGACTAAATAAATTAATCGACTTGGTATTACATGCATCTCACAACTTTTTGCGGTAGAAAACCTGAGCTGCGAGACTTGGAATTTTTTTACAGGATGTTTTTGATGGGATCTCACGTCTTTTTGTAGAATCCTACTTTTTTCCTTTTCGGTACTTCTTACTTTTAAAATATCACTAACGATTTTTCTTAAAGCCTCTGTCTTATGGATTTTTCTTATTTTTGTAGGTATCAATTTATCACAAATATAGCGGATTTGATTATTAATGTTCTTTCTTTCATTGTAATTGATATTTTCGAGTTATTTAATCTATTTATTTGCAAGTTTTTCTTCGTCATGTTTTTTCTAGAGAAATGTTGTACAGTTTCATGGGCTGAATACACCATTTCCCTCTCTATATCCCCTCCTATTATGCCTCATGTATATAGATATATATCTACAACTATTACTCCACTATATACGGGTACAATGATTCATTAACTGCAAATGTAACTTTGTAATCCTATACATTTATATGGGATTACAAAGTTATTCACGCAGTTGGTCTATCTAGAAAACTAGACACAAATTATGAAATGTTTGAATTTTCCCTTACTTTAGACACTAAACACTAATTATATTCTAAATTTGAAGGTTCTATGTCTGCTAAAGTGCCTTAGACTTTTGATGATCGGTCAGTCAGTCAGTGAGTGACAAAATTACGAAAGTTTGACACATTATAATTCTTAAACTACTAGTTCAAATTGAATGAAATTTTAATATACCGTGTTTACGCAATGCCTACTTAGTAACTGAAAATTCAGGCTTCTTGCTTTAACCACAACGAAGTTATGGGGGGTTGAAAATGGTCTGAATTGCTTCGAGAAAAGGATGTTACGGCCTATAGCTCGACTTGGAGGGGGCTCGGCCGCGCCCCCAGATTTAGTATTTAATTGGCGAAAGATTGCATAAAATGTTTGATTTGTTCTAGAATGTTCCATTCGATAAAGGAGGCATGGAATTCAGCGTCACGACACAATATGGCTGATGTGAAAGAACTGATACCAGAATTCTTTTATTTGCCAGAGTTCTTGGTTAATTATAACAATTTTGATCTTGGTAAGTAATTATTTTGTATTCGTTTGATTTATATTTCATCAATGAATAGTGGTACTTATTGACCACAATGTAGTTATCAAAGAATACTTTAAGGCTCAATTGCACAAACTAACTTTGCCAATACCTTTGCCCTTGAAACTGTCAATTCCATACATTCGCAAGGTCAAATACATCTCAAATGTATGGCGATGACATTTTCATAGGCAAAGGTATTGGCAAAGTTACTTGGTGCAACTGAGCCTAAGAATAGGCTACCACTGTCTCACATTAAAATCACATGAAGCGATGACTTTGCTGTCGTGTTTCGAAGCCCAAAGCCTAATTCCTCTCACTCTCGTCGTTGCCACCCTTTTTCTACTAATTTTTAATGGCTGACCAAGCCACTATTTTGTCGTAAGCGCTCTTAAGGGGCAGTTATTAGTTATTGGTAAGCCACAAGCGTTTTTATATTGTATCATGATATAAACCCTTACATCAGGGTGCATCGGTTTTTCACGCCCGGTCAACTATTCCGCTTGTATAAAGCGCAGGTCGGGCCGGGTATGAAGTAATCCTCGCATCTCTGGGATGGATTTGCTCAGTACCTGCTCAATACCTTTGATGGATTGCAGCAAGGGGGCCATCCGCATTGTAAATCATGCATACGTTACGAGCAACTTAGAATCTCTACAATTGCGGATGTTGCCACTAAGCGTGTTCTCGCGTCTGTACCACGGTGAATGCTCTGAGGGATCGTTTAATTTGATCCCCTCCTCTCAATGCCTAAAAAGAACCACGAGTGCTGGCTAGCGACGCCATATATTGATGGTTCAATCCATCACGGCGCGAACCAAAATATTCCTAAATTCTTTCTGTGCCGCACCGTCAAGCTATGGAATTATTTTCCTTCACACGTTTTCCTCCTTTCTCTAATTCTGGGTCTTTTCGCCGTAGTCTAAAGAAGCATTTTAGCAGGCATAATGATATGGAACATCCGTCTGATACCATTCGATAGTCTGCTTGGATGGTATTTGCACTTTCCATCATGTGCAGTCCAGTCATTAACCGTGACAGTTTAAATGTATACATATATATATATATATATATATATATATATACCGGGTATATCAAGACTGCTACCGAAAACGAAGCCGGATGGTAGTTACAAGCGGTAGTTACAACAGTACAAACACAATGTAACTAAAAATTTCGCAAAGAAAAAGCAACATTTTTTTATTATTTTTTAAATATCGTCGGGTTTGCGTGGTAAACTCATAGTTTTTTGCTAAAATTATAATTTAATGCCTTGCGTACTACAGCGTGTTTAAAATAAAAGGGTGTACAGGGGTGTATTTAAGAAAAAACTATATATTTACCACCCTAATACAACAATAGAAAAAAAAAAAACAAAAAAATCGTTTTGAAATTATTTGCACAAAATTTTGTTACATTGTGTCTGAAGTCACTAAAACTACCACCCAGCTTCGTTTTTGATAGCAGTCTTGATATACCCTGTATATAATGTACAGAGGATGATAGAAATGTCGAGTGACATAAGCGTGTGTTGAGATTATGTATGTATATGTTATAGGCCAAGTGATTAATGCAGGCAGTATTCATAATGCCGAGCCATATCAGGCCAAGTGATTAATTACAATCTAAACTCCCCTATTTATCACATTGCCCGGGCATTATGAATGGCTACATGATGATCGGGCAGTGTGATTAATAGGTGATTTTTTACGTGGTGCGCTGCCGCATTGTCGCATCAGCGATGGACCCATGAATTAGAAAGGTTGAATTGATCTGCTTATGTTTAGTTGCTTTTTAACGTCCGAAACATTATCTTCAGAAGAAAATTAGTGTACCCACTTTATGGATCAGTTAGGTCGACTGTGTCCCAAAACCGACTCGGAACACCCCGACTTCACGTAGTCTTTTGGCTACCGACCCTAGAGTGTATATAAAAGCCGGAGGCGCGGAGGGAGAGCAGTTACGCAAGGGCGAAGGGGCTGAACTTCCCGTAGCGCCGGAGACGATGCAGAAGCTAATTTGTATTGAAAACAAGTGTTTTAAGGGTTAGGTTGCTATAATAGATATTTCACAGGAATGGTGCGTTACCTTTCATGTGAGTGGTACCAAGGGAGATGCGACACTCCCTCCACTCCTACCAACCCAACCCCTCGTGCTGCCCTATTCTAAATTCTACTACTTCGGCTCATTGTTTTGATTTTGATTCGCTTTACTTCACTCTGCCCAATAGGCACTTGGCATTATTCATAATGCCCGGGCAATGTGATAAATTGATTGGTTATAATCACATTGCCCGCTCTTATTGGGCATTATTCATATTGTCCGGGCATGATGAATAATGCCCGATTAATCACTTGGCCCATAACATATACACAGTCAGGTCATAAGTATTGTCACCCAGTAAAAACTTTTCTTTTAGAATGCTGGCCACAAAAAGTTTATTGAATTCGAATTTCGAATTGTTCATGAAATAAAAATGTATACTTTTTAGAATTTTACTCATTTTTAAATATGGAGTAGACGCTTACAGAAGACCGTGTTGCAGTTATTGCGTTGTATCGTTGCGGTTACGCGCCAATTCAAATTTTTGACATACTGAAAAATTTGAATATAACCAAAAGATTCGTTTATCGTACCATCAAAAGATACAATGAAGACTCTAGTGTAGATGACAGGTCAAGAAGTGGTCGCCCTCGGTCTGTTAGGACTCCAGCAGTGATAAAAGCTGTGAAGGCGCGAATTCAAAGAAATCCCAAACGTAGGCAGAAACTGTTGGCCCTTCAGATGGGGTTAAGCAGAACCACGGTGAAAAGGGTGTTAAATGAAGACTAAGGGCTTCGGGCATATCGAAGAAAAACAGGACATCGTTTGAATGCTCGTCTAATGGACCTGAGACTGAAGAGATACCGCGCTTTGTTGAAGCGGTACGCGGGAAAAATATCGGGAAATTCTTTTTTCAGATGCAAAAATTTTTACCGTAGAAGAGAGCTACAACAAACAAAATGATAAGGTGTACGCAAACAGCAGTGAAGAAGCGAAAAACCGTATTCCGCGTCTTCAACGAGGTCTTTTTCCATCCTCGCTCATGGTATGGTTGGGAGTTTCTTATTGGGGCTTAATAGAGTTAAATTTTTGTGAGAAAGGTGTAAAAACGAATGCAGTTGTGTATCAAAATACAGTCCTGACGAACCTTGTGGAACCTGTTTCTCATACCATGTTCAATAACAGGCACTGGGTATTCCAACAAAATTCGGCGCCAGCTCATAGAGCGAAGAGCACACAAGACTGGCTGGCGGCGCGTGAAATCGACTTCATCCGGTACGAAGACTGGCCCTCCTCCAGTCCACATTTGAATCCGTTAGATTACAAGATATGGCAACACTTGGAGGAAAAGGCGTGCTCAAAGCCTCATCCCAATTTGGAGTCACTCAAGACATCCTTGATTAAGGCAGCCGCGATATTGACCTCGTTCGTGCTGCGATAGACAACAACTGGCCGCGCAGATTGAAGGCCTGTATTCAAAATCACGGAGGTCATTGTGAATAAACTTTAGTGTCGTAAGAATCTATGTTTTGTTAAGTTCATTTTGGTATATAAATGGTTTACATAATGAATAAACTTGTTTCAATTATTTTATATTAAACATGTGACAGAATTAATGACCTGACTAGGTATATGTACGTGTGCTGACTGGCAGGCTGCAAGCAGTCCGGCGTGTGGCTGGGCGACGTGGTGCTGCCGCGCTGGGCGCGGGGCGACGCGCGCGAGTTCATCCGCCTGCACCGCGCCGCGCTCGAGTGCGACTACGTGTCGCACCGCCTGCACCACTGGATCGACCTCGTGTTCGGATACAAGCAGCAGGGACAGCCAGCCGTCGACGCGTGCAAACGTCTTCCATCACTTATTCTACGAGGGGAACGTCGACATATACAAGTACATTATATACTGCATTATATTTATATACTGCTACCATCTCAATTCAATACATAATATAGAGGATTTTCCCTGATTAAACAATCTAACGAATAGCAACACGCTCTCAAAAAGATAAAATTATCCGTGTTAATGTCATTTCACTATACTTGTCGATAGAATTTATAATTTAAAATCTTCAATTAATAAAAACTAATTAAAATTAATCTAGCTTGATAGATACACAATAACATGTTAAAAATCTTATAAAATCATAAGAATTTTAATATACCGGGTATCTCAAGACTGCTACCGAAAACGAAGCCGGGTGGTAGTTTTAGTGACTACAAACACAATGCAACCAAAATTTCGAAAAGAAATGCGACAATTATTTTTTATGTTTTTTTAAATTTCGTCATTTTTGAGTGGTAGTAGTTTTTGCTAAAATAATAATTTTAAACACTTTTATACCTTTGATTATTTGTAAATAAAAGGGTATACACTATTATTTAGGAAAAAATGTATTTACCACCCAAATATGGTCATAGGAAAAAAAAAACAAAAAAAAATTGACGCGTTTTTTTGCAGTTTCTTCTGTTGCATTGTGTCTGAAGTCGCTTAAACTACCACCCGACTTCGTTTTCGGTAGCAGTCTTGATATACCCTGTATGTACATTACATTGCCATATATTATGTGCGTGGTGGTCTGTTGGTAAACGGACTAGACGCGGCTGCCAACATGCTCATGGTGGTCGCGGGTTCAAATCCCAGGGCACACCTCTGACTTTTCGGAGTCATGCGTGTATTGACAGTCAATCACCACGCACTAAAACGGCGAAGGAAAACATCGTGAGGAAACCTGCATACCATAGCGATTTATAAAAATTTCTATGGTATGTAAGTCCGCCAACCCGCACTAGGCCAGCGTGGTGGACTATATGGCCCTAACCACTCTCAATCATACTTTCGATTGTAGAGTAGGCCCGGGCCTTGCAGTGGGGCGTATATGGGCTGATACAATACAATGCAATATCATGTACATAAATATAAGTACACCAGCAGACCCATTACGGCATGTGTTGATCATAAAATATTTTGGGTATTAATTTGCTGTTACACTAAATTCAAGTTTAAACAAAATGTACTGGGACACTAAATAAATTTAAGTTGAAACTTAGATTAATAATGTATGACTCATTTTTTTGAACTTGCCGAGATCTTATATAGATATAGATTACTAGAAATTCACAAAATTACTTATTTCTAGCATTGATGACCCCTTAAAGAAAAACGCGACAATCGGTTTCATCAACAACTTTGGTCAAATACCGAAACAGCTGTTCAAAAAGGCCCACCCGAGCAAGAAGATGTCTCAACGCAGCTCTACCATTCTGGACCCGAACAACATCATACCATCGCAAGGCATCACTCCGCCAGAGAAACTGTTCTTCCACAACTTAGATAACTTGAGGCCGTCATTACAACCCGTGAAAGGTTCGTGATTTTTATATAACTTCATAATATAGTGAGTTTGCTTCCAGTAATTGACACAATTTTATTATTTTACGTCAATATACGGGCGTAATCACGACCAATAATATAAAAGACATAAAAATACATTTGGTTTCTAGTAATTTACAGCGCTTTTTTCATTTTATGTCCTAAATATTATTTTAAGTTAATATACGCCCGTAATCACGAACTATAATTTGTAAGAAATTAAAATACAGTAAATTCTATTGATATAAAAACACAGATCACTTCCAATAGATACCGCATTACGATAGTTTTGTTTTGAACCGAAAACGCCAACGAAGGGAACTGCGCGGGGGGTGGGCGGGTTGCAGCGCGGTCACGTGGACTTCAAATCAAAATATTCTTTATTCAAATAGTCTTTCACAAGATCTTTTGAATCGTCCTTTTCTGCTACCACCGCTTCGGAACGTGTTGTGGCTGTGAAGAAGAAGCGGCGCAAGAAACTCCCTCAGCAACACGAACTGTCTTCTTTTTTCTGTCTTTTTCTTTTTTTTTTTTATGTCGCCATTTACAATTAAAATGATTCATGTCACAAGTTACAATAATGTCAGTTTTGATTCAAAACATGATAATTTATTCCCAAGCAGTTTTATCTTCCACATAATCTGAAATTCTATAGTATGCCTTTTTACAACAGCTTAGCTTTTATTACTTTTTTAAACTTATTAATTGGAAGTTCTCTTAAACTGTTGGGAAGCTTGTTAAAGAAGCGTACACTTTGACCCATAAAAGAATTATTTATCTTGTGGAGACGAGTAACGTGTGAGGCAAGATTATGTTTGTTCCTAGTGTTCTTACTATGCATGTCACAATTACGCTTAAATTGAGTTATATTTTTACGAACATATAATAAATTTTCATAAATATATTGAGATGCAACAGTAAGAATATCTACTTTTTTAAACTTTTCTCTCAATGAAACTCTTGGACCAAGTTGATAAATGGCCCTAACAGCTCTTTTTTGTAAAATAAAAATACTATTTATATCCGCAGCATTTCCCCAGAGAAGAATGCCATAAGACATTATACTATGAAAATAGCTGAAGTAGACAATTCTTGCCGCTGCCTCATCCGTTAAACGCCTAATGGTTTTAACTGCATATGCCGCTGAACTTAATCTACCAGATAGTTTATTGATATGCGGCCCCACTGGAGTTTAGCGTCGACCGTAATGCCCAGAAACGTAGTAGACGCAACAGGATCCAATTCTTCACCGTTAATTTGTACAGTGGTAGATAATTGCCTAACATTGGGCAGTGTGAATTTAATACATTTAGTTTTCTTAGCATTAAGTAATAAATTATTAATATTAAACCAATGTACAACTTCACGAAGGGCACTGTTTACTTCATCAAAATCTAATTGTTGTCTTTTAATTTTAAATGTCAAAGATGTATCATCCGCAAACAACACAACTTCGTGATTATTCCCGACGTGATAGGGTAAGTCATTTATGTAGACCAGGAATAGAAAAGGTCCCAGAATTGAACCCTGCGGTACTCCCATAGTGACCGCAGATCCTCCAGAAAGTTTTCCATTAATATCAACCTTCTGTACCCTATTGCTCAAATAGGAGGACAAAAGATTGAGAGCTCGGTTCCTGATACCATAGTGGCGTAATTTCCTGACCAGAGTGTCGTGCTCTACGCTGTCAAAGGCTTTAGATAAGTCACAGAATACACCAAGTGCATCCTGCGACTCTTCCCAAGCGTCATAGATTTGTTTTAGGAGAGATACTCCCGCGTCAATTGTTGATCGACCCCTCGTAAATCCGAACTGTTTCTGGTGTAGCAAGTTATTGGTGTTGAAATGTGTTAATAATTGAGTAAGAATTATTTTCTCAAATAACTTGCTAAGCGTTGGTAAAATTGAAACAGGTCGGAAATTGGTCGGATCCGAGCTGTCACCGGACTTAAAAGAGGCACCACCTTGCTTTGTTTCATCAGGTCAGGAAAAACACCAGATACCACACAGCGGTTGAATATCTCTGCTAAGTGGGGTGCTATATGCTCAATGATTAAAGATATATTAATTACAGAAATTCCCCACAAGTCTGCGGTCTTTTTTAAACTAATTTCTTTAAATGATTTTAATATATGCTGCGGCCCAATTTGCGAGAACTCAAACGCCACGTTACATTTAGGTACAAGTTTTTCAAGTATAGATAAAGCAGACCTCGAAGATGACTGAAGATGTTGGGTGGTATTTTTGGGAATATCAGTAAAAAATCTTTCAAATTCAGTTGCTACTTCCAGATCTGCTGTACAACTCCTATTATTTATTTTAAGATTAAAGTTATTTTCACGTACCGAGTTTTTACCAGATTCAGAATTAATAATATTCCAAGTAGTTTTGATTTTATTGTTAGACATTTTGATTTTATTTCTTAAATACAACGATTTAGCTGTGGAACAAGCTCGTTTGAAAACTCTGGAGTAATTTTTTACATATTCCTTAAAAGTCGGATTTTGGTTAAACATTCTTTCATTGTACAGATTATATAGTTTATTCCGACTTTTAAATAAACCAGTGGTTGCCCACTCACTAAATGTCACTGGAGAGATGAGGCAAAGTCGATAAATAAAAAAATGTATCGATAGTTCGATTTGCCAGTGAGTTCATGTGTTATGATCGCTTCTATAACTTAATTACCAACTTGTTAAATGTTTGATAATATTTTTTCACCGGCCTGATCTGATAAATTATACCAACCGGCAACCGCTAACTACGAATGAAATAGGATTAAGATTTATACTTTAGTATGTAACGGTTTTATTTCTATTGTTCACCGTGTATTTTTGTATACCATAATGGCGAAATACCCAAATTAAGTGTTGATATAAAAGTTCAGATAAAAATATGAAATAGTAAATAACTAAACCTCACGCCCTAAAGGGCTACAATAACTTATTCCGTTTTTTTGAATTTTGACGGCGGCTGTAGTAAATGTAATATCGACAAGTGACGATGAAACCCACTTGACGAACTATGAATGTTTTTGAGACGATATATACAACGTATGTTAAAATTAGTGAAATAGCTTATGCTACTGATTCTCAATAAACTTAGTATACTAAAACTTATGATAAATACCCTCCCATTATATTTGAAAACATATACAACTAGAGGCAAAATAGGAAATTTAATTACGCCAATGATAATAAAAATATTGTAAAAGTACCTTGTTAACAAATTTAACTATTTCAAATTACATAAAATAACTTAATTATGGTAATTTGCAATTTTTATTTAAACCAATATATCTTTTGTGACATTGTCATTTAATAAAATTAATTTACATTATTGTTTTACAATATCGATATTTCTGGGAATTATATTATAAACATGCGTCAAAACACTAGAAGAACGCGTGATTTCGCCAAAAAAAGATGGCTTATTACGGTTATTGCTATGCGAAAAAGAGACGGCTGATTCTCCATCCGAACTCGACTGTTTGACATTGATACATTAACCAGTATAAATTGAGCTCGCTCGGGACCAAATTAATTTAAAGAATATTAGTTATGATGAAAACTTATTGCGTTTTTTTAGATACTTTATTTTTTTGAGTTTTTGCACACCATTTTATTGAACAAATCATTATTAACTGTAATACTATGTTTCCAAAATGTAATTTTCGCTAACGTGCGACGACATGTGCGGGTCCACTACTTGGACGACACTGATGACGCGACATTTGGCATCGGTTTATATCTATCTGATAGCTTATATGTGTTGGGCGCAACCGCTGCCTTGCATTAGGTATCTATTGGGAGTGATCTGTGTATAAAAACTACCCTGCAAAATATTCAGATTTAGCCTCTGCCATTTTATGTATCACATTTTTGTTACAAATACGGATGCGGGACTGAGTGTTAAGCAGTTGTGTTTGAACCTTTGTAGAATTTGAACTTGGAAATATAGAACATAAAATAAAATTAGTTTCCTTTTACTCGGCTTTTCATTATGCTTGAAGTATGGAGTCATTGTGTTTAAAAAGTTAAGCTTAACTTTTCTCAAATATGGTCAGTTTTATTTAATTGTTTTTTTAAATTATTTCATATAATGTTGCTTGTTCCAGAGGTCAAAGGCCCAGTAGGTCAAATATTATATACAGAAAAGGCAATTCTAGCAGTGGAACAGAACAAAGTGCTGATGCCTCCGTCGTACAACAAGTACGTGGCGTGGGGCTTCGCGGACCACTCGCTGCGGATTGGCAACTATGACAACGACAAGGCGGTGTTCGTGTGCGAGACCGTGGCGCAGGCGTGCGGCGAGATTGTTACCTGCGTGTGTCCCTCCGCCAAGACTATTGTCACCGCGGGGACTAGCACGGTAAGTGGTAACTCATACTTACATCATGAATATCCAAATATGTTTATTAAATGTTACGTTAATAGGAACTTGGTGCGATATCCGTAAATTACAAGTTTTATTAGTTAAATCGTTGATAAGTCAACGTAGTATAATCGAATTCGTAATGGTATTGAGTAATCTATTTGAATATGAAATAATCGTTTTTATGCAGAGATCTTTCAATGCGCTTAGTATTTACAATTTTCACGAAACAGTTTAATTCAGTATTTGGTCGTAGAATTCATGTATATTGACGTTTTGTTACTTTGCTACAACCTGCGATAAGTTCACGCTATCATCACTATCATTGAAATTTAATCTATACATATAAATAAAGTTGAAGTGTCTGTTTTAAAAGTGAAAATAAAAAAAATGTCCAACTACATATCGTTATATACACGATACCTGTGCCGAAAATGATATTCAAAAAAATTTTGTCTGTCTGTCTGTCTGTTTGTTCCGGCTAATCTCTGAAATGGCTGGACCGATTTTGACGGGACTTTTTTTGTCAGGTAGCTGATATAACAAGGAGTAACTTAGGCTACATTTATTTTAGAAAAATTCTTTTATTAAAATAAAGTAATGTTGCAATGCCCGCGCGCAGCTCACGCCCATGCCACCAGTGGGCCGTCACGTCGGGCGCCTCTCACCAGTTCTCCCACCAACGAATCAATATCACATTACAAAATATTGTATATAAAGAAATTTTTCAATAAAGCTAATACAAAAAACTGAAAATAAATGTGTAACGGGAGTTTACCGCCGTTCGCTAAGAGATGGTGCCACCCTAGAATTAAATCGCGGTATGGTTTCGTTACAAATGTTGATAATTAAAATAAAAATGCAAAAACAAAAAAGCTATATAGACTAATGAACTTTTTTGTTAAATTCCACGCAGGCGAAGTCACGGGCACAGCTAGTTATAAATATAATTTATAGAGGTATTAGACTGATCCTGTATGGTACCAAAATACTTCCTTTTTAATAATTTAAATTATTGACCATCTTATAAATGTTAACGAACAAACGTTCTGTTTTTGGAAAAACACATTATATTGTTATCTGTTTTCGAGAATGTGTGGGTTTAAGAAATTTGCGAATTAATCATATTTTCAAACATCACATTCAGATTTTGACAATGCTATATGTTTTATTCATAGGTGGTAACAGTGTGGCAGTACTGGGCGCGGCGTCGTCGCCTCGCCGTGAAGGTGTGCCTGTACGGGCACGAGGAGGCGGTGACGTGCCTGGCGGCGAGCCCCGCCTACAACCTGGTGGTGAGCGGCAGCCGCGACGGACAGGTCATCGTGTGGGACGTGGAGCGCGGCGCGTTCGTGCGGCAACTCATACCCACGCATAAATACGGACCGCCCCCGCCCATCTCGGCGCTGGCTATTGATGATCTTACTGTGAGTATTTTTTAACTGATTGTTCCTAGTATTCTTTTGGAAGTACATACGTTGAATGCATGTGTATATTGATTTGTCTTGCGACGCAGTCTTTATCTATGAATGTTGTCCAAAAGTGATTTATGATAATTTTATTTTGTAGCTATGTTATTATATTTTATTTTTTTAAATCTATGATTTGCTTACGTTTAAAGTAGCTATTGTGGATTTTCGAGTTTTAAAATCATTGAGTTCTTTATTTGCACAGATTTGTTAAAATACACTTGGTAACTATAACTTCTCGTAGTCATATTATTTTAATGAAAAAATAACACAAAATTGTCGGTTCAAAGTCTTTTTAATTCGGGATCATACGAAGTCGGTAAAAGTATGTGAGCAACGGAAACCACATAGTACATTATGAACGGACAGCATAATACAATATTTATACATTTTATCATTACATAATATTGTGGAACAACACTTGTAAACATATTTGAGATGACCTATATCCACAGTGAAGAGTGTACAAGTAGACATGTATGTATTAGAATATGTACCGTTCCCGAACGGTCCGTTTCCAGCGTTCTTTCCTACCACGCACGTGTAAGCTCTGAAATGAACTCCCTGCATCGGTGTTTCCTGAGCGCTATAACCTGTCCTTCTTCAAACGAGGTTTAAAGAGAGTACTGTCCTTAAGGTAGGCAGCGACTTTGTTGTGCTGGCCCACTGGCACTGCAGAGGTCCATGAGCAGTAGTAGCCGCTTACCATCAGGCGAGCCGCTAGCTCGTCTGCCTACAAAGGCAATAAAAAATATGTTTGTATTGTCGTGCAGGGCGACATAGCGACATGTCGCGGCAGCTGGGTGTACGCGTGGTCCATCAACGGGCAGCTGCTGGGCGCCGTGGACGCGGCGGGGGGCCGCTCGCGCTCCACGCAGGTGCTGTGCGTCGCCTTCAGCCAGACGCGCGAGTGGGACCCGCTCAACGTCATCATCACCGGCTCCTCGGACGGAGTCGTCAGGGTACATACACAACTCACTAACTATATGCTTACTACTATAGAGTATAGCGTGCTTTACTGATACAAAAATATCTATATATTTAATAGCTTTAAACATAAACTTTAGAAAAGTAAAAACGTGTCAGACTTATCGGATTCAACATAAAGGATTACATTTAAAATTTTGAGTAATCATGTATCAAAAATATTACATTAAATGTAATGTTTATATTTATACAAACTTTTCCTTTAATCAATAAAAATTTAACTGTACCCTAGTTGAGTTAACCCATTTAAGATCTAAATGGCATTTTTGTTTACCGTCTGGAAATTTTACGGAACCTTAAAATAACGGCGTCCCTAATGAGTCCGCTGGCTAAGTGGCGTTTCAGTATTCGGGCGTATGTCCAGTAGTTATACTGGATTCAAAATTCTTCAAACCAAAACACAACAGTGCATTTACGCTGCTATTTGACGGAGAAATAGACATTGCGGTGGTACATAGTCAGGCGAACTCTCGCATATGAGAGACGTACCACCAATCATCAATAGGCTATTTGAATAATTTCTGAAAACCATACCACATTATGAAGAGGGGTCTATAGACCTTACAAATAAAAGTTATTTTTAATTATGATATTTATATAATTTAAAAATAAATTTACAAAATACACTGAATCATTACACAGTCAAAACGCTCTGTCGGACAATATGGCGTTTAGTTCGTAAACATCCGCTCCACAGATTCGTTCGCATACGTCACTCATTCTCAAATCGACCATAGCTCAATTAATCAATCAATCGTCCGAATGAGTTTATGCCAAAAGAATTATTTTTCTTTCTTCACATTTTATTACATTGGACATGTTAATATTATTAATTCACGGGTATAAATGTCAAATAAAGCGTTTTAAAGGTATTTTTAATATTTAATTTGGATCTCTGCCGTTATCAATCCCATTTATTTCCTGTATGTGAGTAGTTCATACTAATCCATGACGTCATAGCCAATCAAAATCGTTTACGATCACGTGGCGCGAACTCAAAATCAATTAAATTGTAATTGTGGTTTTTAGCCAAAATATACAATATTTTTAATGTATGATAGTGAAATATGTTTTATAATTAAACTATCTACACGGATGGAAACAAATAAGTCAATATTTTTTATACAGTCAAATAGCCTATTGCGCGCTAGTAAATTAAATAGCACCACTGCTTTTAAATCAAAAAGTTTGCAACGCGGAATACCAATGGCAACCATGGTTTTCTATAATATGTCTTTAGTCAACCAATGCCAGAATACTCAAACGCTACACAAATATTAAACTAAGCACAATAGGTTCTTAAGTATTCGGGCGTAACTATTGTAGATGAATAATACTTACTTTCCTTTTACAGATGTGGTCCATAGATTACGTAGTGGAAACGGCTGAAGAACAATCGGAGAGTATGGACGCGCTCAGCATTGACCCCGGTACCAGCTCTATGGATGCCGAAAAAGATAAAGGAGATTCTACAGTACCTACACAAGAAAGCGAAGATACTAAAACGGAAACTGAAGATATATCAGATAAGAAGCCGAAGAGTGGGGAAGGCGAGCCCAGTGAGACCGAAGCAGCTATCAAACGAGTGGAGGAACTAGTCAAACAAATGAGTTTGTCGCAGGAGAATGAAGGTTGGTTTGTACTTATACTTTTTTATAATGTACATATATCGGATCACTATTAGAATTTATAAAAATAAAATTGTGAATATATCGCATACAAGCAGATCCTTTTTGTAAAGTTGCAAAATGAATGATCGATTTCTTTACCATACACATTCACCTTTCTGACTTAGGTACGGTAAAGGACGAACTCGCGCTCCAACAAATTACAAATTCTGTCAAAATCATTGTAATATAATATATAATGTGTCCCTAAGAACTTTATATCTTTATAGGTGGTGGCGGTACCCTGACGAAATCAGGCTCTGAAAGTTCATTATCTGACGCATGTGAGACCAGCGCTAAAGAGTCGGCTCGAAGGCATGAAGAGAAAGACGTGTGCAGCGACAACGAGGAACAAACGTACCCCGACAGAAAGGACGAACACATCGACTCGTGCGACGAAGTCAAACAGGAATACGATAATGAAAAGGACATGGAATGTGAGAAGGAGAATATCACGCATAGAAATAAGCTACAGAAGCAAGGAAACGTCGTTCTACGACGCAAGTCAAAGGCGAATCCACTGTATCGGAAAAGTGAGTTTTTGTGCCTCATAAATATTTATTTGCATATTGCATGATATTATCACATTAGAAATTATGGCGTTTTGAGCTAATTTCCTTATTTAAAACAACGGAATTAATATTTGTATTTTTGTTTTTAATAGCATACATTTTCAATAACCAAATACAAAAGACGTAATAAAATTACTTATCACGCTCAGTGCAGTACACGCGTATAGTGTTTTTCTGTGCGCAAAGCATAAGCGGCGGTCACACGACATACATTGAACTAGATTTATAGCGCTAATAGTCTAGCCAAACGCGCGGGACGTTGTAGGGTCGACAGCAGTTGTATTTGTTTGTATGGAACAAGTTACTCATAGCCGATCTGACGAACGTGATGACGGCGCGTTCTATATTCCGTGCTAACAAATAGATTACAACTTATTTGCCCCCGTTGACACCTCGATAATTCCACGTCGCTCGTCGTCCCGTCTTGCCTGACGTTTGGCAAGACCTTAATATGAAATATTTTGTCTCAGGCGGTGGCAGTATCGGCGAGTCAAGTGAGTCGAGCTCCATGGACGTGGGAGGCGCGGCGTCGCTGGAGAGCCGCGAGGAGAGCGGGCTGCGCGCCAGCAAGTCCGACACCAGCCTCACCGATTCCTTTGTGGTGGTCTCCGCCCCGGCCTCCCCCGCCTCGTCCGCCGCCACGGCCAACAAATCGCAGAGCAAAGCCGCCGCCGCCTCTGCTGATACCGGTTAGATTTTTTTTTTTTTATCGTAACGACTCGTTTGATAGGGTTCTTAGTTGGGATGGTTAGATGGATAGAAACAACGATTGTTGGGGACCGGTACTTCCGTTCAGAGGAATGCAATAAAAAAACTAATTCAGTATGAAATGGTTTTTATTATAATATATTTATTTCTTTACAAGTAATATTTAATTTCGTCGTTAAGTCGAACGTGTTTGACGTTGCTTATGTCGCGTGCAGGTGAGAGCAGCGTGAAGTGGGTGCGTCGGCTGGTGCTTCGCGGCAAGCTGACCATGCACACCGCGTACGAGCGGCGAGACAACGCCAGCCCCGCCGCCGTCACAGCCGTCGCCGCCGCGCGCACCGGCCGGGGACTCGCCGTCGGAGACGCACGCGGACGAGTACGTACACACATGCACACGTACACACATATACACACACCTGCCCTGGCGGCGGAGACGCACGCGGACGAGTACGTACACACATGCACACGTACACACATATACACACACCTGCCCTGGCGGCGGAGACGCACGCGGACGAGTACGTACACACATGCACACGTACACACATATACACACACCTGCCCTGGCGGCGGAGACGCACGCGGACGAGTACGTACACACATGCACACGTACACACATATACACACACCTGCCCTGGCGGCGGAGACGCACGCGGACGAGTACGTACACACATGCACACGTACACACATATACACACACCTGCCCTGGCGGCGGAGACGCACGCGGACGAGTACGTACACACATGCACACGTACACACATATACACACACCTGCCCTGGCGGCGGAGACGCACGCGGACGAGTACGTACACACATGCACACGTACACACATATACACACACCTGCCCTGGCGGCGGAGACGCACGCGGACGAGTACGTACACACATGCACACGTACACACATATACACACACCTGCCCTGGCGGCGGAGACGCACGCGGACGAGTACGTACACACATGCACACGTACACACATATACACACACCTGCCCTGGCGGCGGAGACGCACGCGGACGAGTACGTACACACATGCACACGTACACACATATACACACACCTGCCCTGGCGGCGGAGACGCACGCGGACGAGTACGTACACACATGCACACGTACACACATATACACACACCTGCCCTGGCGGCGGAGACGCACGCGGACGAGTACGTACACACATGCACACGTACACACATATACACACACCTGCCCTGGCGGCGGAGACGCACGCGGACGAGTACGTACACACATGCACACGTACACACATATACACACACCTGCCCTGGCGGCGGAGACGCACGCGGACGAGTACGTACACACATGCACACGTACACACATATACACACACCTGCCCTGGCGGCGGAGACGCACGCGGACGAGTACGTACACACATGCACACGTACACACATATACACACACCTGCCCTGGCGGCGGAGACGCACGCGGACGAGTACGTACACACATGCACACGTACACACATATACACACACCTGCCCTGGCGGCGGAGACGCACGCGGACGAGTACGTACACACATGCACACGTACACACATATACACACACCTGCCCTGGCGGCGGAGACGCACGCGGACGAGTACGTACACACATGCACACGTACACACATATACACACACCTGCCCTGGCGGCGGAGACGCACGCGGACGAGTACGTACACACATGCACACGTACACACATATACACACACCTGCCCTGGCGGCGGAGACGCACGCGGACGAGTACGTACACACATGCACACGTACACACATATACACACACCTGCCCTGGCGGCGGAGACGCACGCGGACGAGTACGTACACACATGCACACGTACACACATATACACACACCTGCCCTGGCGGCGGAGACGCACGCGGACGAGTACGTACACACATGCACACGTACACACATATACACACACCTGCCCTGGCGGCGGAGACGCACGCGGACGAGTACGTACACACATGCACACGTACACACATATACACACACCTGCCCTGGCGGCGGAGACGCACGCGGACGAGTACGTACACACATGCACACGTACACACATATACACACACCTGCCCTGGCGGCGGAGACGCACGCGGACGAGTACGTACACACATGCACACGTACACACATATACACACACCTGCCCTGGCGGCGGAGACGCACGCGGACGAGTACGTACACACATGCACACGTACACACATATACACACACCTGCCCTGGCGGCGGAGACGCACGCGGACGAGTACGTACACACATGCACACGTACACACATATACACACACCTGCCCTGGCGGCGGAGACGCACGCGGACGAGTACGTACACACATGCACACGTACACACATATACACACACCTGCCCTGGCGGCGGAGACGCACGCGGACGAGTACGTACACACATGCACACGTACACACATATACACACACCTGCCCTGGCGGCGGAGACGCACGCGGACGAGTACGTACACACATGCACACGTACACACATATACACACACCTGCCCTGGCGGCGGAGACGCACGCGGACGAGTACGTACACACATGCACACGTACACACATATACACACACCTGCCCTGGCGGCGGAGACGCACGCGGACGAGTACGTACACACATGCACACGTACACACATATACACAAACCTGCCCTGGCGGCGGAGACGCACGCGGACGAGTACGTACACACATGCACACGTACACACATATACACACACCTGCCCTGGCGGCGGAGACGCACGCGGACGAGTACGTACACACATGCACACGTACACACATATACACACACCTGCCCTGGCGGCGGAGACGCACGTGGACGAGTACGTACACACATGCACACGTACACACATATACACACACCTGCCCCGCCGGCGGAGATGCACGGGGACGAGTAACGTTTCACGGGCAACAAGCAGGCATGACAAGGCGGCGACGCGAAGATGGTACGACTCGAATAGGTCTTTTGGAGTTATTATGCACTTGTCAAAAAGTTACAGGAACAATAACAATAAATAAACAATAAATAAAAAAAATCTTGTGAATGACACATTGCACAGACGAACCGAGACCCCCTCGTGCTTAACGTAACGACCCTGTGTGGTGACATGTTCAGTAAACCCAATATATTACAAACTCCAAAAGACCAGTTGTCCTGGCATTGTATTCCTGTTACGCCCGCAGCTTGGCAAAACCATTAAAGTGACATTGCTTACCTGTGAAGTCTTGGCACGGAGAGATGTAATAGACGCACCCTTGTCTTCCGTCTCTATATCTCCCAAAATTTGACTGGAAGTTATAATAAATTTGCGTACCTTTAGCGTTTTATCAGTTGTGGCCGTTCTACGTCTTATTAATTTGCCTCCTGATTTTTTTTTTAATTTTATTTTAATTTTAGATATTTAGGTGGTCTGCGCCCGATATGTCAAGTGCCTCCGGAGCCAAAGGAGGTCCGGCTGATCATTGGATTCGAGACGACACCGCGCCACATTGCTCGCAATGTCAGGTGAGTAACAAATCTACTTTTATTAACCGACTTCAAAAAAAGGAGGAGGTTCTCAATTCGACTGTATGTTGCTTTTTCATGCAATGGCTGCTGGTCTACATTTTACAATGACTTGATAATTTATTAAGCAGCATTTAGGCCGTGGGTTTGATCCCGCTCCGAGACATGTTTTCGGTTTTGGGTGTCTTTCAGACTGAAAAATCTCGTTTCTGATTCCCACGACAGTTATTAAAGCCAAAAACAAAGTATAGTACTACAGATACTACGAAAAAAACGTCATAATTCGCCCATTTTATAGTCGTAGGCTTTTGTCGTGACCTTGTATGTTCCATTGCCCTAATTGGCCAGTTAGCCGCATTTAGTATCCATGGCCGATGTTTATTCTATGCGTAAGACGTACGTCTTATAATGGATCCTCGGCATGAGGCTTACGGGATATAAACAACTCGTGACTACTATGCAATAAACAAACCTTAAACCAGATATAACATGAAGCACGTCCATCAGGTGCGGTTCACAGCGCTGGAGCGTCGCCACCACTGCCGCGAGTGCGGCGCGGTGTTCTGCGGCCGCTGCAGCCGGTACGAGGCGCCCGTGCGCCGCCTGCGCGCGCTGCGCCCCGTGCGCGTGTGCCAGCGCTGCCACGACTACATACACAACAACAGGGACTAGACAACACTACTACAGAGAATAACTACGCAACAGGGACTAAACACTACACGACAGACTAACTCCATACACTACAGAGACTAAACACTAAGGTTGATTTTAGAGTCACGCTGACCGCACGCCGACTGTCAGCTTAGCTCAGCGCGTAGTTTACGGTCAGGGGTCAGCACTGACAACTACACGTTGTTCTAAAACGCTCCTTAGAAGCTCATACATTTCAACTGTCAGCGTGGACGATCAGCGCGCGGTCAGCGCGACTCTAAAATCAGGCTAAATCCTACATGCACACTCACGCCCTTATTCATATACTCACGTGATAATCGAGAGGGTAGTAAATAAAACGCGCGTTTTTTGAATTTACTGATTTGGAATAGAATTTGTAATCGATAAATAGAAAATATCGAATACTCTATAATCGATAAACACAAAATATCGAATACTACGTAACCGATAGACAGAAAATATCGAAATATTACACTTTTAAGTTACGTAGATTTATGAAATCGGAATAGGAAGAAAGAATGTTTAATTTACATTCCAAATCAATACGTTTAAAAAAATGCGTGCCTTTAAATTTCCGCCCTATCGATTACAACGGCAAAATAGACAGTTGATAAATCTATTTTACTTTTCAAATGTTTTGTCTTCTTTGCTGTAACTGAACGCAAGTCGTTCAAAACAGACAAAACATTCGATAACTTAAACAACTCTATAAATTGTCTATGGATAAGGCCATTACTATATAGTGCTATGTATAAAAAAAATATTCGTGCGAGTTATTATAATCGCCAATCTAACAATATTATGTGAAACAAAGATTTGCTCTTAGGTTAGTAATGAATTGCAAAAAACATACTAGTATAAATTGTAGTATAATAACTGGTCAATCAGCAATACATTCTTCACATCGGAAAAGTTATTTTACTTCAATTATACCAGGACATAAACCACATCAATTTGTGCATTGATCGGACGACATTAATAATTCACACAAAAATTACGGCCTGATACGGTTAATGAAGCCGCTTTAAGTGGCAAAATATTGCCTTACCTGATCAGTTCCAATATACAGAACTCGTAAGGCCATTCTTGATTGATTTCATCAACTTATAATACTTCCAATAAGCCAACTAGTGAAGTCATAAAATATTTTATCACTAAATAGACTATGTAAACAGATAGATATTTCCAATACGACGGACTCCAAGAAGATAACTGTATCAAAATTAAAGAGTTTTTCCTAAATAATATACAAACATATACTCAATAGATCCGTAGTTTCCTTGCATGCCAAATAACAAATAAAATAATGTACAATTATGTTCTTGGGGCCTAATCAAAATGTTGTGAAATTCTACTTCCGAGCATCATGGTTTTGATATAAATAAACACCATTACAAACATGTATTCCAAACTGACCGTATAAATATATTTTTTTGGGAACACCTAATTAAATTATCGAAAATATTTATGTACATTTATGTATATTATATACTTTGCGGTCTAGTCATTGTTATCAAATAATATCATGAAGTACAATGATTTAAAAAACAAAGATAGTTTCCACAAGCGCGAAATATCTTATAAATTGGAAATAAATAAGGAAAGGAGACGGAATAATACAAATAAAATGAAGGAAAAGACAAAATATGGGCGTTTATGATTTTGAAATAATTTATTAGTATTCGAGCATTTAGGGAATACCAAGGCAGCAGCTAATATTAAAACTAAAGTGGTACTTATTTGTAACACGGGCGTATTTTAATTTAAGGTAGGCATGTTTGCGTGATTGCTTCGAATGATCGCTTGCAGGTTGCACCAAAGTATACTGTTACTATTTATTTTAAAATGTTTATCAAATCGGCTTGTTTTGTTGCACGTTCGCTAGTGCTACATACTTATATATTTTATTATAACTGAACAGTATTAATAAAATAAGGGAAAATTTTATTATTGTTAATTTTATTTATTATAGATTTGTAATCTCGAATGTTCATGAATCATTTAATATATATGTATTTGTACTGATCGGCTTTGCTATCGTAGATCGCATGTCCATATAATATAAAGTAATTATTTTGTATTCATTTACAAAGTCGAATCATTAGAAGCCCTTTTGAAATGATATTAGCGAAATGTGATATAATTTTAGTTTGAATGTAGCGATGTTGCAATTTTAAGGGTTTTTTGAATTCATTCCAAATGCGATGGAATTACATATGAAAGTATATGCTAGTCATATTTTTGTATCTACGCTTTACATGTATCCAAAATATATCTTCCTCGCAATATGCATAACTGCTTTTAGATTTTTTTACTACCGAACAAGAGTGAAGACATTTTGTTCCTTTTTTGTGTAACAATGCATTTGTAGATAACATTCCTGTGAGTTTATGCGTAAATGTTTTGGTAAATCGTTTTTCGTAAATTCTATAACATAAAGATACATTTCACAGTGTTTACTGTCGTTTTATGTGTTTATATGTAATGTAATCTGTTAGAACGCTGTTTACCTCAATACGATCGATGTAACGTATACAATGTGTACAAAGTATTTATCTACGAGTGCTCCGCGCTCTTTGTTTCAGTGTATCCATGTTAGAGTTTATCTCAGAAAAGACTAAAGTTTATTTTCATGAAATTGTAATGCACAATTTATGAAGAATTTGATGAAAAGTGCAAACTGTTAAAATCTCTAGGTACACACTTTCTTGCAAATTTGTCTACTCTTTTCTATGAACAATCTCAATGTCCACATATATTTATGAGAACAAAGAAACCTTTCTGTATAAAATTAATATAAGATGCATCAGTTTCCGCAGTGTATTACCGTAACGTTAGTATTAACCACAATTATATTTCGCTATACATAAACGCATCGGTAGCTATGTTTATAAGCCACCCTTGCCAATATATCGCATATTTTACGCTCGATAGATATTTAATATTCAAATATGCAAATGCTATTTTCTACATTTGTATTATAAGAAAGCATTAGGTGATCGATGTAAAAGACGTATTTTGGGAAAATATAATCTTGCTTTCAATTAATTGGGCTGTTTAGCATTTTAGGTAATGTGAAGTTAAAATAAAAATGTTAGCTATTTAAG
The DNA here is from genome assembly GCA_009982885.2 of Hyles vespertilio. NCBI lineage: Eukaryota > Metazoa > Arthropoda > Insecta > Lepidoptera > Sphingidae > Hyles > Hyles vespertilio. Next base: position 11,868,093 of record CM042815.1, on the reverse strand, counting down.
TCAATGTTTCTTAGTCACCAAACTTGTATAGGATGAGTAATTTACTGACAATATTATACGTTGTTTAGGTAGTATGTAGGCACTGAAAGTTTATGCCGTTGACTAATGTATTCATGTACCTGTAAATGAATAAAGTGGTGCAGCAAAGCGACTTGTTTTAATTTTTATCACAACCCTATCTCCCACATCTGGATACAACTTATTCAAGCATCCATACGCTAGCGAAGTATATCCACTACGCGTATATACGTATCTTTGTGTACAACCTCTACTAAAAAATGTACATCCTGATTGCAGTAACAGCAGTTGCATGTTCAAATAAGCAATAGTACGAGAGATGACAACCAAAATTTTTGTCTCAGCAATACGGCCACAACCGCATCAAATTGATAGATTTGATTACGAATTCGAAAATACCAATTTCAGATATTTTTCGCGTAGCATTTGACCGAACTAAATTATCAAAAATGTCAACAAATTTTACCGGACTGTATCATACCAATCTGTCTGATTTTCTGACTGTAGTTATATAATAGCTCCAAGATACCGAAAACATATTTTTCAGAAGTTAATAGTGTAGCGCGAACCCAAAAAATAATTTAGAAAAATTAAAAACGAGAAAAAATATGATGATAGCAATCCGTCTGAAAATGTTCTTTGCGGGTAAATTAGGATTAGTTAATAGGAAAAAAAAATATTTTCAGAAGGAAATTTGGATGCATCAAATTTTGAGACCATTCTAAATATGTTAAGGAATTTTACCGATCGGTATCATAGCACTGGTGAGTGATTATGTATAGGGGCATTCCACGCGAAGCGGACAGGTAAAAAATCTCGATGTTTCTGATTTCAGAAATATTTGAGGATGTTCTACCTACCGGGTATATCAAGACTGCTACCGAAAACGAAGCCGGGTGATAGTTTTAGTGCCTACAAACACAATGCAATTAAAAATTTCGCATAGAAACGCGACAATTATTTTTATGATTTTTTAAATATCGTCGTTTTTGGATGGTAAATCCATAGTTTTTGCTAAAATAATAAGTTAAACTCTTTTATACCTTAGAGTATTTATAAATAAAAGGGCATACACTATTATTTTAGGAAAAAATGTATTTACCACCCAAATATGGCCATAGGAAAAAAAATAACAAAAAAAAATTGTCGCTTTTTTTTTGCAACTTTTTCTGTTGCATTGTGTCTGAAGTCGCTTAAACTACCACCCGGCTTCGTTTTCAGTAGCAGTCTTCATATACCCTGTATATATGTTCTTGATTCGTGTATCAAATATTTTTCTAATATAGTGAATGGTTAAAGAATTAAGGACCTTTGAAATTTTGGCCAACTGGTGGGCATACAGTACTTCAAAGCCGATTATCTAGTCATAAAATTATTGATTAAAATAATTAAACCACTGGATTTAAAACTTCATTTAATGAGCTTTTTAATTGCATTTTGGATACGAAAATAAATTGTTTTTTTTTCCATATTTTTTTATTTTAATTTTTTAACTTCGTTTTTCACAAACTTAGACCATTTCGATTTTTTTTATATTTTATATGAAAAAGCTAGTATTGTATAGAATATCCTTGCCAAGTTTTATTATGGGTTGGGAAGTGGTTTACGAATTATACTGGAAATATGCGCCGCACCGCGCCGAACGCCCGTCACTTGCGTGAGCTTGCAGACATTATTTCTTTAGTACTTTGATATAATATTTAAAATAAAACGAATTATTTTTATATGATTAACTACAAATTTATTTACAGGCTTTTACAACTGTTACTTGTCACACTGTTATTTGTGCGTGTTACCATAACACCTTCAGTAGTAGGAATGACGGCATGATATTTTTTTGTACCTGGTATTGTCGCTGCCGACTCAAATCTGCTTTTGAAAGACTCTTTTCGAGCATAGAAAATGTGCGTTTGTGGAATTGATTTTCTCGCCCAATGGTACAAACGTTCAGCTGTGCTATTGCTTCGTTAAAAAAATAAAATAAAAAAATATGGAAAAATCAATTTATTTTCGTATCCAAAAATGCAATTAAAAAGCTCATTAAATGAAGTTTTAAATGCAGTGGTTTAATTATTTTAATCAATAATTTTATGACTAGATAATCGGCTTTGAAGTACTGTATGCCCACTAGTTGGCCAAAATTTCAAAGGTCCCTTATTCTTTAACCAGTCACTATATTAGAAAAATATTTGATACACGAATCAAGGATATATATAGGTAGAACATACTCAAATATTTCTGAAATCAGAAACATCGAGATTTTTTACCTGTCCGCTTCGCGTGGAATGCCCCTATAGTAAGAGAGTGTGGCAGGAGCATAACATGCAAAAAACTATGCAAAAAACCATTCTCACCGCAGCAGGAACGTAAGAAGCGCTCAGGCATCGGCCAAGCGACTCCAAAACGTTCTTTTCTCTTTTGGGAGTACATGCGACATCTAAAATGTCTGAAAACATTTTTTTTGCAATCTTGCCAAATTTACGAACGGTAGAAAAAAATATCATTCGGATTGCTATAATACAGGTCAGCTAAATTAGTTGACATTTTCAAAAATTCGCTTCAACTATATACTACGCGCAAAATGTCGGAAAACCAACTTATTCGTCATAAAATTATAAAATCTATGTACATTTCCAATATCAGACGTATTGCTATGATACCGACTGCCTTTTTTTTTGCACACAGCAGAAATAGCTTCGCAATTGCTACACTTTTGACCGTTACTACCTACCTAGTCGGGTTCAGAATCACATAATCTAACGATTTTATGCAATTTCGACCGTATTGCTATGATACATGGTTTTGGTCGTCATCCATTCACGTAGTTTTTAAATCAATGTAGTCATCTCTGGGACTACAATGATTGTTCTCAATATATAATAATATCTCAATAGGTGTTTTTTCCCAAAACATAACTACCGCCTATAAATTATTGCAACCCTTCGAATTAAACATTGTAATCGAACCCAATGGAAATAACGCGACAATGTGTTCTCATCAATACAATGAATAGGTACCTAAAGCGCCATTTACACGATGATGCGATTATCGTAAGAATATTTTTTATAGCAATGGAAAGCGAGACAATCGGTAAGAGATACGATCGCTCATGGACAGTAACATAACCAACCAACACCATAAATTACAAAACAATGCATGGCATTCCACTGCGCTCGTCAAGCTCGGACATAAGACATTAACGTCCGAATACTGGAACGCCATTCAAATAATAAGTTGCTCTTAACAGCGCACGGCCCACTTAGCCAGTACATTTAAGCGGGATTAACGTAGTTAAGTGCAACTTATAATTAAGTTGCGTTTCAGTATTCTGGCGTAAGTTCAATACGGAGTAGTTACTCTGGCTACAATGTCCTTAAAACCGGAATACAACAGTGCATTTAAACTGCTGTTTATAAAAAAGGTGCATTGTGTAAACATCTGCCAAACACGATAATCTTATGGCGGTTATATCACGCCATAATAGCATCCGCTTCTCGCGAGAAACTTTCCCTATGTCAATAGCGCTTATTTATGTTTGACAAATGTTTACACTATGCAACTCCCGTGTAAATGGGGCTATAGTATACAAAACAATACAATTTATTAACTTTTTATTGATAGGCTCAGGTCCTTGTTTTAATTTAATTTGCAACCATGCTCAACATGTAAGTGTTTAAATGCGTGCATTTATTTATGCTCTATTTTACATTAGGAAAAATAGCTTAGGATACATTGAAACTACAGCTCATTTTTATGTTTTTGTCTAATGCACGTAGTACGTTCAACTAAAAAAAAAGGTGGCCATTTAATTTAATCTGATATAAATTGTAATTTAATTTTAGCTGAACATAAGCAGGTAATCCCGTATTGGTATTTTGAACGTCAATGTATCCATGGGTATAAGCTTCTTGATCCATATCGTATATATATAATATGATCAGACTTTGCTTAACAAGTGTAAAAAAGATAGTTACCGATTTTAAAAAACATCTCATTTTAAAAAGTTACTTAACTTGCCACTGTGCAGAAAACGTATCGGACAAGTATTTTGCTGTATGCATCACTATAGGTCCGCAGCCGGTTAGAGAACAATCAATCTCTCAAGGATTCAATGCTTATGGACTTCTAGACCGCAAAGACGCCTAGTGTAGCTTATAGTTTCTAAATTTACTTCAAATTACTTACCGAGTATTGGCACCTATTCCACGGCGGTCGTTTTACCCCGCCTATATTTGAACTCTACAACAATTTTTATTCATCCGCGTTCCAGCTTTATTCTTGCGCCCAGGTTCCAGGAAACCACATTGCAAATTCAAATTAACTACAACACTTTTAATTTTTAATTAAATAAAGAACAGTTTTACATGAAAACCCTGTAAAGATGCTTACTGACTGAAAATCAGCACCACAATGACGAAAACCAGGCGGTCGCTTGGTTTTGATAAAGTTACTGATTTTCATCACATGGCGGGTAGTTCCACCGAATATAAATAGCAACGATTGCAGGCGAAAGAGGATGCATAAATATTATTAATAGTTATATTTGTCGTAATTTATTTTTCATGAAATAATTTAGGGTTATCTTCATTGTAAAATGTCGTTTAAAATGTATTTTACCGCAATATTTAATCAGTGTAAAGTTACGACCAATAATAAAATATTGCACAATAGACAAAGCTGCTAACTACATGGTTTAAAATAATAAAACTTTTCAACTAAACAATTTATTATTTTTTATAATATTTGAACTCTCTTTATCTAAAATATCTACATAATATGCGTTGATATTTACATGCCCTTGACAAAGATAAATCACTGTTTAATATACAAATAACACCCAACAAATAATTTCGAAACAACATCGTATTTATATTTAAGTACAGTTCGTCCAGAAACATTGGATCACAATAAGCACACGAAAATATATTTCAAAACGACATTCGGTCACCTATCTAATAGTTATCTGACTGTCGGTCTAATAGTTTATGTACTTCGTATATGAGTAACAGCGATTAACAATTTGGTGCGATTATTTTAAATTCTTGTGTGCATATTACAATAAGACATTCTATGAATTCACAATATCACATTAATTATACGTTATACATATGTATATACAAATGCAGTCATTACAATCGCTTCGATACAATAGTATTACAAGAATAAAATGAAGTATATTTACTCATTACGACGGATTCAATCGTTACCACATGTTGAGGTATTGCCGATATTTATGTGACTCTGAGATTAATTCACAGAGTTCAAATTTAAGTATAATTTTAAGTTATAAGATATATCCCATAATGTGAAATTATTCTATATTACGAGTAAGTACAGTTTATTAAGTGAGCGGTAATAATGACTGACGATTTGAATACGTCTAATTTTAATCAATGGTGTGGCTAAGTACGCGATACATTTGTATATATTTGTTCACATCTACTCAAGATAATTTAAGTACTATATATGAAGTGTTACAATTTCTTAAGTACACGTGCATATAATGCGAAGCTAGCAAGACATGTTTTTATTGAACCTAAGTTATCGCAAATCCATTTTAAAGTACAACCTGGAATGTCAAGAAATGATTTGATGAATGATACGTACATAAAAAATTAATGATAATTCGTATAAAATAAATAAATCAAACAAATGACACTGGATAATAATTTTCAATTCACAGCGTCTTTTATCAAAGAGAATAAAAACGTATACTTATATAAAAGTTTATGTGTGAAGAAAACGTATTTCATTGTATGACATAAAAAGTAAGCTACACTCATAAATTTACTGAAAGGAACACGACATTACGCTATTGATAACTAAACGACGCTAATGATTAAGGAATATGTGAAATGAAGAAATCATATAAGCATTAATCGACCCGAACACCTATTTGTTATAAAAAAGTATAAAAAACAGATCAACGAACTATAAAAAAGTCAATAATATCCTACAAATTTACAATCATATACAAAAAGGAAAGAATATGTCCAAAATCTTATAATTACATAGATTAAGATAAAAAATACTGCATTGTTCGTTTATTTTGTGATGCGCTGCGTCATGCGTGGCAACATCGCGCGGCCAACTAATACTGCACGGACGAATCAATTCCACCACGGAACTAATATTAGTCATCTACGTAGTACGTATATTAAACATTCAATAGAAATCGTGTAGTAAAAATGTGCAGCGCAAAAGCACGGTGCGGGTTAAGTACATATGTTAATTAAACTACAAGTGTAACAAACATGTATAGATTCTAAATAAATAATTCTCTTGAAGCGGCATCGTTCGTGTCTGGCACCGGCACAATAAATTACAAAAATAATTTTATCATCACCACAGTCTTACTATTTATATGCTTCGGTTAAAATAGACAAAAAATAACGTCCAACAGTGACGTGCGGCCATTTTATCTTCGATTACAGATACGAAATGGACCGTAGTATGAAATCGTAACGGCTGTTTGTCTCATTCAGAAAATATTAAATATTATAAGTACGTCGTTTGAAAATCAACCAAGAATTTGGCTCCACCATTGGAGACTTTAGAAGACAGTCGAACTCCTACTTACAGTAGACATTTTCGCGACTCAACGTTAGAGAAGCAACGGAAACATGACATCAATATCTTTATATTATGACGTTTTATGTACGTCTTATAAACGTTTTGGCTATAAAGTATTCAATATAACTAACATCAGTTTCCTACAACGCAAGAAGTCATACGACAAGGTGCTCTAACGTTCATTGATTAAATAACTCCATGAATCACTATTTTAAGGAAAAAGCGAGTGCTTTCCATTATTACAATTCAGGATTACATGGATTAAAGTAGTAACGATACATTCTCTATTTGATCCAGTAATTTATATCCACTGGAAACATCAATGCTAAGACATTTAAGTACTGCGTGAAAATAATTTCCACATCTACATGTTTAACAAAAACAATCTTTGCGGTCTTTTCGCTTTTGAGGAATTAATCCATATCTTTCCGAAGATATTTATTAGATCGAAAATAATTTGGAACCAATCTAAGTTTTTTCGAACTAAAAGATTTTTTTTATCGATTATCGTGTAACAATTCAAGAAGTATCGATAATGGCATCGTTCTGTTGTATTCGGTTGCGAGTGTGTATAGTGCGTGTTCAGAGCGGCGCGGGCGTGGCGTCCGGCAGCGGCGCGAGGAAGGGGTTGGTGCAGAGCGAGTGTCCCGCGTAGGAGGCGGCGCGCGTGGCGGCGGAGAGCGGCGGCGCGCGCGCCACGCGGCCGAGCCACGCGTCGGGGTGCGGCAGCGCGCCCGCCGCCGGCACCGGCTCCTCCGCCAGCGCGCGCAGCCCGCGGGACAGCTGCCGGCACAGCGCCGCCACCGGGTCCGCGCCCTCGCCGCCAGACTGCAACGTCAATGCTATTAGCCTGCGTTCATATTACATTAGATCTATTCATGTTGACAATGTGCATACTAAACATGGAATGCCGTGTGAATTTGCTATTAAAACACTTTCGTTGCAAAGTAAATTTAGTGGCACAATTTTTTTTAACAACAGCAGACCCTTGGATGTATACAGGCATAGTTATTTGAACTTCATTATAAAATAAGGTCTACTGACTGTTTACTACATGCTTAGTGTGTCATCAATAAAAAATATATCAATAACCACCTAAATATCATGAATCGCATTTCATATTAAATTCGTACATATCTTTGATCCTTACTGACGATACTCAAGTGACATAAACACTGACCTCAGCTGGTTGCATATCAGGCTGCGGGCTGGCAGTGAGCGCGAGCGGTGCGGCGGCTGGTGCGGGTGCTGGCGGGGCCGGGGAGGGCGCGACGGCGAGCACGGTGGTGATGTTGTGCGCGGGCGCGGGCGCGGGCGCGGGCGCGGGGGGGAACGTGCGCGGCGGCGAGCCCAGCCCGGCGCGCTGCCGCTCCAGGTTCGACGGCAACTCGCTGATGCGCAGCGACATCTGACGCTTGAACGGGGAACTGGAATAAACAGAATCATTATATTATATCAATGTATTGTATACAATGTTCTTGTGTTGGTAAAGCTAGAAGATATATTTTTAGTATGATAACCTGAGTCTTTAAACTTGTGGTGGCAAATTCTTAGCCAAGATACGTTATTCATTAGGGCCGGAATACATTTGAGAGAGCTACGATTTGTCACTAGTATTTTCTATGAGATAACTACCATGCCGTTCGTTTAAGTAATATTTTACGGCCTGTATTGCGCCCTATAGCGCCACTTAAAAGCCTTCCTATTTTAACCGATTTTGTAATACATTTTAAGCAATTATGAATCCTACCTGGTATTTAATATTATTAAACCATACCTCTTAGATTATATACTCGTCTAGATTGAGCAATGTCAACAAACGATGCGCTAAAAGTGTCCTCACTTTCGTTGATATGTGTGAGTACGGGTCGTGTAATTATTGTAATCCAACTGTCAAGGTGTGTGTGTTTAGGGATGCCTACTCCAGATTATTAACTTAACTTTTCCCCATTATTTGATATACAAAATAGGTTAAATAAAATATTTTTTCTTTATTTAAAGTAATCATACTATTAATTATATTTATAACGCATTTTAGTAAAAATAATAAAGATCTAAACCCATCTCCTAGTGTTTGTTTCCGAATAGAATTAACTCTTTGGATTTATTGCCTGGGCTGTTATCTGTTCTGTATTTATGTAAAATATAAATCATCATAAGTAAAATGTTCGGAACACACAACTGAAGTCATGTGAGGCTACGAATGGTCTTCTTTTCGTTTCCGCTGTGTAATGTCTCTCCAGCAATTTGCTAGTACGGAATCCGTAGGAAGTCTAAAAATATTATTAAGACCTTGAATAAGTTCTCGCTGTTTCTTCAAAGATGACAATAGCAGTACCCCGTTTATGAAATTTTTGGTTGGTACATGCAAGGCAAAGAATTAATAAAATTACTATGAAGTGCATGTCGTCGTGGGTTTCATTAATATCGTGTAGGTAAGTTTTATTTACTCATTCAATAAATAATGCCATTCTTGTTGTTGTTATTGTGATCGAAATATTATGTAATGATATTTGTGTTTTATAGTTTCTCCCATAGTTTCAACAAATTTTCCTAGTAATAAATTGACAACACTGGCCAATGAAACTCATCTTCAAAATAATGAATTAAAAGTTCATGTTTTCTTCAAATAATAGTGGTTTAACAATAATGTTACCGATAGAAAGTGATATTGGTATTATTATACAGTTTTCCCACACAATTGCGATACAATTCGACAGCACAAACCGGCATAATTAATTATTTTTCGGGAGCACGTTGTCCATATGTAGTTCAAATGACACTGACGTACGTGAGAAGCGAGTCTACCAAATTTGGTAACTTTTTTTGAGTCGCGCGGTGAGGTGTGATGTGTCATCTAGACGAGTATATAATCTAAGCCATACCTGTTGTTGAGATGTGCGAACCCGCGGAAGGATCCCTGCCTCTCGAGCAGATGCGGCGCGGCGTGCGGGCGCTCCACGGCGAAGGGGTTGTGTGCGGGCGCGCGGGGCGCGGCGGGGGCGGGGGGTGCGGCGGCGGTGGGCGTGGCGCCCGCGTTCACGTTGCCTAGCGACGCAGCCGGCGGCGACGGCACCGACGGAGCGTCCGCCTCCGACGCACGACGCGCTGTAATGCCTGCACATGTTATTGACTATTTCAAAATACTGCGCTAGAATACTTTTAAAGATCTTGGGTTTTCATGAAACTTTAAATGTTGATTATTGCAATATGTACAATGATCATCAGGGGTATAATTTATTAAAGAAGTCCATCACGGACTTATGACTTTAAAATAAAAAAAGATTCAACTACTCAATATTATCAATGTTCGATCAAATATTGTGTTTGTTTTCGGCCACTTTTAACCAATGAACTGCTTAGTTGAACTTCGAAATCGTGTTTCGAACGAAATTATTATCCAAAACAAAGATCACCCATTGAGGTTTGTCTATTGACATATGTTAACCGAAGCGTGAGAGCGGCATTAATGGTTTACGGTGCGATAGTGATTCCTCACCGGACTTGCGGAAGGATCCCTGGCGCGTGAAGGCGTGGCTGGCGGCGTCGATGCTCATGGAGACGGCGCACTCCTTGTCGCGGCGCTGCTTGCGCTCCAGGCAGGCGGCGAACGCGCAGCCCACCGCGTGCGACAACCGCTCGCCGCTGTCGCGAGACGCGAGGAAACCGTGGCACATCCAGCGGCGGGTCGTGCCGTCGCGACATATGTAGCTGCAATACACACACATTTATATAACGGCTACTCGCATAAATCAAAGGCAAGGAAATTACGATCATTAATATTCCTAAATACGGCGGTACGTTTTAATCGCCATGCCAATTCGCGCGCCCTCTTCGGTTGACTTGGATTAGAAAATAATTAGTGATGGCAATTTAGGGATTATCGGCATTTCCTGATATTCGGATTCAAGCGAATACTACTTTTCATACTGACACTGTAACTTTTACAATATATTATATTTGATTATAATTTGCAGGTCCAATCCTTAAGAGATACTTATCAACAATTGCGAGAACTAGGCCTAAAAAGTTATCTCTAGGAAAGTGCCATTTCTTCATCTCTCTCTCTCATTCATATCTAGAGTAATTTTATAAATCACTATCCAACCTAAGATATACAGGGTATATCAAGACTGCTACCGAAAACGAAGCCGGGTGGTAGTTTAAGCGACTTCAGACACAATGCAACAGAAAAAGTTGCAAAAAAAAGCGACAATTTTTTTTTGTTATTTTTTTTCCTATGGCCATATTTGGGTGGTAAATACATTTTTTCCTAAAATAATAGTGTATGCCCTTTTATTTATAAATACTCTAAGGTATAAAAGAGTTGAAAATATTATTTTAGCAAAAACTATGGATTTACCACCCAAAACGACGATATTTAAAAAATCATAAAAAGTAATTGTCGCGTTTCTTTGCGAAATTTTTAATTGCATTGTGTTTGTAGCCACTAAAACTACCACCCGGCTTCATTTTCGGTAGCAGTCTTGAGATACCCGGTATAATATATGTTTAACAAAAATATATATAAATATATTATCAAATACCAAATTTTTATTGTTAAAGCGAAATTGCAGATTTTAAACGAGGCCAATTTTTCCCACTAATTAAGAACAGTTCTGATAATTAATTTGTTAATTATAGAATTAATAATGAAGTTATGTACAATATGGCCGCGTAACCCGAGTTATTACGCACGGTAAAACAATGCAATGTATGGTTACATAACATTTGCGCACAACTCATTAGGACGAAGCACCCTGAGGAATAGGAATTATATAAGTAACACATTTTTATGGCTTCATTTGTTTGTTACCTGGATCAAGGGCTGTGATATTTTGCTGATCATTTTATGGACATAAGCAATATTGTACATCTAAGTTGGACTCTTATACTTCGAATTGCAGATTTTCTTCCTCTTTTGGATCATTCAATTTTATTTTGGAATCATTAAAATTACATAGAAAGACTTGGTCGAAATACTAATTTCGCATACTAAAACCTGATCAAAAATTATACCTGGAAGTATTGATATCAGGTCATAAAACTATAAGCCGAATCATTCTCCAACACGGATAGATCCCATACAATCGTAAGATTATGTTCATTAAACTATAGTCAAAATAATAACATACCTGAATCCCCTCTCATGATTCCTATCAGGAGCGCAGAAGGAGACTTTCTCGATAGTCTGGTCCACTATTAGCCCTTTAGTCTCTTCCTCGACCACTCGGAGTCCGTCGCCGCTTACGTGTAGCACTGCGCGAACTGGCCGCCGACGAGAATTCTGGAATTATAATTGTAGGAGCATAAATAACATTGTAAGAATTAAATATAATCCTCACACACAAATACTAAGGTTTTCCCCCAAAAGGGGTATGCTTGGTGCTTACAGGACACCCACGTTTCGCCTTGTGTTCAGTTCCATGATACACAGACTAGACCCGACCAAAATATGGTTCAATTAAGGCGCAGTTATAGGAGCTTGCACCGAACCTACAAATGGTTATTTTAGATACCGAATATAGCACCTAAGTTCGAGAATTTAAGCAATAATATTAACTTTATATAAAAAAATCGTGGATGCAACATAACAAACCAAGGAGTGTGTTGGCGTGCCCAAACTATTCTACCTACATCTAAACCAGTTGAGTCTGTGCTTCTATGAGGAAAAATATTAGACAGAAATGTTGCTTAAAAATGTATTCCATTTAACATTTTTTATGCATTTTTTTATTTAGGTATATATAAAATTAGCCTAAAGTCTTATGTCAGCTCCCTGGGTTAAATTGCTTCTAGAGGGTAGTAGGTCCAGTAACCGTTTCCAATCTAACAATTTTATTGAAAAGCCTTAAAATATTTTTCTGTCATAGCCAAAACTGACCATCAAACAAGTGCAATATATTTTACAAATTGATATGTGTTTATTTTCAATAATATTTTTTTAAACAATATCACCGGAAATTGAAAAAATCTACGCTTAACGTAACGGTAACGTTGCGATTTCAAAGAAAAGGCATCGAAAATCAATTTTAAATCCATAGAGTCCATTAAAAATTATTTACAGACATTAATTTGGACACGAAACAATAAAAATGGCAAAGTCTAGCATTCGAGCGTGTCGGACTATCAACCGGTATTATTGAAGGTCGTTTGGTTCATCGACACTGAGAGCTTTAAAGATTACTTGTCCACTTTTACAAAACTCGCCATGTGTTTTTTAATGGACAACTCAACACGTTTGTCATTTTCAACGAGCTTTATAAGGAACTTAATAAAATTCAATATAAATTGGAAGTCACTCGATCCACCCCTTTGCAACAAATTAAGTAAGTACATAATTGCATTATAATCAGTGAGCGTAAGCAACACCGTAACACACAATAGTGTATACGAACCCTAAGCACTTTGAGGGCTTCCTCGCAGACCTGCATGCCCCGGGACTCGAACACCTCGACGCAGCCGAGGTACTTGACTGGGAAGGTGCAGGTGCCGGCGCGCACGGCCGCCTCGTCCGCGTGCCACTGGTGCGGGCGCGCGGACTCCGGCGGCGAGCCCTTGCGCCGGCGGAACGACTCGCGGAACGAACGGCGCAACCGCTCCATGCCCGCGCGCGGCGGCGACAGCGCTGCGCCCGCGCGCGCTCGCCTCAACGAGCTCCGCACTGACGATTTCTGCACATTCACAATACAAACTCACTCACTACTCACATCACTTGACATTTACCTTAACATTAGACATTTTGAAGAGCATAGGTCAACTTTTCTTTGGCTTTAGGTACAAGGACAACGACGTCTACACATCGTTGTTATTTCTAAAAACTGATTTACATCAATTCACAACTGAACAATTGCAAAATTAGTTTGAATGATGTAACACGTTAACAGAAATACCGTTAAAAGGCCAGCTTGTATTTGAGAAGCAAAAATTAGAACGTGTTAAGAAGGAAACGGATTTCAAGTGACCTCAAATGTGTTTGATTATGACGATGACGCACAAATATCGCATCGATGAGACGTCTGCATACATATAAACCGTTTAGTATATATCTATACAGTCCAAGTATTACACGCGAACATTATAAGACATCTAAGAACTCAATAAGACACGCTAGATATAGGTTCAGGTCTGAATAAAATTGAGCTGCCTTGATGTCGATTACAAAGAATTTATGCGAGAATCACACGAATAGCCTAGTAATACAATTAAATATTGAGTTAACCGCAATGTGTTAATTGGAAACTACCGCAAACTGGTTCGTTGCTACAATACAATATTCTACAGTTTGCAGAATTGATGACTGTTACGAATGGATGTCGTTTGCAGGACAAAATAATTATTATAACTTTCGGTAAGTATAAAGTTACACGATAGATGCAGATGATCTATCATCGTCTATTTGAATATACAGTTGAAAGGCAAAGTCGTGCATTTGATGTTGAACTTTATAAATAATATCATCGTAGAACTTGTCCTTCAGCACTAAAGTTGCATCTATTCTTAGAACCTAAAAATACCACGATTAATCGATATCACCACATGCAATCTACGATAGACCCTGTTTCAATGAAAAATCAGGTTTAAGAACAGTGAATGAGTAGATGCTGATGGTAAGGATTGATGAGAGTTAGTAAATGACTGTTATTATAGTAATCAATATTTTCACTTGCAGCGTGTATAACCAATAGTATCAAACAACTCGATACTCATTATCGATGTGACGACCGCATTAACACTTTCTCGCTAACTGTGAACTTCAAATGGACGTTTAGTAATAATTGGTGTGAATTATTTTACTTTACACAGACGTAATCACCAGTTATGACACACTTCTAACGAATCGCTATGAAAATTCTGGCAAGCCTTATATTCTGCAGAAGTCTTCTTGTGATTGAAGATTATGACTAGTCACTAGTCTTAAAGGAATTGGTAATGATCGTATCTTTCCAAGAATAACAAAACCCGTGAAATAATAAAACAATTCCTCAGAATATGAAAATAATATAGAAATAATAAATACCTAACTCTATGGATAGAAAAATGAACTGCGGCCATTGACGTAAAATATATGGACGGGGCGGAGAGCAAAATAAGTGTTGACACGAAAGTGGTCCCCAGCACCAGTGCAGCGGTTGTGACGACACAGCGCACCGGTCTGTAAGTCGTCTACAAATGCTTAATTGTATTGTGTCCGTGGGTGCAATAAAGATAACCGAAAGTTCACAAAAAAAAAGATAACATTTTTTATCACCATTTTCTTGCTGGAAGACGACAAAGCTATGCGAGGCGAAGTAACGAACCTAAGCTACTCCGTAGATGAATTCAGATTCAACTACCACGTATATTTTTTTGGAAAATATGCCACTATTTTACACCTTCCATATAAACTTAGCACAACAAAACACCGCTTAGCTTCCTCGCATATTTAAAGTGGATGCGCAGCCTATATGCAGGCAGGAAATCACTTGCAATGTTTCTTTATTCTTAATCTTTATATGCACGTAGGAATATCACGTAGGTAGAGTCAACATTAGATAACAAACAGACAAATACGTAAGTTATATAAATGTCCAATTTGCCATAACGTACTAAATTCAGCACGGCTGTTTAAAATTAACGCCACGGTGAAATCGTGACAAGTATTACATCTCACGATAAAGACTATTGGCACCTTTGATTCCTTACGTAAATAAACATCAATATACTAATATCACATTGAGAAATTTTGACTGTTATTTAATCATTTGAATGCTGAACGATATGCTAAGAATGTTAACATTACATGAATCATGAAGAAGGAAGAAAATCAAATGTTTCCAAAATGAAGAAACTTATTGTATACTACAATAATTAAAATTAAAATTTATGATAACAAATAATTTGACGTAGTGAAAAACGGAGAGGTAGGCAATATGCCAATAAAATGGTAATTTAGGTTTAAGAAGTTTATTCTCAATAATAGTTAAAAAAAACTAAAATACACGCTTTAATAAGATATACAACTAAAAAGTAAAAATAATTGATACTGAATTTAAGATAAGTAAATGGAGTAATATACATATATTTTATTGTTACAAAGCGTGGGGTGTTTACAACAATTACTTATCATCCTGCACCCCACGCTTTGTAACAATAAAATATATGTATTTTACTCCATTTACTTATCTTAAATTCAGTATCAATTATTTTTACTTTTTTAGTTGTATATCTTATTAAAGCGTGTATTTTAGTTTTTTTTACTATTATTTAATTGTTTGACTAAAAACATCCATCTACAGCTGTATTTCCAGTCAATAACGCCATCTGTTGGTCAGTAGTAACATTTGACACTTGAAGAATACAATGTTAACACCATCTAGCGATGAATAGTGCAAACATGCATTATTGACGTGATCACGCCATCTATTAGTCAGTAGCAAATTATGTTCATCTATACGCCACCTAGTGGTCAGTAGCAATGGTCATCAATTATAAGAATAATGAATCCTGGCGAATCTAATCAGGATAATTATATATTTTAATCGAATTATTGTATTGTCATCGGTCTTTGACAAGTGTGCAAAATTTGAATGAAATCTGGCCGTTTAAAGTGGGTCAAAATCGCGCCCAAAGAAGTCGGTTACAAACAAACATACAAACATACAAACATACAGGTGAAGATAATAAAAAGCGTGTAAAAAGAGAAAATAAATCATTTATATTGGGTGTATTTATATATTTACATATTGTGTGGAACAAAAACCTTCTGCAAATGTAATAAATTGTAGTATAAACGGTTATTATTCAAAAGCAGTGCTCGTAGGGCTAAAAACGTGGCATTTAGTTCCAGGCAACGCGAGCTTGGCGAGAAAGAACTTTAAAATATATTTTGTGTTATGAAATAATTTAAAATTGATTAAGTATTCTTTTTTATTCATAATAGTTATTTTTAATTCCACGTCCCTGCAGAAATTAGTAGCTAATAAAATTCACTTAGTAAGATGAAAAAAAATTACCACAATTAGGTTTCAATTGACTCAAAAGTTATCACTTTTAGCATCCGTAATACGTATAATGGGTTGAGACAATACATAACTCACGCTTCAAGAATTGTTAATTTAGTTACACGTAGTATATATGTTATGGGCTAAGTGATTAATCGGGCATAGGGCCTGTAATATCGGATGATTTTCGATTCCGGAACTGATTTACGATACTACTGGTTCGATTCCGGAATTCCGGAAGCGGTTCCGGAATTTTTAAAAAAGTATAGGAGATAAAAAAAACAATAAATAGGCATTAAATTGTTTTGTTAAAACAAATCTTTATTATAAAAACTAAATAAATCGACAAGACTCTTGACTGAGATCAATTAAACAGCCTTCTATTAGGTTTTTCTTAGTGAATTTAACAATAAATAATCAACTTAACAATAATATACATTATAGCAAAATCAACGTGTAATATTTGAATGTAGCTTATTAATTACTATCTAATAAAATTATGATGAATAT
The DNA here is from genome assembly GCA_009982885.2 of Hyles vespertilio. NCBI lineage: Eukaryota > Metazoa > Arthropoda > Insecta > Lepidoptera > Sphingidae > Hyles > Hyles vespertilio. The sequence continues at coordinate 11,851,009 of CM042815.1, read as the reverse complement.
AAGATTCAACAACTCACAATGAACAAAATCAACAAGTTCTCCTCTTCTGAGATCATGAAAATAGGTTTAAAGAACAAAATTTAAACTTAAATTAAAAAAACTCTAAACTTACATTGTCGTATTCTTTGGAAATTGAGATCAATTAAATCAACTTATATTAAAAAGAAATATAAAGTAAATAAGACAAGAATCATTTTTTCAAAAAATGACTCTCTTCTTGATAATGTGTTCTCAAGAGTATCAGAGCATCTAACTTTTTGTCTGAGAGCACACGAAAATACTATTTCGCTCTCAACACTTGTAGGAAGAACAGCTAAAATATAATTATATGCCTGTGTCAAATAAACTGACTGGTTGGCGAAATGGCGAACGAACGAAACGCAAGCGTCGATGTGCGACGAATTGAATTCAAACTTCGCGCGCGGTACCGTACCGCGGTACATTTCGCAAGAGAGTACAAATATGCAAATTTTATTATTGTGGTAACTTATCTTGCAAATTATATTAGTATCGGATTCCGATATTTACTTCAGTTCCGGGATTGTAATAACGAAATCTCGGAATTCCGGGATCCACGCCCTACCTACTAATCACATTGCCCGATCATCATGTAGCCATTTTCATAATGCCCGGGCAATGTGATAAATTGGTGAGTTTAGATTGTAATTAATCACTTGGCCCGACATGGCTAGGCATTATTCATACTGCCCGGGCATTATGAATACTGCCCGCATTAATCACTTGGCCCATAACATATACAACAGTCGATCCACATACATTTATTATTGAATTTTGAAGTTTTTAACAACATACACTTAATAATTACCTTGCACCGACCATAGGTACTTGTAGGATATGGATAGATAAGATATTCATTTATAAGACTAGACAAACCAGTACAAGTAGTTTTCAATTTATATATAAATTAGCACTTTTTGAGCACTATAATAGGTTGAGACAATACAAAACATGCGATCCAAGATATTTATATGAAACAGTACATCTCGACTATAAATTCATGTTAAAATACTATTTCGTACATAAATGACCTGTCACATATACGCATAGTTAGTATAAATTTTGCGTTTTAGTGCGTGGTGGCCTATTGGTAAACGGACTAGACGCGACTGCCAACATGTTCACGGTGGTCGCGGGTTCGAATCCCAGCGCACGCCTCTGACTTTTCGGAGTCATGTGTGTAGTGATAGTCAATCACCACGCACTAAACGGTGAAGGAAAACATTGTGAGGAAACCTGCATACCATAGCGATTCACAAAAATTTCTATGGTATGTAAGTCCGCCAACCCGCACTAGGCCAGCGTGGTGGACTATATGGCCTAACCACTCTCAATCGTATGTCGTCTGTCGATTGTAGAGGAGGCCCGTGCCCTGCAGTGGGACGAATATGGGCTGATACAGTATAAATTTTGGCGCAATTTCAAATAAAATTTCATTAGAGGCCAAAAGTGTATTGCGTAATTTTTTAAGGGTGAAAACCCTTTAAGCCGTATTTTAGTTCTTTAACCCGGTTTCGTATCCATCAAATTAAAATATCGTCTTTAAGTGCATAGAGTATTTTCTGTGACTAGAAAACGCCTTTTTTCATAATATCTTAGCACTAAAACATGCACTTTTACTTTAGATTTGGAAAGCTACTGAATAATAAAAGTTCGGCAACAAATCAATCTTATGGCTGCGTTATTTATACATATCAGAGATTCGAAATTGATTTATCAATCAATGATGAGTTATAACTTTGAAATCATGCTAACTACTTAGTTCGTGTCATTCATATTTCCTAGTATATCTGATTATTTGTATTTACCTCATCTCTAAGAATACCAAATCACTCAGAGTTTGGCCTCTTGGCACGAATTCTCAATACACGCATAATATTTCGCACTATCTAACGCTGTTACGCGTCTATAGAGAGAAACCCGTCGAAATGATAAAAAAATGACTGACTGATAATAAATATTACAAGTTATCAAATGGCCAAACCGCATTTATAACGTCATTAAAATTGATTGCCCATGTTTTTTTATTTCGCTGGAAAATTTAGCTAAAATAACGCCGCAAACCAATAGAAACGCGACCAAGAAATACAAAAAATCTGTGTACTACGAGTAATTAGCGAGAGAATCTGTTATTATCAAATGAAATGAATAAAAAAATATTATTATTTATTTAATTATATCACTAAGCAAGAATATCGACAGTATGCATTTACAAACGGAGTAGTAAAATCTTTCATATCGCACGTCCTTCCTCCTGGAAAAACCTGTTCGTCACGGGACGACGCGATTAGGAAGACCCATTAATTTTAGTTTGGAGTTTAGTATTATCGATATACTCGTATTTGTAAATTGTAACAGGCTGTGGAAATGACAGATTTCTAAGAATCTCGGAGTGCTGAGTTAGCAGTTTGTAGACAAAAAACACATTCAAGTTTATAGCGAGTTCATTGTAGAATTTATTTCTGTAATAAATAACCGTTATTTTTTCTTTTTTGCATGAAAATATTGATTTTATAACTTAGAGGCGGCATCAAATATTTTATTTAAAAACAAAAATGATGGGTTTATAATATGTACTCGATTAGTAACGGAGAGGTTCGCTTTAAATCCATTAAGTTAGAAACTAGTCTCATGCGAATATGACAAAGGTAGGAATTTTGTTAGATAGCCGCCCACATTGCGTCCGAATTTTCCTAATAACTACAGTAACGACGAGGCTTAAAGAGGTTTTGGGCTTTTATAAGATACTGATTGACTCCCAAACTTTTGGCGCAATAGAAAATAGATCAGAGATTAAAATATCAGTTTGCTCTACAAGTACACTCACGTTAATACTTAATAATACTTGCAACAGCGTGGATTATTTGGGTTAGGTATATTATTTATGAGTTCTATTAACTCTAAATATTCATAGACAGGCAAAATATATAAGAATAATCTTTCACCTATTGTTTATATTTCAAAGTGTAACAATAACCAAACATAATCAATTCATGAACATTTTACACTGTTTATTTATTTATACGTACCCATCCTTAACCCATCAATGCGACCATGGCACATTAAATTAAATTGAATGACAATAACAAAACAATTGACGGTATTTCTTCACTAATACACTTTTTTTACATACAGTGGAATATTAAAAGAAGCGACATCTATCTGAACGTGCTGTAACTACTTTGTATTCGAAGGGAATCCCGGTTTGTAAGAAACTCCTACTTATAATTCCTCACGGAAGTGGCCAACATTCCATTGAACACAGTATCTTATATTACTTTTGATAATATTATTAATTTGTATTCATAAACCTCGTCGAGTCGTGATTTATGCAATACGTTTCTATCATATAATCGTCTGACTCTTTGTTTCTTAGGTTTCTTGTATGTTTTAACGTGTAAAGAATAAGTGCGATTGTAATAAAGTACACGATTTTTAAATTAAAGCATAAAATAGTCAGGACAAATATAATAATAAAAATCAAGATCTTAAAAAGTGAATAAGAAAAAATGTATATTGATTTCAATAAAGATACATTTTTTAAAATCCTGTAATAATTAATCAAATCAGATTAACACTAAATTGGAGTGGTTAAAGTTACGACTCAATAACTCTATCCCCAAAGTACTCTCAAACTCATGCCAAAAAACCGGCTTCAATTTGCACAAAAGTAAGAAACCGTGGGTTCAGGAAGCTAAAAACGGGACAGATGCGTCACTCATTGTTATCGATAAGGGGACACCTCTTCACACTGGCCCCGAAAACAGTCATTCCACTCGCCCATATGGTGTGATAAAAACCACGACATATTTAGCAATCAAATAATCTAGTATTATTTAACATTATTAACTAACCATAAGTTCGTGTTATAAAAGGCGTGTAATGTAATAAAGAGGACATTCGATGACTCAGTTGTATTATACGTTGCGAAAACATATTTCGTTTTTCCCAAGACATGCAAATTAGCTAAAATTTGAAGGTAATAACGACATTATTCCGTGATTGAAGGAAACGGACAAGATGCAGTCAAGGATTTCATCAAGTTTAATTAGTTAGTTAGGTATAATATTTTAAAATAATTGGGAAAGACAAGGGCCATAAATAATAAATTCTTTATCAGATAAATTATTGTGGTGAAGAAATGTTACACGTTAGAAAACCGCAATGACATAAAAGTATGCAATTGATTATATCATACGAATTGAACAATACGCCCCTTATGAATGATCACGTAATGGACTTATTATTTGATATTTCTAATTGAAAGTAGACTAATGATTGATGAAGATAGGCAAAACATATCTCGTCGTTTCTAATGAAGTAATCAATGCAATGACGCAGATGGGCTTCTGTAGACTATACAGATACACACGTTAAGCAAGAACAATAAACAGTGACCGTAGTATAATTGCATAGCATTCTCTACAATGACTCAAGAGCTGGATTCAGAATTGCAAATGAAGCATTCAAATTAGTATAGATACCATTTTGAGGTCGACATTCTGCGCCGCCTGCGCACGGTCTAGAGGCTCGTGCGGCGAAGATCCCTGGTTGCCCATCGTCGAACTGAATTCCAACACTAGCTTCCGAAAAACTTCACTATTCACACATAATCACTCGCTGTGGATCGGTACGGATAACGGCACAATCACATCTTCGCATTTAAATATTGAAGAGACTCACTCGCGGCCACGAAACACGTTGTCTGAAGCAGGTAGATATTGTCCTCTTTTGATAAAAACACTCTATCCGCACAAGATAATAATTTCGACGGTGTTGAAACTCGACAAACATGACAAAGCTCAAAACAAATAGTTAGATCTCTGGAATGTAGCAACCTTGCCAGATGCCGCATAAAAACACTTCATAAGCCCGTTTTACGTTGGCGCCTCATTAATCACTAAAGTAATAAATGAAATTATTTAACAAAAGTTACGACAGTTGTCCACGCGAGTGTTTTAACAATATTTGATAAACATTTATTTAATGTGATGCTGGTTTCTTCTATGAGATCTTTCAAGATGCGGTAGTAGCTACACCGCGATTCGTGTGAATTCGTTAACAATAATTTTTAAAACGGGGGTCAACTTTTCCCACAAACGATGAATAAACGCAGAGAGGCGCATTGAACCCGGTACCCGAGCCGCGGGGCGAGAGGGGCTAGGTAGGTAGCTGGGAACGACTGCCGATGCCAGCTGAACGTTATTTTTTCCCACAGCATTGTTCTTTGGACCGTGGCGGATGATGATCACTGAACTAATCCATATTACATATTAGGTTTCGTAATCACACTCGTTTTGTCTCTCACTGCACTGCCTGATTTCATTTTGGTTATGATTATTTTTGGAATGTTATTGAATTCCCGGATGAGGCGCGCGCGCTGCACATCGAGCGCCCAACTGTCAACTACCGACTGTGAAACGTACGCGGCGTGCGCCGTGAATCGACGAAACCCTGCAGCGGAGTCCCCGTCCCGTCGCGCCCCGCACCGCCGGCGACCGGTCCTTTGCATTGTCAAGATTGACGATTGGTGAGATCATCATACGAATAGCCAGTCTTTAATTCAAATTCGATGTATCCATAGTCCGTTTCGGCGAGCCATTGACGTCTAATAATAAAACAAGATTTTGTGGGAACCGAAAATTTCAAATTCTACTAATAAACTCTGTTTAGCAACGATGCTCAAGTGTACCCCGTTTTCTATTTCTGGTATGGTATTTAATAAGTATTGCATTTGTTTACCGGTGTATATGCCAAGAACTACGCGCCTACACAGCAGCTGGTATGGGCACGTGCGAGTGGGACGGACGCAGGTGCAAAATGTAGAGAACTCATTACTAGTGGAACATATGGCATCCAAACATTTGGGACTAAAAGGTTTTAGTTTGTACAACAGTATTTAATAATAGCTATGTAAACAAGTATACTATTGAAGATGTTTGTAATGTACCTACTTCACACTAACGTTATGCAAACTGGGTCATGTTTTATTGGAAGCAAATTCTCATTTGAGAAAATCACAGGCGAGAACTTTAAATTATTCAATTAAGTAAACTTGATGTTCCAATATCGCAACAATCAAATGTTATTATTATGTAAAAGGTTGAACTTTCCTACATTTTCTCTACGTAGTGGAATTCCAAGGGAGTCGGGGCTATTAAAATACCGAGATTAGGTGGTAGACATGTCTCACTGACTCATCACTACATCTGTGAGTCATGCGGAACATACCAAACGCAATGACTGCACTGATTCCACACTCAAATTACGTATCTCCTCGACAACTTGTTAACCTGACACTTAACGTTTGTGTTTTAAATAGTTATTAATTATTATATCTATCTTTTATAGCTATAAGCTATTTACTGTTTATTATTTTAATTTTCTTAGCTCTTTCGGATCCTTTATGTGAATAAATCATATTTTTTTATTTTGCATGCCTGAGGTTTTACGCGGTCAAGTATATAATATACCATAAAGATCACACAATCCCACCTCAGAATCGAATCAAGGACCTCACTGTGGTTCACAATCAATGTGCACTTTACAAGACCAGTAGATGGTTATGGATACCACTCCTACTCAATAAAAAGATTTTAGATAAGAGGTAATCGATATTGTAGGCCTACTCATATCCTCTAAGTTATTAAAAAATATAGTATAATTAGATACTGACTAAGAAAAAAATTATGCAAAAAGCATTTTCTAACTGGCGTAACCTGAGTTTTGAATATGTTGCGATATTAATCAACAATCCATAGTAGTTCATGACTACACCTACTCACCAATTTCACGCCATTTAACTCATTCTTAGGCTTTTCTCAGTCATCCCCACCTAGCCGCTCAGATTGTCATTGGAAATAGCATCCCACATTAGCAAACTGAAGTGGCAGCTCCATATAAGCCGATGAACCGACAACCAATGGAGCTAACGCATTCTGGAATGAACTCTGCAGCCGGGCAAATACACTGTAGGCAGATACTAATGATCCTCTCAGGCTTACAGATTACACAGATGACTTCTAACAACAGAATATGTACAGTATTACCTGAATCTAACTCCCTTTAACGTTGCATTGGTCTGCTGTTTTGTCACGGGGCCGGGAAACGCGTAAACAGCACACTAGATGGAATGTGGTCACTGCCGGAATGTGGACACTGCCGCCCATTAACACCCACAAACCACCGGGGAATTGTAGATACGTACTGTTAAAGAAGGTGGTTATACAACGCGGTGTAAACGTGACATAATTAATTACAATAGGACTGCTACTAGTCTAACATAATATATTTTTAATGACATGTAACATCGAAATTGTATTTTTCATATATGCGTATTTATGTTATACCCAGAAAGAATAAGAATAAATGATATATTTACGATCCAAATATATAATGTATTCTTATTTTAATCGAGGTGCAATATTTACATCATTTTAAGGTCGGGTTGTTTAAAGAGCTAACTCATAATTGTCCACAGTCCACTTGTATAATAAATGTCATCGGATCTCAATTGGATCAGGACGACTGGCAATTATGGCTATTTGGTCTCTTTAAATCATATTGCAAGTGTACCCAATAAAAAAAATCACGTTTCTGTACAGTAGTTTAAAATACTCAGTAGTTCAATTAAAATAGGCTCTCCGTTCTTCCCTAATGTTCAGTGTGTTCTCCTCTTAATGAAGAAGGACTTAATCCTTGGTAGGGATATCCGCTGTGTATTGTCCTTATCACAAGAATAAAATGGAAGACGTTATATTTTCCACATCTCGAAGGATTGGATTCTTCAACAAGCCCGTCAGTTTTTCACGCCCGGCCCTCGCCTCGGCCCTTCAATTATACCGCTTGTATAAAGAGCGGGTCCAGCCGGGTATTGAATATTGTTCGCTCATTTGGGATGGATCTGCCCAGTACTTGCTCAATGCCCTGGATGGATTGCAGCGGAGGGCCATCCCAATTGCAAATGATGCAAAGGTTACGAGAAACTTAGAGTCGTTACAATTGCGGAGGTATGTCACACCTCTAAACGCCTAGTTCCACCATCTGTATCATGCCGAATGCTCTGAGGAATTATTAAATTTGATCCCGTTTTGACATTGCTGGATGATCCAAATCATCTCGACGTGAATCAAAATACCAATTTTTTTACCAATTTGTTTGTCAATACTTTTTGTGCCGTATCGTGAAGCGTTTGGCTTTCCACATGTTTGCCTCCTTATTATCCTGGGTCCTTAAGCCGTAGTGTGAAGAAGTATCTTGGCAGGCCGGCATGATAGTATCGGGTGGCATGAGACCGTCTGATGCCATTCGATGCTTTGTCTGGACGGCATTTACGCTTATTATCAGGTGCAGTGCAGGCAATACGCCGAGCCAGTTTAAAATTTATATTTAAAAACGCCCCTTCCAAGATGTTTGAATTTGCCAAGGCGCAGATAATACACAAAAAGCCAATTAACTGATTGTTCTGACTTTGGAATTACTATTTTCAGAGATACAGTAAAAGTTTTATCTTCTGGTAGTCTTGGTGTAAGGCAAAAACTTAATAAACCTGACACATTTGCTCAGGCCTTACCCTTATATGAAAATATAAAACGCAATAATATTAATTATAAAACTTCTCATTATTACGTTAATTTAAGCAGCTTTTTTATATCCGATATCCGCTGTGTATTGTCCTTATCACAAGAATAAAATGGAAGACGTTATATTTTCCACATCTCGAAGGATTGGATTCTTCAACAAGCCCGTCAGTTTTTCACGCCCGGCCCTCGCCTCGGCCCTTCAATTATACCGCTTGTATAAAGAGCGGGTCCAGCCGGGTATTGAATATTGTTCGCTCATTTGGGATGGATCTGCCCAGTACTTGCTCAATGCCCTGGATGGATTGCAGCGGAGGGCCATCCCAATTGCAAATGATGCAAAGGTTACGAGAAACTTAGAGTCGTTACAATTGCGGAGGTATGTCACACCTCTAAACGCCTAGTTCCACCATCTGTATCATGCCGAATGCTCTGAGGAATTATTAAATTTGATTCCGTTTTGACATTGCTGGATGATCCAAATCATCTCGACGTGAATCAAAATACCAATTTTTTTACCAATTTGTTTGTCAATACTTTTTGTGCCGTATCGTGAAGCGTTTGGATTTCCACATGTTTGCCTCCTTATTATCCTGGGTCCTTAAGCCGTAGTGTGAAGAAGTATCTTGGCAGGCCGGCATGATAGTATCGGGTGGCATGAGACCGTCTGATGCCATTCGATGCTTTGTCTGGACGGCATTTACGCTTATTATCAGGTGCAGTGCAGGCAATACGCCGAGCCAGTTTAAAATTTATATTTAAAAACGCCCCTTCCAAGATGTTTGAATTTGCCAAGGCGCAGATAATACACAAAAAGCCAATTAACTGATTGTTCTGACTTTGGAATTACTATTTTCAGAGATACAGTAAAAGTTTTATCTTCTGGTAGTCTTGGTGTAAGGCAAAAACTTAATAAACCTGACACATTTGCTCAGGCCTTACCCTTATATGAAAATATAAAACGCAATAATATTAATTATAAAACTTCTCATTATTACGTTAATTTAAGCAGCTGCGTCAAGACTTAGCCAGTGTATTGGACATTATGAATAAAACGATATAACTGGGGCGGTACCAGTCTCACGGAAAGCAGATATTAAAACTCAGCTTTGTTGACACGTCTCTTAGTGAAATCCCGTGAGGCTTAAATATCTACCTCAATAGTCCATTCATAGCATTAATTTAAACACCTAAAAAAAATACAAACAATTATATTGTGATAACTCTAATTAAATAGATAAAATGTGATAGAACTAAATTATGCCTATTGAAAATATTTATTTATTTATTTATAAATTCTTTATTGAACACTACATACAGTAATAATATAAAAAATATGACAACACGTTTAAATAAAGGTGACAATTGGCGGTCTTATCGCTTAACGCGATTTCTTCCAGACAACCATAAGATGGACAATGTTGAAAAAAAAAGCTACAAAGAATAGGGTAAAAATAATACGGTTATTTGCTTATCTTTGCAATGTTTTGATAAAAATGTAATATAAAAAAATAAATTGTGATTAAAACCCGTGAAGTGCGCGGAAGCACCACTATATCGGCAATGAGGACAGTGACATTGTTCCGCTGCCAGCAACCGTAAAATGAGTTGTTCCACTGTTATTGTCTATTCTGCAACTATTTCCGCCAACTACAAGCCATTCTGTTCGACTGTGTACCGTTATGTTACATATAGATCTATTTATACTAGACACTAACTACCTACTCGCCCACGCAATAGTAAACGAGAGAAATCCTCGTTGATTCATCAATGACTAGGCATCTACAATCTAGATGTATGCCTAGAAAGCTCCCAAAATTTGCAAAGCTTTGACAATGAGGCTTTATAACTGTACAAATATAATAATTTACAGTAATTGTTATTTCGTTCATGTATACACTATGGACAAAAAGGACAATTAGGCATGAAGCAACGGTGTTTCTGTAAATGGCGTCGCTTTGATGTGCAGTTTAATTTTTCATAACGGATACATATCGTAGTATCTCTAGCCAAGGTTGTCGTTGGACGCCAGCTTGCATACAAAGTTGTCTCGTTTCGTTCTACTTGAAGCTTATTTTCTATGCTCGCAGCATTACGATCACGTTTGTAACACAACGGATGTCACAAGCATGTGACCAGCTTGTCAATGTTGTCTCCACAAGTCTTTGTACTGCCAGTTGCCGTGTAACTTTTCGATTGAACGGTTATTTTCAAACCTGTGAAATTATCTGCAATATACAATCCTCTGAGTAAACAGACGTTTTCGTCGAACAACTGTTACGTAAACGTTCATTGTGATCAAAGTTTCGTGTTCTCAGCCAAAGCAATTTCTACGGGCAAAAACAACGCTACAAAAGTGTATTGAGAAGAAAAACAATTCTGTAAGTCTGATGGAAACACAGATAGTTTTTGATTACAAAAGAAAATATACTGCGTAAAATTCCGAGGTACTGAAATATTTTGGCAAGAGGATCACTCATATATCAAGCAAAACGGCGCAGTACGGAGACGAAGCAATGACCGCATGGACTATGTTTAGTTGGAGAAGACTGTATGCTGGTAGAAGTGGGGATGTTGCTGAGGATTCGCGCGTGGAGCTACCAGCTGACACAAGACAACTCGTGTACAACGTATACGTTTACTTCAGTAGAAGACCAGGCAGGAGTTCAAAGGTGGCCCTGTCGAAAACTGCAAGCGCAACAATGCTACCGAGGGACATAGTTGCTGAAATTATAAGAGACAAGTACCGCGAGTAAGGTCGTAGATTAAACCATTTTATAAGCTAATAATACTAAGCGATCCCTATAGAGAAAACGTAATTGAATAAGATATTTAGCGAATGAAATTTAAATAGGCATAAGACGGAAATGTCTTATAGCGCCGATGATCGTAGATCTAACAATTACACAGATAATCTATTCCGCATGTCATCCTAAAATCTTTTAATGATATTTCGCCTATTCTCGTGAAAGGTTTTAATCAACAATTATGTAGAATGATAAATATAGATAAATCGTGCAATAAATAATAATAAATAATAAATTATGTTCAAAATTGCTAGTTTAAAGTTCGTTTTATGGTTTAATGTTAGATTTCTCTTAATTGTATAAGAATGTAAAGCGAGAGACTTGGATTATATTTTACCACGCCAGTGAGCTGCATTATTTACGTTCTATAAAAGTTCTCAGGCATGTAAATTATCGCACAAGTTTCATCACAGTCGACAGACTGCTCGTTGCCCGTGTTTATTCACTTTGTAAATATTTTAATAACGGCTCTGTAAAATGTCGACAGTCAGCCAATTGTAGAATTACTTTGAAAATGCAATATTTCTACATTAATGTTTCTTTATCTAAAATGTAAAATAAAACTGTTATAATTTATAGTATTTCACATTAAAAAGACGTTCGGTTGAATTAATCGAATACGTTCCATATTGTTAAAGAAGTGTATTTCAAGTCACCTAAATTATATCAGCATTGTTTTACAGACACGTATTGAGGAAACAAACGATCAATTAGTATTATTTATGCTAGTAGAGCATGTGTATATCGGCGGTGATCTCATTAAAATAATATTATTTAGTTACAACACCATGTTCTTAAATACAAAAATAATACATTATTTCCAATTTAATTTGTAGTTTGATTTATTAAAAAAATCGACACTACAGTGAAAAACAATTTACAAATTTTTGAACATAAAACAATTAAAGAATAAAATACTCACATAGAGCTCCGTTTTATTGGGTACTGAGAAAACGATTCTTCGGTCGCAGAAAAACGCAATCACAACACAATCTTCAATAGCGCACACGTTCACAATTGTTTACGAAAATAAGACTTGCAGTTTGATAACGTCACAAGTGCACCATAGGGACGTTACTTTCCGCGTTCCAACTCTGACGTCACACAGATCTCCGGACCTAAAATTAATTTAGACACAGTCCAGGTGCCAAGACCGTCCGAGCATCTACACAGCACTAATTACTCGGCACCACTAACTATTTCAGGCGTGTGAACATTCACGTGTTTTTCTAAGAGGTGGTTCTGATTCACGCCGATCAACGAGACTTGAAAGTTTCAACACCGCAGTCGGATGAAGGTCGTTTGGGTAATTCAATGAAATGCGTAGACATGCCCTGTATCGGCATATAAATATTGAACTAAATTATGAGACCGCACGAGAAATAGTTTATCAGGACATGTGCTACTGATGACTAAGGCTTTGTTTCAACGTTTCTTATTAAATCGTTGACGCTCTGAATAAGTACGAGGATACTTCCTTGAATTACATCAATGATAAAATATTAAAGGTTATCCAACAAACATACTGTTTATTTATAACACAATAAAATCAAATCATTGCTATTGGAATTATTGACTAGTAACTAGCACTGTGGTAAAAGCCATAATTCTTTAATTTTATTGAGATGAAATAAATGTTTAATTGGCAATTTCGTTGTCATTATTAATATTGCTGTTTTAGAACAAATTTTCCAAATACTGTACTAATATAACGGTGACCATTAGTAAAAAAACTGACCAAAAGATGGTTCATGGGCCTAAATTAATGGCACTTACGTTTCACTTTTCCAGTTCGACATACATACATAGCTGGATCAGCTTTTATTCCATCTTAATGTGTGCATCGAGCAAATAAAAAACGTGATGTAGATATGAATAAATAAATAGCAATAACAGAATAAATAACAAGTTACACGGTTTTATCTGGTACTTACATATGAGCGCAACCCCGTTAAATCGTGAGTTACTTGAACATGCATAATTAAAATATTAGTATACTATTTGCTAAAAAGAACAAGTTTATCTTATTTAAAATGCAGAAATAATTGTAACTATGTTAACATTAGTTAAAACTGTAATAAACCACATAATTTGTTGAATAGTATTATCACACAATGGAAAAACACCGTTTAGGAAGTAAAAATATCAGACCATACAGGTTCTTATTAAAAGAACTCCCTAAGCGATTGAAGAATACAATAAGGGCTTTCATTCGTTTGTGCAGAATTTCTCTCTATGCAGCGACCGTTATTTGCAGTAGAATGCACTGAAAAATTCATTAATACCCAGTCTTTTGTGTCAGAGTTTGTCATTCGACGAAACAAATGTTGGGCCTAATAGCACCACTGTGGCTTAGTTCGCTGAGGAAATTTATCAGACTAGTGGTAAATTTATTTTAGGAATTTCAAGCGAAATATAGGATCTTTTGAAGTTGCTTCACACCTAGCCGTAAGGATTTGTCCGTCAGATCAAAATTACTATGTTGCCAAATTATGCAGATAGTGGTCAGTACATTTTTTTGTGGTCTCAAGCAAAATATAGAATCTTTTGCCGTTGCTTTTCAGCTAGCCATAAGGATCTGCCCCTTGGTCCAAAATTACTATGATAGGAGATTATGCATAGATATAGGGCCTTCAGCCCAAAACAACAGATTATAAAATCGATTCACAACTGCTGCCCAGACCCTTTGTGGTGAGAAACCAATCTGACTTGAGACTCGTCCAACAGGTATTAGATATACATGCGTGCATGGCAAAATAATTACTGCAGCTATAAAACGGATAGTTAACACGACTAAGGGATTAAAAATCTCTTCATCACAATGACTCTAGAGATATGAATTACAAAGAAATATTTATATATTATCTCGTCACACATCGGATACGAATAAAACAATGCAAAAGAAAGATTGTGCGTTCTAGTAGGCAGCGACGACGCCATAGCCGTTTCGTTTTCATCAAGGGCAACACCTACATGCTAGAGTGGAGAAACAAGACTATTTTAAGCCTACGTTTATAATAATGTATACGCAGTAAAGTTCTTTGCACATACGTAGATTAAAATCGTAACGAAAATCGAAATCGCAAACTTATTAATTAAACTTAAACGTAACATAAATAAAAACAGCAGGTCTATTGTTAATTTAGGTTGTATGAAAATATCTTTGAATTACTAGCATCTGATATTAACACGACCACACGTGCTATTTTTTTATGATTCGTGACATCTATTTACTTATATCATTGTCAAACGGTTGGCTTTTGGGCCAGAATTTATGAGTTTGAAATACCTATGTACATTTCTAAAGTAAATAATATTAACAGATAATTTACGTCTCATACGTATTAGTTATAATCTCAAGCCGTTACTAATTAAAACTGCGCTTAAGAGATGTGTTTCATCGCTGTACGGTTATCTTTGAAAGGGCTTTGCACTGGCATGGTACATTGATCCGATGAACATTAACCGCTCCTCAAAGCAGGCACTGTTTAATTGATTTGTACTTTTCAATGCCATTTTATATTACATGCACTCGTAAACATTTGTGTCAATAGGTTGATTGCAGTGAGCGGCGTCGTGGGTGATTGTGAAGAGGCGCCCAAGTACCTACGACAAATTACTACATGGGCGTACACATAAATACCCCATAGAATGTCTTTACGTATTCCTTCGGCGTATTTACTAATTTTATTACTCGCAGTCGTAATGGCGGTGACGCAAACTACACACGCATATAGCTTCCTGGCCACTCATGAATTCGCCGTTTAATCGGTCGATAAGATTAGGATTATGAAAGTATTTCAATGTTTCACAAGCTGTATTTTCTCTATTCATACCCAGAAGCTCAATTCACTTTCCTATAAAATAAAAGACACGACTGCTTCGGTGGTGCAGTTGTAATACGGTATGATTGCAACGCTGAGGTCTCGTGTACGAATACCAGGTCCGGCAAAGTGATATTGGACTTTTCTATTCATTATCAGCCAGGATTCAAGAAGTTGTGCCCGATATGGTTGGCCCCCTATCACATACAAGGAGAAATGTGGGTGTCCTCTAACTTCCCCTTAAAAACTTTCAAGGAATAATATTAAAGTTTGTTATTTGTATAAGTATGACGTTATTTTTAAGCATTATTGTGAAATAACGTGGAAAATATTTGTAAACGAATTAGTCATAAATTCATAATTATATCATATTTCAACCAAAACTAGTGACGAATTTTTAAATAATAAACAGAAATGTTGCACTATATTATAGTTTTATGTGAACTGTAACAAATAATTTATTCTCATATTTTAGTACTTATAAAATATACAACAATTTTCAAATCGTTTATAAGGACGAGGAAATGGAAAATATCAGTTAATTAATAAATCACGTATTTCATATCCACTGTCCCGGCATTAAATGCCAATAAAGCATATTCCAGCCATTAAGTGATACCACCTCATTGACTTCCATTAAAATTTGTCAGTTCAGCAGTGGCTGAAATGATGATGGTTATAATGAAAATAATAATTATTTTTTCAAATTAGTTTCTTTAGAATTAAATATAATCGTATGTAGTATGAGGCAAATATGTAAATAAATTCACTTTGTAAGTTTAGCGACATAACCACAAGCATGACGTGGTCACACGTACGTACATGTACGCACGAACAAAATATGACGATATTTTTTATTATTAACGAAAGGAAAACACTTCTGGCTATTTTGCCGGTGTCTTGGGAGCGTTCGTAAGAGATTTGTTATTTCGGGGTTTTTCGAGCTCTCGTCCTACACGCGAACACGAGTACCCGGACCGCACAGATGTTACGGGCGGGCATTATCCTTAGGTAAAATCCAACGACGTCACACCGAAAAAAATCTCGGTGAACTTGGGGACTCGCTTTAAGGCGGTAGGCGATGTGGACGGACTAGGAGCGTCCTGTGTCTTGTACACTTTATGGCCTAGCGCACTGCCAAGCCAAGACTCCAGACAATTTGGGAAGCCACGGAGCGCAAATATCCCGTGCGTATTTCTACTTTGTACATGTGTGGGGAGACAAACGTTTGGGGGAAACTAACGCTAACTGTTCGCGCTGAGCGTCCAGCGACTCTGGTGGGTTACTCTATAAAACCGATACGGCGTCCGAACATTCGAAGTTCGTATCGTTTTTATATAGTAACCCCCCTGGTGTCACTTTGTCTCTTTTACGATAGGTAGGAGAATTCAAGGTCATATTCTTGCTCCTCTTGACGACTAAGCAGAGGATATTATAAATTAGTCTTTCTTGCATCCATTATTATTAATTCAAATTATCATGAAAATATGGTTACGCGATATATGACCGTGACTTGCATTATGAGACAAAATATTACAGACAAAATGATAAAATGTTGGCAAAGCTCAATATTAATGTCCTTGACGGCAATAAAGTATAAACCATTCAAGTATACTGTATAACATTGGACCTCCACATTTAAGCATTGTTTTCCCCAAGATCAATTTACTCTTTTTTCTCTATAACTAGGATTTTCAGAATAATTCATCCATTTTTATAATATGTATTGTTAAATACTACATGAATTAACTAATCCTTTCCCATATTATTAAATTAAACAGGTTTAATTCACCTTTTTTTAAATTATAATAATTTGTAATGTCGCATAAGACTGCCACATATTATAATATTTTTTGGTAATGCAACTCGTAATACATATAATAAATCAAAGTTGTATGTAACTGTTCTACAGACCGTATCAAGGTTTGCTTCTTTATAGTATAACCTTCATGGTATTGTAAGTAGACGGTGGTCAATACCACCATCAGCATTTGTTTACTTATTATTACATTCACTCAAAATCAATTGTTCTAATTACGGCTTTGATATTTATTTGATTTTTTAATAATATATTACTGTATCAGCCCATATACGTCCCACTGCAGGGCACGGGCCTACTCTACAATCGAGAATACGATTGAGAGTGGTTAGGCCATATAGTCCACCACGCTGGCCTAGTGCGGGTTGGCGGACTTACATACCATAGAAATTCTTATGAATCGCTATGGTATGCAGGTTTCCTCACGATGTTTTTCTTCACCGTTTTAGTGCGTGGTGATTGACTATCAATACACACATGACTCCGAAAAGTCAGAGATGTGCCCTGGGATTCGAACCCGCGACCACCGTGAACATGTTGGCAGCCGCGTCTAGTCCGTTTACCAACAGGCCACCACGCACTTCGCAATAATATATTACTTAAAACTGTAAAAGTCTTCATATAGCATTCTAAGATTTTTCATTTAGTTAAGTCAAGAAAGAGCATATTGAATTTTCTTAGATAAGAATTTAAAAAATATAAGAAACTCAAACATGATGGTCGAAATCCTTGATTAGATGTGGATATAAATCTTCCTTCTTTTGTTCCTATTAGAAGTGAATAGTATACCATAGATATGTATACTTCAGGTCATTTAAGTAATCACAATAAAAATATATTTTATAATCTATCTTTATCCAAGTTAAACTTCAGCTAATGCTGAAGTACTAAGCAAGTTCTTAATTAACTATGAGATTTACAAAATACCAAATATGATCATATTTATGGTATGTAATATGATCATTCAAACATTTTAGAAATATTGAATTTGTTAATTAATTGTATGTATGTTCATAATATCAGACTTTTATATGCATGCATGAAATACTTATAGATAAAGACTACCAAAGATAAAATTATCTTCATTATGAGCTACAATTAAAATCTGAAAGTCAACATTGCAGATGGTAACTGAGTTATAAATAGCATATGGTAGCAGTTTTTACATAACAAATCAGTTTGAAACTTCAATGATACAAAGCAAAAATGAAACTGTAAAATACTATTATACAATCATTTAATTTTTTTGAATAAGTATCAATATGGTATGACGGCCAAATAATATCTAATTAGCAAAGGCCATATAAAATCAGTGCTTACACCTGTAAGATATAGCACCTGCTATATCACTATTTGAACTTTCAATTTTTGCAATTTTTACTTTAAATTATACACTAAAAAGGTAAAAATAGCAGACTGGCTGAACTGTAATATACACTCTTTCAGTCTCATGTAAAAATCTTCATCATAAGTATTCTGGGATTGTGAGATAGAGTAGAGGTTAAATTAATAGTACAGAACTGGCTAAATTACTATAATTTTATTACAATACAAATTAATTTTAAAAGAATTAAAGAACTAAATAGATATGCTTTGTAATGGATCATTCAGGTACAATACTCTAGTTTAAAAATTCTTGATGCTATTTTTATAGTTAAATGAAATGGTATAATAATAAAAATAAATATAAATCGGCCTCGGACGTGTTCGAGGTGACGCCGGACATCGACGTGTCGAGCCAACGCGACGAGCTGCAGTCGTCCCCGCCGCCACCAAGACCTGCGCGGCGAAGAGGACGACCCCCTCCAGCGGTGGGCTTGGGACCCACGGGGCCGAGTGTCCCGCCTACGGTCCTCGCTACCGGTGGAGTAGTGCGCCGCATGAGATGGACTCATCAAATGAATGAAAATGTCATGCGGGCCTACTTTAGGGCGACAAAGGGAGGAACTAACCTCACTGCATACCGTGCTCAGATGCTGTCTATGTTTCAGGTTCTGGAACCAACGGTCAATGTGTCATCCCAGCGACTATCGGATCAAGTGCGGTTTATCCAACGACGTAAGTTGTTGGATGATGAAGCACTTGAGCGGCTGCGTACTGAAGCATGTGTTGCTCTGGATGTTATCACGCCTATCACCCAGCGAGCTGCAGAAACACCATCCATTCCTGCTGCTGACATTGAGCTGGTGGACAATCTAGACAACACTGTAAGTCCCCAGGATCAACAGCGTTTGAGAAGGACTTTGGAGAGTGCGATTTTGGAATATAAATCCATACCAGCGTCCTGTAGACCGCGCGTGCCGCGTTTGCCTACGCATAGACGAAACTTAGCGCTGATGGGAGCATTGGACTCCATTGTTTCCACCTATATGGAGTCCAGTCGGGACCTTGTTGATACGCATTCGATCCTTTACTGCGCGGCCGTCGCAGCATGTCGGGTGGCTAATGTAAAATTTCCAATTAATAATGTTACTACCACTCGAGATGTTGCGACTGTGCCTGCATGGCAGCGTAGGATCGAGGACCGTATTAACAGGGCCCGAACTCTCATCGGCAAGCTTATTGCTTTCCGAAACGGAAACAATAGGCAAAGGGTCATGCGTTTTGTGGCCCAGGCCTTCTCTGGGACTAATATAAGTCCCCGGGATTATGGGCTTTGGGTCACAGAACGCATAGACTATTACAAACAAAAAGTGTATGCGTGGGCGAACCGCATTCGTCGCTATAGGAAACGGTGGGATCGATTCCAGCAGAATCGTACTTTCCAAAGTGACCAAAAGAGGGTGTATAGATGTTGGGAGCGTTCTCCACAATGTGTGGTAGATGGGCGGCTGCCTAGTGTTCATGACATGCGTACTTATTGGACAAATATCTGGTCGTCATCTATCTCCCACACTGAAGCCGACTGGTTTGGTGTTGTTGAGCGAGCTTGTGAGTCTATACCAATTATGGAAGCTATTTCAATTAGTCCAGAGGATGTCCTGGTTGCAATCCGTCCGACACAAAACTGGAAGTCTCCTGGTCCGGATGGTTTGCACAATTTCTGGTTGAAATGGCTTCCATGTTCGCATGCTCGGTTGGCAGCACAATTCCAGGATGCGCTTGATGGAGGATCGCTTCCAACATTTATGACTACCGGTGTTACTCACCTCCTCTATAAATCTGGTAGTGCCACGGACCCAAAAAATTATAGACCTATTACATGCCTCCCTACCACATATAAACTTTTTACATCCATATTAAGGGCTAAAATAGCAAACCACTTCACCTCAAATAATATTCTTTTTCCAGGCCAAACTGGATGTAAGAGTGGGTCGCGTGGTACTAAAGAACTCCTTCTCATAGACATGACCATTTGCCAACAAGCTCGTCAAAATCGTAGAAATTTATCAGCTGCCTGGATTGATTATAAAAAGGCATTTGATTCGGTGCCCCATACTTGGCTCATGAGGGTGTTAAGTTTGTACAAAATTGATACAAACTTATGCACCTTTCTTGGGTCTTGTATGGGACAGTGGACCACTGTCCTTAGATATCCAGGTGGTATGGTTTCTCCTGATTGTGACGAGCCAATAAGAATCAAGCGGGGTATATTCCAGGGTGACAGTCTGAGTCCACTGTGGTTTTGCATGGCCCTGAATCCTCTTAGTACTCTGTTGGTGGATTCGGGGTTAGGCTACCGTCTTCGGAGAGGGACTGAGCCTATTTCTCACTTGCTTTACATGGATGATCTCAAGTTATTTGCATCAAAACAAACAGAATTGATTGAGTTGTTAAAAATAACTGAAAAATTTAGCAACTCAATTAATATGGAGTTTTGTGTAGATAAATGTGCGATTATCCATGTAAAGCGGGGGGAAGTTGCAGTCTCTGATGGTGTACAAATCTCTGATGCTGTAAGACTCAGAGCCCTTTCCGAGACAGAAACTTACAAATATCTGGGTATGCCAGAGGCACTGGGTATTTTGAGTGCAGACGTAAAACAATCAGTGAAGGAGCGTTTCTTTGGCCGCCTGGCAAAAGTTCTGAACAGTCTTTTGTCAGGTGGGAACAAGATTCGCGCCTTCAACGGTTGGGTTATGCCTGTGCTTATGTACTCTTTTGGCATACTCAGATGGACTCAGACCGAATTGGACGCCCTAGATCGTAAAGTCCGGACTCTACTGACTGCACATCGTATGCATCATCCACGATCGTCAGTGATGAGATTGTACATCCCGCGGAGATGTGGGGGCCGAGGCATCCTTAATGCTAAGGACTTGCATAATCGCGAGGTGTGCAATCTCAGGGATTATTTCCTTCACAGTGACGTGGATATGCATAGGGTTGTAGTTAAGATAGATAAAGGACTCACCCCGCTCTCTTTGGCGAATGAGAACTGGCGGAAACCACTGGTGATGAGCACGAAAGATCGCGAGGAAGTATGGAAGAGCAAAGAGCTGCATGGTCGGTTCTATCGGGCCCTCCATGGACCTGATGTGGACCGACCTGCGTCTGTATCTTGGCTACGTTTCGGTAACCTCTTTGGGGAAACTGAGGGTTTTGTCTTTGCAATTATGGACGAAGTTATTAAGACGAACAACTATAGGAAATACATCCTGAAGGACGGTACGGTCGACATTTGTCGGGCATGCCACCGTCCGGGCGAGTCAATCAGGCATGTTATCTCCGGTTGTTCGTATCTTGCTAACGGCGAGTATTTGCATAGGCATAACCTAGTAGCCAAGATCATACATCAGCAAATTGCTCTTCGATATGGGCTTGTGACTCTTGAAATGCCATATTACCAGTACGTTCCACAACCAGTTCTTGAAAATGGTCATGCAACGCTATACTGGGATCGGTCTATTATCACAGACAGGACTATTGTCGCCAATAAGCCTGATATTGTGATAATAGATCGATTGGCGCGCCGGGCTATACTTGTTGACGTCACCATTCCGCATGACGTTAACCTCGTTAAAGCTGAAAAAGACAAATTGTCTAAGTATTTAGATTTGGCACACGAGGTTACCGATATGTGGGATGTGGACTCAACAGTTATTGTCCCGATTGTTGTTTCTGCACATGGACTGATGCCAAAGAGCTTCGACCAACATCTTCAGAGGCTCTCAATTGGTCGTTGGGTCAAGAGCCAGATCCAAAAGGCGGTATTGTTGGACACGGCACGCATAGTGAGGAGGTTCCTTACTTTGGATCCCTAACCGCCGGTGGCTTGGTCTTGAGCCCCGCCACCGAAGGGTCATTACTTTTTTATATTTTTATACGACATAATGTTTTATATATATATATATATATATGGTGTGTAAAAATGTAAAAAAGAATATTATGGAAATAAAGAGAAAATAAATATAATATTTTACAAATTGTACAATTAACCCACTTGCTCAAATAACTTCTATAATGTATTACAAGCAATAATTTATGCTAAAATTGATTTTCAGTGCCAGGTATATGATAATAATTGGTGCATATGGTAGAAAAAAACGTAGAAATTAATATACAAAAATTAGTGCATTCCATAATTAATGTGGCAAAAATTGCAATATACATAAATAGTAATTTTGAAGATATACTGATACCAAGTCTAGATTAAAATAACAAATAAAACTAATAATTTTCACTTACATACTGTTTGTTTTACAGTAAAAATATATAATTTCAAAGCAAATATCAAAACAATTTAGTTTATTTTCTTATAAGATTCTAATAAGTCGTATTTTAAACTTAATAAACAGATAAGGTCTGCTTTCACACAACTCAAATATTATTGCATGTCGGCCTGTGATTTAGACGAGCGGCATAGATATCTCAATAGATAATTACGATAAATAATATGGCACATATATACTTACCTATCATAAAACACTATTCCACTGTAGCTCTACTTCCTACTGGCACATTATGTAAGATTCTGGACTCTTCCGGGGTGCTTCTTGATTGAAGTGCGAATATTATTTTGACTTAAAGGTCGTGGATTATACGTGAAGAGGTTAAAGCGTAAAGATATAACGTTTTAGGTTTATCGAAATCTAAACATATATACCCGACACTCAAATAATCCTTCAATTTCCACTTTTAAATATTATTCTAAACCTTTATGAAAATTTATGCTTATCGGCATTTAACATACAATTCATTATCTTTTTTACATACACAAACAATTAAAACTCCTATAGTTTCGAAAAAATTGTGAAAGGATCACGACCACCCACCCAGATCTTTTTATTGAAGTTACTGATTTCAGCACTTGACGGTAGCGAGATAGCTTACGGAGCTTTTATTGTGAGAGACAGAGATAGACAAATTTAATGATTGAAAACTGATTAAAATAATATTGCAGCTGGAACTAGTGTTGAGTAGGACATACAAGAGGCAGTACATTTGTCCCGTACATGACGTCAAAATGTAAGAGCGGCTCAACTTTTTAATTTGTACTACTTCATATTTGGTGTACTACTTGGTCTGTAATGTCATTTCATTGGCTTGAGCCGTGAGGCAAAGTTATGACCCACAAATAAGCGTCAGTACGCCTCACTTCAATTGAAGTGGGACATTGTACTGGCTCAGTACAAAAATGAGGCTACTCTTACAAACTCTTTTTCAAGCCATGTCCTACTCAACACTAGCTGGAACTGACAAACGTAATGTCAAATTGACATAACCAGTCTGAAAAATTGAGTTCGATGTTCGATGTCGACGATTTCAAAGCGCAAGCGCTGTTATCATTTATCCACACATTTATCAGAGCGGAAAGCCTGAAATAGACCGCGTGCCGGTAAGTCTACTTGTGGGCAAAATCGGAACCACAGATCGGAACTAGAGTCCTCGTCCCATAAGTATGCGCGCGGAGAAAATTTGAACTGATGATAACGTCATGAAATGTTGCCGACTTAGTGGATTTACTCATAGAATGATCATTAATAATCAATATTACATTTTTAATGCACTGTTACCGGGAAATGCATTCTAAAATTTACAGCTAAAGAAGCTGTAAATTTTAAATTATGTACCATTCTTCGATAATAAAAAATATATTACACACGAATAATAATTAATATTATATAAAAATTTCGTTGCAAAAGTATTCTAATTAATTCATTTTAAAATTTAATAATCTTAAAATAAAAGCGTAATTAAATAAATGCCAAGTATGCTATTCTCAATATGTTTTTCAAAGATATTTTTTCAATTTTGCGTCAATTAAAAAAAGTACGTTTGTTTAACAGTTTATTGTAAAGTATACTACATTTGAAATGAAACTAAAACATATTAAACCTTTGCTAAAATATTTAATACTTGAGCATTAAATAATGGTGACCCAAAGTAGGTCTTATATCTCAATAACTAACTACCACCCGAAATATATGAATGATCGGTGTTTTATCAAAATTAGGTCATTACACTATAAAATTTCAAAACTTTTTATCAATTCTTTAATATATGACGATACAAATCCACGTATTTAAAAACTCACATATTTACAAAGTTACCTCGATTGACTATAGGTACCACAATTCCCATACCCACATTAACAGCGCCCTCCGTCGCGCGCACAGTTATTTGGCGAGGAGTATACATCAACA
The DNA here is from genome assembly GCA_009982885.2 of Hyles vespertilio. Taxonomy (NCBI): domain Eukaryota; kingdom Metazoa; phylum Arthropoda; class Insecta; order Lepidoptera; family Sphingidae; genus Hyles; species Hyles vespertilio. Next base: position 11,826,376 of record CM042815.1, on the reverse strand, counting down.
TTAGTAATTCATGGAGTTAAGAACCACAAACTTATCTGCCCCGGTCGCCAAAAGTGTCAATGATTAATTATACCAAAAACTGCATGAAATGTCAAACTGTGGCGTTATCTGTCAATCGGAGTAAACAAATCTGCACAATCAAAGAATTTCGAATTATTCATTGCTTAATCTCGTTTGTTAAGTTTGTTTAGTTTGCTTATTAGTTTAGTTGTTAAGTTTTTAAAATGCCTCAGTGTTGTGTTAAAGGATTCGAGTCGAGTTCAAGCAAAAAGGACCCCAACCATTGACTTATATTCTACCGATAGACGAGGCGCGTCATAGAAACTATTTGTCCCGTATTTGTCAAAAGCTCAGTAGCGACATCTAGTACGTTTACTTGAATATTACAAATTATGATCAAAGATTATTAGACAGACAAGACAGTTAATGTCAATAATAGCTTTGCCTAAGATACTGCGTAAGTATAAATACCGCCATAGCAATAATATATTTGTAATGTTTTTTTTATTTACGTGAATAATTCATGGAAATGATGTAAATGAAATTAAATACTCTTACAAGTGTACAAGTCTGTCAAGCCGTCAATCAGTGTACAATCAGTCTGACATTTATAATAATAACATTTTGAATTTTTAACAAGCTGATAAACTTTTTTCGAGACTAATAGACAAAAGGAAAGGTACACCAGAAGTTTACAAAAATGACTACCGCATTTGGAATATCTGAAATCTTCGTATCGAAAATGAATTGAATAAATATAGGTATGTTCTCATGGTAGCCACTTATATCCATTCCAATAATTCTAGACAAATATTATAGAGATCTCCTTTTTTCGTAACCGACGCGGAAGAATATAAAACAATTTTAAATGATATTAGTCTTCAATAACAATGGGTTCGAATAGTCCATTAAGTAATTCATATTAAGAAATGGGGTCTAAATACTATCCACTGTTTCAAAACATACATACAACACACATATTTTGAGTTATTAATTAACAACATATGATTAAAATAAAATACTAAAATCAATTTGCAACTACATTCTTCCAGCATATTTGTATTTGTAATGTATTCGAATAGTTTATGCCTATTTGGTCCTCTGATATGAATGTCCCTTGAATAATCTATATCTTATATAGTTCGTCTCTCTCACTCGACGGGCAATTTTTATGCGCGGAAATGAGATATACGATTAAGGAGCTCACCTTGTATTTTAACGAGCTCTAAAATATATTTAATCCATTAATAAATAAAAGATCTGTATTGTCGGCATCATTCTTCAATATTATATCACCTACGTTGTATTCTTTAATTATATTGTAACTTCAGAAAATTTCGCTGTCGGTTTGACGGGGAAAATTCAAAATAAATTACTTATAAATATAAACAAAGAGGCGTATTATTGCGCGGCCGCCACGCGGCAGACTGATTCGTGTGCGGTGCATGCACCGCACTTGGGTGGGACACATTTGTTACAAAGAACGTCTTATCTAGTGTAACATTGATATCGATGACCCCAACTGTGACCCCAACATTTCTTTTCATAGGTTAGTAACTGTTTTTACGAAATACTAACAAATATGTGCTAAATTTACATTTTGGGTTTGTTTTTATCATTTATTTTATTTTATTTTATTTTATTTTCTTTGGAAAACAAACAGTATCTTATGCCTATATACAACACAATTTAGTAATCTTCAAACCATTTATAAGTTTTCGCATTTATGTTTCAAAAGAGAAAAGAAAAGCTTGTTATTTCTAAACTTAACTATTAAAACAAGACTGATCATTAAAATATAGATACTTATGCAGACAATGAACAGTCAGGGAAACAATTGAAACCAGTGGTCATTATATTTGTTATAAATGTATTTGGATCTTGTTGATTAAGTTTTAGACTCTTCTAGGCGTTATATATACAAGTAGTGTAAATAACAACCTTATTGTTTATTTACACACAAGTTTAGGGATGAGTGGATTCGATACGAAATTATTCATATCGATATTATAATTTTAAAATATTTTGATCTTTATTTTTCAAAAAAAGAAAAAAATAGTATATGTATATTTAAATATATATTCAGACCGACAAACAAAGTGAAATTAAAAATCTTTTTTAGATTCCCTATAAACATACAAACCAGGACAAAATGGATACAAAAAAATTGGAAGCTATTGGAACCCTGCAATAAATACATTTATTTGTTCATTACATTTTGAAAAAGAAAACAAGCATTCCAACAATATTCCCGGTAAGTGAAATTGTAGTAATTATGATATTTTACCTAATAATCCTATTAATAATACAACTGTTAATCAATAACAAATATGACATGCAAGATAATTTGGACAATTGGTAGTCTATTGTCTAATGTTCTGGAGAACCTTTTAATGAACAGAAATAGTTTTATATTTTATTATTAATTATTATAATTGTTTATCTTAACCAACACTTTCATATTCATTGATTGAATTCTAAGTGAGACATAATGATTTTCCTCAGTCAAATAATAGCAATAAAAATCTACCTATGTTATTTTATTTTATTTAGTATGTATTAAATATCCTGATAGGTATTTTTATTTTAGCAAAGAATGGTGCAACGTAATAATGAACGAAATGTATTAGATGCAACTAGGTGTTTGTCTTGACAGGTATAACCTTGTAACGGTTGTAACATGTAAATTAGTATTAGTTGGTCATATGTTTACATTATGGCGACTAAAAAAGTAACGATAATTGTAAAGTATAAGTATATTTTTAGGAATATCAAGAAATAATTACCTCCAACCGTCACATACATAGTCCGACCCCACACTAAGATCAAAATGTTCTATACATAATATTACTATTGTTTATGTAGCAGTTGCATTTTTATTAGTTTTGTTACAAATAAATTTATCATAATATTAATATTTATACATACATAAACTCACGCCTTTTCCCAGAAGGGGTAGGCAGAGGTGCAACCAGGACACCCACATTTCAGCCTCCGTGGCGCAGGCGGTAAGACGCCGCCCGTGAATCGAGAGGCCGCGGGTTCGATCCCGGCACCGAGAGAAATGTTTGTGCGGCCCACAAATATTTCTCTCGGGTCTGTGTGTTTGTGAGACCGAAAAGTCTCTCGTAGTTCCTGATACCCACGACACAAGACTCGATCTTAATTTGGGGTCAGGACTATGTATGTGACTGTTGGGTGTTATTTATTTATTTTGTCTTGTATGTTCCGTCCTACGATGTTGTGGGTGGCGAGCCTATCGCAATATCGAGCACAAATTCCTGACTGTGCTGATAATGAATAGAAAAATCCGATATCACTTTGCGCGACCCGGGATTCGAACTCGAGACCTCAGCTTTGTAATCGTACCATAATACAACTACGCCACCGAGGCAGTCAATATTTATACATAAATTAAAATCTTTAGTACACATTATTCACCGCTTGTATGTTTATGTATGTATGTACCTTATGTATTTTGACGTGACAACGTCTTAAATTAGGTTGCGGCTGGGAGTCACTTATGAAAAAGTGTAACGCCCGGTAACGTAACGGTGCGCGCGCAGCACTAGAGAATTATTTTTCAGTTTCACCCACTTTTTCCAAAATTGTCCCATAGCCCCCCCCCCTGCCTTCCCCCACCCTTATTCCGAAATAGTGCCTATTAGCCTCCCCACGAAACCTACCCCCCCCCCTCCCCTACCCCCACCCCGAAAATTTACCTCACCCCCCCAATCCTATCTCGGCCAACATAGGTCGTAGACCCACCGAGTTTGGTATCCTCGGAACCGTCTTGGTGAGGGCTACAAATTGACCCCGCCAGAAATCCCAAATTACGCAAAAAATTACCCCCCCAAAAAAAAATATTTTACCTCCAAAAAATTAATTTAAGTTAGCCTCCCCACGAAACCTTCCTCCCCCCCCCCCCTCCCTTACCCCCACCCCGAAAATTTACCTCACCCCCCCCCAATCCTATCTCGGCCAATATAGATCGTAGACCCACCGAGTTTGGTATCTTTGGAACCGGCTCGGTGAGCTCTACAGATTGGCCCCAACCAAATCCCCAAATTCCTCCCTCTCTCCCCTAAAATATTTGTCCAGGCATAACTCCGTCATTTCTTAAAGTAAACCCCCCGTGTTTGGAGTCAGAGGAATCGTCTTGACGAGCTCGACAATCGAGAGCAGGCAAAATACGATTTTTCTTATTGACGTGACAACGTCTTAAATTAGGTTGCGGCTGGGAGTCACTTATGAAAAAGTGTAACGCCCGGTAACGTAACGGTGCGCGCGCAGCACTAGAGAATTAGGCGCATTGAATCGGCGCATGCTTGTGTCTCTGTCTTTGTCTTTCTCGAACGTTCTTGGCGTTGGAAAAACAAGAAAGCGTCACAATACAAGTTCACACGTGTGGTTAAAGTATCGTCAGCTGTGTCTGTAGTGAAAATATGGAGTGCTTAGATTCGTCATTACATGTACAATGTTTTAGTAAACAAAATAAATTTCTATAGTTAAAATTTGTGCAATTCTTATTTTCATTCAATTCCTTGTTCCTATTGTGCAATTTAATTATATTCATATCAATAAATATTCTACCGAGAAAAAGACGTTGTCACGTAAAATCTTCGCCCGTAAAACCGACTTTACAGGCAACCATTTTTTTTTTTGTTTGATTGAATTATTTGAAAAATATTTTATTCTAGTGCTGATTTCCTGCCTTCGTTCGCGATGTCCGCTACAATTCCTTTATTCAAAATCAAAATCAAAATATTCTTTATTCAAATAGTCTTTCAAAAGATCTTTTGGATTGTTCATTTCTGCTACCACCGCTTCGGAACGTGTTGTAGCTGTGAAGAAGAAGTGGCGCAAGAACTTCGTCAGCAACACGAACTGTCTTCTTTTTTCTTTTTTTTATATCGCCATTTAAAATTACAATGGTTCATGTCACAGAACACAATAATGTCAGTTTATTTAGTTAATTGTGTTTATTTAGTTAATTGTTTAATTTCTATTTTTACATTTTAATTGTTAATTTTGTGTAGATATTTTATTTCTATTTATATATTTAAGTTGTTAGTTTAGTGTACATATTTTCATTGTTGTTTGCTAAATGTCTGTTTTTTTTTTAGATTTTAGTTATAATTTGGCAAAAGAAATATTGTCATGGTGAAAATTGGTGCTTAAGGAAAAAAGTGTGGTATATTCGAAGTCGCAAGCAAATTCTAGCTATTAATAAAGTTGTATTTTATCTCACGTGTGTATTATTTGACAAATCCAATCCAATCATCAGGTAAAACTTACCCATCAAATAAATCATAGCATGAAAAAAATATCAAAACATGGACCAATTATTATCGGATTTAATTTTTAATGACTTGACTGTCAAGTCCTAAAATCCCCTGTTTATACTCAATTGACATGTAAAGCAAAAATTTAAAATGTTATATTAATGTTAGTCGTATGCCACTGTTGATGATCGATATCGATAGAAAATTTGGTACTAGCGTATCACTATTTTTAGGGGCGGAGCCGCCGCCATGTTTGTGTATCAAAGTGGTACGCATCACGTGACCTTATGCTTTATCCTCTGTATTCTATAATCATTGATCTACCTGCCAGTCGCTGACATATCGGCCATTGGCTGTTTAATCAATGTATTTATTTTTCCTGCATTATTTAAAATTAGTGAAAATTGGCGAAAACTTTAAGAAGTGATGTAGTTCCGTCAATATGTAAGGAATAATTATTTGCCCTCCGAATAAAGACCTACCCTTATTTAACATAATGAGTCGTTAGGGGGACATGTCAAGAGGTCACAGAAAAATTAAAAAGATCGCGCTGTTTGCTGTTTTTCACAAATTAAAAAATGAATAAAAAAAAATTGAAATGCTTTTTTCTTGGAAACTTGGCTTTAGGAAAAAGTTTTTTAAATAAAAAATGTAGAGGGCATTGCGAACTACATTTTTTGTCATTGGAGTGACGTCTTCCGACTTGGAATAATGTGATGCAAAACATAGATAAATTCACCTAAGTTCAAATTTTAGCTGAACAAAAGTTCAAATTTTTTGATAACGAAATCAGAAAACAATTACTGCTATTTCATTTGAATTAAAAAAAAGATAAAAACTGAATGGCATGAGTAATGTGCAACGGCACGGTACATAATGTACAATTTGTACACTTCGATAAGTTCCAGCTCGAAATCGGTAAGTTTTATAAAAATTTTGTTTAAATAAAAGTTGTAGATAATTTTGTGACGAATAGCTTTCTAATTTACACTATTGTAAAAAATCATTTTTTCCTACCGAATAGCGTTGGAACACTTTTTTTATCAATTAGCGCCCTCTAGTTTTTGTATTTCAAGTCGGATGACGTCACTCCAACGACAAAAAATGTAGTTCGCAATGCCCTCTACATTTTTATTAAAAAAACTTTTTCCTAAAACCAATAGTTTCCAAGAAAAAAGCGTTTTTAAATATATGTTTATAAATTTTTTGAATTTCTCAAAATCAGCAAACAGCGCGACCTTTTTAATTTTCTGTGACCTCTTGACATGCTCTCCTAACGATTCATTATGTTTAATAACGGTAGGTCTTTATTCGGAGGGCAATTTACATATTGACTGAACTAATGCTAGGAATGTTAAACTTCAGGTATTAAATTTTACGAAGGAAGAAAAGCGTCTTCAGATACCATTAATACCTTTCGAAAAATAATATCAACGCGTAGCTGCCGCGAAAGGTTTGTGTTGTTAGCTTTACAAATTAAATTCCGCGAAAACAGAATTTTGTACGTACTAGTACAATAGATGTACATATCATAAGTGTATAGATGTACATATAATATCATAAGTACATATCATAAACTAAAATTTATCGTGACGTGCTTGGTGACCTGTTGCTAAATGGACCAGACGCGGCTGCCAACATGTTCACGGTGTTCACGGGTTCGAATCTCAGAGCACACCTCTGACTTTTCGTAGTCATGCGTGTATTAACATGTCTAGAAATACGCACTAAAACGATAAAGGAAAATATAATGAGGAAACTAGCATATCACAGCGATTTATAAGAATTTATATGGTATGTAAGTCCACTAACCCGCATTAGGCCAGCATGGTGGACTATATGGCCTGTGATATGGCCTAAACACCCTCAATCGTACATTCGATTGTAGAGGAGGATACAGATACACTTATTTAAGAATGTTGGGGAGCGATTTGTTAGAAATCTTGTGAAGGAATGCAGAAATCATGCAGAAATCAGAAATCATGCAGATGAAACTGGTCATTTTCTCGACACTATTGATCGGATTGAAAAATCTTATTTTACTCACTTTATTGAAATATCTATTTTTAATGTCAACACCAAATTCGATTACAGCGACTCTCTCACCGGGTCAGATAAGTTTGTGGGACTATATGCAGAGTAGATATGCCAGCTAATTTTTCACTATTCAGTTCACTATTGTAGGGAAAATAACATGCCAAATTGGCAAATGGCATTATAGAAAAACAATAATAGCAACCCTCGTAAAATGTCATAGTGTTCGTTGAGTAATTTTAAACTTAGGTATTCATAAACATTTTAGTAGGTACGGTTTTTATTTACAATAAAAAATTGACTGTGACAATAATAGTTTATATACTAGTGAATGTAATCAGAAAAACGCATAGAAAAAACTTATAATCATTGGAATGTTACTGGTAAATTACTGTCAAGCATTGCAAAAATATTCTGAAGAGTACAGCTACAAAAGGGATATTGTCTCTTTCTATACGGGTCTCCATGAAAATCTATACAATTGGACATTTCTGATATAAGCTCAGAACAATGAATAACATAGAATGAGCGTGAAACATACTCATATACTTATCCTATTTTTTCCAATGGGCCAATATATGGGAGAGAATAAGACAAATAATATGTGCTAAGGACGGCTCATGTTCACTGGTGAAACGTCAAATTGCTATGTTGGGTATGATTACGCGACCGAATTAAAAAGTGCAGTTATGTCGAATGTTACAAACGGCCAAAGCGCCGACACAATTTAGTTACGACATATTCAATAGTGATTTGCTGTACATTTTATCGATAATATAAATATTGTATATTTTAGTTTACTAGCCATGTTACATAAATTGGCTTGTACTTTAAAATACCTACCCGGTAGTGTAATAATAAGAACTTGTAGTTCTTATTATTATTCTATTTTTTTAACGTTGATAAATGTATGAAACGGTATTTTTCCTGTCTGAGATATCCAGATATAAATAATATAAATATAAATAATCTGAGATATAAACAACGAATTGGACGCCCTGGATCGTAAAGTCCGAACTCTCCTAACTGCACATCGTATGCATCATCCACGTTCGTCAGTGATGAGATTGTACATCCCGCGTAGATGTGGGGGCCGAGGCATTCTTAATGCTAAGGACCTACATAATCGCGAGGTGTGCAATCTCAGGGATTATTTCCTTCAAAGTGACGTGGATATGCATAGGGTTGTAGTTATGGTAGATAAAGGATTTACCCCGCTGTCTTTGGCGATTGAGAACTGGCGGAAACCTCTGGTGGTAGGCATTAGGGATCGCGAGGACATATGGAAGAGCAAGGAGCTGCACGGTCGGTTCTATCGAGCCCTTCATGGGCCTGATGTGGACCGACTAGCGTCTGTGTCTTGGCTGCGCTTCGGTAACCTCTTTGGGGAAACCGAGGGTTTTGTCTTTGCAATTATGGACAAAGTTATTAAGACGAACAACTATAGGAAATACAGGGTGTATTTCCTATAGTTGAAGGACGGTACGGTCGACATCTGTCGGGCATGCCACCGTCCTGGCGAGTCCATCAGGCATGTTATCTCCGGTTGTTCGTATCTTGCTAACGGCGAGTATTTGCATAGACACAACCTAGTAGCCAAGATCATACATCAGCAAATTGCTCTTCGATATGAACTGGTGACTTCTGAAGTGCCATATTACCAGTATGTTCCTCAACCAGTTCTTGAAAATGGTCATGCAACGTTGTATTGGGATCGATCTATTATCACAGACAGGACTATTCTATCCAATAAGCCTGACATTGTGATAATAGATCGATTGGCGCGCCGGGCTATACTTGTTGACGTCACCATCCCGCATGACGATAACCTTGTCAAAGCTGAAAAAGACAAAATGTCTAAATATTTAGATTTGCACACGAGGTTACCGACATGTGGGATGTCGACTCAACAATTATTGTCCCGATTGTCGTTTCTGCCCATGGGTCGATACCAAAGAGCCTCGACCAACATCTACAGAGGCTCTCAATCGGCTGTTGGGTCAGGAGTCAGATTCAGAAGGCAGTATTGCTTGACACGGCACGTATTGTGAGGCGGTTCCTCACTTTGGGCTCCTAACCATCGGTGGCTTGGGTCTCGAGCGTCGCCATCGTTGTATAACTTTTTATATTTTTATATGTATTTTGTTTTTTACTATATATATAAAAATGTAAAAAAAAAGATTTAAAATAAAGAGAAATAATAAGAACTACAAGTTCTAATTTTAATTTTCTTCTTCTTCTTCATCATCATCGTCTTCCAATGGCTGAAATATTTTCAAATTCCTCTCTGTTCTCGTCTTCAACGACATTTGACTCCAGTTCTTCCAAGATTTCGGGATCAAAAGTACCGTCTTCATTCAAATCACTTTGATATGGTGAAGCATTAAGACAAGCTTGCCCATTACACTGGCCGCAAGCTAAAGAGCACTGCAACCCTGCTTTCCTGCATCCACATCGCGAACCACAACCATTTTTGCAGTTGCAGAATATTGTGTTAAGCAATTCCTCCGGAGCTGGTGGATTCATTGTCATAACAGGTTCCAGGAATTCATCACGCATTATCCAACCCCAATTCTGGGGCTCTAAATCATGCCTTAACCAAGTCTGAACTTGATCATAAACACGATTGAAATGTTGAAGAGCTGCTGCACTCCTTGGTGGAAGAGTTGATAACTGCACAGGTTTATTTAGTTTTGTTAACTTGATAAACTGTGCATAGCGATCGATGCAGTTCTCAGATTTTGAAGCATTATAGATTGCCAACAACGTTCGCACGTTAATAAAAAATGCGAATCATTTATAATTATATATTTATTAATAATTTAAAAACTTTACACGGCGTGTTTTTAATCGGGACTACAGGTTGACCTCGAAAAATACTGTATATAGATAAACACTGCGTGCCCTCTGCCCTCTATCTCTAAAAAGGTTGAAGATATAAAAAAAATGTTTAAACAAAAGTTGTAAAGAATTTAATCCTCTACAATATTTTTATTAAATACAAATAGCATAAAACTCATAGGAAACGAGATATTTGCAATAAAAGTGTAAAAAAAAAATTTTTTTTTTTGGAATATCTGTAGTCGCGGACACCCTACGATAAGTAGGTTTTGAGACAAGTTTTAGGGTGTTGAAATAAAGGTTTATACAAGTTTATAGCCGACTGTCTCTCATTCCAAGATTCTTACCCTCATATGACTAATATGCCTGGACTATTTTCAAAAAAAGTAGATCATAGTATTATATTTTTTGTTGTGTAGCTACAAAGATAAGATACAAGTTTTTAATAAATAAAAAAATGGCTATGGATTTGAAATACATAATAATGATTCATGTATGAATATCGACCACTGTGTCTAGGAATTTGCTATAAATAAAATTCATGTATCGATATCGATAAACTATCAGAAGAGATCACAGCACAATTAATTCTTGTTGTTAAAATTAGAGTGTAAACTCCTCGCCAGATAAGTCTGCGCGCAACGGAGGGCGCTGTTAATGTGGCAAGCCTCAAATAAATTAAAAACTCCACAAAAATGGGAATTGTGGTAGCTATAGCCAATTGGGGTAACTTTGTTATTTCGCAATAGCAATATGTGAGTTTTTAAATATATATATATGGATTTGTATCGTCATATATTAAAAGAATGATAAAAAGTTTTGGAATTTTATAGTGGAATAACCTTGTTTTAATAAAACGTCAAATATTAATTTTTGTTCGTTATGGGTAAGTAAAGATTACTTTGGGCCACCATTTTTTTATGTCCGAGTCTTAAATATTTTTAGCCACTCAAACGTCCCGACCCCCAATTTTGACGTAAGCTGTCATTTTTATAGGAAAAATACACTAGTAATGAAAAGTGTCCTAAATTCAAAATATATTATAAAAAGCGTTATGAAAAAAATATATATAATGCTTGAATAAAGTACCTTTAATGTAACATTGGCCAAAAAGACATTAGCAATAGGCATATTTAAAAAAAAAACAGGCAAACTCGTGTGTTGTTTAAGAACAACGACGAGTGGTGCGCAGGATTTTTTAAAAATGTAAATATTGATTTTTAATTCTCTTATTGTTGTTATATAGTTTATTAAAAGATACCTTTACATTAATAATTATCAATTATCTAAAAATAAGCCATATTCGACGCGTGATTCGAAGTTTTTTAGACACGAAAGTAAATCACGGTCGTTGTTTGTCGGTTTTCATTAAATATTTCTGTGTTAATTCTATGAAAAAATGATAAATAAAGTGTTAGAGAGAGAAAACATACCATAAAGAATAAAAAGGTGCCGTTTGATAATTGAAAATATATCAAAACAATTCAATATTTTAATTGATTTCCAGTATTCCGTAGAAAGTCGCGCGCCATTTTTTGTAAGATCAGAGTTTGCGTTCCAAAGTTTTTGTTCAAACTAGAATGTGTGGTATGTTTGATGTTGGATGTGATTGTTATAAATTAAGTAAGATGAAGCCAATTATATGGTGATTTAAATTTTCAATATCAAAGAATTAATATATTAATTCAGTTTAAATATTTCAATATTTCCTCTCCAAATATGCATCCAAACCGTGGAAAGACGAGTTGGATACATTCGAGCCAAAATCACAAGAGCTCGCCGAGGACAGGGTCAAATGGAATGATAAAGGGGAAGCCTTTGCCCAGCAGTGGGACACAATCTAGGCTATTAAAAAAAAATATATATACGGAATGGAAGCCGCCATCAGGGACCGCAAACCGTTACGTACATTACGATAAAGTATAGATGCGCGATTGCGAATAATCCGAACATTGAAATGATCTACTATTAAGCCAAAAATAAATTATAAGACTGTCGGACGCGGCTGAAGAGTGGTACAATATTCAGGGTCTCTTGGACGCGGCGCGGCAGAATCTTCAATTTTCTAAATATCTTCAGCTGCGTTCATCAGCCGCATCTTATAAATTGTACCCGGCTTTACTAACGTAGTTATTCTGATACAAAACTAGTATTACAATTGGACAAATTTATTGAAATAAAAAAGAAAAATAATAATTTTATTCAATTCATTTTCAATTTAGGTCATCAATGGAAAAGCAAGAATGCTCGTGAGTGTTTTATTTTTTATTTCAGTGATAGAGTGCATGCATAGTTTGTGTCAAATGTCAATTAAACAAATAAAAAACCATCACTAGTGCTAAGAGTTAACTTGAACTTTACATTGAGCGGGCAGTGCGGAAATGGGGGAGACCGAGGCCCGGGCAGAGGCAGAAGCCGAGGCAGAGGCAGAGGCACTGTGCCGGGCTACTATGCCGGGCCAAATAAAAAAAAATACTAAATAAATCGTACAAATCTTTAATTATTAGTTTATAGATATGAAATTGTCATTATTTATTCCTAAATATTTATTCATTGATTGAAATAATAATAATTGTTTATTTTTATTTTGTTTTAATTTTCAACCACCACTTACCTACCCTTATTCGTAATTTTTAAATACTATTACAATATTTGATTGTAATGGATTACGCTATACGGTAGGTATAGTACCTTTACCTATACAAATCTCGTCGTAATTAAGAATATTTTCTTAAAAATCTACCATAAACTATAATTTGGTTTCTAAACCAAACACTATAAAAAAGGATAACAGCTTTGCATGTCTCGATCGCTAAAATTTCATTAATGCAAAATCAATAAATACATTAAAAAACTAGGTATAACAATGTTAACATTTGATAGGACTAAGTCATTTATATTCCATTCATGTTATTACACGTAGATAGTAACTTATTTATTGGCCCCCGCGCTGTTTTAAACCGGTTAACATCTGTATCAAATATCGTCTGGACAAGAACTTACATGGGCGGCCATCTTTCAAGCTTTTTTTCACCAGTGTTTCCAACTTAGTGGATTTTCCACAAAATCTGGTAGTTTGGTCCTGGTTGGGAAACATTGCTTTTAGTGGCTTTTAAATGGTTTGGGGGCTGGCGAAAATTATTGAAAAGCTGCCATTATCAAATCCGACACATCATTGTTTATTGAAAATATGATGTCATATATTGTAATCAAATATCCAAATATAGACTAGGACGAATTTCCGTGCTTTCCGGCGTTTTTGCCATACCTATTACTGGAATCAAGTATAACAGCTCACACAATAGGTCCCATTTAAATGTAATAATGAATTCCGTGGTGCTTTACAGCTGGCTTCTCTGGCTGTAAAAGTCTTTTTGGGAGGTCATTTACCTCTTTAGTTCAATGTTTTGTCACCTGCTTTGCACGGAGGGAAGTGGACATTATTTATTTCCAACTCCTCCTATTAATTTAACTTTCTGATTCATTTCGTTGCGGGTTAAAGACAAGTTAGACATTCCCGGAGACTCGCCGAGCTTCAATGCTTGGTGTCATTACATTGCGTGCCACTGTTGATCCTGGCTTACAGGAGTTGCAGTGCCGGGTGTGAGGGCGGGATAGTCTCCTAATTATCCAAAAATGTAATAAAATAAATAAATAAATACACCCAACAGTCACATTTATAGTCTCGACCCCACACAAAGAACTAGTCTTGTGTCGTGGGTATCAGGAACTACAACAGACTTTTCGGTCTCACTAATAGCCAGACCCGAAACAAATACCTCTACTTCACACAGATATTTGTTTCGATGCCGGAATCGAACCCGAACAATATTATGTTGTATATTAATTAGGATATTAATTAGGAAATAGGAATATTAATAATTAGGATTAATGTTTCAAAAATGTTGCAAAAAAAAAAATTGAAATACAAACTGAAAATATGACTTCCTGACATCTATTGGCGAATAATGATGTGTTAAGCCATTCTATGCATGCCCAGCATTAATTGTGTAACAGCGCCATCTACCGATAAATATAGAGGTACCCAGCGTTAATTGTGTAACAGCGCCTGTCTGCGCCCCGGGCCGATTTTCTTTTAGTTAATTTGCAAATGTAATGACCAGAAAGGATTGCTTTGTGCAGTGATTAATGTGCAGTGAATACGTGTATTAAACGTGCAGTGTAAGTGACGTCAAGGAAACAATTGAATATTTGGAAAATTATGCTCGTAACTTATAAGAAATCATTACTCATCAATTCAATAATCAAAAATGTAAATATTCTCTCCAAATATTTGTTTGATTTTTATGAATGTAACAATCACAAACAGTAGACACTTCGTAATTTTATAAATACATGTATTGTTGTTGCATCCTAATTAATTCAATTGAAAATGTTTATTGTTATCTAAATTCATGTTTGTTCGATTTCGTTTTTTGTGTTTATTTACTACCCCTTCATATTAGTTTCATATAAATATTTAAATGAATAATGTGTAAAGTCAATGTACCAAATGTCAGAATTTTAATAATATCTAATTTTATTTATGATGAAAGATTTCTATTACTTATAACATAGTACACATGCTTATGTAAATATAATCCAATATAAGAGGCTTTACATTTTTTCGTATCTTTGGTACCTCCCATTCAGGTACGCCGAGTTGGGAACCTTGGTAAAATTGTAGCTACGTAAGGCAAAAGTGTACTTTATTTCAACTTAAGATGTCATATTTGTAATAAACACATTTGTATATTTCGACGAATACTTTGAATGAAATGAAATAAATAGTTGTTTATATAATTTGAAGGGTTTTATTTCTAATCTACACAAACACTAATATATGAACTTGAAAAAAATTACATCAATTGCATTATTTTGCAATTTTTTTATATCACACTAAAATGAACCCTATTTCAATGAGGTTGCTTTTTGCTTGAAGCCACGCCTGGCGTTTTCGACTGTCGAACCGTCTACGGTCATGACAGTTTTTGACAGAAAAACAAACGACAGTCTAGGGGATAGGCGAGTCGGCCGTCTGTAGTACTACTTGGTCTGTGGATACATTATTTTGCAGCGCCGCGCCGCTTGCTTGTCATTTACGTGCTATTTATAAAATATTTGGCGTTTTTAAATATGATATTTTATTTATTCTTTTATTTACTATAAATTAAAGTCATCTAAAACGTAGGAATGTTTTATTAAAATATCTGTGAATGGCAAGTAAAGCACTGCATTTCTGCCTACAAGGATTGGTTATGTGATTATGGGTATATTGTTTTGGTTTTTTATAAGATAAAAATGACTTGAAGTAGTAAAATATGGATATCAAAAGAAAGCTTATAGTATATACTTTATTTACAAATGGATTTTATTGGTATGTAATATGATTTAATGGGTGAAAACATGATTTGAAAATGAAAAACCATTGAAATTCGATTTGTATAGATTTTTTATTATTTGTTTACAACACATTTGAATTATATTTGTACAATAATTGTCACATCTAATAATTCTGCATAGTTTAAGATACTTAAAGGTATTTTTTATTTCCCTGTAGCTAGAATAGGTACTAGGATATAATGCTTTATGTTTATGAATATTGAAAGCGCGGGAATCGGAAGATTTCTGTCAAAATAAGTGACAGTGACGTGGACGTGGGAGTGGTTAGATTCCTAGAATTTAACCGGTATCATACCGGTAACCGAAATAAGGATTACCTCTATGTTTCAAGCGTCGTCGGCAAAAATCAAAGCGTCGATACGCCGCGCCGTGTGTCGACCAAACACGACCTCAAGGCCGTCGCCCCGGTTGATGCATATTGTTACTTGCACTAATTCGACGCAAACGCGTTCTTTGCGATTTATGAATTTTGAGACTCTTAATTGATATTTCATTCAGTACAGCACGTCGCACGAGAGTGTTGAATTATTTGTTTGGTTTGGAATCGGATTACCTATATACTTTGAAAAAAAATAAGATAAGCCACGTCCCGAGCAAATGACCTTGAGCAATTATGTCTTTCTAATGCCTACTATACACGACGTCGTATTCGGTTGCGTCCGCCGACGTATAAAGGAGGTGATTTGTGCGTCTGTTATAGGTATTTAACGTCCACAGATGCGTCCGCCTCGAATCCGATTGTTGTCGGTTTTTGTGGCACAGATCAAAGGGTTTTGTTGCGAACGTCCGACTTCTGTCCACAAGTCTTCGTTTTTTTTTTACCATCGCACCACACTTTAACGCAGTAGAGTTCATTCTAACGTCACTCGCGTCCGTAGGCTTTGACCCTAGATTCCCTACACTTGACCCCTGGGTAGTGCCAAATGAGTGATACAGTTCGTGGTGGTAGGACTTAAGTGTCCGCCCGGGTAGCGACCACCGTCCACAAAGGCGTAAAGGCCGTCATAGTGATCTCCATAAGGGGATCGCGTTCCGGGATCAGCTCATGATTTTCCGTTTTTCTCGATGGGCTTGAGTCCAGGCATGAGGTTGTACCGTGTGGGTATTTTCGGTCGTTTGTCGAAAGGAGGAATGTTGATCCGCCGGCCAGGGAGATCCGTAGAAACGGTTGCTAACCACCTCAAGAGGCTGCCTCACCATTCCACGCATAATCTTGGATGGGTCCATCATGCCGGTTGGTGACCGGAAGTGGGGTCTCGGCGGCCCATCCCGGGAGGGTACGGGGACCCTTCCGTCCGGCGGATCAATTCGCTTCCTGCCGACCCTTTCGTGCCGGTGCCCATTCGGTCTTCTTAGTGCCCGAAATTAAGCCCTTCGTTGCCTCTGTACCAATCCCATCCTTTCAACCATGACAGTGCAATTAAACAGAGCAGGTCCTTCAGCGGTGCATAACGCCACCACTGCGTTCACTATGGAGTTAACTAATATCCGCGGACCCCATACGAACCTCAATGCCGTCCATCACCATCTCGAGACGGCCCAGCCTGCTTTGTTCTTTCTAACGGAGACGCAGATTCGTTGTCCGGCCGATGATTATTACCTGTTGTATCCCGGTTATTCCCTTGAAGTAAACTTCAAGCCTAAAGCCGGAGTATGCTTGTCTTATCTGCTGTCGCCGTTAGCACTGCATGGAGGACCCCTCGTTCTCCACTCTGTGGGTGCACGTGGATCTAGGTTCCCTGAGCCGCATCTACGTGTGCCTTTACAGCTCTCACCACGGGGACGATGAGGCGACTTGACTGTTCAGGTATCTTAGCAAGGCAGCTAATGACGCGCAGGCGCAGTTCCCGTTAGCCGAAATGGTGGTCTTGGGGGATTTCAATGCTCATCATGAACTGTGGCTGGGATCCTCCAAGACTGATCATGCTGACAGAGCTGCCCATGCATTCGCTCTGACTCATGACGTGACACAACTGCTGAATCAGCCCACCAGGATCCCGGATGTGGCGAGTCATGCGCCTTCTCTGCTGGAACTTCTGCTGGCGAGTCACCCAGCCGGGTATCATGTGACCGTTAGTGTGCCTCTGGGCACTTGATAACTGCCTGGTTGGGTCGTCATTACCGTTCGCATCACCACCACGTTCCGTGCAGGTTAAGCGGAGGGTCTGGCATTACTCGTGGCACATTGGGATGGTATGCGCGAATATTTCGCATTTATCTCTTGGAGGCGGCGCTGCTTTGAGGGTAAAGATCCCTCAGCAAGTGTCAAAGCTATTGCTGACGAGATCAGACTTGGAATGGAATATTACATTCCTTCCTTTGAGATCGCCAGTAAGGGCCGTGGACGCTCCTGGTTTGATCGTGCATGCGCCGATGCTGTCGGTGACAAACAGGCGGCGTACCGCGCTTGGATCAGGAGTCGCGCCATGAAGGATCCCAATATCAGTTCCCTCAAAGAAGCCCACAACCATGGCTTGCAAGAAGGCCTACGTTAGGGCGGATGCCCAGCGCGTTAGCAGGATTGGGCGTGCGTTGGCCAATCACCCAACTAGCAGTCGTGCTTATTGGAGTTTGGCCGGGGCCGTTCAATCTAACTTCTGCCGTCCAGCGTTGCCACCGCTGAGTTACCCAGAAGGGTCGCTGGCCCACAAGCCGCAAGAGAAGGCTACCTTGCTGGCACATCTCTTTGCGGCTAATTCCCGCGTCGAAGACCGTGGTTCCCAGACACTGCTCACGTTGCCTGATTGCGGTTTCTCAATGTGCAGATATTCGCATCAGGCAGTGTGATGTGCAGCGTGAGTTACGGTCTCTCAATGTTTGGAAAGCCAGTGGTCTGGATGGGATATGATACCAGCCGTGGTTTTAAGAGCTTGTGCAGCCAAGTTGTCTCCTGCACTGACTCGCCTGTACCGAGCGTCCTACCGCACAGGTGTTGTGCCGGAATCTTGGAGGGAGGCCAATGTGCAGCCGATCCCAAAAAAGGGTGATCCGTCGGACCCCACCAATTACCGCCCTATCGCTATCACTTCAGTGATGTGTAAGCTCATGGAGCGGATTATAAACGCTCAATTGGTCCGCTACCTGGAGGATCACTCGTTGATGTACGACAATATGTTTTGACGTGACAACGTCTTAAATTAGGTTGCGGCTGGGAGTCACTTATGAAAAAGTGTAACGCCCGGTAACGTAACGGTGCGCGCGCAGCACTAGAGAATTATTTTTCAGTTTCACCCACTTTTTCCAAAATTGTCCCATAGCCCCCCCCCCTGCCTTCCCCCACCCTTATTCCGAAATAGTGCCTATTAGCCTCCCCACGAAACCTACCCCCCCCCCTCCCCTACCCCCACCCCGAAAATTTACCTCACCCCCCCAATCCTATCTCGGCCAACATAGGTCGTAGACCCACCGAGTTTGGTATCCTCGGAACCGTCTTGGTGAGGGCTACAAATTGACCCCGCCAGAAATCCCAAATTACGCAAAAAATTACCCCCCCAAAAAAAAATATTTTACCTCCAAAACAATTAATTTAAGTTAGCCTCCCCACGAAACCTTCCTCCCCCCCCCCCTCCCTTACCCCCACCCCGAAAATTTACCTCACCCCCCCAATCCTATCTCGGCCAATATAGATCGTAGACCCACCGAGTTTGGTATCCTCGGAACCGTCTTGGTGAGGGCTACAAATTGACCCCGCCAGAAATCCCAAATTACGCAAAAAATTACCCCCCCAAAAAAAAATATTTTAGCTCCAAAAAATTTATTGACGTGACAACGTCTTAAATTAGGTTGCGGCTGGGAGTCACTTATGAAAAAGTGTAACGCCCGGTAACGTTACGATGAGTCACCGAACGAGAGAGAGGCCCGCCGAATGCCTTGCGTCTCTCTCCCACTCAACTATGATCGGTCTGCCGCGCGCGCAGCACTAGAGAATTAGGCGCATTGAATCGGCGCATGCTTGTGTCTCTGTCTTTGTCTTTCTCGAACGTTCTTGGCGTTGGAAAAACAAGAAAGCGTCACAATACAAGTTCACACGTGTGGTTAAAGTATCGTCAGCTGTGTCTGTAGTGAAAATATGGAGTGCTTAGATTCGTCATTACATGTACAATGTTTTAGTAAACAAAATATATTTCTATAGTTAAAATTTGTGCAATTCTTATTTTCATTCAATTCCTTGTTCCTATTGTGCAATTTAATTATATTCATATCAATAAATATTCTACCGAGAAAAAGACGTTGTCACGTAAAATCTTCGCCCGTAAAACCGACTTTACAGGCAACCATTTTTTTTTTTTATAATGGCCTGGCATAGTGGCGGCATTGCACCTGGTGGTAAGCGCTAATGTCGCCCAGGCAGAGTATCCATTGGCATCGGACATGGCAATTATGCCGGCCTGCTAAGGTGCCTCTTCACACTACGGCGGAAGGACCCAGGATTGTAGGAAGGAGGCAACACGCAAGAAGGCAAACAATTCCACAGCCTGATGGTGCGGCATAAAAAGAATTTGAGAACCGTTTGGTTCGCGCCGGGATGGTGTGGACCGTCAAGCCATGGCTTCGCAAGTCAGCACGCGTGGTTCTGGTTAGGAATGGAGAGGAGGGGATCAAGTTGAACAATTCTTCAGAGCACTCACCGTGATACAGGCGGTATCACGGTGAGTGCTCTGAAGGGAATTAGCCGCAAAGAGATTTGCCAGCAAGGCAGCCTTCTCTTGCGGCTTGTGTGCCAGCGACCCTTCTGGGTAACTCAGCGGTGGCAACGCTGGACGGCAGAAGTTAGATTGAACGGCCCCGGCCAAACTCCAATAAGCACGACTGCTAGTTGGGTGATTGGCCAACGCACGCCCAATCCTGCTAACGCGCTGGGCATCCGCCCTAACGTAGGCCTTCTTGCAAGCCATGGTTGTGGGCTTCTTTGAGGGAACTGATATTGGGATCCTTCATGGCGCGACTCCTGATCCAAGCGCGGTACGCCGCCTGTTTGTCACCGACAGCATCGGCGCATGCACGATCAAACCAGGAGCGTCCACGGCCCTTACTGGCGATCTCAAGGAAGGAATGTAATATTCCATTCCAAGTCTGATCTCGTCAGCAATAGCGTTGACACTTGCTGAGGGATCTTTACCCTCAAAGCAGCGCCGTCTCCAAGAGATGAATGCGAAATATTCGCGCATACCATCCCAATGTGCCACGAGTAATGCCAGACCCTCCGCTTAACCTGCACGGAACGTGGTGGTGATGCGAACGGTAATGACGACCCAACCAGGCAGTTATCAAGTGCCCAGAGGCACACTAACGGTCACACGATACCCGGCTGGGTGACTCGCCAGCAGAAGTTCCAGCAGAGAAGGCGCATGACTCGCCACATCCGGGATCCTGGTGGGCTGATTCAGCAGTTGTGTCACGTCATGAGTCAGAGCGAATGCATGGGCAGCTCTGTCAGCATGATCAGTCTTGGAGGATCCCAGCCACAGTTCATGATGAGCATTGAAATCCCCCAAGACCACCATTTCGGCTAACGGGAACTGCGCCTGCGCGTCATTAGCTGCCTTGCTAAGATACCTGAACAGTCAAGTCGCCTCATCGTCCCCGTGGTGAGAGCTGTAAAGGCACACGTAGATGCGGCTCAGGGAACCTAGATCCACGTGCACCCACAGAGTGGAGAACGAGGGGTCCTCCATGCAGTGCTAACGGCGACAGCAGATAAGACAAGCATACTCCGGCTTTAGGCTTGAAGTTTACTTCAAGGGAATAACCGGGATACAACAGGTAATAATCATCGGCCGGACAACGAATCTGCGTCTCCGTTAGAAAGAACAAAGCAGGCAGGGCCGTCTCGAGATGGTGATGGACGGCATTGAGGTTCGTATGGGGTCCGCGGATATTAGTTAATTCCATAGTGAATGCCGTGGTGGCGTTATGCACCGCTGAAGGACCTGCTCTGTTTAATTGCACTGTCATGGTTGAAAGGATGGGATTGGTGCAGAGGCAACGAAGGGCTTAAGTTCGGGCACTAAGAAGACCGAATGGGCACCGGCACGAAAGGGTCGGCAGGAAGCGAATTGATCCGCCGGACGGAAGGGTCCCCGTACCCTCCCGGGATGGGCCGCCGAGACCCCACTTCCGGTCACCAACCGGCATGATGGACCCATCCAAGATTATGCGTGGAATGGTGAGGCAGCCTCTTGAGGTGGTTAGCAACCGTTTCTACGGATCTCCCTGGCCGGCGGATCAACATTCCTCCTTTCGACAAACGACCGAAAATACCCACACGGTACAACCTCATGCCTGGACTCAAGCCCATCGAAAAAAACGGAAAACCATGAGCTGATCCCGGAACGCGATCCCCTTATGGAGATCACTATGACGGCCTTTACGCCTTTGTGGACGGTGGTCGCTACCCGGGCGGACACTTAAGTCCTACCACCACGAACTGTATCACTCATTTGGCACTACCCAGGGGTCAAGTGTAGGGAATCTAGGGTCAAAGCCTACGGACGCAAGTGACGTTAACCCCCTCGAATGAACTCTACTGCGGTAAAGTGTGGTGCGATGGTAAAAAAAGCGAAGACTTGTGGACAGAAGTCGGACGTTCGCAACAAAACCCTTTGATCCGTGCCACAAAAACCGACAACAATCGGATTCGAGGCGGACGCATCTGTGGACGTTAAATACCTATAACAGACGCACAAATCACCTCCTTTATACGTCGGCGGCCGCAACCGAATACGACGTCGTGTATAGTAGGCATTAGAAAGACATAAATGCTCAAGGTCATTTGCTCGGGACGTGGCTTATCTTATTTTAATGTTTTATAATTTAGAAATATAGGGTTTTTGTACTAAATAATATTATTTATGTGCATTTAGGTATCTATCTATTTATTTATTGAATTAAATATACTGAGATATAAAAATGTCTTTACTATACAGTACATTACACCAAATCCTTGCCTTTACTCATTTCCTTTTATTTTCCACACTATTACATCGCAAGTAAAATGAACCGATTCCAGGGATATTGGGTAAATAACACGCCAAGTATATGTTTCACTTGGTATGCAATATGGAAATGAGTAACTTTTCTCCAATGCCGTCAAGGTCTTTTTAGGTTATCGGTATTAAATCGGTTCCCGTATATAAGGGTAACCTTTATAATTTGCATTGGTTACCGTCATAACGGGTCCCCAAATCTTAAAGGTAACCGAAATTGGTCGATACCGGTACCGTTATTTGCAACCGGTTTCGATCCCTGATTTTACGAATATTTGCGGTCAAAAATGTATGTAAAAGAGTGTTGAAACTGATTATAAGACAAAAGGTATGGTGTGCTGCTTTATTATTGGCTGTGATAGCCGATCTAAACGATAATACGAAAATATAACCTCTCACTGGTAAGTGCATTTTATTTAGTATATTGGTAAAAATAAATGTAGACGTTCATTATTACTAACATCTGCAATTAGTATTTCATAGAATACATTGAAAAACAGGATTATATTTGCATAAAAAATAAAAATGCTTTTTTTTTTTACTTTATGTCTGTCCCTTACGGTGGAACTCGAATGTCGAGTCCATTTGATACTACGTCCATGGCCCAAAACACTCATTTCGCCGCGCGCCGTTCCGTTTGACGATCACGATCGTCGTGGTCGCGGTGAAAACATCATGACAAACGCTCACGCGACGCCCGCGATGACCCATATAATATGAGGTGGGTCGTGGTGCGCGTTGAGAATATTTTGAAATGTCAAAACAACAAAAATGTAACCGGAGTAAATTACTTTAAACGCATAATGCAACCTAACCTTATTATAGCTATTTTAAAATATTTATTATCTAAAAATACGCCCCCATACGCCCAAAACGCCCCATAACCCGTTCCACTTGGGTTTGCGATCGTAACGCTGTGGAACGGTAAATATCGCGGTCGTGAGCGTGGTCGTTGCGATCGTCAAATGGAACGCACTGTTTGTTATCAGCTGTCATTTTTGACGTTTCACTTCACTTTAGGCAGCAGGCCGGTTTAACTCAGGCTTAAAAGTGACGCAAATTTCTATCTCGCTTTCTCATATGCCGTTTTCGCCCCATCTCTTTCACGCTCCGCCACTTTTATGAATGTGTGCGTGTGCCGGCGTGCGCTGTCGCCGCCATTGTGGCCGCCATATTGCTGCCATATTTTTCAACAGTCGATTGTTGTTTAGTTTGGATTTGCTTATTTTATTTTTAATTGCATGTTATTCATCTGTTTTGTAATCAGTAACGTAAATATTTAGCAGTACAAACATGATATAGTTTTGTTTGTGTAAATCGTATCTAAAGACTTGTGATTTAAGTGATAATTATTAATTTTAGTTATGTGTTTTGTTCCCGAGTGCACAAACGAAAAAAACATAGAAATATCTGTGCAGCCTTCACAAACAAAATATACAAACACTTTAATAATTGAACAGCTACGTTGGTGGAGCAAGAAATACCAAATTATTGAAAAACATAAATCTAACCTCATCTGGCATAATTAAGGTAAATAAAATAATATGTTATCCCGCTGTGACCCTATTTCTAGTTTAATCTGCTACAGGAATATAAGAAATAACAATAAGTTGAAATAAAAACCCATTAAAATACAGATTTATTAGATCTCTGAACATATGATAAGGTTAACTTTTTGTTAGTGTCGAGTTGATGAATTATGTGGCCTTACTCCTTTTATTCGTACTTTCGACTGTACAGGAGGCTTGTGCTCTGCAGTGAAAAGTAAATGAGTCGCTCCAGCACAGTACAGTGTAAAATTAAAGCTATTTTTTGGTATAGGTATTTCCAAGTTCATAACATATTCATTTATAACTATCCAATGTTTTATGGTTATATGTATGTAAAGTCAGGAAGCAGTCAACTTCAACAGATTGAGCCCTTATAGTATTTATTCCTTTTTTAATTGTTTTATAATTTCTAGGCTAGACTCGGGTCAAATTTCCAGTCCAAGCAATTCGCAGGCAAATGGGTTCATCATTGGAAGCACAAAGAAAGTCTACTGCGTCTGCAGGATCACTACACTGTAGACTTATATGTTAATATTGGCGAAGGTTAAATCACAACAGAAGTAATTATGTTCATTAATAATCTGTTTATTATATTTATACTTCTTGATATAATTAAGATTCTCATAAAAATGCATTTGCTAAAGATTTTGGTTATATTTTCAAATCCAGCGCAATGCAGTAGTTTATAAAAGTATATTATAGACCTATATTGTGCATACTATAATAGTAATAGCATTAACATTCTTTAAAATGACTATATTCGAACATATGTTTTGCCTATTCCTTTAATATAATAATGAATAAAAAAAGTTTTAGTATTTAGTAATGCATGATGCATTTAATGTTTTCAATGATTTAAATAATTATTTGTTAATTGATAGCTTATTTTAATTATGTATGTCTTGTTTTTGCTTTTCAATTTCTCCAAAAGTAAGATAAATCGTTTTGTTTGTTATTTACTTTATGTTAATTGTCTATTAGATAACATTTACAATCAAAGCAATCTTGTGCTGGTTCATGGTATTGTAAAATATAATTTGCAACAATTAATGTTTCCATTTAAATTTTTATTTGTCAATGCATATTTCAATTCTGTAGTCATGTTCTTACATTTGGCATTGTTTTATTGGTCCTAAAATTAAGAGAATTTTAAGAGATAAAATTAAGCGATATTAACAAATTGAAAATGTTTAAATTAATCTGAAGATGCATAAAAAAGTATTGTAGGTTATAATATTCATTAGGATAAAAATTAGAGATATGTCAAACCGTATTTTTTTCAAATCGGTTAAACCGAATCATAATTTTGCTCAAACCGAATTACAAACCGATTCAACCAAACCGAATCATCCAGTACTGTATGACATCATTCATTCGTTCATGAACCCCGTTATAAGTTATAAACCGTATTACGATACGGTTTACGATTTTAATTCGGGTACTCCTACCCGAATTAAAATCGTAATAAATAATAGGGATGGGAAAAAATATTGATGACTGAAAAACAATGTATTAGGCGTTTATTTATTATTAATCATATGAGTATTTATAAGATATAAGAAAGAAACCAATATCTCTTAAGTACCTATTATATAGTAACAGAAATGTATCTAGAACAAAATCAGATGACTTTCCGTAAAACTGTAATCAAGTAGTTTATTCTAAAAATTATAAACATTCAACCAACGTATAAGAATTTTCTTACCTTTTTATGATTAAGACACTCACTTGTTACTTTTAGTAGTTCAAGTATTTATATACTTAATATAATAAAATAATAAAATTTAATACTTACTGAAAACACGATGTCAATAAAAATATAATTACGATAACAAACAAATGCCTAATATAAAACGGAATGAAAATTTGGCGCCACCATTTGACATGCAACTCGTTGCGTCGCGTCACCGGTCGGCGTCAGCAACTTCATTCGGGTTAACTCGGTTCCGTTCGTTATTCATTCGGGCGGAGCGTTCAGCCCGCATCAGCTTATTCGCATTGCATCGCATTCGTACTCGCTCGAACTGGACACGAGTTGACGCGATTGCGGTTTCAAACTGAAACCGGTTTGGATAGATTGTAGCTCGGTTTGATGCGAGTTGCCCTCAACCCGAATTGATTCGGTTTGGCAAACCGGGTTGACACATCGCTAATAAAAATGTTAAAATAAAAGTGTTGTAATATAAAAATATAACATCAAATAAATCAAAGAATATATTGTTGAGTAAAGGTTTAGAATTATAACTTGGTTTTATTTGTTATTTTAAATCCATAAATTTGAAAATATAAGCATGAAACCCAAATATAAAACCGGTAAATTTCCGGTAGTAAAAATCGGTATGCTGGAAGTATAACGTACATCCCTAAATATTTCAAAATCGGTAATTTCGGTAAAGTACCGATTTCCAGCCCTGGTCGGAAACGCATCTAAATATATATATAGAGCCACACTATCTGGCCCGGTGGCCAAAACTGGAAACAAAGACGTCATTTGAAATTGTCAATCTAGCTGCCAGTCGATGACATATCCGCCATTGGTTGTTTACTCAATGTATTTATTTTTCCTGCATTATTTAAAACTAGTGAAAAATGCCGAAAGCTTTAAAAAGTGATGCTAGGAACGTTATACTTCAGGTATTAAATTTTCCGTAGGATGAAAAGCGTCTTCCGACATCAATAATACCCTTCGAAAAATTGTATTAAGAGCGTTTATACCCTGCACGCGCTTTTTGGCTTAAAAACAGGACTTTTCAAATGAGTTAATAGCCACCAATAAACAATTTAAAGGAAAAATAATTATAACTAATTTTAGAAAAGGTTGTCATCTAGGGATTTTGGTGGAAAACACTATAGATTGATGGATAATTTGTGAGTACTATACGGATTACTGAACACAAGTTTCGTTATTTAGGCTTTAAATGGCAATTTAGAAGCTTAAGATATCCGAAACCACTAAATATAAGATAAAATAAAATATTATCAGACTAATAAGACCCTTATGGAGGGATTTTGCTGAGAAAAATAATCTTTTTGTGTTTAGTTCCTGAAAAATAAAAATTTAAACAATGCGAAATTATTCAGAAACTCTCGTCAAGAACATATTTTTTTTCACCAACTTATCGTACATAATTTTTATAGCAATTGCATATTACAATAGAAGAACATCTTATCAATAAATTACCATTTTTATATTTCAACAAAATTAGTTTTCATGTTTTCTACAAATATTTTAAAAACCACTATAAAACACGCTGTCCGA
Source organism: Hyles vespertilio (assembly GCA_009982885.2). NCBI lineage: Eukaryota > Metazoa > Arthropoda > Insecta > Lepidoptera > Sphingidae > Hyles > Hyles vespertilio. The sequence continues at coordinate 11,799,018 of CM042815.1, read as the reverse complement.
CGTGGATCAAATCAGACCGCCGCAAGGCCTTCTAGAGGGAGGACGTAACGCTCGTCGCTCCGGCCTGGCTGCAGTCGATTATGCCGCGCGTAGTAAAAATAGCTACGCGCGGAATGCGATTACCACATCTTAGTACTTTGGTAGTAAAATATTAAATTATTTTTATTACCTACAATGATTTTGTAGTGAGTATAAATTATGTTCAGGTAATATAATGGGATGTAATTCCGAGGCTAAATTATGTTATGTATTGTAATATAAAATTAAATATATTTCGTAATTGTAAGGGGTTGTAAGGCCCCTAACACTATTTATGTGTTCGAACACGAAATGATTAATAAAACGTCCATAGTGTATACTGATTGAACACTGATTTGAATGTAACTTAACAATGTAATAATAACGAAAATATGATTAGTATCCAAAATTTGTATTATTCTTTGCTTGCACAGTAATATTTGTCTACTTATAATGCAAATAAAATATTTTTATGATATTATATTACAGTTACATTTCAATTGAATATTTGAAGCGCACGGATCAAAGTTGTTTGAGCCGATTGTATAGCGAGCCGACGCGGCAGCTCTACGCACACAGCTTTGGTCGTTTATGTGTGCGTGAAATTAACAAAGAAATACCTATAGTTGACTTTGCGCGCAAGGTGTATACGCTCTTAACGCGTAGCTGCCACCAAAGGTTTGTGTTGTCAGCTTTATAAAATAAATTCCACGAAAACAGAATTATGTACGTACTAGTAGAATATAATATGTAAGTACATATCATAAACTAAAATGTATCTTACTCGTTTCATTTTACGTTACGTGCGTGGTGGCCTGTTGGTAAATGGACCAGACGCGGCAGCCAACTTGTTCACGCTGGTTGCGGGTTGGAATCTCAGGTCACACTTCTGACTTTTCGGAGCCATGCTTGTATTGATAAAAACGCGCTATAACGGTGAAGGAAAACATCGTGAGGAAACCTGCATACCATAGCGATTTATTAGAATTTCTTTAGTATGTAAGTCCACCAACCCGCATGAGGCCAGCGTGGTGGGCTATATGGCTTGTGATATGGCCTAACCCCCCGCTATCGTACTCTCGATTTTTTTTAATTTTTTTTTATTGTTGTGAATGACGAGACGAGCATGCCGTTCGCCTGATGGTAAGCGATGCGACCGTTCATGAACAATAGCAAAACCAAACAACACCTTGAATTACAAAGCAATGCTTGGCATTCCACTGCGCTCGCCATCCTGAGACATAAGATGTTTAGTCTCAATATGTCCAGTAGTTACTCTGGCTACAATGTCCTTCAATCCGAAACACAACATTGCATTTAAACTGCTGTTTGACGGGAGAAATAGACATTGCGGTGGTACCCACCCAGGCAGCCTCTCACATATGAGAGACCTACCACCAGTAAAATGATTGTGGAGGAGAATACAGATACACTTTTTTAAGGGTTTTGGGGAGCGATTTGTTAGAAATCGTGTGAAGGAAAAATAATATGCAGATGAAACTGGTCATTTTCTCGACGCTATTGATCGGATTGAAAAATCTTACTTTACCCCATTTATTGCAATATCTATTTTTAATGGCAACACCAAATTCGATTACAGCGACTCTCTCACCGGGTCAGATAACTTTGTGGCTCTATACATATAACGTACGAAAGAGATGGCTCAAATACGATGAACAAAATTCTTTAATACTATTGGTCAGTGACAAAATTATCAATGAAATGAAAGAAAGATCCGATGAAGATTGAATGAATTATATATGTGGAAAAGCATGTTTGGTTTCGATGTGTGAGTTTTCATAACGTGTTAAAAATTTTGTATGGAGTTGGCCGTCTGTATTTTTAGTCGTCTGTGTTAGGCAGGTCTTTGCTTTAGGTTAGTTAAAAGTGGTCTTAGGTCTATTTTTTGGTTAGAAATAATTTACTTTGATAATAATTTTCATATTGATACATAAACATAAAATAATGGATACGGTTGTAAAATCTATGTTGGAGGATGAAGAAGAGGAAGAAAAGAAGGTAGAATTTTGTGAATAATAATGTTAAAAATCACATTATCAATAGGGCATAAGTTGTAGGAACAGAAAATATAATATTACTTATTGTATTACTTTTGAATTTATCATACTGAAATTAAAATTTGAGAAAGTAATTTGAATTGTGTTGTTGTAGTAAAATTTACATATGAAGTGTTAGTGACTTGCTAGTTTGTTAAATATTAGTCTTTGGTCAACAGCCCTTTACCCAATTGTATTCAAATCAATGATTAATTTAACATGTCTTCTATCGTGTAAATCGGACTGCGAATTTACTGTATTAAGAACCTATACAAGAGGTATTAAATAATTTGTTCTTTTTTTTTTCAGGGCATAGTATTATTTGGCAGAGACTTATCAAAAATTCCCTGCTTTCGAGAAAGCTTTCTCTATGGTATTGCAACAGGAGTTGGTCTCGGCTTAGCAACTTTTGTTAAGACTTCAAGGCCGATGCTTTCTCAACATGTTGGTGTGGGGTCATTTTCCATCTCAACATTGCTTTATTGGTCATACTGTAGATACCAGTGGTCAAAGCAAAGATTTGATGCGCAACTTTTGCAAGATGCATTAAAAGACAAAATCTTGTATGAAGGAACTGTGGTTGAAAAAGAATTAGAACAGAAGGGTGTCTTGAAGTCAGCATAGTAGTTCTATCAAATTATTCTTTGTTACATTTTTGGCAAATGTACATAATACATATTATGTCTAGTGTAAGTATATGTTAAGTTCTTGAATGCATGAATAATAACTTCTTAATCAAATAAGATATTGTAGGAAGACACCTGTAACACCATTGGCATTGACCTAATGGCTGTAGCAAAATGGTTCAAATACTATGTGTATGGACTGATACATTTCGAATTTTAGTATTCATATGAACCAAGGATTATGGTTTTTATGGAATTAAAACCAGATTTGTGCCTGTAAATATATGTTGCAACTATTTATGCTAGAATGTTAATATTTTAGTTGATAACATTTGGTATTAGATTGTTATTTCATAGATAATAATAATGTGTTAAGAAGTAAAAACAAGTATTAACTCTAATAAAATTGTAAATGTACATAAGCCCGTGACATTCTGCAATATTTTTTACTATGTTGCTTAGTATAGTAGTAATTAGATCAATAAATGTTTTTGTTTTATGAGACTGTTTTATTTTACTAAATGTGGTGGATTGTAAAGATGTTGGATTGTTATATTATAAAAATATTGTTCAAGATGATAAAAAGTTACACTAACCCCACAGTAGTGGGAGAAAAAATATTTCAGTTTAAAGTAAAACCACTGAAGAAATATGTACTAACTCCAGAATCAATGTACTCATATCACCTTTTATAGGCTGATATCTACTAAGGATTATTTTGAGAGAGTATACATATTACATAACAGTCATAATATGACTACACCAGTATAAATGAAAATATACAGGTGTAGTTATACCGACACAATAGGAGCAAAATAGAAAACTAACATAGGTACAATATTTAATTATTCTCATTTCTGTTATATTTTTTGTTAATTACAAATGGTATTATTATTGATTGTCTTTATTGATATAGGTTTTGCTGTTAGTTCCCAACATTGTAATTAATTAATAACTTACATATTGTGAAATATTTATACATTTATGCCATTAACAAAAATATATTATGTTGTAATACCTCAATATGGATAGTGGTGCGACGCTTCATTGCATCTATGGAGGAGAGTTAATGAAATGTGTCGCTTATAAGTATATTCAAAATGCCTGCTAGAATTAAGACAGAAAGTTTCGTAGAGAAAAATATACTAATTCTCATAACCGTTAATACAAAATCTACTAGGTACGTTAACTTCATATTTACCTACAATAACGTTTTTTCACAGTCATCTTTTCGAAACTTGTACTTAGGGTCCTTTTCTTTTTTAAATTAATTGTTTATGAATTTATATAGTAAATGCATATTGTTTAGAAATATTATTACTTTAAGAATAAATATCATATAAAAATATAATTAGGCATTTAATGTTTACAACAACTCATTGATAAAAATGAGGTGTATTAGGTACCACCTCTTGTATGCGGGGGTGTCGTCAAGCGGTTAAAGTCATAAATACGACATTATTATATAAAACGAATGAATATGGTCCATACATCGTCGAAGAAATTCGATCTTTTATAGATTACTGGCGGTACTAAGGGCCGAAGCGAGGACTATTATATTTTAATTTAATGAGGGTTTTTTCAGGTGATAAAAAGTAAGCACAGGTACAACATTTATGCACATTATTCATAATAAAAACTGATCATTTTATTTCAACACATGGTGAAATTTTCAAGTGAGTGTGGTTGGTCACATCTGAAACTACGACGAATAGTGAAAAATCTTATAGGTATAGGAGTTACGAGCCAGATTTTAATGAAAATTAAAGAAATATTATAGGTATCTTAAAAATATATGTATATAGGTATTTATATATATATATTCCTAGCCACGAATAGAGACCGATGATTTAAAAAAATACTTGTAATAATACAACATTTAATAATGTTGCTGATAATGATAATCTACATTTAATTAAGGAAGTAACATTGACTTATATTCTACCGATAGACGAGGCGCGTCATAGAAACTATTTGTCCCGTATTTGTCAAAAGCTTAGTAGCGACATCTAGTACGTTTACTTGAATATTACAAATTATGATCAAAGATTATTAGACAGACAAGACAGTTCATGTCAATAATAGCTTTGCCTAAGATACTGCCTATGTATAAATACCGTCATAGCAATAATATATTTGCAATGTTTTTTTTTTTATTTACGTGAATAATTAATGGAAATGATGTAAATGAAATTAAATACTCTTACAAGTGTACAAGTCTGTCAAGCAGTCAATCAGTGTACAATCAGTCTGACATTTATTATAATAACATTTATGAATTTTTAACAAGCCGATACAAAAATGACTACCGCATTTGGAATATCTGAAATCTTCGTGTCGAAAATAAATTGAACAAATATAGGTATAGTCGGGAAGTTAAAAATGTAAAAAATTAAACTAAATTCGCGATAAAATCCGTAAATAATAGTTTTATTTCAAATATAGGTATGTTCTAATGGCAGCCACTTATATCCATTCCAATAATTGTGGACAAATATTATAGAGATCTCCTTTTTTCGTAACCGACGCGGAAGAATATAAAACAATATTAAATGGTATTAGTCTTCAATAACAATGGGTTCGAATAGTCCATTAAGTAATTCATATTAAGAAATGGGGTCTAAATACTATCCACTGTTTCAAAATATACATACAACACACATATTTTGAGTTAATAATTAACAACATATGATTAAAATAAAATACTGAAATCAATTTGCAACTACATCCTTCCTACATATTTGTATTTGTAATGTATTCGAATAGTTTATGCCTATTTGGTCCACTGATATGAATGTCCCTTGAATAATCTATATCTTATATAGTTCGTCTCTCTCACTCGACGGGCAATTTTTATGCGCGGAAATGAGATACACGATTAAGGAGCTCACCTTGTATTTTAACGAGCTCTAAAATATATTTAATCCATTAATAAATAAAAGATCTGTATTATCGGCATTATTCTGCAATATTATATAACTTACGTTGTATTCTTTAATTATATTGTAACTTAAGAAAATTTCGCTGTCGGTTTGACGGGGAAAAGTCAAAATAAATTACTTATAAATATAAACAAAGAGGCGTACTATTGCGCGGCCGTCACGCGGCAGACTGATTCGTGTGCGGTGCATGCACCGCACTTGGGTGGGACACGTTTGTTACAAAGAACGTCTTATCTAGTGTAACATTGATATCGATGGGAAGTAAGAACATAATTATTGTAAACTAAAGAAAAGAGGCATATTTAACAATATTAGGAGTAGTTTTTCTTCCTTTATGTTATCACCAAAGCTCTCTTAATTCCAACGCAGAGAGAACTGGTCTTAAGCTAGATGGAGAAAAAAAATTTGCATATGTTAATTTTCCGTAAGTATACAAGTAACTATATTCCTGAATTTGATTCGTATATCCAGCGAGATTATCAAATTCTTAGTGTAATAATACAGCTGCGTTTTAATTACAAAATAATCTATTCATCCCTAGGAAATAAAATCTACGTACCTACCTTAGTACCTACCTATGTAGTTTTGGTTTTTATCATAATTTGGCTCGTACTTTTTTCGCTTCTTTTCATGCTTTCTCACTCCAAAATTTCGTTCTGTATACAAAATGTGTAATAAACTGTATAATTAAGTGGAAAATAGTCGTACATTAATCATGATAAACGTTTGTTTTCCGAACTTTGATATCAATGTTATTACGTCATGTTTGTTGTGGTCGCGGCCCCTGAAATTATTTCCCTGAATTCGCGCCTGGACTCCGCCCGCTGTGAGAATCTTGCTGTGAAGTTTCTACATAAATATTATTCTACAATTCTACTCTTTGCTGTGAAGTGTGATCATTCGTACTTGTGATTGGTTGACGTAAAGCGTTGCGTTCAGTGAGTGTCGCGAGTTCCTGAGTACTTTACGTTTATCCGACTGAGTTAAGAGCTCTGTAAATAGCGAATTTATAAAGTATTTGCAGGTTTTATTTTTTGTACAAGGGAAATACATAAATAAACTTGTGATTTACAACTTTTTCATACTCTAGTATCTATGGAGCAATTGGAAACTTTGCTGCCTGAGGATGTCCAGACTACTTTAATATTTTTCGTTAATGGGAAAAAGGTAAGATTAGGATTCTTGAATTTATTTAGTATTTACCAATATGCATTAATGTGTAGCTATATAATTCAGATTCGATTCTGCCCGTGTTTTCGATTGTTATTGCTACTCCAAGGCCTTTTATCATATTTAGTTTAGAAAGGTTGGTTCCTAAAATAGATTATCCTGCATTTTAAATACGTTAAGTACCTTCATCGTGTCTTATAAGCGAAATCGATATCATATTGGCCTATTGTCAAATTAATAAAGTTATTACCTAATATTATTAATGAGTCAGTCATAACATTCAATAGATTTGACATGCATTAATTAATAGATATTTATATTAATTAAACTAAGTTGCAATGTTGTCGCAGTATTACTGCGTCAATATTAACTATTTAGGTATCTATTTTACATTTGTTTGTAGATATAAATTGCAGTATGGAATTGTCAAGAACTTTAATATAAGTTAAACTGGATCTATTTGGAATATATCTTGGTTACTTTATTTTAAGTAAACGTTTTGATTTGTATCCTTTATAACCGTGGTTCCTAACCTTTTTAGTTCCGTTACCCCTAAGATCTAAGGGTGACTGATTTTACCCCTCCCTCGCCTCTAGGGTGACTGATTTTACCCCTCCTCCCTAGGATGATCTCAACAAAACGATTGTGAGGAGTTAGGCCGTATAGCCCACCACGCTATGCGGGTTGGTAGACTTTTACATACCGTGAAAACTCCGGAATGGAAACTGCAGGTTTCCTTACGATATTTCTTTTCCGTATAATGTGTGGTAATTGACTTTCAATGCACTCATGACTTCGAAAAGTCAGAGTTATCCTCTGGGATGTGAACCCGCGACCACCGTAAACGTTTAAAATACTGTGTATACTCTGTAATACCCGAAGATATTATTTTTCTTTACTAGATAGCTTATCATATACTACCCACTAAAATAAATACTTTTCAACTTGATTCCCTCCTCTCCATTCCTAACCAGAAGCACGCGTGCTGGCTTGCGAAGCCATGGCTTGACGGTCCACACCATCCCGGCGCGAACCAAACGGTTCTCAAATTCTTTTTTATGCCGCACCATCAGGCTGTGAAATTGTTTGCCGTCTCACGTGTTCCCTCCTTCCTATAATCCTGGGTCCTTCCGCCGTAGTGTGAAGAGGCATCTTAGTAGACCGGCATAATTGTGTCTATTGACATAGGACTGCCAGTCCGATGCCAGTAGACACTGCCTGGGCGGCATTTGCGCTCACCATCAGGCGCAATGCGGCCATTACGCTGGGCCAGAATAAAAAAAATAAAATAAAAATATAAGCAAGGTAGGCATTATAAAAAAATCAATTTGCCTTATTTTAATCCATATTTGTTATCCGGAGTGCGAACATTGTCTTTGCTTGCGGGTCTAAGAGGCCGATGACCCCAACATAATTATAATTCCTATCTCCTCACCGAGTTAAAAAGAAAAACAACAAATAGCTTTGAAGTAATACAGTTTAAAATATGGTCGAAAAAATGCGTATGTTAAGCCATAATAATTGATGATGAATTTCAGTACATTTGGTGTTTCAAGAAGATGACTGAAAATAGCACTAAAATAAATATTGAACTAACCCAATGTTTGATGGATTTCTTCTAAAACGGTGATAAGAATTATTATCTTTCTTTGTATTAAACTTTCTGTCATAATACAATAAGTAAGTAGGTATTATTAAAATCGTTGCGAGAGAATTAAATTGTTTTCCATCAAGAGCAGATACATAATTTCGTTGTTATAGGTAAATAAACAAGACGATGGTGAAGGTTTAGAAATTTTAAAAGGCTAAACGCTCTAAATTTTAGCTTACGTGGAACCTGCTGGGTCTACTTAGAAATTTTAAAAGTCTAACGCCCAAATACAGGAACGCAACTTAAATATAACTTGCGCTTAACTACGTTAATCCCGATTAAATGTACTGGCTAAGTGGGCCGTGCGCTGTTAAGAGCAACTTATTATTTAAATGGCGTTCCAGTATTCGGGCGTAACCGCTCTAATTTTTACCTCATATGGAACCCGCCTAAGTAGCTTTATCGAGAGACACGTCAAATCGTCGAATCCAAATCGGATAGGCATTACATGAATTCCTAAATACTGATATTAGGAAACTACGCGATGTTTTCTCGACCACATTTCCTCAGTGCAAATATCTGTCCATATACGTAGAAGAGATGGTGTCAGAATTTAGGAGATTCGTATATTGTAGGAGACCAAAATATATTCTCATACGCCAGCGTATTAGCTGAAAACGAAGAACTGATAGCTGATAAGCTATAAAAGTTTTGCTACTGCATCGTGGACAACCGGCCTAATAAAGTTTGTTTAAAATCGACTGGATGATCTCTTTCTACAAGTCATACGGGAAGCACTTTGGGCAGGCCTATGTTACACAATGAACTGCTTGTTATGTATGAAGTTATATCGCCTATGTTATCTATTAACTTTAGGTCGTGGAATCCAATCCAGATCCAGAATGGACTTTGCTCTGGTACTTGAGAAGAAAATTGCAACTGACGGGGACCAAATATGGATGCGGAGAAGGAGGGTGCGGTGCCTGCACTGTCATGGTCTCTCAGTATCTAAGACGGGAGAAACGTATAAAGTATCCTTTTAAAATACCTTTGAGAAAATCCGATTTTATTATATTCTTTATTTTATTACATAAACAACTTAAAAAAACATGTTATTTTGCAAGTATATTAATTAAAGCTACGAAATCAGCAGTAAGGTGTATTTAATAGACTAAAATAATTATTCAAGTATAATTTACAATGTTGTCTAAGACTATAGGTATTTGAGAATTTTGAGATAGGTAAGGATTATTTCTTCCGACACTAAACTTTCATTGAATGTAAATTTTATTAATAGATTTTGAAGATAGTTGAAATATGATCAACAATAAATCCTATCATAACAACAGACACATGGCTATTAATGCTTGTTTAACTCCAATTTGCGCAATGCACGGTTTAGCTGTAACTACTGTAGAAGGAATTGGAAACACGCAAGATAAGCTGCATCCAGTGCAAGAAAGAATAGCAAAGTCACACGGATCGCAATGTGGGTTTTGCACTCCAGGAATTGTAATGTCTATGTACACATTGTTGAGGAGTCGCAATAAAATTCAATACATTGACATCGAGACGGCCTTACAAGGAAATTTATGTCGATGTACAGGGTATAGACCTATATTAGAAGGATTCAAAACATTCATAGAAGGTTGGGAAAGACATTATATTTCCGAAGATTCTCCGTGTATGATGGGAAAAGAGTGTTGTCGTAATAAAGAAAAGGAAAAACAAGAGGAAACTTTATTTGACGCATCATCTTTTAAACCGTTTGATCCCTCTCAAGAACCAATATTTCCACCAGAATTGAAGTTAAACAGTTGTTATGATCAATCGTATTTGTTCTTCAAGGGGCCAAGTATAGTTTGGGTTAGGCCAAGAAACATCCAAGAGCTTCTCACAATAAAGAACAAATTCCTTCAAGTAAAGTTGTAGTCGGAAATACAGAAATTGGTGTAGAAATGAAATTTAAAAAGATTATATATCCTATATTGTTATCGCCTTCCATAGTAACTGAAATGGATTTTTGTGAAAGGGTTAAAATGGGTATTGTTATTGGTGCTGTTATGCCACTTACTGAATTATATAATTTTTTGGATGTGAAAATTAAAGAAAATCCTAATAAAGGAAAAATTTTCTTAGCTATGAAACATATGCTTCATTGGTTCGCTGGTAACCAAGTACGGAATGTTGCTTCACTTGTTGGAAATATAATAACAGCGAGTCCAATTTCTGATTTAAATCCTATATTAATGTCAAGTGCTGCCGTACTAAATGTTTATAGTTTGGAAAGAGGGCATAGAAAAGTAACTATAGATGAACATTTTTTTAAAAGTTACAGAAAGACCTCACTAGAAGATGACGAAATTGTTGTATCTGTAGAGATTCCTACTACTAAAGACAGACAATATTTTAAAGCATATAAACAAGCTAGGAGGCGAGATGACGATATATCTATAGTCACGGCTGCATTTAATATTACATTTGATGAGAGGAATACGGTGTTAGAAGCAAGAATGTGCTTTGGTGGTATGGGACCTACAACAATATATGCTAAACGTTCCTCAGAACTGTTAGTAGGTCTTAAGTGGGACGAAAAAATAGTTGAAATAATATCTAATTCTTTAATAAACGAATTAAATTTGGACGCATCAGCACCGGGAGGAATGGTGGAATATAGAAGGTCGCTATGTTTAAGTCTTTTTTTCAGATTTATTTATATGTATCACAAAATATCATTAAACGAAACGGATGTATTATTCCCGAGCCCCACGAATTAAGTGGAATGCACGAATTTCCTACTTTAGAACCTACTAGTTCACAATGTTATGAAATTAAAGATAACAGCTCTAAAAAGTATGATGTAGTGGGAAAACCACTGCTTCATTCATCTGCTTTGAAACAAGCTGCTGGCGAAGCTCTTTATTGTGACGACACGCCATCTGTAGAAGGAGAATTATACCTTTCATTGGTTCTTAGTTCTGAATCGCACGCAAGAATAAAATCGATAAATGTTGATGATGCTTTGTCTCAACCTGGTGTGGTAGCCTTTTTTTCTTCGAAAGATTTGGATGAAAAATGCAACAGAATGGGTCCTATACTGAAAGACGAAGAAATATTTTCGAGAGAAATAGTTACAAGCCGAGCATGTGTTATAGGTGCTATAGTAGCTGAAACAGAATTTGCTGCTAAGAAAGCCAAAGATTTAGTCGTTGTGACCTATGAACGTTTAGATCCAGTAATTGTTACCATAGAAGATGCTATTAAACACAAATCATATTTCTCTGGATACCCACAACAAATACGTAAGGGTGATGTTGAAAATGCATTTAAAAAATCTAGTCGTACCGTTGAAGGTAAAGTTAGAATTGGCGCACAGGAGCACTTCTATCTTGAAACAATGGCAGCTTATGCTTCAAGAAAGGAAGATGAACTAGAAATTATAACGACTAGTCAGGCTCCGACAGAAGTGGCGGTTAGTATAAAACACATTTTGAAATTATATCGAAACAACAAAAAAATTGGTTTAACAACAAAAAAATAATGTAATGTATGTATATATTTATGTATATGTTTACATTACATAACATGAGTATTCATGACTTTTATTACTTGTAATTTTTTTAAAATTATTTTAATTAGTATTTTGCAAATCTTTTCCCTTTCTAGGTAGGTTCTATCCTTTACACTTTTAACTGCCCTCTGTTTATCCTATTCTTAAATCCATCTCATGGTTGTCTGTAAGACATTGCCTTTCGGCGATAAGACCGCCAATTGTACTTTTTATATATGTAATTTCTCTCTGTATTAATTGTCTTTTTGTGCAATAAAGTGTAAATAATAATTTATATTTTTAAATTTCAGCTCACATTAGCACAAAGCCTTCAAATACCTAATCACAAAGTTGTTGCAAAAGTAAAGCGAATAGGGGGTGGTTTTGGTGGAAAAGAAACTAGAGCTGGAGTGTTGGCAATACCTGTTGGCATAGCTGCTTATAAATTGAAGAAACCTGTAAGAGCAGTATTAGATAGAGACGAGGATATGCAAACAACTGGTTATAGACATCCTTTCTTAATTAAGTATAAAGTAGCATTTGATCAAGACGGTAGAATAACAGGAGCCGTTTACGATTTGTACGCTAATGCTGGATACTCCATGGATATTTCGTGTTCAGTACGTATTCTAAAAGACCTAACAGTGTAATTGATGGCTGGTTATATTTACTTCGCAGATGTTTTATAAATATTATATTATTTTTTTCTAAATCTTTATTATATTTTCAGATGATAGAAAGAACTATGTTCCATGTTGATAATTGCTATTTTATACCGAATATAGAAGTGAATGGTTACCTATGCAAGACGAATATGCCATCTAATACCGCTTTTAGAGGTTTTGGGGCACCTCAAGCAATGTTGGCGGCAGAAACAATGATCAGACACGTAGCGTCAGCCGTTAAGAAATCGTATGAAGAAATAGTCGAAATCAACCTTTATCGGGAAGGGTACATGACGCATTTTAATCAGCAACTTTCTTATTGCACTTTATCCAAATGTTGGGATCAGTGCATAGAAACATCTGATTACTGGCAAAGGAAAAAAATACAGAGGAATTTAATAGGTATGGTGCTGTAATTTCATTACAATTTAATTCAATCATACAATTCATTGACATGAAATTTATGTTCCAGGACCAACCGATGGAAAAAGAAGGGCATTGCATTGGTCCCTACCAAATATGGAATATCATTTCAAACCGACTTTCTCATGCAAGGAGGCGCATTAGTCTTAATATACACCGATGGATCAGTATTAGTTTCCATTGGAGGAATTGAAATGGGACAAGGCTTATACATCAAAATGATACAAGTAGCATCAAAGGTACTAGAACTCGAGCACACCAAAATTCATATAAGTGAAACTACTACCGATAAAGTACCAAACAGTTCTGCTACGGCTGCAAGTATAAGTTCTGACTTATACGGAATGGCTGTTCTAAATGCGTGTACTGTTTTAAAAGAAAGAATAGCGCCATACAAAGAGAAAAATCCAACAGGTACTTGGGAAGATTGGGTTTTCGAGGCATATATGGACAGAGTGAGTTTATTTGCGACTGGATTTTATGCAGCGCCGAAAATTGAATACAGTCGAGAAACGAATAGTGGCAATTTGTTTGAATACTTTACTTATGGAGTTGCATGTTCTGAAGTTATCATTGATTGTTTGACTGGTGATCATCAAGTACTTAGATCAGACATTGTGATGGATCTTGGTGAGAGTTTAAACCCAGCAATTGACATAGGGCAAATTGAAGGTGCTTTCATGCAAGGCTACGGTTTATTTACGATTGAGGAGATGGTATTTTCGCCCCGCGGTGAAATTCTTTCAAAAGGTCCTGGCGCGTATAAAATCCCTGCATTTTCTGACATACCGAAAGTCTTTAATGTGTCATTGCTCAAAGGAGCCCCGAATCCACGGGCGGTTTACTCTTCTAAGGTAATTTCTATAAACTTTATCTTTATAATCTCGTCCTGCGTATCAATGATATATAATTATATATATATATATAGGCCGTCGGAGAGCCGCCTCTGTTTCTTGCTGCTTCAATATATTTTGCAATAAAAGATGCCATTAAATCAGCTCGGATGGATAGTGGTGTTCCTTCAGAATTCGAATTAGATTCGCCGGCAACATGCGCCCGAATAAGGATGGCTTGTGAGGACTCCATCACAGAACAGGTACCTCTTAATAAAATGCATTAATAATTAATACTTTACTGGTGGTAGGTCTCTCATATGTGAAAGGCTGCCTGGGTGGGTACCACCGCAATGTCTATTTCTCCCGTCAAACAGCAGTTTAAATGCACTGTTGTGTTTCGGATTGAAGGACATTGTAGCCAGAGTAACTACTGGACATATTGAGACTTAACATCTTATGTCTCAGGATGGCGAGCGCAATGGAATGCCAAGCATTGCTTTGTAACTCAAGGTGTTGTTTGGTTGTACTACTGTTCATGAGCGGTCGTATCGCTTACCATCAGGCGAACGGCATGCTCGTCTCGCCATTCACTGCAATTAAAAAAAAAATAATAATAATATCTTCTTCGATTTTCGGCGCATTTATTTTGGTTTGTAACTCTTTGACTAAGGCGCTAAAATAATACCCCATCCATAATGCGGCTGCGGCGCATTATTTATGGGAATAACCGCAAGAGTTAAGCATAACATGCCAGTGTGCCGCCCTTAGCTTATTGAAAGTATATCTTGATATCTATATTGCGTTTAGATCATAAAAACATAAATGTAATGAAGTTATACATTTGTGATTAAATTGTGTAATATAAAACAACAATCATTATCATTATTTTCTTACAAAAAATCTATTGGGAGTAGATAAAATAAATTGTTATAATTTTTTTATAGGTCAAGCGGACGACAAAGAGTAATGGGGTGCCGTGGAACATCGTCGCATAATGTTTCAATTGATGTATTATTTGTGTAATTTATATGAACTAACGAATAACCAACAATTGATTATTACAAATACCCTAATGTTTTTAGAGTGTTAAAACTAACTAACATTAAGAAATAAATTACATGTCTCGAATTAACTCTGCTGATATTGTTTCATTAAGATATTGGCGTTTTTCTACAACTGGTTATGAAGTTTTGGCGTCATTTATAAGAATACATATAAATACAGATAAATCGATTTTTTGCCCTACGTTGCCGTTGCGTAAGAGCTTAATTGTTTATTGTTCCATTAATGGAAAATTATCATGGCAATTATAATTTATTTTTTTAAATTTGTTTTATGCTAATAAAAACTAAATATTTAAAGATAACGAGAGTTAAACAAAGACCAAAAACGTCAGAGTTATCTTGAGGTTAAAACTATTGTTTAGAAAACCAATTCTTCTTTTTATTTTTTAGTTTAAATACTGTATGTATAAGGGTACGAAAGAACTGTTGTAATTAGCTTAAATTGCTTTTTATGAATATAAATTAAAATAAAGTATATTTCATATTTATAATAAATGCTTATTTTATTCAAAAATATTGTATCCAGCCTCCTACCTATACTACACTTGAGCCAGTGGATATACAAAGTGCTGGTAACATTTATCTGGGGGCGCGGCCGAGCCCCCTCCAAGTCGAGCTATACATCCTTTTCTCGAAGCAATTCAGACCATTTTCAACCCCCTATAACTTTGTTGTGGCTAAAGCATGAAGCTTGAATTTTCAGTTACTAAGCAGGCATTGTGTAAACACGGTATATTTAAAATTTCATTCAATTTGAACCAGTAGTTTAAGAATTGTAGCATGTCAAACTTTCTTAATTTTGTCACTCACTGACTGACTGACCGATCATCAAAAGTCTAAGGCACTTCTAGCAGACATAGAACCTTCAAATTTAGAATATAATTAGTGTTTAGTGTCTAAAGTAAGGGAAAATTCAAATATTTCATAATTTGTGTCTAGTTTTCTAGATAGACCAACTGCGTGAATAACTTTGTAATCCCATATAAATGTATAGGATTACAAAGTTACGTTTGCAGTTAATGAATCATTGTACCCGTATATAAGGGAATAATAGTTGTAGATAGATATCTATATACATGAGGCATAACAGGAGGGGATATAGAGAGGGAAATGGTGTATTCAGCCCATGAAACTGTACAACATTCCTCTAGAAAAACATGACGAAGAAAAACTTGCAAATAAATAGATTAAATAACTCGAAATATCAATTACTATGAAAGAAAGAACATTAATAATCAAATCCGCTATATTTGTGATAAATTGATACCTACAAAAATAAGAAAAATCCATAAGACAGAGGCTTTAAGAAAAATCGTTAGTGATATTCTAGAAGTAAGAAGTACCGAAAAGGAAAAAAGTAGGACTCTACAAAAAGACGTGAGATCCCATCAAAAACATCCTGTAAAAAAATTCCAAGTCTCGCAGCTCAGGTTTTCTACCGCAAAAAGTTGTGAGATGCATGTAATACCAAGTCGATTAATTTATTTAGTCCTTAAGGGACCTTCTATATAAAGTTATTACGTTAGGTATTACCATATCAATATTAAACATTCTTTACGTTTTAAATAAATAGATCGACTTGGCCAGCAGCATTATGTATAAATTGTACGATACATTATGTTTTCATGCGATGGCCAAGTCGATCCATTTATTTAAAACGTAAAGAATGTTTAATATTGATATGGTAATACCTAACGTAATAACTTTATATAGAAGGTCCCTTAAGGACTAAATAAATTAATCGACTTGGTATTACATGCATCTCACAACTTTTTGCGGTAGAAAACCTGAGCTGCGAGACTTGGAATTTTTTTACAGGATGTTTTTGATGGGATATTTTATACAACTACTACTACTATACTACACATACTTTTTTAGTTATCAAATGTTTTGTCCCTTTCGCACAACTTTTGAAATCAGTTTGAGTGAAGAAAATAAAACATTCAAAAACTCTAATAGGTTTATAAACTGAGTATAAATATGGCTGCAAGAAATAATTTCTTCCTCGGTGGCGTAATTCTACTACGGTACGATTACAACGCTGAGGACTCGGGTTCGAATCCCGGGTGGGGCAAAGTAATATTGATTTTTTTTATTATTACTAGCCAGGAATTTGTGCTCGATATGTAGATAGGCTCTCCCTATATCAAATCGTGCGACGAACACATCAAGCAGAAAGTGGTTTGCCTGGTAGCCCTACTGCCTACCCCTTCAGAGATGCTGGCGTGAGTTTACGTATGTATGTACGCTAAGAAATTAAAAGTACTAAGCACGGGACTCCTCTAAAACCGAAAATTTGATTGAGAGGAATTACGCCAAAGACCATCACACTGCCTTAGTGAAGGTTGGCAGACTTCACAAACCATAGATAATATTGCTAAGTTCTCTACGGTATGAAGCTTTCCTCATGATATTTTCCTTTACGTCAAAATGGGTGGTAGTTCACTATCAATAATTAATACATGTTTCCAAAAAGTTTGAGATGTGGCCTGGGATTTGAACCCACGGCCACCATTTCGTCTGCTTCTTTCGGTTTCAGTCCTGTTCCAGTAGGAATACGCACTCTACGGAATTAAAACACTTTAAAATATACTTTATAATACTATGTTAAATAAATAATTCAATATTTTTTCTAAATGAAATAAGAAAATAATGTAGGTATCTAATGTTCAAAACATTTTCTGTGCATATTATATAGTAAAAAATATTAAATTGTTTTCTTAAAGTTGTGTTTGAAGTGCTGATGTGCACCGTATGCGTTTCCAATTAATTTTAAGGGAATAGGTATGGAACCCAATATATCATGTTCCACGGCATTAGTCTGCCACTATTACGTTATTAGAATATTTATTTTATTACCTACATTTGACACCTAATGTGTGACTGTATTTTTCCATCTTCTTATACATAAATCATACAATGAGCTATAATATATCTAGAAATGTATATCAATCTAACATAGTAGATATATATTTCTGCGCTCCTTTAATATTTATTAGTTTATTACAATATACTATAAAATGTATAATATATTGATTTTTGTGTCATATTTGATTGAAAAGCAATTGGGCTATAATCCAATAAGCTGGTGTAGTGCCGATTACGATGCCGATACTCTAAATTATTAGTAACGGCCTAAAAAACGCCAAGAGAAATAGAGCACAAATAAGCGTGTGCTCTTATTTGATTTTAGTACAGTCCAATGAGATATGTCCATAAGGAATCTCAATTTAAAGGAATAAGGTTTATTGTTACCTGAAATTAATTATCGGCTATTTGATATTCCCTTTGTGGTTTTAAACACATCGTATAATAACCTTATAATACGTATGTCTAGGCTTTATAACGAAATATCAATCGCCATTAATTAAATTGATATCTTCTCAATGAAATTTGGTGCATTTAAACGAGTTTTATATCATCATTTGTTTTCTTTTAGTAATTTATAATGTGTTAAATTAATTTTTATTAGGTATTTATTAATTTTAAGTTGTAGTCTCTAGTTAATATGTATGTATTGTGTCTTTTCTACTGTTCCAATCGTCTAATGAATACTTTATAATGTTATGCATGCCTATAAAATACGTTATGCTGTGTAATGTGTCATTTTTTAATTACTCTTAGTCTAAGTTATAGTATGCGTAATGTAGTTGGTATGCTTATTAAATAAAATAAAATGATTTAAGACTTTTTGCTACATCTTGTAGTAAGAAATTGAAATTTATTTATATTTATTTTATTTATATTTATTAACAGAAAATATAACATCTTAAAAATGTATAAGTATAAGCAATCTCGGCCACTTTTGGCGTGTGATTTTGTTCCGGACCCTATATCAGTATATATTTGATTGAAGAGATTAGTAATTAGTATAATATAGATAATATTATTTAACTACTCATATTCGACGCTGTAATATTAAACTACGTAGTTTTGTAAATATTTAACTTACCTGTACAATTATTTGACAACCTCCGTGGCGCAGATGGTTAGACGCCGCCTGTGAAACGAGAGGCCGCGGGTTCGATCCGCGCACCGAGAGAAATGTTTGTGCGGCCCACAAATATTTCTTTCGGGTCTGGGTGTTTGTGAGACCGAAAAATATCTCGTAGATCCTGATAACCAAGACACAAGGTTTGATCTTATCTGACTATGTATGTGACTGTTGGGCGTTATTTATTTATTTATTATTGCACCAAGAATATAATTTATATGCTATTTAAAAAATTCTGTATTTTATTCGCAGTTCAGGAAAAATCGGGGCATAAAGTATGGAGAAGCTATAATTATAATACGAGACATTTAAATCGTCAGCAATCACTACACATAACATAGGAAAAAAAAGGATATGACGCGATGAAATATGTGTCTCCGTGACGAATGGCTCATTACAAATTGGTAAACGGTAAATAAGACATAGTGGATGTCTGGAAATTGGAATTTATTTAAATTAGTAATGTAACAAAGTTATATGTGAATTTCTTTTTAAAATTTAAATTAATGTTATCATTAGTTGCCATGGACTGGAATACGCCTGGCAGTGGAAGGTCGCTTACGACAGCTTGGCCTTGGGATGGTAACAAGTTTGGCAAAGTATGTGCGGAGCCTTAATGACAATTCTGCCTACCCACCACAGAGATATACAGGCGTGAGCTTATGAATGTTGTGTGACGAATTTGGAGTGACTAATGACGCCTTATTTAAAACATACAACCTCGAGATCTTTATGAAATAACTACAAATGTATTTGAAGCTTTAAGGTTGATTATAATCATAGTTATTATTACACTATATAAACTACCATTTTGCATGCTCTTGACCGTGTTTCAATGGCTTACTGTAGCTTTATAAAAAGACGTGCAGTATTTTTGCAACAATAGAATGTTTGCATTTCATAATACCATTTGTCAGAGACTGCAGATAACGCTTTTGTTGGAATTATACGTACACACATGGAAAAGATAACAAGTTGTTATAATTTAATATTGGCCATCCAAGTAGAAAATAGGCGCGGGCGCACACAGACGATTAGTCGTATTCCATTCACAAATCGAGATAGACGTGTTTGTACCTCCAGTTTGTTATGTAAATTGTTGCTCAACATGGGAATATTGAACGCAGATGAAGAAATCGACAATGTCAGCACAAATCTGGTTTTCTATGTTAATGGCAAGAAGGTAAGGAAATTCTACCTGCTCATATATCATGCCCAATTAGCCTTCCTCGGTAAATACTACAACAACATTATAGTGTCCGTTTTTACTAGTAAATTATTAATGTGATACACTCGATGCTTTCCTTTCATGTTTTTTTAAACATCTGCTACTTTTATACATTACACCTTCAATATACACACGTACATAACACTGACGCCTGCTATCTAAATATTATTTTAATTGACTTGTTTCATATACTATTATGAAATTATACACAATACATATTATGTATATATTTTTGGTATTAGTGACCCATTTCCTTATACAATTTCTTTGGTATTAGATGTATGACTATTGAAAGAAGTCAGCCATGTGTAATAGCATAGCATATTATGCTGATTTGGTAAATTATTTTGTAAATACGACTGATAGAATATGAACCATATGTGAGATCGTCAACAATAATATGATAATGGACACACTGACTTGATAGGTTAACGTTTCTACAGTTAAATTGTTATTTGTTGCGTCATATAAGTTAAGACGTTCTTGTTTGTTTGAATAGTGGAGGGTCGTTGGATTGACTAACCTTGATAATACTGACCCATGACCCGAAGGCACAAACTGAAATTATGTTTAAGTAGATTGTTTATATTGCATGTTGGATATTTACATTCAATGTAGAATACGTTCTAGATGGATCAATCATCTTGAAGTTTATCTATAAGTGCATCGTAAACCTACGTACTTGCATATACAAATAATTAAGTATCTTGTTTTAGGTTGTAGAACCAAATCCTGATCCGACATGGACGTTGCTATGGTATCTACGAAAGAAACTACGCCTTACTGGCACCAAACTGGGATGTGCAGAAGGGGGTTGCGGTGCTTGCACAGTCATGATATCAAAGTACCAGAGGAAGGAGAAAAAAATAATGTATCCTTTTAAATTATTCAATACCTAAACTAGAGTCGTTTCGAAATGTCCAAAACTATTGAATTAATTTAATGATAAGATTGCTTAATATCAAGGACTGTCGCGGTTGAATGAGAAAATAGGAAATGTATACTTTTACCTTATTAGCGCGTTTTAAGTTAAACCAATAATAAAGTAAAATAGGTAATTTGGTGCGTGTAGGATATTGTTCCAATCAAAATACGAATGGGTAGCTTATAGGTACATTTTTCGTATATACAAGTTGTACATAACACTTTTTTATCCATAATCTGTCTGTAGTATATCTATCCTTGATATACCTCAGAAACTGGTTTGCCTTTTGTGATTACATTAAGTACGCGACGGTTGTAAAGGTCCCAGTGAAATGATGTTAAGTACTACAGTTTGGTTTTAAAATACTAAATGACATAAATATATCTACAAGTAGTTTCATATTCACATTTTGAGTTTAATATTGTGTTGTTTGAGTAGGTAATTTAATCTTCATTTGAGAGTTAATTAAGTTTTCATGTAATAATTACCGGCAAGTAAATTTTTGTATCTGAAAAAGAAGGATAGGGAGTAGAAACCTACAGCTCCGTTCTCATAATAAATTGACTAAAACAGACATCTCGCAGTAAACGCCTGCCTGGCGCCAGTATGCGCAATGCATGGATTAGCTGTCACTTCAGTAGAGGGTATAGGATCTACTAAAACAAAACTGCATCCAGTACAAGAAAGAATTGCGAAAGCTCATGGGTCACAATGCGGTTTCTGCACCCCTGGAATCGTTATGTCAATGTACACATTATTAAGAAGTTGTAAACACATAAAGTTCACCGATATTGAAGTAGCATTTCAAGGAAATCTGTGTCGCTGCACCGGTTATCGGGCGATAATTGAAGGTTATAAAACTTTCATTGAGGACTGGGAGACGCAACGCATAGCTAATGGAACTTCTAATGGAACGAAGAACGGTAACGGAGTTTGTGCAATGGGTAAAGATTGTTGTAAAAACAAAAACAAAGATGAATATGATAGTGAGACGAAATATATCTTCGATAAATCGTCATTTTTACCATACGACTCGAGTCAAGAACCAATATTTCCACCTGAACTAAAACTTTCCTCAGTCTATGACGATGAATATTTAATATTTAAAGGAAATAACAGCACTTGGTACCGACCAACTGAGTTAAGCACGATGCTATCATTGAAAACCAAATATCCCGATGCAAAAATAGTTGTTGGTAATACAGAGGTCGGAGTTGAAGTGAAATTTAAAAACTGTATTTATCCAGTGATAATAATGCCAAACTTTGTGCCAGAAATGAATACTATTACTGAAAATGATTCAGGTTTAACGATAGGTGCGGCAGTTACGCTTATGGATATAGAGAATACTTTTAGAAAATATATTGAATCACTGCCTCATTACAAAACCAGAACATTAGTGACTATTATCGAGATGTTAAACTGGTTTGCTGGGAAACAGATAAGAAACGTGGCGGCCATAGGCGGCAACATAATGACTGGAAGTCCAATATCTGATTTGAATCCGATTTTAATGGCATTAAAAGTGAAACTTAATCTTGTAAGTAAAGAGAAAGGACATCGATCTGTATTTATGGATGAAACATTTTTCACTGGTTACAGGAGAAATGTTGTGCAACCCAATGAAATTTTGCTATCAATAGAAATACCGTTTTCTTCAAGATTTCAATATGTAAAAGCATATAAACAAGCTAAAAGACGAGAAGATGATATTTCTATCGTCACAGCGGCAATAAATGTTCAATTTGAAGAAAACACTAATATAATTCAAAATTTAACCGTTGCATACGGTGGTATGGCTCCCGTAACTAAAATTGCTACACGTTCTGGGAATTCTTTAGTAGGTGAAAAGTGGAACAGAGATATGCTAGAAAAAGCATTTACACTGTTGGTTGATGAATTGCCTTTGCAAGCATCTGTTCCTGGGGGAAACGTGCAATTCCGTCGTGCTTTAACTATGAGTTTATTTATGAAAGCTTATTTGGCTATCGCACAAGAGATTTCTAAAGATTACAATATTGAGCATGAAATCGAGCCTCATCACATTAGCGGAGCAAACCAATTTCACGGTAGCATCCCAAAAAGTTCTCAATATTTTGAACTTATAGGAGACAAACAAATCAAAAGTGATGCGGTTGGACGCCCTATGCAACATACGTCGGCATTTAAACAAGCGACAGGTGAAGCAATATATTGCGATGATATGCCTACTGTAGAAGGGGAACTTTACTTAGCATTTGTTCTGAGCACAAAGGCTCACGCAAAAATAATTACGGTAAATCCTGAAAAAGCGTTAGCTCAGCCCGGCGTGGTGGCATTTTTTTCTGCTAAAGATTTAAGTAAGGAACAAAATATGATTGGACCAATTTTCCACGATGAAGAATTGTTTGCAAGCGAAAAAGTTGTAAGCCAAGGCCAAACTATCGGTGTTATAGTAGCAGAAGATCAAGCGACGGCACAAAGTGCTGCTAGAATGGTCAAAGTAGAATATGAAGAAATCCATCCAATTATTATTACCATAGAAGACGCAATAAAACATAACTCCTTTTTTCCTCAATT
This sequence comes from Hyles vespertilio, assembly GCA_009982885.2. Classification (NCBI taxonomy): domain Eukaryota; kingdom Metazoa; phylum Arthropoda; class Insecta; order Lepidoptera; family Sphingidae; genus Hyles; species Hyles vespertilio. Next base: position 11,775,370 of record CM042815.1, on the reverse strand, counting down.
CCCTAAAACAATCAGACGAGGAGCCTTAAAATCGGCATTTGAAGATAAAAACAACATTATCATAGAAGGCCAATGTCGCATGGGCGGTCAAGAGCATTTCTATTTAGAGACACATGCTGCATTTGCAATTCCAAAGAAAGAAGACGATGAAATGGAAATATTTTGTTCGAGTCAGCATCCATCTGAAATTGCAGTAAGTCAAATTGAAATATTACTTGATAAAGTATTTATTGTACTTTATCTAAATTTCTCAATGTTTGTTTTTTTTCAGAAACTGGTCAGCCATATCTTGCACGTACCCATGAATAGGATTGTGGCTCGTGTAAAGCGAATGGGCGGTGGGTTTGGTGGCAAAGAATCTCGCGGTATGTTGGTCGGTTTGCCTGTTGCGTTTGCAGCTCATAAACTTAACAGACCAGTCCGGTGTATGCTTGATCGTGACGAAGACATGCAAATGACAGGAACAAGACATCCATTTTTAGTGAAGTACAAATTAGCTACAACTAAAGAAGGAAAGATTGTTGGAGCTATTGTCAATATTTACAATAACGGCGGTTATTCTACAGACCTTTCTGGTCCGGTAAGATCTCAAATTAACAAATAAACACACAATTTAAACCGTCACATGCATGAATTTAAATTCATGAATATAATTTTATTTGCAGGTTGTGGAAAGAGCTATGTTCCATTTCGAAAACGCTTATTATATCCCGAATTCAGAAGTAACTGGATACGTCTGTAAAACAAATTTACCATCTAATACTGCTTTCCGAGGATTTGGTGGACCACAAGGCATGTTTGGAGCCGAAAATATGATAAGGGATATAGCTATCAGATTAGGAAAAACTCCGGAAGAAATTACTAAATTGAATTTGTACCAAGAGAACTGCATAACGCATTACGGTCAGACATTGACATATTGTACTTTGCAAAGGTGTTGGGATGAATGTGTCCAAAAAAGTAACTTAGCTGAGAGAAAAGCAAATATAGAACAGTTTAATAGGTAAGTTATAACTTGTAAGTTTTATGATCCAGATATTCAAGCTATTATAAGCATATTATAACTGCGTTTCTTATTCACATCAAATAGTCTTAGTTCGTTTATTAATCGTTAATATTTCATTTTCAATTTTATCAATTAAAACTACATAGAGATTATTGTTATATAACTCATCGACAACTATTGTTACAGGGAACATAGATGGAGAAAGCGTGGTATCTCCATAATACCCACCAAATTCGGTATTGCCTTCACAGAGAAATTCTTGAATCAAGCTGGTGCATTAGTTATAATTTATGTAGATGGCTCCGTCCTCCTTTCCCACGGTGGTACAGAGATGGGTCAAGGACTGCATACAAAGATGATTCAAGTGGCATCTCGAGTACTTGGAATAGACGTTTCTAAAATCCACATAAGTGAGACATCAACCGATAAAGTACCCAACACGTCAGCCACTGCGGCCAGTGCTGGTTCAGATCTCAACGGTATGGCAGTATTAGAAGCCTGTCAGACTTTAGTGAAACGCCTTCAACCATACAAAGAGAAGAACCCTAACGGTACATGGGAGAACTGGGTATCAGCAGCATACTTCGACCGAGTCAGCTTGTCAGCAACTGGATTTCATGCCACTCCTGATATAGGATATGATTTCAAAAACAACAAAGGAAAACCGTTTAACTACTTCACATACGGAGTTGCTTGCACTGAAGTAGAAATTGATTGCCTCAGCGGCGACCATCAAGTGATAAGAACAGACATTGTTATGGACTTGGGAGAGAGTATAAACCCAGCTATAGACATTGGACAGATCGAAGGTGCTTTTATTCAAGGTTACGGTCTGTTTACGATAGAAGAGTTAATATATTCCCCTACTGGAACGTTGTACTCTAGAGGGCCTGGTGCCTATAAAATACCTGGGTTCGGAGATATTCCTCAGGAGTTCAATGTATCCCTTTTAAAAGGAGCACCAAATCTGCGAGCAGTATATTCTTCTAAGGTAAATCTTTCATATCATGGTTCTAGTTTCTACTTCTACTACTACCAATTATTAAATCTTGTACATATTCTACGAATTTGACATATAATTTACCATATTTTCAGGCTGTCGGAGAACCTCCGCTGTTCCTAGCAGCTTCAGCATTCTTCGCAATCAAGGAGGCAATCCGGGCAGCGCGCGTCGACGCTGGCGTCTCACAGGAGTTCCGTTTAGACGCTCCCGCCACTGCTGCTCGTATACGAATGGCTTGTGAAGACCATATTACGAAAAAGGTAATATAAAAAATAAAAAATTAATAGCAAAGAATTAGATACACTATCAAATTCCCTTCCCCTTCCCCCAAAAGTAACATTATGGACGAGCTCTGTACCTATGTGTAAAGGTTAATCGATAAATAGTTCAGTAACATCCTCTTATCATTTCGAAGAAATAATACTTAACTATATTCAGTTAGAATGTGTTTTTATCTTAACAATTGGTTATAGCACGTGTAAATTCGTGTGTGGGAGAAAAATGTGATTTTCCCTTTTTCAAACTCTTAGGTCATATTTTTTTAAATTTCATTTTTTTTCTTCGACAGTGAATGAAAAAATTGTCTGTAGATATTCATATTTTGTAACTTATTCTGTTTCAGCTCGACGAGCCTGACCCAAGCAGCTACGTCCCGTGGAATGTTGTGCCTTAATCTATAAGTGGTTGTGACACTACTGTGATGTGAATTTGAGATTAAACTTATCGGTGTTATACACACTGTGCCAGTCACAAATATTAAAATGTTTAACGCGTTCACAGTCCAGTGACTCCCAGAGAAGTCAAATTTATAAAGTTCATGGTGAGCTATTTTATTAAAATACAAAGGTACGGATACAGAAACAGCCGATAGGTTTTTGTAAGGATTTAAAATGTTTCTTTTCAAATGAGACATTCCGATTAAAGTTACAATCATATATGTATATGTACAAACTTATATTTACTGGACTGTCTGCGTGTTAATCTTTAGCTTTTATATTATTAAACATTCACATAATTATATATTTTTTATTTCTTATCACAAACACGACATGCTTTGAAACAACAATTATAGTAATAGTCACATAGAAATAGAAAACCATAAGACCCTTCTCATTTTCACAGACTATTAGCAACATAAATATAAAAAACGACGGCATTAAATCATATTTATTACAATCCTATAATTATATTACAATTATACACGTATAAAACAAATGTTCAATAAATTAAAGAAACATAACTATTTTATGACATGAATCAAATCTGTATTTTCGTATTTTATGATGGCAATAAGTCATTAGTCGGTATTTTTATGTTCGTTTTTCATAAGTACTATACATATTTGTAAGTGTATGAATGTTTTTTTCAATAGGAACGATTGGTAAGTTTCGGTAAAAATATGTTAAATAAAAGTCAGGTACAAGAAAATAGTTAAAATTCTTTGGCGACATCCAAAGTTTTAAAGAGTATTTTATTTGGTTGAAATAAGGAAAATATTGCATAAAATTGTGCGTCGTTTGCCCTCACGACTTCTGGTAGAAAAAAACGTAAACGTAATTATCTAATGATTAAAATTGGAACATCAATTACGTAAAACCAAAACCTTGTATATTTTTGAACCAGAACCTTTTTCAATAGACCTGTTACTCTCATGCTGTTCTTAATTTGAATAATAAAAATTAATAAATAAATAAATTAAAAACACAATCATATTACAGATAACCAAGCCAAATTATGTCTGAATTTATCATAGTAAAATTAAAGAAAAAAGAGACTTCACGAATTTTATCTGATTTATTCCTATTCGTTCCATTTAAATATCACTTCAAGTTTTCTGAAAGTATCAAAATATAGACAAGAAAGAAAATATATAGATATATAAAATTTGGCTTTGATAATATTGTGGGTGAAACGACCAGACCAGGGAAAACTTATTCACGAACACTTAACACATTTTTAATAACCACATAAAATCAATATTCAATGTGGTTATTCTGGTTGTCTGGCCATAACTGTAGATAATATATTAAAACATCATGGAAAAATAAATTTACATATATTGGTGATTCCATTCTGTTCTAAGATATGAAGGATATAATACAGGTCATTTCTCTCATTACATATTATTTATTGATAACTTTGCATTTAGGTATCAAGCATGGCATTATTGTTAAGTATTACTGTAATTACAAATAACAGATAATACTATGTGTTTGACATCAGCATCATGTTCATATTTATTATCACTAATTGATTGCCTTAATGTTATCCCTTAAAGACAATTCAAACTATACAACCACCAACGCTTCATTTGGCTTTATTTCAACCAATATCTTGATGTCCATTTTGGTTAACAATAACTTAACTATCATTTCATTTATCTGACTCTGACGAACATCCCGATGCTGAGCTGGGGCCTGAAAATATTTTAAACATTTTATTAATTAAATCTACTGGGAACTAACATATTTGCATATTTTATTTATTGTTGAATACATGCTATATTATTGAACAATTTTCATAATTATCCTGGTTCATTGGACGTCCATTGAGAGACATACGCCTTCTCTAAAAATTACCAAAGCAACAACCCACACTAAGACATTCCGTCACTGCCCAGTATCATACCATACTATAGTTTTTAAAAAGATAAACTTTTAGCATGACCAATTATGCCATGCGCCACTATAACAGAAGGCCTTAATAATATATTGCTAGTATAAGTAGTATATAGTGAACATACCAGAATGCCTGGAGTATCTGTTTCGTCGGCGCGGTTCCCTGGATGGACTATCTGAAGGGTACTCGGTCTCAGTATCAGGTATATTGCGGGACCGCGACCCCCTGCCTTCCTCGTATCTGTATAAATACGTTATTGTTTGTTGACAATTGACATCATTAAAGCTACCTAATTACAACGATAAAAAAATACGAATTGCGTTATTAAAAATGCAATAAAACTCTTTGTTTGAGTCAATAAATAAGCAATTTTATGTTCTGATTGCAATGAACATTCTTGTTCAATTATCTGTTGACACTTGACCTACTTATGATATTAGTTTGTATTATTCGTACGCGTAGATACGAGTAGCCCAACGCTTTATAAAAAGATTGTTGAAGGCCAATGAAATATCTGCCTTATTGTCTAATAGTAAGATTTAAAATATAATACAACAGATTTTTCCAGTTAAGATAATACTTAATAATTTTAATATCTCTGTGTACATATAAAATTGATGATAAACAGCAATCTCCATAGTTACTAGCAGAAAATACCAGATAAATTAATTAAAGTTCTTCCACGGCTCGTATGGCAGTTGTCCCACCAACGACGAGAAAACGACTAACTATCGGCTATTTTCTCGCTCAAGAAACGTACAATAGATATACTTTCCGTGTGAACAAAAGAGATGCATATACAAACAGTTGATCGCTGACTGTTCACACTGCCGGCAAGCACTCGCTTCACTAGTTTGTCGCTGAGCGACAAGAGCTATGAAAGATAACACTCGCTCGGCGATACTCGCCTCTTACCGTATAAAAAACTTCGTTTGTCCGAAGTTTCGAACTTCGTTCGTTCGTTCGGATGAATATAGTAGGGCCCCTAGTTCTAGCTCTACTCGTTACTCGTTACTCGTTGCCGGTGAGACAAGTGCCTATGATTGCTAAAAATATGTTCCCATGTATCAAAACTGCATCATCTGCATAATATGGTTGTAATTTATTTATATGGTACGATAATATCAAGAAGATATCAGATCTAATCGAATGACATTTAGCTTTTTAATGCCTCATAAAAATGCGCCAAAACAATAATATTATTGAATATAAATATAATATTTATTTTTGAGTTTATGGTTTAAAAATTACAATTATATAATATGTAAAGCGCGAGCAGTACAAGTAGCTTCAAAAACATAAAACAAGATTCAAGAAAAAGAAAAGTTAGATAACCTTTCTCTAGATCGCCGCCTGGAGCGTGGCGAGTACGCGTCGCGTCGGCGCGGCGAGTACCGGCTGTCGGGCGAGTAGCGCGTGGTGGCGGGCGAGTACCGGCTCTCCGGCGAGTACCTGCTCTCCGGCGAGTACCGGCTCTCGGGAGAGTACCTTCTGTCGTTGTACCTTCGAACAAACAATTTGTTATTGTACTTCCGCTCAACAAGTTAGGAAGTTAGGAGAGGCTGAAAATTAGATACCGATTTATGTCCCGGTCAGCACGAGCTAAGCCTTTGCCTTCTACACAATTTAAGAACATGAATTTTTATTAGTCTAAGGTTTGATGTATGAAAGCAATAAATTGTTTTTTATTTTTTTAATTATAACTCTTCATTCAGATAATTTGAGGAGTGAGCTCGAGTAATATTTGAGCTAGATATATCGCTAAATATATTTGTGTTCGTTTTAAAATTAATAAATTCAACCATTTCAACATGGGACTCCGCTATAATAGAAAGTTCGATTAAGATGGCTTAGGTCATATGTGGATATTCTTGAGGGAGCACTATGTTCAACAGTGGAGTTTGCTGAAAAGAGAAAGAGAGAGAGGATGTCCTCTCTCTCTTTCGGTGAGTATGTACTCACCATAGTCACTGAGAAGTCATTCTAGTAAAATAAAAGTACAAAACCTAAGAATCCGCCATATTAGATGAAACGCCAATCAGAAGCGAGTGACGTGTTACTTTTGTAAATATTACTTAGACATAACCGGAACTTGTTGGCTAGTTTTGGTCATTTCTATGTTATTCACTGGTGGTAGGTCTCTCATATGTGCGAGGCTGCCTGGGTGGGTACCACCGCAATGTCTATTTCTCCCGTCAAACAGCAGTTTAAATGCACTGTTGTGTTTCGGATTGAAGGACATTGTAGCCAGAGTAACTACTGGACATATTGAGACTTAACATCTTATGTCTCAGGATGGCGAGCGCAGTGGAATGCCAAGCATTGCTTTATAGTTCAAGATGTTGTTTGGTTTTGCTACTGCTCATGAGCGGTCGCATCGCTTACCATCAGGCGAACGGCATGCTCGTCTCGCCATTCATTGCAATAAATAAAAAAAAACAGTATATCTATCTAATATTTAATAATGCAATCAGTTTTGTGCTACCTACGAAAAAGGAACATTACTCATGGAATAAGGATTCATCGGAAATAGCTCAAAATTTGGAACTATGCGATATTCCATATCACTGTTTAATTGGAACATTAATAACGTTTTTCAGTAGTCATATACACAGCGATTGGCATAATAATAATACCGAAAGGAAATAAATGAATCGTAGCTCCGATATTTATCGGTTTTGTTATTTATAATAATTTAAATTTTAATATGTTGTTTTCTGGACACGTCAAACATTATGAACATTGTAAATAAAGTTATTACTTCCGTATAAATAGTGTTCACGGAAATTAATCATCGAATTTAAAGATAAAGATCCTGGATCTTGCCTTTCCATTTTTAGCCATATATTTCAAACTTTTTTATCCATTGAAACATTAATAAACAAATTGCTCGGAGTTTGTATCGATGTATTATTACATTGCGGAACTACACATCATCGATACACATTAAAACTCGGCATTACTATTAAAAATAATAAAATGTATATATCACAATACACACTTAAACATTGCACGAGCAAGCATTAACAAAAGCATGACGTCACACACGGACGCCATTACTATTACGGCGTTTTTTGAGCGAATGTTAAAATGTGAAATTTAAAACGTAATTTTTCGCGCATATCTTTACTTTTTTTAAAAATTAAATTCATTTTAAGTATTGTTAATGTATACGAACATTCTGAAGTAGTTTTTAAATATCAGTCATCATGCCTATTTTTTATATTGTGCACTGTGTGTGGGATACCTAGTAGGATGCGGCGAGGGCAGGCGGCCGAGCGGCGGCGGGCGCGGCAGCGGCGGCAGCAGCGGCGGCGGCAGGAACGCCAGCGGCGGCAGTGGCGGCGGGATCACCGCCGTCTCGCCACTGTCTAGCGGCGACGCTACCTCTGATAAACAAAATATACATAAACATAAGCTTTTTCCTATTAGGGGCCGTCCATTAATCACGTGTATTTTTAGTACATATCATATCATCATCATCATATCAGCCACAGGAAGTCCACTGCTGAACATAGGCCTCCCCCAATGATCTCCACAATGACCTGTTGGAAGCGGCCTGCATCCAGCGACTTCCTGCGACCTTAGTCAGATCGTCCGTCCACCTTGTAGGCGGGCGTCCAACACTTCGCTTGCCTGTACGTGGCCTCCACTCGAGAACCTTTCGGCCCCAACGGCCATCGGTTCTACGAGCTATGTGCCCGGCCCACTGCCACTTCAACTTGCCAATCCTATGGGCTATGTCGGTAACCTTGGTTCTCCTACGGATCTCCTCATTTCTGATTCGATCTCGTAGGGAAACACCGAGCCTAGCCCGCTCCATGGTTCGTTGAGTGACTTTGAGCCTTTAATGAGGCCCACAGTGAGAGGCCACGTCTCGGTGCCGTATGTCATCACTGGTAACACACAACTATCGAAGACTTTCGATTTTAGGCACTGAGGTATTTTGGACGAGAAGACGTCGCGAAGTTTCCCGAATGCTGCCCAACCGAGTTGGATTCGCCGATTGACCTCTCTCTCGAAGTTGGACCTGCCTAACCGGACCACTTGTCCTAAATAGACATATTCGTCTACAACTTCGAGAGTCGAGCCCCCAACTCCAATGGGGGTGGGCACAACATGGATATTCGACATGATCTTCGTTTTATCCATGTTCATTTTAAGACCCACCTGTTGGGAAACTCGATTAAGGTCTTCGAGCATAGTGCTAAAGTCATCCAGCGATTCTGCCAAGACTACAATATCGTCGGCAAATCGAAGGTGAGTAATATACTCGCCGTTGATGTTGATGCCTAATCCTTTCCACTGCAAGAGCTTGAAGGTATTTTCCAGCGCGGCAGTGAACAGTTTCGGAGATATGACATCTCCCTGTCTCACGCCTCTCTGTAGTGGAATAGCCTTCGTGCTCTGATCCTGTACTCGGACCGACATGGTGGCGTTGTTGTATATACACTTCAACACTTCGATGTACCGATAGTCTATGTGGCACCGCTGAAGAGACTGTAGCACAGCCCAGGTCTCGATCGAATCAAAGGCTTTCTCATAGTCCACAAACGCTAAACAAAGTGGCAAGTTATACTCCTCGGTTTTTTGTATAACCTGCCGTAGCGTATGAATATGGTCTATGGTACTAAAGCCTTTTCGGAAACCGGCTTGTTCGGGAGGCTGGAAGTCATCAAACCTGCCTTCGAGACGATTTGTGATGACCCTTGAAACTCCTCACCCGGCGCCTTGTTGTTTTTAAGTTGTTTGAGGGCCATCTCAATCTCAAACAGGCTGATGTCCGGGATATCATCGCTAAAGTGTCGGATTAACTCGGCTCTCGGGTCTTCGGCCGAGCTAACAGTTAGTACATATAAATAAGTTAAATTTTTTGGAATATTATCTTCAAATAAGGGTACAAAGTATAATCCCTTTTTATTCTGAAATTAAGGACCATGATATAATAAAAGAATCGTGTTATCATACGAAAAATATTTACTGGTGATAGGTCTCTAATATGTGAGAGGCTGCCTGGGTGGGTACCACCGCAATGTCTATTTCTCCCGTCAAACAGGAGTTTAAATGCACTGGTGGGTTTCGGATTAAAGGACATTGTAGCCAGAGTAACTACTGGACATATTGAGACTTAACATCTTCTGTCTCAGGATGGCGAGCGCAGTGGAGTGCCAAGCATTGCTTTGTGATTCAAGGTGTTGTTTGGTTTTGCTACTGTTCATGAGCGGCCGTATCGCTTACCATCAGGCGAACGGTATGCTCGTCTCGCCATTAAATGCAATAAAAAAAAATGTATCATTTTAATCAAAATTATGTGTAGAAAAAAAAATACACGTGATATCTTACTGGACTCCCCTACCCCCTTGTGATATTTCGTGATTTTTGTCCAACCACCCCCCCATTCAAGCCTCACGTGATTAATGGACGGCCCCTTAGGGGTAGGTAGAGGTGCTACCACACTCATGTTTCGCCTAGTGTATTATGTCCCACAATGTGGTAGGTAGAGAGCCTATCGCCATATCGAGTCCGATTTCCTAATTCTTTGCCGATAATTAATATAAAAAACCAATGTCATTTTGTTCAACCAAGGATATGAACTGAAGTCTTCAGTTTTACAATCGTACTATTAATATATATAACTGCACCAGCGAGACAATCAATAATATTGATAAAAAATAATGTATTAAATATTATTTTCGATAAAACCCTGCTATAGTTACTATTTATATTAGACTATTTTTGTCTGATATAATATACTAATCCTGTAAGGCGTGAATATTTCGAACATCGGCCAATATTCTCGAGCAGTAAGGCTTGTGACCCCGACATACTCATAATTTAGTTGGCAGCGGTATACAGTACACACACTTGATGTTTTCTTTGTGCGCAACGCGTGTGTGGCTATCTCACTACAAGTGTGTTATTCTTTTAGAAGCAGACAGTACATCTATACAGATGAATAGTAAATTGTTTCAGTGTCCCAGTTGTGACGTAAAGCGGATGCAGCATTTTACCCTTCCACAGCTTTTTAACAGCCTCCGTGGCGCAGTTGGTTAGACATATGCTGTGAAACGAGAATCTGCGGGTTTGATCCCCGTACCGAAACACACTCGTGTGATACAAAGGGTATTTGTTTCGAGTCTCGGTTTTTTTGAGATCGAAAAGTGTCTTGTAGTTTCTGATATCCACGACACCAGACCCGATCTTAGGGTGGAGTTAGGATTATTTAGGAACAAGAAGACTACTGAAAATCAAATGAATATCATATATATAAACTAGCGGTCCGGCCCAGCTTCGCCCGGGTACAAATAGATTTCTGTACAATAATATGTACGTATTATACATATAAATCTTCTTGAATCACTCTATCTATTAAAAAAAAACACATCAAAATCCGTTGCGTAGTTTTTAAGATTTAAGCATACAACGGGACATAGGGACAGAGAAAGCGACTTTGTTTTATACTATGTAGTGATTGATGATATCTGATGTTTTGTAAATAGAGAATACGTACTGTTTATTGACATCACTTGATTGTAGTGAGTAGTGATTGTTTAGTACTAACTGTGCATCGGCGACGCGGTTCCGTCAGCGAGCGCGCACGCGGCTAGCTTGCGTCGCAGCGTGGCGGCGTCGTCGCGCGCGGCGTCGGCGTCGCGGCGGGCGGCGCGCGCGTCCAGCCACGCGGCGTGCGCGCGCGCCTCCAGCGAGCTCAGCGCCGCGCGACGCGACGACTCCTGCTCGGCCAGCTCCAGGGTCAGCGCGTCGCACTTCTCTCTGCACACATACACTCCATATTAACCCCTCGACTGTCATAAGCGCCATACCGTGGTTTGATTTAAAATAGACCCTATTTCAATGCCATTATTGCATGAAATCCGAAAAGCCACAGTACGGCTTCAGAGACAGTCGCAGGCTTAATACGAGTAGTAGTTGACGGCCTCCGTGGCGCTGACGGTAAGACGCCGCCTGTCAAACTAGAGGCCGCGGGTTCGATCCCCGCACCGAGAGAAATGTTTGTGCGGCCCACAAATATTTCTTTCGGGTCTGGGTGTTTATGAGACCGAAAAGTCTCTCGTAGTTCCTGATACCCACGACACAAGACTCGATCTTAGTCGGGTCAGGACTATGTATGTGACTGTTGGGTGTTATTTATTTATATTTATATTTAAGTACTACACATCATCACTAGGGTCACTAGAGGTACTACACATCATCACTATGTTCACTCATAAGTTATATCATAAAATCCCGTAAATTAAATTTTTATACTTTAACATTTTAAAATTCTATTTGGATGTTGACTCACATCACAAAATCCGTAAAAACAATTACACTTTAAAAACAGTATATAAAAAACTTATATAATATTTTGAGAACCGATTTGTTTGTATTAAATTAAATAAAAATATTTTATGTATTATTCAATAATCAATACCCATTATCAAATGAATGCAAACAACGATCGGAGCGCTCTGACGTCACTGACAGTCTTTGTCATAGCAAATCTTTCAAGCAATCAAACTATATTACTCGGTCACAATATCTCTGCACTTCGCAGGAATGCGATGCCCCTCCCGCTGTCCTTTCTCCTTCCCGCGCTCGTCCGAACACGACAGTACAGTTAGCACTTTCGTTGCCGATACGCGTCCCAATAAAGTTTTAATTTTTAAACCTATTTATGTTATAAATTAATATTTTCTGGAATCATGATGTACATTTTATAAACTAAACAAGATTTAAAAAAAAAATTTAACTTTTTTTCTATCATTGAATTACGTAACATTTAACACAAACATTAATTCAATCCATAGATTTAGTATAACTACATCTATGATTCAATCATTACACAAAAAAGTAACGGATTGGTATTTGGATGCTTATTTTACACTCCGTACGCGCCGACGTGACGTCATCAACGCCGGGTGCACAGATATTTTGACCGAGTTATAGATAAGTAATACATACTCGTTTTAATGTTCACAAAAGTTACGTAATAGGAACCCGATTGGTAGCGCTTTTATGAATACCTTGCACTTACTTGTATCTTTGCACTTCTTGCTGTAATAATTCAATTTTTTCTACTGTGCTGGCTGATTCACCCTGTTTGCTTAGCCAGAGGGCTTCCTTTGCGTTTAATTCTCTGTAAAATAAAATACGTAACAAAAAAATAAATACGTAGACAAATATATCAATGTAAAATTAATATAAGGAAGTCGTTGGATACGGGCCGCTTTCAACAGGTCGTTGTAGAGACCATTGAGGGAGGCCTATGTTCAGCAGTGGACTTCCTGTGGCTAAAAAGAACGAACGAAAATTAATACATAAGAGAACTCACTTCAAAAGTTCACTTTCCCGTTCTTGGAAATATTTCCCGAGGACTTCCAGCCTGGTTGTAGCTTCTGTGGCTTGCTGAGTGCTGGTCCTTAACGTCTCCTGAGCTATTTGCAATTCTTCATGCAGACGCGTACGTTCTTTATGTTCTGTCTGAAAAATATATTAAAATATTAATATTATATCCTATATTAGAGATACTCTATCCCATGATGGGTACATTAAGAATAAAAATAATCTCAAAAAAAAAGTTAAAGTAAAAATAAGGCTATAAAATATTAATATTATATCCTATATTAGAGATACTCTATCCCATGATGGGTACATTAAGAATAAAATTAATCTCAAAAAAAAAGTTAAAGTAAAAATAAGGCAGCTATTTTAATTTTACTAATATCGATTACAATGAAAATTTTACTAATATCGATAACAGTGGAAATGGTTTGGGAAAAAGTGTTACGAAATTTTCAAAATTTATAGACCATATTAATATTATTAATCTTACCTCATATTTGTTTACATAGTTACTTTTTTCTTCTAAAGCTTTGTTCAGTTTGGCTTTGATTTCAGTGTGGTCGATAAGAGACGCGACATCTACGTTGACGGTGATTCTGATTTCAACTCTTTCAAGGCGTCCTAAAAGTTACACAAACAAAAAATTTTATGACTTAAAAACACTAACTGCTACACTTACTGTGTGATATGATATTTCATTTTAATGCACATGTTCGTAACCATGCCAGGTAATTATGTCCCCAAGTTTGATAAAAAAAACTGATTAAAACCCGAGACCTTTAGAATTAGCTCGCTGGATACATATACATACAGTCAAATAATCCAGTGATAGGTTGGCATTGTAGTGTCACCAGGTATTCTACGTATAATTTATTACTAACACTATTTCTAAGCTTAAATGTTACTAACCCAATATGGATCTCCTTGTTATCCGAAATAAAATGATTATTATTATTATTATTAATAATACTGTAGTACAGCTGCGCCGCCGAGGCAGTAATAATGAATAAATCCTATTATTAAGTCCTAAAGAGCCTAATTGCAACTGCAAGTTTGGGCATTGGTTTACTCCAATTGGCTAAGACAAGTTGTTAGCCTTTGCATAAAATGCATGGCATGTACTAATCACAAAAAATATTACGCCATTAAAATTGTCTTAAAGGTCGCGGGACGTCGCTGGATGCAGGCTGCCTCCAACAGGTCTCTGTGGAAATCATTGGGGGAGGCCTATGTTCAGCAGTGGACTTCCTTTGGCTGATGGATGATCACAGATCACTCCCAATAGATACCTAATGCAGGGCAGCGGTTGCGCCCAACACATATAAGCTATCAGATAGATATAAAGCGATGCGAAATGTCGCGTCATCAGTGTCGTCCAAGTAGTAGACCCGCACATGTCGTCGCACGTTAGCGAAAATTACATTTTGGGAACATAATATTACAGTTAAAAATGATTTGTTCAATAAAATGGTGTGCAAAAAACTCAAAAAAATAAAGTATCTAAAAAACGCAATAAGTTTTCATCGATAACTAATATTCTTTAAATTAATTTGGTCCCGAGCGAGCTCAATTTATACTGGTTATTGTATCAATGTCAAACAGTCGAGTTCGGATGGAGAATCAGCCGTCTCTTTTTCGCATAGCAATAACCGTAATAAGCCATCTTTTTTTGGCGAAATCACGCGTTCTTCTAGTGTTTGACGCATGTTTATAATATATTCCCAGAAATATCGATATTGTAAAACAATAATGTAAATTAATTTTATTAAATGACAATGTCACAAAATATATATTGATTTAAATAAAAATTGCAAATTACCATAATTACGTTATTTTATGTAATTTGAAATGGTTAAATTTGTTAACAAGGTACTTTTACAATATTTTTTTATTTATTTTTATCTTTGGCGTAATTAAATTTCCTTTTTTCCCTCTAGTTGTATACTTTTTCAAATATAACGGGAGGGTATTATCATAAGTTTAAGTATACTAAGTTTATAGAGAATCAGTAGCACAAAAACTATTGCACTAATTTTAACATACGTTGTATATATCGTCTCTAAAACATTCATAGTTCGTCAAGTGGGTTTCATCGTCACTTGTCGATATTACATTTACTACAGCCGCCGCGCCGTCAGAATTCAAGAAACGGAATAAGTTATTGTATGTAGCCCTTTCGGGCGTGAGGTTTAGTAGGTAATTTACCATTTCATATTTTTATCTGATCTTTTATCAACACTTAATTTGGGTATTTCGCCATTATGGCATACAAAAATACACGGTGAATAATAGAAATAAAACCATTACATACTAAAGTATAAATCTTAATCCTATTTCATTCGTAGTTAGCGGTTGCCGGTTGGTATAATTTATCAGATCAGGCCGGTGAAAAAATATTATCAAACATTTAACAAGTTGGTAATTAAGTTATAGAAGCGATCATAACACATGAACTTACTGGCAAATCGAACTATCGATATTTTTTTTTATTTATCGACTTATGCCTCATCTCTCCAGTGAAGTCCACGTGACCGCGCTGCAACCCGCCCACCCCCCGCGCAGTTCCCTTCGTTGGCGTTTTCGGTTCAAAACAAAACTATCGTAATGCGGTATCTATTGGAAGTGATCTGTGTGGATGATGGATGATGATGATAAAATTGTCTTAGGGGTACAATCATAAATACAAATTGATCTCTTACAACTCACTTTTAATGCGACAATTTCATGTTTCTGTAATTCAATGGTGTTCTTTGCATCTGCCAGCTGTTTGTTGATGTCATCAAGTTGTTTTACTTGTTTTTTAGCTTCTTCTAATGCTGATTCAGCAGATACATATTTTAATTGGAAGTTATCTCTGTCTCGACTCACTGAAATTAATTCCTCCTCGAAAGCTTGAACTTTACCTGTGAACATTATAATATTCATCATGAAGTCAGCTATACCCCAGAGTATACAGGGTATATCAAGACTGCTACCGAAAACAAAGCTGGGTGGTAGTTAAAGCGACTTCAGACACAATGCAACAGAGAAAGTTGCAAAAAATTGCGACAATTTTTTTTGTTATTTTTTTCCTATGATATTTGGGTGGTAAATACATTTTTTCCTAAAATAACAGTGTATATCCTTTTATTTATAAATAATCTAAGATATAAAAGTGTTTAAATTATTATTTTAGCAAAAACTATGGATTTACCACCCAAAAATGACGATATATAAAAAATCATAAAAAAACATTGTCTCGTTTGCGAAATTTTAGTTGCATTGTGTTTGTAGTCACTAAAACTACCACCCGGCTTCGTTTTCGGTAGCAGTCTTGAGATACCCGGTGTAATAGTACGGTCAGATTAATAACTATAATAATTTGTAGCTTTTTACTTTCGCATATGTGTTAAAACTTGCATTGTAATTGGAGTATGGTAAAAATATGTTCATTATAAATTAAAAGCAATGAGGATAAATTAATGTTTTCATAACTACTTGCAGTACAGAAAATCGTAATGAATAAAAATAATTTAATTATTTTACCATTCAATTCCGCTATTTGCTCTTCAGAATTAGCTCTCTCCGCTAAGAGCTCACTGAGAGTATTCTCTACTTCACCAAGAGTATTTTGCAATTCACCCGCAGTGTTCTCCGACACTCTGAGCAATTTCTCATTATCATCCAAAGAATTGCGTAGCCTTTCATTTTGTGCTTTCATCTCATTGATTTCTTCTTTTAACGACTGCACCATATCATCCATACCAAACGAGTTGTCTTCGATGCCCGCCAGCTTAGTCTTAGTAGAAGTAAGCTCCTCTTTAAGGATCTCACACTCCTGTAATAATCATTATATAACTGTAGAAAACTCACGACACTCGCGTCAATCAATTATGTTAATGCACTGTTGGGTTTCGGTTTGAAGGACATTGTAGCTAGAGTAGCTACTAGACACAGTCAAACTTAACATGTCTCAGGATGGCGAGCGCAGTAAAATGTCAAGCATTGCTTTGCAATTCAAAGTGTTGTTTGGTTTCCTACTGCTCATGATCGGTCGTACCGCTTACCATCAGGCGGAGGACATGCTCGTACCGTCATTAATTGAAATTAAAAAAAAAACTATAGTGTACAGGTTGCTGCAAGGATTGCCATAGCAACATATTTGAAGTATCATCCAGATTTTTGTTATCTTGTCTGTATACCGTATGTGAATCTGACACTGAGTTTGCCAAAATATTGCAAGTATATGTAACTATGTATTAATTATGGAACTTTAAAAAAGAAAAAGTATAATATTATAAGAACACAATTAAATCAACATTTTATGCAATACTTAATTTATTTGGGTATTGTAATAGGCATTTAAGAAAACACTTGTTTTTATTTATCATAATAAAATAAAATCAGAAATCAAAAGTATTCTTATTTCTGCGACTATGATAATCTTGATTGTTGTATAGATAGTTCAAACATTGTCACAGCTACTTGCAAGTTAACAAGTGTTTTTAAAGATAAGGCAGATTTACTTATGATCATTAGATTATTATCCTAATATGTTTACCAACCATACATTTTAATATTAAAAAAAAACATATTTGGCTCCATTTGAAATATTGATAAACCAATTGATGTATTCAGGAAATTGAATATAAAATAATTTGTATATTACCTTGGTGGCAAAAAGTAAATCTCTCTGAAGCGAGTTGATAGTTCCAATAAGGCGGCCGTCTTGCCTCCTGTTATCAATGTAGTAATATCCCAAAGTGAAAAGCAAGACTGAAGTAGCTGTAGTCAGTAGGAAAGTTAATAGCCGGTTGTGGTGTTCATTGCCAAAGCCATCCATGTAAACTCCATCAACGCATGAGTCTCCTGAAAAACATACATATTAAAAGATGATGACCACAATTTCACAGTATTAAACATAATTACAGGAGTAATTCATATTCATAGTACTATTTTGTAGTGGAATCATTGCTAGGTTTCTAGGATACTTTTTTCTGCTCCTGCATTGGATTGGATTGGAGTGATGGGGGTTTGTATCCATGATCAGGATGAAACAAGGTTGGTGGTAAGATTAAGCTTGTCCAAGGACATATAAAAGTTTTGCCTGTATATGGAGGGAGTAATATTAATACAAACATTGTAAGCACCACTATTATGTTATTTCATGTGGTCGCAATCCCTACCCCATTATACAATAAACCAGTGTATAGAATAGGATCCAAAATTCATCAGGGAAATCATTAAGCTAAATGTGCTAATCACAATTTTTTTTATCAGCCCCTATACATCCCACTGCAGAGCACAGGCCTCCTCTACAATTAAGAGTATGATTGAGGGTGGTTAGGCCATATAGTCCACCATTCTGGCCTAGTGCGGGTTGATTTCAATACATATACTAAGGAAAATAAGACAAATGAATATATATACTATTTATGTTAATAGCTTTCTCAATGAACAAGTACTAATATAAGTGATAATGGATAGTGCACATAATAATGGCTTATCAAAAGTGACTTAGGCAATACTTGACGTTATAAGCATGGTTTCAGAATTTTATCAGAAAACTAATACACTTGATTTGTCTATACTCTGATTATATGTCATAATCAGAAATAAATAAAATGAAATAATCAGTGACTAATATTATTCATAACAAAACTTGAAGCTTACTGCTATGTAAAATAAAAAAGGTGCAGTTTTAATTCATGTTATAATAAACAATTTGTTTTTCTGGCAGAACTAACTTTTGAGTGGCACAGAATATCTTGGCTATTATACCCTGTTACAGAAAGGCTTATTTCTTACAAAATGTTATGCTTCATAACTAATGTGTTCCACTTTTAAGGCCATTGTAGCCAGAATAACTACTGGATATGAGACTCAACACATTATGTCTCAGGATGGCAAGTGCAGTGGAATGCCAAGTATTGCTTTATAACTCATGGTGTTGTTAAATTTTGCTACCATGCACTGGTAGTTTATTGCATATTGGCTACTATCATTTGAATGGCATTTTCGCCAATTTGTTAAAAAGAATCAGTTAAGCTATATGAAAATTTATTAGTCTGTTATAATCAAAAAGCAAATGGAAAACATTCTGTATCTAATGTAAATATTTAAAGTGCACTCACCAGTAGTTTCAAAAAGTAAATTTGTTTGCCCTCTAGTTCCCATAGCTGAAGTATATTTAGCCAATAAATATTTAAAAATAGAAAATCCTTCTTGGCCATCAACTTTTTCATTTTCCACAGGTGGGGAATGTTCATAGTCAAAAGTATATTCAGTTGATTCTGATTTAAATGGCCATATTTGCGATATTTTTGATAAAATGTTAGAGAAAAATCTTTCAGAGGTACTAATCTCAATATTTATGTCAGAGTTAGTCTCAACTTCTATTTCAGGCTCTCCCTTAACACCTTCAATGGCTACTTCTATGTTAGATGATGTAGTAGTTTTGATGAGCACATCTCCTTCCTCCAGTGGAGGCTCAGTTGTTGATATTAAAATATCAATTGCAGGTGTGCCTTCACTCTCTATATTTTCTTTTTTATTATCATTTGCATTTTGATCATCATATGTCTCACTTGATTGAGTGGATGGTTCTGTTGGAGCAACAGTTGATGTTATTGTTTCTGTGGGTGGTGAAATTGTTCTGAACTTTGACTAAAAATTGGAGACAATGTACCAAATTCAGGATTAAATATTGGTGATATGGTCTGTGGTGTTATAGGTTCATTATTATTTGGTGTTAGGCTTTGTGCAGCTTCGTTAGTGGATTTTTCAGTAGTAGTTGTTATTTGAGGTTCAAGATTTGATATCCCAATATTATTAATGGGATTTGTATCACTTTCTTCATTTGCCACATTGTTTTTTAAGTCTTCAGCATTACTTGGAAGCACTTGTTCTGATTCAAAAGATATAGAGCTGTCAGGCACTGTTTCGGCAACATTCACTTTGGGTGGTATTTGAACCTCAGCATTTAATTTTTCACTAGCATCAAGCAAATTTTTGTCATTTTCTTGGTGTTTCTTTAAGTCATTGGAGTTATTTGGAAGTACTTCCTTTGTTTCAATGGCAGGCTGTTCAAGTGAAATATTTTCATTGCTTGTTGAGTTGGAATTTGGAACAGTATTTAGTTGTTCTTGAACTGGATGTGGCTCTTCTTGTTGTGGAGGTAATTCAATAGTATTCATAATACTTTCAATAGGATTAGGTAAATCAGGCTGTAATTGAGGAGAACTTTCAGTTTTAAATTTGGATTCCACATCTATTTGATCATTATTTTCTGCAGAGTTATTAGGTTTTTCTTCTGTCAGAGTGTCTGGAGGTAATATATCATTGTTTATATCCTTGTTGTTAGCCATCATTGATTCCGATAAAGCATCAACAGTAGCATCACTTGCAGGAGGTTGTTTCTCTTTTATCATTTCTTCAGAATTTCCAATAATATCACTTTCCTTATTCTCGTTCACTTGGGCATCACTTTCTTTTTCATATGGCTCATCTGCCAATTCCTGGTCATAATCATCCTCATTGTCATCATCATATGTTTGTTCATGAATTTCAGTTTCATTTTCTTTCTGTCCTTCAGTAATGGATACCGGTTCATTTGTTTCAGTCACAGCTGGTTCTGTGCTTGACTTTTGAGAATTTATAACTTTTTCATCATTTTCTATCACAATTTCACCAGTAATTAGATTTTCTTCCTTAGACATAGTAATAACTACTTTTTCATTATTGAGTAATGGTGTAATATTTTCTACAGATGGTGATGGGGTTGGCAGAAAGGTTGGATTTTCTGTTGTGTAATCCTCAATAGCAGATTCAGTTGTGTATATTGTGGTGCCCTCAAATACTTCGTGAGGTTGGCGCACCTTGTCAGGCTGAACTACATTTTTTTTTAGAACTTCTTCAACAGGAATGATAAATTGTGGATTCCTCTCGAATATTTTGCGTTCTTCTAAGAATTTTTGTTGACAAATCCAGTTTTTCCATTTATGTTGGCGTACCATAAGTCGGCATGTGTACCAGCTGATTTCATTAATATAGTAGCCTGCTCATTTCCCGGGAAAGACACGAGGTCTGGGTCAACGCTGTTGTAGCTTAGCAGGGTTCTAGCCTTAGATATTGGCTCTGGAATAAATGTATTATAATTAATATTTTGATAGAAAGTACACGAAAACTGATTGACATGGGAAAGGTAACTCACCGCTGCATTCCTTATTCACACATATGACTTTATCGGGTACTCTACCCAATGAGGGCGATATATATAATGAAAATGCAATAATATAAAACGCAATCATGTTGGCATTATAATAATTATATATAATTATTTTTATAAAATTCACAAGACGTTAGGCCACATCATCTGTCAAGTCGATCGTTCGGACTAGTGACGCGCCTTGAGTCGTGTTTTTAATCGAGTGAATTAAATAAACTCGTACTCGATTGTAAAAAAATGACTCGAGTCAATTTGCACCATAATTTGCACTCGAGTTGGCGAGGCAACTCAATCCACTGAGAAGACTCCATGGATTCTAGACGGCACGGCTCTTAGGCTCAATTGCACCAAGTAACTTTGCCAATACCTTTGCCTATGAAAATGTCATCGCCATACATTTGAGATGTATTTGACCTTGCGAATGTATGGAATTGACAGTTTCAAGGGTAAAGGTATTGGCAAAGTTAGTTTGTGCAATTGAGCCTTATTATCACAGAATACTAAACTAACAGAAGTCAAGCTCCATACAAAGCGCGCTAAATCAACGCACACATAGACAGCGTTCACCGACACGATATTTCAAACCAGTCGAGACCACTGCGAGCGCGAGTGTCATCCGCTTCGGGCACGCAAATAGTGAGATGTTTTGTGCAAAGATGGAGCAAATGAATAAAAGTTATTACACTTGTATATAAAACACCAGATTATAATAATTGAATTTAAATTTCATAAAAAAAATATTATTCAAAAACATAAAAAATAACTTAGAATAATGACATACACATTCTCAGCGAGTTCATGAATAAAATCAAAATGTATTTATTGTATTACTGTGTGTTATATATTTTATTTTAAAAATTGAATCAAACGGTACGAGTGCTATTAACAAGATACGTGTTTTCGCATAAGCCAGAGTTAACAACCCTTGCGCGAACGCCGAGCGTAGTGTGAGTGTGGCAACAAAAGTGAAGTACCTACATACACAAGCTTGACTTCTGTTAGTATTCTGTGCTTATTATGGTTATTTACTGATATGTGTTGACCAGTGTTGACGTTTCAGATGTCAACACGGCCAATTTTGCGTTTCCATGGTATATTAAATTGTTTTGAAGCGACGCGATGTAGCATGAAAAATTATAATCAAATGTTTATTATTTCAACTTATTCGTTTTATATATTATGTTCTTTTTACCAGATGATACATCAACATTTTAGTATTATTCATTATTGATTCCAAAAAGAAACTTCATTTTACTAATTTACTGTGCTTTCTTTTTCCACATATGTTAGTTTAATAACATATTTAAATATGCGTAAGAAATTACTTGAATTGCAAGATGTCAAAATAATTTATCGTATTTTATTTCTCCTTCTTGGCTATAATTTTTCATTGATTCGAGTGACTTAATTTAGAAAATATTAATACTAGTATTTGAGTTGCATCACTAGTTCAGACGTTTCGTGCCACACAGAATGTTGCACGTGCCGTGATCAAGATATTTAGTGTTGCCTATTATTTTTTATTTGATTTTAATTTATATAAAAAGCGCTTATTTTACTGATATTTTCAGGGGATCACGGCCCTCAGCAATGAGGTAAACGATGGGTAAACGTACCGAGGGCTGAATTATGGACAGCATGTCTTATTTCCATTGGTCACAATATTTAAATGTTTACGCTTCTTTAGTAATTTAATTAACTAAACATATCTAAATCTTACAGGCAACTCCGAGACTCAACTGGTAACTTGGACCCATGCCGATTTATGATCTCCCCTTAAACGTATGATAAAATAGGAAAAATAGTTTGCCACCTTTGACAGCCTCCGAAGCGCAGTAGGTTAGACTCCGTGTCAGCTGTGAAACGAGAGGCCACGGGTTCGACACCGCAACGAAACAAGGTATTTGATTTGGACCTGGGTGTTTGATGCCCACTACACAAGACCCGATCTTAGTGTGGAGTAACTATACAAACACTATTTTCTTCAAAAGTCCAGGATGTGAAGATTGATCCATAACTGTACGCTATACTATATTTTTTTACTGAATGGCGAGACAAGCATGCCGTTTGCTTGAGGCGAAGCGACACGACCGTTCATAAGCAGTAGTAAAACCAAACAATACCTTGAATTACAAAGCAATTTTTGGCATTCCACTGTGCAACATAAGATGTTAATTTTCAATATGTCCATTAGTTACTCTGGCGACAATTTCAAACCTAACACAATAGTGTATTTACACTGCTGGTTGACGGGAGAAATATACAGGGTATCTCAAGACTGCTACCGAAAACGAAGCCGGGTGGTAGTTTTAGTGGCTACAAACACAATGCAATTAAACATTTCGCATAGAAACGCGACAATTATTTTTATGATTTTTTAAATATCGTCAATTTTGGGTGGTAAATCCATAGTTTTTGCTAAAATAATAATTTAAACTCTTTTATACCTTAGAGTACTTATAAATAAAAGGATATACACTATTATTTTAGGAAAAAATGTATTTACCACCCAAATATGGCCATAGAAAAAAAAAATAACAAAAAAAAATTGTCGCTTTTTTTTTGCAACTTTTTCTGTTGCATTGTGTCTGAAGTCGCTTAAACTATCACCCGGCTTCGTTTTCGGTAGCAGTCTTGATATACCCGGTATATACATTGCGAGTCTGAGATAGCGGTGGTACCTAGCCAGGCGATCTCTCACATATGAGAGTAACCACAGATTACATTCTATATATGGAGACCAGTACCCATGCCAGTAACTATGGTGTTAATAGAATTATTGGTTTCTACCTTTTTATGATTTGTGTTTTTTGCATTTACCAATGGGAGCCGTTATTTATTAGATATGTATATAATTTACATTTACGTGCATCATAGCTCTGGCTACTAGTTTGATAATTTATTTCTCCATTTGTGCAAATTATTTAATGCTTTAATCGAGGAAGAAATGTACGTAATGCAATAACCTTTTCCAAGCTTTGCAAGATTGCACATAAAATACATAGGTACTGTCAATGAACTTTTATGAAACAATTAGGTTTCCTTATGTCAAAAAATAACACAAAAAATATCTTCGTCATGTCTTTCAATCCTCGGGTCTCTTTAATAGATTTGGGACAACAATTCCTTTTGAAATAGGTATAAACATTTTTTTATTACGGATCTATAATAATTAAAATGTCGCGGAAATAATTGTTGATATATTATAATAAATACTTTAGTAAAAAGACACTCGTAATCATTCTGATAATTTCGTTTTGCCTATCATTTTCCGTACCTGTATGTACTATTCAGTATTCTATGGAAAGTTCGGTAATTGTTTTATATTTTACTGAAGCAAATATTTACAGATGACAAGACGAAAGCTGATATATGTTTTGGGGAAACACTGGTTATTAGCTGTGGTCACTGTGAGGGTGAAATAGACGGTGAATCATCAGATTCAGAATGGTCTTGCTACGAAAGTACAGAAACTGAAAGCTCAGAGGAAGTTAAAGCTGAAACCGTGGTAGAAATAAAAGACCACGTTGAAGAAGAAACTGTCAAGGAAGAAGAAGCGGAGGAAGAAAATGACTTCCATATTTACTTCTTTCCCGATTGTAACAAATCTGTTCCATCGCGAGGCAGCAAGGATAGCATTCTTATTGAAAACGGAATGCCAAAAATCAATCCTGCGACCCGGGGAATTCAAGTCTTGTGAATGCGGTAAAGATAAGGAAGGAATGTACATGTTATATAAAAATACCATGTAAGTGCGGTGCAAAGGTTGCAGAAGAATGTACGTGTGCTAAGTTGCAAGCTATATGCGTATGTGTTGAGGGAAAACCTCAAGTGACATGTTCTTGTAAAGGCAGTGATATATGCGTATGTAATCCTGGTGATTAATGCAGCCCACTTGTGTATGTGAAAACGTCAAGCCTTGTATATGTCAACCTGGAAAATTTCCAACTCCTATTTGCACATGTGAACATAAGCCCAGATATACTGATCTGGAAAAAAATTCGAGTATGAAATAGTAGGAGAAGGGGAAAGAGGAACTGATTATGCAGAAAGTGGATGTCAAAGATAAACCTGACGAGCCATGCGATTGCCAAGAACCAGAACCCAAGCCGCGCTGCTTTTGTTTAAAAGGCAAAGTATGTGTATGTAAGGAGAACATGTGCGTGTGTAGTGTGCGCAAACCTTGCATCTGCGAGCCTACTGAGGGTAAAGAGCAAATTTGCGAAAATGATGACACAAAATCCATTTGTTCTTGCGCAATTAAACAAGAGTGTACTTGTGACGCTACGTCACTTGAAGATTGTAAATGTTTTCCGGGAAACAAAATGCACTTGTGGTGATCCAGATAATTGTAAATGCTTCAAAGTATGTAATTGTACCGAAACCTTGTATCTGCAGTGCTTATCCGAAGGAAGATGATTTGCCAGAATGTACATGTTTAACCATACCTAAAAAACTGCCAGAAGGTATTTGCACATGCGCCGTTAAAAAACAAGAAGACAGGGCACTAAAAAAAGTCCGAGCAGGCAAGCATGGTTATCGTTGGTGCCATTTAGTAGATCCCAAGCATACGTATTTCGACTATGGTATGGTCGTCACGATAAGATTTCATATAAGGAACCATCCTTGGAGAGAATTAAAATATCAGGACTTAATGAAGAAAAAGCAGAAGAGGGTGTTTGTGCTATACATGGAATAAAAGCACCTTCTTACCATAAGAAGGTTAGGAAACCATCATTAGACTGTTGCAGTTGCTGTCGGAGGTCTTTCTTGACACCGTTTATTTAATTCCGGATTGAGTCTAATGTTTCAAAATAAATATTAATAACAAAACGTTGTCCTAAAACAGGTATTAGTATTTGCGTCGAAACTTTAGGAGAGGACAAAGATAAGTTTCTCGTTCAAGTAGTATCAAATTCTTCTAAGGAAGGCGCTAAGAGTGGTTCCAAACTAGTGACCATTTTGGATACTAGTCTTCACACAATGGAGGAAAGTCGAATTGAGTAAGAAATAACAAAATAATGAATATTACTAAAGTTGTTTTTTGCTTGGCAACTTATAATAAATATTCAAGATATCTACACCAAACAAAAAAAACAAACTATTTTGTTCTTTTAGACATATTACAAAGAAAGACATTACAAAAGAGCGTAGAAATTACATAGCAATCTGCGAGAGCGGCTACTACAATAAAGTAACGCGTATTTGTGGCGAACGGCATGTTGTGAGGCGATTGTACCATACCTTTGAAGCCGCACATAACTTCTTGCTGGAAGGCGCGAACGTTGTGTTACTGAGGTATTTTGCCCTACGCCGATACAGTGGCAATATCAAGACGGAGACGGTTCTAATGGATGGAATGGTTTGCGAGAGTATTTATGTAAGTTTATTTATTGTGTAGTATTAAGTTCCCTTTCTCCAGCTGTGTATACAGAGGCCGTTTTCGAACCAATCTCGGTATTAAGGCTTCCATATATCGGCGGGATCCAATTTCGTACCTATCAGGTGTGACAAGTGGCGAATCTATAGCTACGTTCGGATTCAATCAAAAAAGTATTAGATTTTTTTTTTTATAATGGCCTGGCATAGTGGCGGCATTGCACCTGATGGAAAGTGCCAATGCCGCCCAAGCAGAGTATCCATGGCATCGGACGGCAGTCCCATGCCAATGGAAACAATTATACTATTCTGGGGATGTGTGTTTCGTTCACATATTCAATGAAACCTTAGCGCGTTAGTGGATAGAGTCAATAGTTATTCACGGTTAATATAACAGTTAGGGTTCTATTTGCCAAGTTGGCAAATAAGACTTACTGTTTAACAAGGTATGAATTAATTATCTTGCAATCAATCAGTCTTGTTTAACATCAAATAAAATTATTCATTATGTCTGTAGTAGCACAATGTTAGTCAATATTATAACGATCAGTTTTAACTATCTTGAAATTTGCTCAGTTAATGAGCTGCGTAGTTTGATCTGTAACAACAAGCGTTTATATTTTAAATGTTCTGATTCATATTGTGGTAACTGTGCCAGTAAGTATAACATTTTTATTTTACTCGTTTATGTCGATGTGCGCTCAAATCCAATCTTTACATTAATATGTTGTGGTTGCCTCACGTAGCCAGCTTGATACAGCTTTATTACAGATCGGTGTAGTTAGGTATACACAAATGTAGGCAACAGATATTTCACGATATCCGTAACGATGCAACATCGTTGGATGCTCGCAACAATGGGAATGACAGCCTCTAGATCTATACTCTACGTAACTTGAAATTAAATAAGGTAGTAAAATTAAATACTGGAGTAGGTCTCACATATGTGAGAGGGCGGCCTAGGTAGGTATCACCGCAATGTCTATTTCTATTACTGTCTTAACACTAGAAGGGCCGGGCTTCATGCTATACCTTCAAAGACCGCAGCAGTCAATTTGACGGTACTAGAGATCAAGTGAGAATACTTATGAAATTATTACATATTTTAAATTAAAAAATAAAATAAAACTAATACAAATTATTTTTTATTAATAGTAAACAATTTAGCATTAAATTTAGTAACATTTGTAACAAGTAATAGTTTTTTTAGACTCTTTGTACATTTTCCACAAACAGCTTTTTTACAGATAGTGCAGTTTTCACATGTTTTATTTTTTACAATTACTATTGATTTGAACATTGCCGCCTCTTATTGTTTGTAGTACATGGTTCACTTGTTTCAGAATTAGTTCCTTGTCTCTGAGTCGCAATTGAAGTGGATTTTTTTTTCACATACTCTTCACGTAGTTCGCTCACTAGTGAAGGATAAAATTATGACGAGAATTTTTATTCCTGTGACTTTTTTGATATAGAATCTACGAGTTTATAGCTGCTAAATCAAGTATAGTGTAAAAAACGTGACCTGGCCATCTCGACTTCCACCTCTTACGGTGTATTTGCGTGCCATTGGGTCGATGATGTCTACACTAAATTTTGTTGCCTTGTTAAATTCAACTGTTCTGCAGCCTCTTTTTATCAGTACCTATGCTTACGTTGGGGTGCAGAGTCCTCAAAATAATAACATTTTTCCTGGTTTCCTTGATAGCTAGTAAGGGTTATATATCGGTCTCGGTTTCATTATGAAAGTTTCATATCTTATAGTACGAATACCTCTACAAATCGGTGATACTTCTCGTCTTGCACGCCGCATTGTTCCACAATACTAGTCTTTTCGACCATTAGTTCTTTAGCCAAATTTAGAGACGTGAAAAAGTTGTCAGTGGTTACGTTTTGGCCCTTTTTGAAATAGGGTTGTACTAGTTTCGAACACACATATTCGGGTAATGTAATATCGTTTGAACGGTTCTTGTCTTTTCCTAGATACGGAAATCCTCCCACATAGGTCTCGACATCCACAAGCAGCGAAACTTTATGCCAAATTAATAAAAACAAAGTACCCACATAGTTTGAAGAATTCGTTGTTTATGCCTTTATATGTATGCCGTGTGATGCCGTCACATTGACGGTGCGCGGTCTTAGTAGGTATTTGTAATCGAAACTCATATACAATATATTGTTATTTTTGTTAAATATAGATTTAGTTTAACAATAGCAATTAGGAAGTCATAAAATATGAAAAGAAACAAAAACATAGTTTGTGAAATATTTAACAATGAAATTGCCTTGCCGCCAATTTGACTGCCTTGGTCTTTCTAGTGTTAAATGTCTTTTACTCCTGTCAAACAGCAGTGTAAATGTACTTTTATGTTTGACGGAGATTGTAATCAGAGTAACTATTACACATATTAAGAGGAGGGTAGACGCGATGACCTTGCTCGAACGGGCGGCACCAAATCTCATGCACCGGCGCACGCTAGCTCACGACGTGCGAGCGAGCGCGCTGCTTTATACCTATTCATTCATATTTCGCTGGCGGACAAAACGATATATTCGTAGTGTTATTTCACTCGATGTTCCCATCAAGTACAGTTAGGAGCGGTTGACTGTAGTGTATGATTAATTCACTTACAATCGTCACAGGTATCGTGGCAGAAACTGCTCGAACGCTGACTGTTAAAAGAGAAGACGCGGGTTCGGTCCCGCACTTGTAGTTCAATTTTTGTGTTACTTATTTCATCTATATAACATTTTAGATTTTAATATTTTTATTTTTGGTTTTTCTTTTGTAATATTATAAGAGGATAGATACATTTATATTTTTGGATTTTTATTTACAATGAAACTCAAAAATTACTGGACCATTTAAAAAATATTTCGATTTCTAATGGTAATTATCCGGGATTAACAGAAGCTATATATTTACCTGAAGAGTGAAATAGGTTTAAATGGAAATAAAAAATATTTTAAAAAAAATTATCTCGAATGGTTTTTATTTTTCATTTCCACCCTTATTTCAACTCCTTTAGCCAAACATACAGCCAATGTTTACTCCAGGTAATGTGATTCGAATGGTGAAAGAATTTTAAGATTAAGTCGTCGGTTAAGTAATTTTTGGGTTTATTCATAATAAACAAAAATCGAAATATTCAAAAATCTATTAATACAAAAATGTAAAAAATACACATGTTACAAAAATGCAAAAAAATGAAATGTTTCTTTTATAAAATATTATAGATTAGTACATATAGATGAATTTATAAACAAAAACAGTTTTATCGATGCGGGGATCGAACCTGCGGCCACATCAATCATCAAGCGATCAGTCAATCCTTCGGGCCAACATACTTACTTCTCGGTGACCAAATTACCGGTAACTATCTATTATATTAGTGCCTATTTTGGTGTTTAAATGTTACCTACTATTTCAAATATGATCGGAACATAACAATTCATTTATTTATATGTTGGGTAGGTCTCTCATAAGTTGCATGAAATTCAATTGAAATATTAAAACATCGCACGATACTTATATTTTGCTATGTAGGTACATATTATGATCGTTTAACTTTAACAAAATAAATCTACTATTATAGTACAGTTACTTTCTACTAAGAGCATAAATAATAATTTTATAAAATATGGTAGAAGATATTTTTCAAAAAATATCTTCAATGATTTTTATTTCCATTTTAACTCATGTCAACCCCTTTAGGCAAATATACAGCCTATGTTACTCCAGGATAATGTTGGAATCGGATGGTGAAAGAATTTTAAGATCGGTTGAGTAATTTTTGGTTTATTCATAATAAACAAAAATCGTAATAGTCAAAATGTAAATATAAATGTTACAAAAATGCAAGAAATAAAATTTTCCTATATAAAATATTGGGTTAGATAGTAGATAGATGAATTTATAAATAAAAACATTTGTTTCGATGCGGATCGAACCCGCGGCCACACGTTTTAATTTGCATCCAAGCAACAGCGCCACAGTTGCAGTGACGTAGTATAGTGATTTACTACGGTTAGACCGGCCGTAACCGTTCTCAATGAATGTGTCGAGCGAAATAGCAATATTAAATTTACGTTGATATTGCGAAGACAAGCGACATAGGTCCGTTTAGGGCACGGCGGTTCGTCCCGCACTGATTGTTGGGCGACAGCGGGGACGTGCTCGCGATTTAGAGTATCGATAATGTGAAAAAATTCGTTAAAATATAAATGAGACAGAAATAGAAAAAATAAAAGAAGGTCCCATCCGCCTTGCATTTCTTAATATCCTGATAATAATAAAATAATCCTAGTGCTCGTAGTTTAAGAGAAAAAAAACGTTGTAAATGGGAAAATAGAGGTCACTTTGCAATTTTATTTCAGTACTTTTAATACACTTTTAATAATTCTGAAAGAAGGGCCCATGCTCCATATAGGTGTAAATTAACAATATATTTTTTTGAAGACCCTATTAATAAGATCACCAAGAAAAAACGTTGTGAAAAAGGCCATTTCACATAGACCCCCCCGCTTAGGCTATACATCTTATATCTCAGGATGGTTAGCGCAGTGGAATGTCAGCATTGCTACTGTCCATGAAAGGTCGTATCGCTTACGATCAGGCGAATGGCAATTGGCTTGCTCGCCTCGCCATTCATAGATATAAAGGAAAGGTGCGTTGGTGTAACACCGTAATAAGGAAGAATAGTACGTAAACTCCTATATTTATATGGGCAACCTCAACGCAGCTTACAGCCGCTGCCAATAAAACATCCCAATCCAAAATTTGCCGTTTTAGATTGATAGCTCAACTTTTTTCTGATACTATATTGCCAATAATCAATCTCAGTAGTGAAAAAACTATGGCAACATGACAGGAGACCAATCGAAAGGTAAGAAAACAATCCAGATTGACTTCATCTATTGTTTTCGATTGATTATTGGCATCGGCCGTTAGTTGCTTTAATGCTAGGTAATGGTCAGTGATATACTCGTATTTGGCTTGCAATAACAGCTGAGTGCTATGGGTAACATTTTGCTCTGGAAAATAGGGAGGAGAGAGGGGAGGGCTGAACAGTGAGATAAGCTTTTATTAAGATTTAAATTACATGATTTGTCAATTCCAGGTTGACGTCAGTTAGGTGGGCGAAAAGTTTTATGACTTATGTATAACATCAATGGTATCTTGATCTCTCGTAAGTAGACGACAATTATGTTTTCTCACATTTAATTGTGAAACATTTACTTTTTAGGTATGCCACGGCGTCAGTCAGGCTGTGGTGAATGGAACACCCTTGTTTGTGGTGAAGGTTGAACGCCACATTATAGAACCATCTGGATTTATCCATCAAACTTTAACGGTATTAACTCTAAGAGGTAAGTTATTGGTTGATTGTATTTATTATTGGCTATGAGCACATCAGGCTGGTGTTGGATGTTCGTATCTGTCCCAATAGCGAGCACGTGGTGTACTCGTAAATGCAGCGTGTGTTGTGTTTACGCATTAGTCAGTATAGTTACATCTGGTTTCGATCACTCTTGCATAATTGTGTCGATCTACACTATGTATCTCACCACCAAATATTTTATTCGAGAGACTCTACATTGCTAGTGCCAAAAACATTTATGAAGCATCTGTTAAAATACTTCTGAATTGGATCACAGTTTTTTATTTATTTTTCCTCACATACTTTATTATTCATATACAAGGTTACATTGTAAGCCACGATGTGGGCAGATAACAGCTACATATTACATTTGAATCCACTTCTACGTATTGTACCGAGAAGGACGAAATCGAATGTCATGCTCCACTACGTGCGAAGTGGCGCGACGATCTTCAGTTGTTATCTGACTATTTAGACTTTAAGGTATGTGTTTTATTTGTTATTTTTTCGAACTTTTGCTTCTTTAACTTGATTGTTTTCGTATAAATTTTATCTTGTTTAACAGTCTATAGGGACCTGGGTCCCTTGCTTGGTATAGACCTTATTTTTGCCATCCCATGACTATCGTATACCACTTTGTTGGTCTTTTGCCAGCCGCATGCAGGTTCGACCAGCGACCTTAACTATATCATCGTTTGTATGACACATTATGTCATTACTGGGATTAGGATATAGTACTTTGCACAATGGGAGTGAGTTTTTACAGACTCCGTAGCGGTTGCGTCGGATATAATATTGATCGAAGTAGTGGAAAGACTATTAATAGGAATCATAAGTATATCTTGCCTTCTTCAATGTCAGGATAGTTTTGTTTCTCGTGTTTTTTTTTTCTATTACCTTCAGACAACACCTGAGTTGGGTTGTCTTTTAAGAGCCTGATAACGAGCGTATTATTAAGTTTAGTAGGTATACAAAATAAAATAAAGTAATCGGTATCGGAATCAACTTTCTATTTGAAAGAATGCAGTTGAAAATTAAATTTTATTCAATGCAGATCGGAAAGTATGTATTAATAATAAGTGCTTAATAGTTTCGAATCTGTGCGACATATTGTTCAGTTTAGTATTCATCAGTTAATAATAGTCGGGTTATAGGTATTGTATAAATTGAAAAATAAATGGCTTTGGTTAAACATTGAATTCAATTATTTCTCGCTTTTAATGAGAAGGGTAGAAACCAAATATTTGTTTAATTATTGAAAATAAATATAACAAAAACAATATATTATAATGTTGCCTTTCAATATTTAATAGCAACCCGAAATTGCAAGTCTAAGAGCATTGGGCTAACTCATACGAAGGTCGCTGAAATTATTGATGTTATAGATGAATCGTTTTATAGTAAAGATCGAGTTTGATCCAGAACACTGCAAACAAAGAAGGGTTTCTTAGCTGGACTGAATAACAACCTTGCCTGAGAAACAGTTGTTTTAAGAAGACGATCTTCAAAGAGTCCTATGAGTGACAGTACTGTCTGTATCTGTATCAGCCCATATACGTCCCACTGCAGGGCACGGGCCTACTCTACAATCGAGAATACGATTGAGAGTGGTTAGGCCATATAGTCCACCACGCTGGCCTAGTGCGGGTTGGCGGACTTACAACCATAGAAATTCTTATGAATCGCTATGGTATGCAGGTTTCCTCACGATGTTTTCCTTCACCGTTTTAGTGCGTGGTGATTGACTATCACAATACCACATGACTCCGAAAGTCAGAGATGTGCGTGGATGATGTGATGTGTGTGGGATTCGACACCCGCGACCACCGTGAACATGTTGGCAGCCGCGTCTAGTCCGTTTACCAACAGGCCACCACGCACTTCTGTACTTACTGACAGTACTGTCTGATGGATATTATTATTATTGCTTTTTTATTTATTTTAGAAGGCTTACAGACTAATTACATTATATTAATTTACTCAACTAAGTTGTCTAATTGCTAATGACAAGCCACCACATATAAATCATAAACTAATGTCGAAATAATTGAAAAAAGAAAAAAATTAAACAATATAAATAAGGCTAAGAAATATCTTATATATAAAAATGAATCGCAAAATGTGTTGGTAACCGCATAATTCAACAACGCCTGGACCAATTTGGTTGATTTTGGTCTTGAAATATTCGTGGAAGTCCTGGGAAGGTTTTAGGGGGTGAGAAAAATAGGAAAAGTTCTGAGGAAGATACTAAAAACCTTTTATATGGGTAATCGTTTAAGCGTGATGCGTCCAGCCAATATAGGATTGATCTTTGTTTATTTGACGGGAGACGTAAAAGACGGTCCAGCTTCAACTACCATCCAACGTAAAATGATCTATCTTTCCATTGTCTTTCATTGACGGCTGATGAAATAGAACAAAATTCAAAAAATGTGTACATCGTGTATATCGTGTATATAATATTAGCTAGATACGGCGTCTTGCGCATAATTTTGTGAAATGTAAATTGAAATCAATGTCCATATCTACCAAAATCCGCCATTGTTTTTTGAGATTATTGCAACAGTTTTAAACAAGGTATACTCTATCGAAGCGTTTGCCGGAGTACACCAAAATATATCTAATTATAATTTTCGTTTTCATAAACGACATTGTTTTTGAATTGATACTTTCAGATGCGCTGGGGGACATATTTAAATTTCGCATTAATATTGTTTTTAGACTCAAGAATAAAAGAATATTGGTACGATTGATGCCGTATCTAGACATTATAACGAAACGATATGCAGTTTTATATTTTTAAATATTTGTTCTATTACTTACGTCACCTGGTAAGGCAGTATGAAGGTTTTATTAATTTGTATATGGTAACGTACTAGACGCGACTGCCAACAAGTTAACGTCTAACGATGGTCACGGGTTCAAATCCCAGGGCACACCTCTGACTTTCGGATTAAATTCTACGTGAAATAAAATCCGCCAACCCGCACTAAGCCAGCAGGGTGGACTATAATATCTTCTTCTATAATATAAAAATGAATCGCAAAATGTGTTGGTAAGCGCATAACTCAACACGCCTGGACCAATTTGGCCAATTCTTTTTTAAATTGTTATTATTACTTTATACGAACAAAAAGTAATGGCGTGCAATATTATTAGGAAAAACAGCATTTTGGTGCTGAAATAAGGGACGGAATATTGGATGGACAATAAAAAACGCTAAAGTTTTTAATGTCAAAATTTCATAAGGCAATCTTTATATGCACATGTATATGGAGGGACGGGATATAATAGAGTGGAAGGTACGGGAGAGGGCTGGGATAGCTGACAGATTTGATAGGACGAAATGTAAATGCTGGTTATAAGACGGGATGGATAATAAAAGAAAAAGGACGGGACGGATCGGGAAGAGACTGAACAGACGGATGAGACGGGATTGAGCCAGACAGTAGGATAGCTATGTCAAGTTTAGGGTATACAAGAGATTAATACGAAAAATAACATGTATTTGGTGTGGAGGTGGATCAAAAAATATATGCACCCAGGCGAAGCTGGGTCGGGCTGCTAGTATATATATATAAAGAACAAGTATATGTAATAAAAAGTTAAAATAAAAATACAATTCTCACAAAAATATTGAAGCTGAACAAATAACTATATAGTGTAGGTATTGAGTACAGCTGCAGTGAGTAAATGCCGTTAACTATAAATCATTTATCAAAAAAGGTTTTAGCTAATAGTTGTCTTGCTGTGCTTGCTTGCTTATGTTGAATATACCTCTATAATACATAATGCTAAGTAGAAGATATTAAAAACGAGGCCAATGTTAAAAAAGTGCGTACAGTATGACTAAAAACAAGTCTCATAAAGATTTGACAAGGACTGATGATTCGCCAAGTTTTATCTGGCGTCGGTTAGCGTTCCATGTTTCATTGATAACTGTTAGCTGCAAGCGCTTATTCTGCCATTTTCAGAGCATTCGATCATCGGAAGGCGGACGTTATGTGACCGAGAGCGGGGCACTTACCGTGTATGGTTCGCGACTATCTGCAAGCTCTCCTGCTGTTTGCGTCCAGTCGCACCTCTTTGGTGCACTTCACAAGACATTATTTTCGGTTCAGCTCTATCTGCATTGGACCTGCCCCACAACGAGTACTTGACCACCGTCTCACACACGTAGATATTATTCTTTGAAGAATAGCGACGATATTCCAGATACCAAGTTGGAAACTAGATTTTAAAATATTAGTCTTAGCTTCACGAAGCGATACCATTTAAGATTCTTGTCACATGAAAATCCTATTCAATTTCAATGAATATGATAAAATCCCGGATTATTTTCAAACGCATTTTGAAGTATTTACATTCTTGATTTTTGGTAAGTGATTTAGAGAAAATTTATGTTAATAAAATGCTTAATATTTCATTATTATATTTTTTTCTCAATAGCGTTTTAAAACTTTTTAAATGATTCATTATGATCAAACTGCGTATAGTAAATATACCGTCCTAAACTTTGATTCACTTTTAAAAAGGGTGCTGTTAATTTCTTACGGGTACGTACTTCGTGATTTGGAAGTAATTTCCTGACAACGAAGGAATTTGTAACTACATTATGCATTAGTTAAGCCCGTGCAGCCATGAAACTTGTAAAGTTTTATATAATGCCGTTCTAAAGATGAAAATTCGCCGACTGTTGCGGAAGACAACGTGAGCAATGGGATTATGAAGTTGGTGTGGTGGTCCTTAATTTAAACGGTCGTCTAGACTCTAGTGAGAGGTCGGGAGAAAATGCTCTGCAAATGTAATCGACCTAAGGGCCCTGTAATTCTCGAGTGTTGAGCGCAAATAGATTTAGTGGCTGCTATTAAAATAAATGTAGATACGAGTACTGGCGTAGCAAGTGCGGTGGTCTCGCTATTCGCCTGTGTGGCTTCGATTTACCCTTGTAAGTAGTCTTAATAAGATGACATTTATTTTTCCCACACAGTTGTTCAAATATTTTGCGGTAATGTATTTTTAATTTCGTGTCTTGTTCAGATATTTTTACATTATAGTACGATGTGTTTGTGAGTTATCTGCGGAATATGAATAACACTTTTACCAAAAGTCTACCTAAAGATTGGCTTTATTCATAGACAAATATAAAACCTATTTTTTTAATGTAATATTTTCTGCTTCTCTCTAACTGAATTAAAAAATCGTTAGAAGGGTCAAAACATTCGATAAATAAATAGGTTTTATGAGTAAAGCCGTGATGGGGGTTTAAGTTCTTAATAGGTAATAGAGCAACAGAAACTAACTCTTGAATTTACGAATTGAGTTTGGGTTATTGGTCTGCTTTGACGAACTAAAGTCGTAAAAGATATAAACCGTTTGTGAAATAAGAATTTATGCACGATAAGTAGTGGAGCGAATTGTTGACATTTAGCAACAGTAAAAACTTTCTTTGTTTAAAATTGAAACCATTGAATTTATTAATTACTTTCAAATGTTTACGACTAAATATATTAGAAACATTAAAAGTAAATGGTGTTACCTAAATCTGTCAAAGTTTAATTAATTTTTCTGGTTAAATAGTATGGTAACAACAATAATATAACAATAATAATATTCGCACAATCTTTGTAAGAACAATCTTGTGAATATGTAGTGGAATTCACGAATGACATGCAAGGTCCCTTCAAACGTAGACAGATAATACTAATAGACTCGTAGTTTGGCGTGCCACTGGCAGAGAAAACTAATCTGTCAGTTGAAAAATACGTAATATTTAGGGTTAACGTACGATAAAAAATTACCCCACAGTTTGATATTTTCTAGGTGCGAATCACTTTCAATATTCAAATCACTTTTAATAATAGGTACATATTATTGATTCGAAGGGCTTTTAAAGCGAAATTTGAAAGCTGTGACTGCCATTTGAATTGTAGATATACTCAGATTGGTCTCAAATTTATTGACATTCGATTTTGGGGGAATCTGTCGATATGCTGTTATAATACAAAATTCCTGTCCATAAAATACAGTGTATGCTTTTTTAACCACACGATCACTGAGGACAGGTGACATTGGCTCGGTCACCGGAGGGTCAGGCAGGACCAGTCACTTACCCCTGCTTGCTACTCATCTCATCGCCGCGCTGGAAATTTCCTTCGAAGGACTTCACCAAGAGTTCTGATCACTAATGTGGTGGCTCTGTTATAAATAAGGTTTTTGTGTAGGGTTGGGTGTCGGAGCTCTAAATAAACGAAACTACAAAGATTACACTTTAATTTATATTTGAAAGTCTCCAAAATACGTAATGACAAACTGAGTACTTAGGTGGCTGTAAACGAACGGACGTATTGACTAAGGACAAAGGCAAGGAACAAAGGCGCACGTCGTTTAAATAATATGGGAAGCATGGTGTGAGCATCAGGATATTCAGTCTACAAGCAAGAGGGTAAAATTTGATAGAAATTTATTTAAAAAGCCTATATACTATATTACTTATATTAAATATAATTTCATTATTAACACAGTCTATTTATGTTAATACTCTACTATTTTAAACTGTACTGATCAGAATTAAAATAATATTTCCATACAATATTATGATTTAAATTAAAGTATTACCTACACTCACAGCAGTTCAAAACTATTATCACTTTCTATATACAATGGTTCATGTAAACTGAAGGAAGTTATTGCTATGTCCTAAAAAAACAACAATTACACAATAATTCAAATGGCTTAGGTGTAGGATTACCATGTCTGAAACAACTTAATACCATGTTAGTAAATAAGTAAATTGTTCTACCAAATACTGCTACCTATATATAGAATAATTGCAATTTACCAGTATTATGACAGCATCAGGAAACAGTCGAGTAAGTTTTTTTTTTCTCAAAATGATTGCTACAAATTTTCAACCATGATTATGGTGTCCACTGAGAACGTCCAGTAGTTAAAATTCAGACTTTTGACAGATGTGGTCATTTACAGGAAAATTGAAAAATTTAAATATCCGCCATCGTTATTTTATCATAAAATCACGTTTCACAATATATTCGTTTATTAAGATACAGTCTACGCGAGAACAAAATACTGTACTACAAAATGCATTCCACTACGTACGGGTAATAATCTATTGGCAACACTGAACTGAGAATCGTATCGGTTACAATTTTTAAATATCAATAATGTTACTTATAACTTGAAAGAATAAACTCGAAAATGAGTAATGTAGGTGTATATAATATACATTAAATAGTTAGTGATGAATTAATCGTGGTAAGCTTACGTATTAAAAGACACGTCTGGTATTTTCCTTTTAACTATTACTTTTACACCCAATAACGCTACACCGTCTCACTTTTACTTTTAAAAATATTGTTCGTCACTTGTACTTCGATTATTATCACCTGATTAATATCATTTAACACAAAATTCGTAAATTAATTCAATAAAACTCATTATAAAACTGCACTTTACGTTGTCAACTGTCAAAATCTCTTTAGCAAATTAAAATTGCTAATCTTGAAAAAACCGGCACGCGCCGTGATACAAGAATTATTATCATTCTGTCTCGTTTCTTAGCACGTCATAGACATAAGTTGTTACTCTTCTTGTGTGAATGCTACAAGTCATATCAATTCGTCTATATATTTTCTGTCTACGCTTCAAACAGAACGGTGACATTGCGTCGGAGAAGAACCTGGGACACGTAAGGAATTTTAATTTTTTGCAAGGGGAACTTATTATTAAGCCGCCGCATCACAGGCATACGATATTATGGTAGGCAACGGCCTCAATTTTGTTCACACCTTTGTACTAAAGAATTTTGATCAACATCTTGTCGTTGCCTATTTCAATTACTCGCCAGATCGTGACGTTAGGTCATCTATTTTGTGTTAAAGCACGTCCGAAATTTGTCTCTCGTTTTACGACTACTAATATTCAATTGAATTTTGTTTATCCGAACATTTTATCGATAGATTTATCTCATTGGAATTTAAAGCGATGAATTTAAATTTGTTTACTAGTATGTATATTGTTATTAAACTCATCAAGTTAAGTCGGATAAGCGTTAGAAGTTTAAATTAACTTGTTAGTATGGGTCCGTGCCACCCCGACGACCAATACATTTATAAACAACAAGGCTAGACTGTTGCTGTCGTTGCATACAAATCGGGAGCGTTTCAATAATCAACATAACATGACTCGAATATTCCAATGTGACAGAAGTACTACAAGTAATCTGTCATGTATCTTCTATGTACGAGAACAACACTGATTATTCAGTGCTAGGTTTAAGTATTGAGAACCATGTAATTTATAGAGAACAAGGTTTCGACTTTATTTCTTTTTCAAGAGGAAAAGCTATTAAGCTTCCCTTTCGGTACCCCGGGGGAGGCCGAAGGGGTATGTCAGTGTCTCTGGCCTTCCAGCCCGGTACAAACGCGGATATTGTGGCCGAGCTGGGTCCCTAGCAATACCTACGCCAGCATACTGACTTAAAAAACTCTCGATAACCCTCACACGCATTGTGGGCAGCACCGGACATCCCAGGGCGAAGAGCGCCCCGATTTACGTCCGCGAGAACCGCCCCGCGCAAAAACATTGCTGGGCCTTATGTTACCATTATGAAGGCCCAGATTACCTCCACTTACACCCCCTTTCGGACGCCCGCCAAGCTGTTATGGGCGTCCATGACGGAGACGAGGCTCCATCACACGTCTTGGAGTCGTTATAACGCGAGGGCGCACGGCCCCCGCCGTGTGCCAGTGACCTCCGATGACCCCGATGCATCAGGATTGTTTTTCAATATTTACGCAGCCTCACTAGCGCAGTTGATCCGTCAGTTGCGAAACGAGAGGCGTAGGTTCGATCCCCGGTCCGAAACAAATGTATTTGTGAACCACGGGTATTTATTTCGGGTTGTATTTGAATAGATCTTTCTTTTTAGATGTTGGAATAATTAAAATATGTTTAAAAACAAGCACATTTCTCTCTATTAATTAAGTATTTACAAGCGCATCCAACCATCGTGACGGTAACCGATAGTTTCAGACATGATATACATAAGTACCTACCTTAAACAGAGTTCAATAAAGTGGTACTCTCGCTCCAACGTCGGTGATAAATAGGGTTTAAACCTAAGAGGTAGATTCAATTCAGTAGCCACCATTCACTGGTACATACGTCATAATCAGCTTAAAGCGTTGTTTGCGGGATGCGGTGAGCGCGGGAGTTTCACGTGACGGTAAGCTTCTTTAGGAACGCTCAGGTTCGGTTGCATTTTGCTACGTCTGCATGTAAGTAGGTATTAAGTGCACAAGTGCTCCTTGAACAGTTTGTGAAAAAGTTTTAATTTACTTAGAGTTAGTTTACTTTGATGAGATGATATCTATTTGCTAGAGTATCTTTTGCTAGTCGGCATAATTATGGCAGTATGACTAAAATTTGATATACCCTGGCTTTACCTGTAATGGGTCGCGCTGAGTAGGTCAATATGTGGGAGTTTTTATCATCGTATACGGGAACTACTTTACAGACGGATATGAATATATTAAAATCAAAATATAATTTAAAAAAAGGAAAAGTATTTATAAATAGCTATATTAAAAAATATATACTAATTCAAACTCCTAAATAAGGGCCGTGTTAGTCTGTGGCATCATAGCATCTAAAGAGATGAACTGAATTGATTAGGTTCCCTAAAATGTGAGGAAATATTTGATCAGAGTCAAGATCTGTCTAGCCGAGTGAAGATTAACTTTTTGCTCGTTTTTGTAAAGGTTTGAACAATTTCTACATTTTTGATCGTTTCAAAATTAAGTGTTACGTGCTTTTGAATGCTTTTATTACAAAATAAATAAATAGATTCAGTTTGCTCAACGCTTTTAGTATAACACGGTGTCAAATAAGTAAATATAAAATGAAATCTTTAACTATAATACTAGGAATAATGCTTCTTCTGTAAACCACCGAAATTAATATTGCGGAAAGGTTATTAAATAATAGGACTTAACATCCTGGAACAGCGTGTATTCACAAAGAGAGGTTATGTCGTCTCATATGACAATGGGCTTCGTCATAGATGCTATAAGTCGACGCACTATATTTTAATACGAATATTACTGAAATGGTTTGTGCATCACTGTTTTCAGAAGCACCACAATACAATAGAAATGCATGTGTTGCTTTAGATTTTGCTCAAAGTGGGAACAAAGCAACTCAACCGGTATAATTTTATTTTGTATTCTTATTTTTATTCTAAGAACGCGGTAACCTTTAAAGGTATTAGGATGTTAAAATAAATATACTAAAATAAAGTGCTTTATTTATTTCCTAAGTATAATAGAGGTCGTGCCTATCCTTATAGGCAGTCTTGACATCGGGCAACTCATAATACGATATTATAAATCCAAAGTCACTATTCACACAAAATGGAGTGCGGATAAGTTAAACGACAAAACGATTTAGTTACATCTTCACAGTTCTTATTTTCTTATATTTGTTTTGTCTCTTGTTGACAATAAATAAATCCTTTGGATAGATTTATTGTTTTAAACTTTCCAATTGTGGATATTGTCAATCATCAGGAACTATAACGGTGAGAAAAAACAACCGCGAGGAAACCGGCATGCCATGCATAAGAATTTCTATGGTATGTAAGTCCGCCAAACCGTACTAGACCATGCGTGGGGGATGGTATGGCTCAGTATGGCTTGTCTCTGTCAATCGCTACTCTCCATTGTAGAGGCCTCTCGCCTCTGTCCCGCTGTGGGATATGGGCTGAGATTTCCAATGCCTTAATGAAATTTAATTACTTAATGCATGTCAATATTAATAAAAACGTCATTCAGATATACTTAGAAAAAACACACATTATAAGTTATTTTGTTAGAATTTTCTCTTGAAGCGCTGCACTGGTGAAAGTCGGCACGTACTCCGTTCTGTAGTTATGAAGATAAACCCGCGGCAAATAGTTGTGACGGATTTCGTTGTACGTAATGTTTTTTCTTAGATTATTATTGCTGATGAATGTGGTATCTTCTCAAAGAGAAATGCCCATGTCGTTGTATCGGCAAAAAATATGGTAGCTCCGATATAGATACAGCTTAAAATTTATTATAATGTTTTTTATTGTTTGTCCTTAAACGTTTCCTGTTTTTACAGGCGACAGATTTTGAAAAATAAAGTATTTTTTTAGTAAATACATCTCTATAGAAATGAAGACGAAAAACTATATTTATTTTTAAAAGAATCATTAATGTTTACTAATAATTCCCTACTCAAATTATGAATGACTCATTTAGGCGAATTTAATGCCAATGTTTTATTTTTTTAGCTCTTGTTTATTTTCTTGAGCCGTGTACTGAGAAGGCTTCTCAGCGCCCACGAAGCAGCACTATCACCCACTAAAACATTCAGTCAAAATATATACGCTAGGTAAATTAAATTATACAGATTTTTAAATCCCGTCTGTGATTTTATAGTTTTAGGTATTAATATGAGTTTGCATTCTCCTTACAACATTTTAGAAGAAAAAGGATATAGGATAGTTTTAAATGCAGTGCAGGCTTTGATTGATGGATTAAATGAATAACATTTTCATTATGTGTAAATACATAGGTATACACATTTTATTAAAAATCTACTTAGGTAATTGTATCGCATTTATTATCACCAAAAGTAGTCTATTCTCAAAATACTCATGTTACAAATGTTGACCGAAATATGACATTTTAATGGTATGTACTTGTGTTTGTACGCAAAATAATGTAAAATCGATAATACTCGTAGTC
Source organism: Hyles vespertilio (assembly GCA_009982885.2). NCBI lineage: Eukaryota > Metazoa > Arthropoda > Insecta > Lepidoptera > Sphingidae > Hyles > Hyles vespertilio. The sequence continues at coordinate 11,731,638 of CM042815.1, read as the reverse complement.
AAATACCCTATTCTGAAATACTTAAACTTTCCTGAAAGAGTATAATTCTATGTCCTAGCATGTTAATGTTAAATTGAACATTATTTAGTAGTGACACTATGCAGATGATCGGCATTGGCTTTCGATATGCAGTAATCGCCGCCTATGGCCACTTGCCATACACAAGGAGAGCGCGTTGCAATGTATGTAAAACCCTCTTAACCTGATTCCGGGTATAATGGGTTTCAGTAGGCTTATCACGGTATTGTACCTCATGTACATGGAAACAAAAATCGACAGCGACATCATATGATATTTCCCTTTGGTTCTGCGGCATTCCACTATGGGATACCGCTAGTAAAAGTAATATCATGAGCTTATAAGAGCTCAAATAACATCCTTCACACTATTACAAATGCCCCATGCTTCTCTAGAACAGAGGAAACCCAGTTTATCTCAATGTTCTAACAGTCCAATCAGAAATTCAAAGATATAAATAAAATACGCCGAACGTTTGTCAGCACATCCCCAACACAGTTCAACTTTCTGAACCCATTTCCTACACCTAAAAGGTATAAAAGGAAAGAGTATGGTGATAAGACAGGTGATGGCGCTGGCCTCATCGTCTTTATGTCCGATGCTCATCAAATCAGCAGCTTATAGTCGAGGACTGATTGCCGATTCTAGAAAAAAAAAAAAAGAAAATCATATGATATTTTTTCTAGATGATTAATAGAACATAAATTAAATGGTTGAAAATTCCGAAAAAGTTTCGGAATATTTTTATGTAAAAAATATAACATATTTGAATTTGGACCGAAATAAATTATAATAAGCCAAGGTGAGTTTTATTTTTTCATTTTATTATCTTAATATTTTGTATTGTGATAGCTAAAACAATGTAACGTGAACATGTTATTTCCGTTTATTTATTTATTTATATATTTTTCGTGGAAAAATTCATTTATCATAACATTAATATAGCAGTGCTGCACCAACATAACGAACAAGAAAATATCTACGTTTTTGAAGTCCGCAAATTTATGACAGCGCTCCCTCTATATATAAATACTCTAAGACAGGTTCAGACGATATTAAAAACTTCGAAATGTGATCCATTGTTTGCTGGTGTACGTCTCAGTAAAATAAACACTGCTGTTTGTAATTCTAGTTACTTTTAAAATTGCGATGGCTTACGAAACGAAAAAAAACTTTAAATTATAATAAACCTCATAATACAAATTACTCTGTATACAACTATTTCTAGTCCCCTTAAGTTTCGTTAAATTGAGGTGGCATCGGGTTGCTGTATGACGCATTTATAACTAGTGGCGTATCTCCGAACAATAATAAGGATAGAGTAGTGACAGCAAAATAAAGTAGAATTTAAGCGTACTATGGATCAAGAAACTAGTTTAATTGCTTTTGATTTATTGCGCGAATAAAAAAAACCATTAATAATAACACTTTTACTGGTGGTAGGTGAGAGGTATACAGGGTATATCAAGACTGCTACCGAAAACGAAGCCGGGTGGTAGTTTAAGCGAATTCAGACACAATGCAACAGAAAAAGTTGCAAAAAAAAAGCGTCAATTTTTTTTTGTTATTTTTTCCTATGGCCATATTTGGGTGGTAAATACATTTTTTTCCTAAAATATAGTGTATACCATTTTATTTATAAATACTCTAAGGTATAAAAGAGTTAAAATTATTATTTTAGCAGAAACTATGGATTTACCACCCAAAAATGACGATATTGAAAAAATCATAAAAATAATTGTCGCGTTTCTATGCAAAATTTTTAATTGCATTGTGTTTGTAGCCACTATAACTACCACCCGGCTTCGTTTTCGGTAGCAGTCTTGAGATACCCAGTATGTGAGAGTCCATCTGGGTTGGTACCATTGCAATGTCTATTTCTCCAAATAGGCAATAAAAAACAAAATGAAAAAAATTGCGAGACGAGCATGCCGTCCGCCTGATGGTAAGCGATACGACCGCTTATAAACAGTAGCAAAACCTAACAACAGCTTAAATTACAAAGTACTGCTTGGCATTCCACTGCGCTGGCCATCCTGAGACATAAGATGGTAGATCTCAATATGTCCAGTAGTTACTCTGGCTACAATTTCCTTCAATCCGAAACACAACAGTGCATTTACGCTGCTGTTTGGCGGGAGAAATAGACATTGCGGTATATGGATTATTAAGAGCCTACCTCGAAAAATATTCGTAGCATTTTGGGGCGTGGTTAACGAAAGTTGCCGCATCACGCCGCGGCACTGCGCTACTGGCGCACATTCCCCGATTAAATATTATCTACTGGTATTATTAACATTAGTAATAACAAATTAATGTAGACCTATGTATATTTATAATCCGTATGATTCTGACAATATGCCTATATATTGTTTATCATACTTTTGTATTGATAAAAAAATCTATTATAATCTAAGTGTTAAAACACGAACTTTAAACTATTACTTTACGAAAACCTCAAAAACATTTACAATAATATCTGTATAAATACAAGATAGGTACCAATTGTTTTGCCGGTCACTCACTCTACTAGTGTGAAGCGCAATCGCCTAGGCCCCCTTTGATAAATGCCGCCAAAGGCATTGCGCCTAGCGATGATTTATTTGTTTCTACTTCATTTGACCTGTGATTTGACCACTGACTTTCGCCTATAAAAGAATGTCATTCTTAGTTCTGCTGTTTTGTGATTTTTGACTTACGATACAACTGTAAATTTAACAAAAATGTGTGAAATAAATTTGAATTTTGTAATAACAACCAAACTAAACTGACTAGGTATTCCTGAAGTATATACACAGAGCGGAAACGATAAGTAATTACATTAGATTATTGTTTAAATTCCACATAAATAATTATTATTGATTTTGGAACTGTGCGGTCACACCGGCGCTCACGCTCTTATTATTACTGCTATGCGCTTGGCGCGAGAATGACGGCGATCACACCCGCCCGTTCCAGTTTGAACCTTCTTTACAACTATATAGGGATAATTTTTGTTTAACAATGTTTCTTTTATTTACGCTAGACAAATTTTTCGGCGAAATTATTTGATATCAATTACAATTATTTTGCTTTTGTTATATGAAAAGCATTGTAAATATTAATTTTATAGTAATACTAGCGATCCGGCCCGGGTCCGCCCGGGTGCATACACGTTTAAAAATGGCGGTCAAAATGTTTAATTCTGACTATCAGTTTAGAATATCGACCAATCGGACCAAGAAAACGAACAAAATATCCTCGTATTTGCTAGAAATATACTGCTTTCCTCCTATAGGTCATAGCGTGATGATATATAGCCTATAGCCTTCCTCGATAAATGAACTACCCAAAACTGAAAGAATCATTCAAATCGGACCAGTAGTTCCGAGAGTAGCGCGTTCAAACAAACAAACAAACTCTGCAGCTTTATAATATTAGTATAGATATAAACTTTCAGTGACATATAAAATAGATTCGTATAAAAAATATTCTAAATCTGGGGGCACGGCAATGCCCCCACCAAGTCGAGCTAAAAGTGGCACAGTCGTACCATCCTTTTCTAGAAGCAATTCAGATCATTTTAAACCCCCCATAACTTCGTTGTGGTTAAACGAGCAAGAAACCTGAATTTTCAGTTACTAAGCAGGCATTGTGTAAACACGGTATGTTTTAAAATTTCATTCAATTTGAACCACTAGTTTAAGAATTGTAACTAGTCAAACTTTCTTAATTTTGTCACTCACTAACTGACTGACCGATCATCAAAAGTCTAAGGCACTTCTAGCAGACATAGAACCTTTAAATTTAGAATATAACTAGCTGTGCCCGCGACTTCGTCCGCGTGGAATTTAACAAAACTTTATTTTTCTAAAATAAAAGAACTTTTTTATAATAAATGTAGCCTAAGTTACTCCTTATTATATCAGCTACCTGACAAAAAAAGTCCCGTCAAAATCGGTCCAGCCATTTCAGAGATTAGCCGGAACAAACAGACAGACAGACAGACAGACAAAAAAAATTTAAATATCATTTTCGGCACAGGTATCGTGTATATAACGATATGTAGTAGGACATTTTTTTTATTTTCACTCTTAAAACAGACACTTCAATTTTATTTATATGTATAGATTAGTGTTTAGTGTCTTAAGTAGGGAAAAATTTAAACATTTCGTAATTTCTGCCTAGTGTTCTAGATACACCAACTGCGTGAATAACTTTGTAATCCCATATAAATGTATAGGATTACAAAGTTACATTTGCAGTTAATGAATAATTGTACCCGTATATAATGGAATAATAGTTCTAGATAGGTATCACTACATAGTATAAAACAAAGTCGCTTTCTCTGTCTCCTTGTGTGCTTAAATCTTTAAAACAACACAACGGATTTTGATGCGGTTTTTTTAGTAGATAGAGTGATTCAATAGAAAGGTTTACGTGTATAATAACATCCATTAAATAGTGGAGAAATACTGTATATTTGAGGTTTCTAATGTGATGTCGTCGTTAATTATCAATTTTTTCCGCTTACATTGCAAACGCAGGCTGAACCCTACGAGATTTATCAAAATAATGTAGTAATTATTTGTACACATTGAAAAGGTCTACAGAAAACTCCGCGATGGTATATGTCCATCTCTTATGGATATCCCACAATAACAGTTTTTTGTCATTTACTTTTTACGAAAATACAGCATTAATCCTTCTCCAATTAAAAAGCTTAAATACATTGTTGGTTTAATATAGATCTATATGGTCCTTTACAGCACGAGATAATGAATATTTTCGAAGATATTACAGATTTAAAATTGCGGGACGTAGCGCTTGCGGCGGTACTGGCCGGCCAGGGCGGCAGTAGCGTGCCTGAGTAGAAAGGTTTATATGTATAATAATAATACGTACATATTTTTGTACAGAAATCTATTTGTACCCGGGCGAAGCTGGGCCGGGTCGCTAGTCTATAAAGGGTATATCAAGACTGCTACCGAAAACTAAGCCGGGTGATAGTTTAAGCGATTTCAGACATAATGCAACAAAAAAAGTTGCAAAAAAAAGCGTCAATTTTTTTTAATTTTTTTCCTGTGACCATATTTGTGGTATACAGGGTATATCAAGACTGCTACCGAAAACGAAGCCGGGTGGTAGTTTAAGCGACTTCAGACACAATGCAACAGAAAAGTTGCAAAAAAAAGCGACAATTTTTTTTTTGTTATTTTTTTCCTATGGCCCTATTTGGGTGGTAAATATTTTTTTTCCTAAAATAATAGTATATACCCTTTTATTTATAAATACTCTAAGGTATAAAAGAGTTTAAATTATTATTTTAGCAAAAACTATGGATTTACCACCCAAAAATGACGATATTAAAAAATCATAAAAAAAAATTGTCGCGTTTCTAGGCGAAATTTTTAATTGCATTGTGTTTGTAGCCACTAAAACTACCACCCGGCTTCGTTTTCGGTAGCAGTCTTGAGATACCCGGTATATACTTATATAAATGTATATAAGTATGTTATATGTAAAATAATTATGTATGTGTATATAATATGTATGTATATGTGGTATGTATATATATAATGTATTTATATGTTTTTTATGATTTTATTTGTCTCCATGCTTTCGTTATCTTTATTTTACACTGCCCTATCTTTTTCCTGCTCATATATCCATCCCATGGTTGTCTGGTAGAAATGCCTTAGAGCGATAAGACCGTCATTTGTACTTTGTTGTTTTGTATTATCTCTAACTGTTATTCCTTTTATTATGTACAATAAAGAATTAAATAAATAAATAAATAAATATTTGGGTGGTAAATGCATTTTTTCCTAAAATAATAGTGTATACCCTTTTATTTATAGTAATCTAAGGTATAAAAGCGTTTAATAATATTTTAGCAAAAGCTATGGATTTACCACCCAAAAATTTCATGAAAGCCATTGTTCATTCGAAACTTGTTTCATTAAAAAAATGTGTCGTGAATAGTCTGTAAAGTCGCTTAAGATGGCTTCTCGTACGCTGGAACCATGACTGGAACTGACTGCTGAATAATTCCATTACATTAATATTATCACACGATTTGTGCGCTACCGAAACTAAATCAGTATATTTAAATTAGTGGATGAATTTTAAAAACTGACGTTTATCTGTGGACATTATTGATAGAATTATTTATGTACCACTAAATAGATACTACAATTAGTAATGTAAAATCGGTTCTATGTAGATTTAATCGTTTGCAGATTTGGATTTAGTTAATATCATTTAAGTTTTAAGCCATTTCTATTAAATTTATGATAGGATTACGTTTAAAACAAATCCGACTAAAGATAGTATGGTACTAGCTATCTCTCCTTTCCTCTCTTTCTCGACCACACATATCAAGATATATAAAAACAGAGTATACAAAATTGGTGTAGAAAAATAAACAACCACATAAGGGTATACTGTTTTTAATTCGGCCCCATAGTGTGTTGATTTGGACGTAAAAAAGCCGTCGCACTCTTTGGTCTCCTAAAACTGGAGTGTGTATACAAATAAAATTAACACTTTTAGGTGAAATTACGAGTTTCCCAATAAATTATTCTTCGTTAATGACCACGTTTTAATCGGCCCGTTGGCGCACGTTTGGAGCGCTGTACGCACAATATTGGCGGAACTAGCTGTACCGTTCATAGCACATTATCCTATTGCTAGTAAGATATCCGTATCTCTCATGTTTCCACGGTAAATAATGGAGGAACCGAGAAACCAATAATTGTTATTTTTAAATTGCAAATGTATGGCGAAAATGAAAGTGCCGTACGCGTGATGGCAAGCGACAAGACCACTAATGGTCAGTAGCAAAACAAAAAATAAAATCAAAAAGTAAATGGTCAGTAGCAACACAAAAAATAAGACGTAACATGTTTAAGCCTCAGTATGCCTGTAGTTACTCTTGCTATAGGTATTCTTCAAACAAGAACAGTGGCACTTACACTAATACTTGCATATAGTTATGTTTTGAATAGGATGACCCACCTGAATCGACCTGAGAGAGGTAACCAGCTCTCGCTGTGTATGCTCCAATAATAATTGGATTGCATTGCACTTACTATTGGGTCCAGTGTACACACTTATCGACGAAAATATAAAAATACTATTTTTCAAAATATTCAATATCTAGAATAGCTTTAGGAAGTTCAAGTGAATAGAAAATATTTAGAATAGGAGATAGGCATAATTTAATCTATATACATATAAATAAAATTGAAGTGTCTGTTTGTAAAGTGAAAATAAAAAAATGTCCAACTACAAATGTGAATGTGAAATGGCAGGACCGATTTGACGGGACTTTTATTGTCAGGTAGCTGATATAATAAGAAGTCTAATAACTTAGGCTATATTTATTTTAGAAAAAAGCTTTTATTTTAGAAATATAAAGTTTTTGTTAAATTCCACGCGGACGAAGTCGCGGGCACAGCTAGTATATTTATGTAAGCAGTATTACAAACTGCTATACTACGTACAATATAAAATATTTTACAATAAAAACACATATGAAAATATTCAGGCCGCAATGCAAGTACACGTTTCAAAATTTGACACGTAGCTCCCGGAGCGGCAATAAACCGCGAAAGTTGGTTCAGTAGAATAAAAAGTTTAATACATGGCGGCAGTGGCGAGGCAGGATTGCGCATTACTTGCTACATTATAAACAAGCCTGCCTGTGACACCCCTTTATGACCCCTCCCCTTCCACCCTCGCGGCGGACGGCATGCATAATTAAATCTCCGCGGTCAAATTAGCAATTTGGACCCTCGACAATAGGTCATAGTTCAGTTTAAGCGTCTTTATTGTCCAAACAAATTTATTTAACCATTACTGCGCTCAATTAGTGACACCAACTACACTGAAATCGTTTCAGGACTCGTTTATTATGTCTTGTTACACTTCTTTATAAATTAAAACTTAGTGTGTTGAAACGCGGTTAGGCTGGCTGCCGTAATAGGCATTAGGTTCATTTTCCTTTGTTTCAACAGTTGGAAATATTTAAGCGTATTTCAATGGATGCATCACGAGAAGCATCGATTGAATTAAGGTCGTTATAAATATTAATCAGTTTGTTTGTCCGAAGTGATTGTTTTTAATTTATTTTGCAATATTGGCCAGTATTTGAATGCGATCCCACACGACTTCGATAATAATGTTAATATTGCAAGTATTGCTTCTGCTTCAATCATAAATATTATGTTCTTGCGGTCGTATTGCTTTCAATAAAGCGTGGTGCGTCGATAAGTGTATGGAAATTCACGGGCTGGATGGCAAAGCAGGCGTGCGCTCCACTGATAAAGGATTTAGGGTTGTTTTTCAATTCGGTCGCTCTGTCGGATCGCTACGTTTGCTATTTTATCAGCATTGATTTATATAATTTCAGATAATGTTGAACTTTATGATATATCGTGTAATTGGGTGCTGTGAATATATTTCTCGCTTTATATATGTTTTATTGTAAAGATATGCGTATTATTTTTATAAAAAGGATTTGCTGTCGTTTTTTTAATACATTTTAAATGAATTTTATTCATCATCACCATATTTTTTAAACCCATATTCTCATAAACTCAATGGCTTTTAAAAGTAATAAAATTATGGGATTAGGCAAAGGTGTAAATATTTTGCCCCGCAGTTAAATAATATATTCAAACGATATATTCGAACCGTTGCTATAGACGACCAAAAGAGGTCATCGGAATCACATGGCCGAATGCTTGGGGCCTGTGCTCAGTTTTGTCAGTGAATCCAATATCACCGAAAAAGAACTTTGTGTCTGTCGCGGACATGGTCGCGGACGCCCAAAAACGGGTGTTCAAACAATGTTGTAAGTGGGGAATATGTTACATATTACTATTGCAGAGACCACCATTGGAAAATAAATCATCGCGCTCTTGGCTCTAGATATCTGATACTGCTTATAAAGAAGGATTTGTTAGGAATTAATCTGGCCGCAACAGACAATAGCACTGGCAACTTTTTGACTTTTCAAATTATTATTCCATAGTATTATTCTTTTCTTTGAGTCTGGTTTTGGAAAATAATACATAAATATAGTAATCTTTAAGAACTAAAAAGGCCTTAAATTAACAGAACTTCGTGATACGAAGTAAAGTAATAAAACTATGTACGAGGCTGCAAGACCGATGAAGTTACTAAAAAACTTCCACATGCGCGAAAGCGAAATTGGCCTACTTAGCTGTACATTATGTACGTCTACGTAATATGATATATATATTTTTTTAAATAATATCGCAAATAAAAATATAGATATTGTAAAAGTTTATAATAAAATGGTTCCATGTTGCAAACAGCAAATTCAATTCATATACATAATATTTTGAAACAAAATTCTTTACATCAAAAATGTATTCCAGGAATCTAGAATTAATTTAAACTTTGCATTTAATCTTGTTTGCTTACGAAACTTCTACAAAGTAAGATAAAGTATCACCTAAAACAGCAGAGTTTTCAACATTATCAAAGATAACTTGATGGACACACGGACAATTTGAATAACCAACTGATGCCGCAATGATCAAGTACATATTTTAATTGTAGGAATACTGTACAACGTATTGCTTTCTGTAAAGTAATAATAACTATGACTTTACTAATCAAAACGTTGTATAAGCAAAGCAAGTTAACAAGATACGTAAATGTATTTTATACAGTTATAAATTTAATTTATTTATTGCATCGATATTTAATATCATCCGGATATAAATATCGATACAATAATTGATTTTGTTGCTAACATTGCTTGAGTAAAATCGATGATTATTGTGACGGCAGTGAATACAATCAGTCATATATATATGAATATATATATATATAAATATATATATATATATATATAGTATAGTGTTAAGTAAATGTCAAAGTAAATCCATTTATATTATTGCAATCATGTTCTTTTCCTGAACCTTGGGTACCGATCCTTCACAAGTAAATCTAAGGTTGAAATAATATATATAATGATTTTATTCTATTGGCACATCAAGCTGACTAGAATGCACTTCTTTAACAATGCAGTTCAAACAGAGTTTTCACTGGCGAAAGATGCTTGTCACTAGTAGACACAAATATGCCAACCAACTCGAGACCGGTTACACGGCTTCAGACCGAAACGTGAGAAGGTCAATATTACTAAATGAGCTTCGTGTTTCTGAATAAGTTTCATCTTTTAATTAATTGAACGCGTCTGCATAAGTTGTATATACTATTCTGGAAGCATCTTAAATTATTTACATATTGATACGGCAAAACTATTTAATAGACATAATAAACTCGTGACCCATTTTCAAATAAGTGAACATTTTACACGATACTCCATTACCCTATATGAGTACCTATTATGAGTACCTGTTGAGCACAAAGTCCTTTAGACAGAATATGAATTTCAATTGTTAGTTCGCAGTATAAATTTAATAAACATCGTACATATGGAAGTTTCCCAATCCCAACGCGATATTGGTTTCCACTTGGCGAGACTTTGTGAACGCGCGCTTTACAGACCTAAAGCAACTGAGAGGAGGCAATATGAGATTTTTATTAAAATAGGTCTCTACGTTAAATAATGCTCTGCTAGCAAATATCATAGAATTGAAATTATTTCTTGAAACTATATTTAACATTTATATGTAGACTCTTTAATGTATTAAGAATATTCAATAAAACATGGTTTCAGTGGATATTGTGTTTTAGTTAATAAAATTTCAGTGTTGTAGCCTTCATGTTTGCAGTTTATGTGAACAGGAATAGGTACTGATCACAAGTATACTACATCAAACTTTCAAAGGTTAGTGGTTTTTCACTTACATATGCGCAGTGCATCTGCGCGCAACATCAGCGACGTTCACAGTTCACTTATGTGACAAAGCAAATATTATGATAGAAAAATCATCAAGAGATCTAGTGTAAAAAAGGGTATAATTATTAAAAAATATCTCATTTTAATATCAATGTTTTAATAAATCCATGTGACATGGGCTCAAAATATGATGGACATAAAATGTAATTTTAAAATTATTTTTACTGTTATTAATGTATTTTTCTTTTGCATATATCACTTTAAAATCGTCTTTTAACGCATTTATCACTAGCGTAGTGACCTCATGCATTTTAAAAACAGATCGATATCCATATTATTCTTAACATAATTTATATTTTGTACTCATTCGTTATAGACACGATTCCTCTTAATATCTGTGTATAAATTAATAAAATGTAATGTAGAATAAATTAATAAAATGATATGTAATGTTTTCATCAACTATAATCCAATCAAACACTTCACAGGAAATATAATTAATTCTATAAACTCATTTATATTTCACATCATGAATCTTTTTTAAGAGCTTTATCTCGTACATATATTTTTTTATATTAATCATCCAATTACATAAAATCAACGAGAAGGGGACTTATAAGGCTATTCCAGCGTCCGATTTCTATGATCGTGTTTGTTTTGCGACTAATTAGACAAAGTTGGCGAAGTTGGACGAATGCCGGTTCACTTTTCACGGCAAGTTGAAGGTGAGGTTTCTATCTTTCTCCCAGGAACAATTAAATAGAGCCTTAATAAATGACGGTTGTGTTCGTTTTTTATACCAATTTCGAGTTAATGCAAGCTGCGCCGGTGTTTTGTATCGATCGATAACTTTGTGAAATGAATAGGTATTAATTAACTATTTTAATTACAACTTTTTATGATAATTTTATGACTTCGTGTACATGGAAATATCAAATGTGATTTGTAGCGCCAGTTTTAATTATTCTAAATATATTTTACTTCTTCTTTCTTCTATATTTCTACTCGTAATACTCGTGCCAATATTTAAATGGCATACCTATTAGAGTTGCAATTAGGAACACTCATAAATTGGCAAACGTGTCTCCGTTCTTAAATATGATAAGATGGGTAGTCTTATGTCATGCGAGACATAAATTCCATTCTCAAACAACTCGTAAGAGTAGTTTCCAAATTAAAAAACTCACATAATGCGCATTACCAGTACTGGGTTTTCAACCCAGGACATAATAGTGCACTGCCTATACCCTGCTAATAGACAAATAAGTAATTTTTCCTTCCTTTCATTCCTTTTTGGTATCAGACCAGACGCTGCTGAAAGTGCTGAAGTACACGATGGAAGCGGGTTCAAATACCAGGTCTCTTTTCTGAATTTATGTGTATTGGTAGTCAAACACTAGGCACTACATAGGTGACGGTAAAAAAGTGTTATAACCTGCATATCATAGCGATTTGTAAGAATTTCTGTAGTGTGTAAAGTCCGCCAACCCGCACTAGTCCAGCATGGTGGAGTGTATGGCCTAACAGATTTAAATCGTAATCCTGATTGTATTCGTATAGGAGGCTTGTGCTCTGCAGTGGGACGTGTATGGGCTGATACATATGAGATTTTTCCGCATGAGACGGTTAGTAAAGGTTATTTATTTATTTTATTTATTACTGTCAATGGTTCGGATTGCAAGGCTTGAAGTCTGATGATGAATAATCTTTTTTAAGTCCCCCAGGAAAATATAATGATGCAAGAAAATAAATCAATTATATAATATATTGTTGCCATATCTTGTAATCTAACGGATTCAAATCTGGACTGGAGGAGGGCCAGTCTTCGTGCCGGATGAAGTCGATTTCACGCGCCGCCAGCCAGTCTTGTGTGCTCTTCGCTCAGCTGCTTATGAGCTGGCGCCGAATCTTGTTGGAATACCCAGTGCTTGTTATTGAACATGGTATGAGAAACAGGTTCCACAAGGTTCGTGAGGGCTGTATTTTGATACACAACTGCATTCGTTTTACACCTTTCTCACAAAAATGTAATGTAAATGTAAAAATGTTTCTTATTAAGGCTTAACAGAGGGTTAAGCCTTAATAAGAAACTCCCAACCATACCATGAGCGAGGATGGAAAATGACCTCGTTGGACACGCGGAATGCGGTTGCTCGCTTCTTCACTATGTGTGCGTATACCTTATCATTTTGTTTGTTATAGCTCTCTTCCACGGTAAAAAATTTTTCATCTGTAAAAATAATTTCCCGATATTTTTTTCTCGCGTACCGCTTCAACAAAGCGCGGCATCTCTTCAGTCTCAGGTCCATTAGACGAGCATTCAAACGATGTCCTGTTTTTCTTCGATATGCCCGAAGCCCTAAGTCTTCATTTAACACCCTTTTTATCGTGGTTCTGCTTAACCCCATCTGAAGGGCCAACAGTTTCTGCTTACGTTTGGGATTTCTTTGAATTCGCGCCTTCACAGCTTTTATCACTGCTGGAGTTCTAACAGACCGAGGGCGACCACTTCTTGGCCTGTCATCTACACTAGAGTATTCATTGTATCGTTTGATGGTACGATAAATGAATCTTTTGGTTATATTCAAATTTTTCAGTATGTCAAAAATTTGAATTGGCGCGTAACCGCAACGATGCAACGCAATACCTGCAACACGGTCTTCTTTAAGCGTCCACTCCATATTTAAAAATGAGTAAAATTCTAAAAAGTATACATTTTTATTTTCATGATCAATTCGAAATTCGAATTCAATAAACTTTTTTGTGGCCAGCATTCTAAAAGAAAAGTTTTTGCTGTGTGACAATACTTATGACCTGACTGTGTACTTTAGAGGCAATATTTAACTTTAGTCGTAGTCCAAAAATACTTTTTTCGTACCTATATACGACACAATAATACGAACACTTAAATAATTTTAATGTGTTCAAGCGTAATATAAAGTCATCACAATTTGAAATGTATTTAATGTAAAGAAAATGGAAATTGTTGCTTTGTTGAAATTGGTCTGATTAAGTTTAAATTAAAAGAAAATTGTTCAAACTTTCGACTTGTAAGAAGTTTTGCCAAATATTATTCTTTATAATAAATTTTTATACGAAGGTACGTTTAAACTTGTGATGTTGACTAAAGTGAGGGTTAGTTGTTAAATAATTTAGTAGTTGTGTATAAAACTTGATATATCTCAACGATATTTACAACTTTTTTTTAGAGGCAGAGTTAGATGTGATGGGGTGATGTAAGAACGAAGCCACAAGACGCGGCGACGAAGGTGCACGCCGCACCGTAACACATTCAGAGAATAGTATGCCACACGGACGCAACTCTCATAATCCGCACATCACATCATCTCTCCCCGCCTCGTCTCGTAGGTCGCAAGTGCGGGGCGTGGCGAACATCGTGAGATATGGTATAGTAATTTGTATGTACGATGCCGCAGCCACCACTTCGGTAGAAGCGGTAGAAGAAACTGAAGAAGCTCTCGGTAGAAGCTGGGGCGCTCTTGCTTCGGTTTCTCAGGCCCGTTCCAATTGCGTTGAAGACAGCCACGCAGTGAACCCAACCTAACCGCTCCACTTTCCCCCTACACCACGTTTCCCCACACGTTTTCCACGTCATCCCCCTAGGTGGAGCGGTAGCGAGGACTCGGTTTCACCGCGTCAACAAAAAAGAGGGTGACGTTATGTTTTGCCATACGAGTAAAAATATATTATGACAATCTCTAATCTGCTGTCTTTTTATTTTTTGCAAAATTTGTATTCATGAGTAATAAGTTACAAAAGATCGTTGTTAACGTGACGATCGATATTGATATCGTTGATTAACTTGGTGACAAATAAATTTTCACATTGGCTTAATCTTATGGATTTGTTTGTTGTAAATCTAATAATATATAAGTATGAATCTAAAAAACTGATTTGCTTCTTGTCTTTTATGTATATTAATGTAAGTTAAGGTTATGTATATTAATGTAGGTGCGTGGTGGCCTGTTGGTAAACGGACTAGACGCGACTGCCAACATGTTCACGGTGGTCGCGGGTTCGAATCCCAGGGCACACCTCTGACTTTTCGGAGTCATGTGTGTATTGATAGTCAATCACCACGCACTAAAACGGTGAAGGAAAACATCGTGAGGAAACCTGCATACCATAGCGATTTATAAAAAAAAAATCTACGGTATGTAAGTCCGCCAACCCGCACTAGGCCAGCGGGGTGGACTATATGGCCTAACCACTCTCAATCGTACTGTCGATTGTAGAGGAGGCCCGTGCCCTGCAGTGGGACGTATATGGGCTGCTACAGAATGTAAGTTAAGAATAGTGCCCATAGTTTCCACAAAAAGATAACCAAGTGAACGTAAGGGATATCTGCGTTTACTCCATTTACATCATAACCTCCATTTCTCGCCGCTTCTTCTTCCCTTCCTCTTCGCCCCAATCAAATGTAGGTATTTTTAATATTACCCTTCTTAAACAAGTGTTATACATTATTTTCGGCAAATAAGCAGCCAGGTCCTGATGGTATGTTATCGCTGCCGACCATGAACATCCTCCACATTTTTGGCCCATGAAATAAGGAGGCGATCGGAAAGGAAAAGGATAGAGGTATTCTGCATGCGGCAATCACCGATCACTCACCGAACGAAACTCGGCAGCAGAAGTTGTCACTTCACGTCGATCTCCTGTGAGATAGAGATACCGCCCTGTCCGAACCTGCAATCATTGTCAACAGCGAGGCTCTTTAAAATGAATGAAAGATTTGGAAAGATCAATCTATTACTTTTTACAATAGCAATAAGTTAATAATTAATGTGGTGACGTAACGCGTAATCTTCGGCGTAAGATAATAATGTTTGGATTGAGGTTAGGATTACATTTGTGGTTTAGCAGGCCGCTGGCCAACATGGCGGCTGCTAATTAGCCCGCATTATCATCCTAGCTGGTCGAAGCTGTCTTAGCTTTGAGTGTCTATTGGGTCATTACAATCTATGTAATGCGGTTGGTTAAGCGTAAATTGTTATTGCTTGTAAATCGTTTTTAACCCTTTTTAGGGAATCAGTTGCGGCTTTTAAAATCATTTTCCCAATTTTGCATCCAATTGTTTATTAGAGAGTTGCATTCCTGTACATTATTTAGAAATGATTTTTATTTTTTTATTCTATTATGTTAAAGGCACTTCTACGCACAGCAGATAGTCCTATCGTGCCTCTAAAAATAATTATTATTATAATTTTGCCATGAATTCAAACAACATTAAAAATGTTAATAATATTGATCAGTATACGGTGCCCCATAATTTTGATCAAATGCACGACGAATATATAGGTATTGAAGAATAATAACTTTCTATTTTATCCACTTTCAGCGCAACACTTTATGTTTATAAATTTATCGTTATACGTATTTAAGGTATCTGAACAGATGCCACTTACTCGTAGTGCAGCATCGTTGGTCCACTCAGGTCAGTTGCAAGATGTAGTTTGATGCAGTCCACTTTGAAAAGGCGCTGAAGAAATTATATAGTAGAGTGTATTAATTATACACTCTTGTATTTATATAGAGAATATTTAAAGATTTATATTGCAAATGTTTTATGACTTTTTTTTTGTCGTCGTAGGCTGACGAGCTTGCGACCCGACTGATGGTAAGCGGCTATCGCTGCTCATGGACAATGTCAGGGGCAGAGACGAGCCCCGACGACGATCACCGATGTTTATTACAATTAGAGCAATCTTATAATAGCTTAGACATTTGCCGATCAAGTTATTGTTTGTAATTGCTAACTTTCTAATTTATACCACCGCCTAACAATACATATAGCTGATCTATTCAAACTGTGTTGCCAATATTGTTCTTCAAAAGCGGCCACGCCCAACTTGTAACATAGCGTGAAGTTTCCCTAAAATTAGTTGTGTTGGCATAATAACAAGGGTTTTGCACAAATATACGAGTGGGTCCGCCGTTCCTGCGACGAACAACAAAAGGGTCCGAGTAGATATAAAACGGAGTCTTAGAACGAAAACTTTACCATTGTTACTGCTGTGCCATGGGTCGCCGCATTGTTCAACTTATATTAAAGTAGGAGTTTAATACTTGAAAGGATTACTGTTAGATGTGGTCACGAGGCTATTACAACTACAGATGAGACCCTTTGAGATTGAGGATTAATATTACGTCACAGCCGCAAACCAGAAAGAACTTTGTTTGCGTTGGTTCGTTCCATTTAAATTCTACATCCGCAAAAGCTCATTTTGCACTTTATTTGTTAAACGTAAACGTATTAAATATTGGGTCTGCATATTTACTCTATGCTTTTATTCACGCCGATTTATTATGACGTAAAGAGACTATAATGGTTGCGAATTCCCTATGCAAATAATAAATTATTTAGCAGAAAACACGGAGAAACAAAACGTAAATGAATATATGGTTGTGCGGTAATATAATCCTATACACCCATTATAACGAGCTGGGAGCTTGAAGAAGGCTTTCTATTCATTTTCTATACAGAATGTAAAACGCATTTGGTGCATTTACTGGTGGTAGGTCTCTCATATGTGAGAGGCCATCTGGGTAGGTACCACCGCAATGTCTATTTCTCCCGTGAAACAACACTGCGTAAGTGCACTGTTGTGTTTCGGATTGAAGGACATTGTAGCCAGAGTAAATACTGGACATATTGAGACTTAACATCTTATGTCTCAGGATGGCGAGCGCAGTGGAATTTTGCTACTGTTTATGAGCGGTCGTATCGCTTACCATCAGGCGAACGGCTTGCTCGTCTCGTCATTCATTGCAATAAAAAAAAAAAAAAAAAAAGGAAAGGAATAGAGCACGATTCTTGCCTTGGCAAAGAATGTTGTCGGTCTTTGATGATTGTAAGCTGAAGGTAAATTGGAATCTTTAACGTAGAAGATAAGTCTGGTAGTCTAACATATAATTATATACCAGTATTGGAATGTTTGGGCTGATCTTGAGTCTCGTCAGTATTTTGATCTATAAGCGCATGTTTTACATAGAATTTATGCAATAAATATTGACAAAAACATGTTTAACAATTAAATACAGCAACATCAGTTTGAACGTAATATTTGATGACGTTGTGTCAAATCGTAGCCATGTTGAATTGACGACATACAGCGGTTTCCATGCTGACGCGGATTAAATAACCAGCAGATTAAATTTCGCGAATTAAATTATCGAGTAAATTAAGCCTGTAGTGTTTTTTTACAAAAACTCTTTATTTTGACAGCCTCCGTAGCGCAGTTGGTTAGACGCCGCCTGTGAAACGAGAGGCCGCGGGTTCGATCCCGGCACCGAGAGAAATGTTTGTGCGGCCCACAAATATTTCTTCCGGGTCTGGGTGTTTGTGAGACCGAAAAGTCTCTCGTGGTTCCTGATACCCACGACACAAGGCTCGATCTTAGTGTGGGGTCAGGACTATGTATGTGACTGTTGGGTGTATTTATTTATTTATTTTCCAAGGTACATAGCTTTAATACTAAAACAGTAATGTAAGGCTTAATATACTTATTATGATTATAAAATAATTCTCTTCAAGTTGATGTTTATGAAAATGAATGTTGGGTGGAGAAACTTGATGCCTTAATCCATTAAGCGAACTTAACACTCGACATGAGAAGATGAACTAAGTACTTGCTTATACATACAATTTTGTTTTATTCTTTTCATTTCTGTGAGTGAGACTTTGACATCTATTTCTTATTAGGTATACTATGTTTACTTATTTTGTTATTAGATGTAAGTTTTCCATGTTTAAAATAAATAAATAGAGTATTTATATCCTTAGAAAATGAAATGTTTCCCACAAATCACAGAGGTTGTTTCAGTAAAATATGCTTCATAGCGCTCTCTCGGATTACCTACAAAATTAAAAGTCACTAAGCGTTTCGTTTCCTATCTGGACTACAAAATGAAGTGACTACGATATTCCACCGCAAACCATTTGATATTAAAAAATTAAACATATTATAGCTTCTATTTAGGACTAAAATTCCGTTTAAGTATCGAAATTTACAAACAAGTCTGACTAAACAGAATTCGAAATCTCTGCCACTATCATAAGCCTAATTTAGAGAGACTTTTCATACTGATTACTTGGAATTTTGATTATAAATTAAGATGTACACTAAGCCTTTGCGTAAGCTATTCTTAACTCGGACGAGATGAAATATGTTTACAGAATCAGATTAGAAATGACGTCATTAGGTATTTAATTTTTTTAAACTGCTTCAGAATTCCGTTTGAGTTCTGATACTTCTGTAGAAGTTTCGTTCCTAACCCCTACAATAACATGTAAATAAATCAAAAGACGTATCTACGGGTATATGAAGACAAGTTTTAAGTCGCCACTTAGCAACATGTAGGGACGTCTGTGTAATCTCACCTAACGTTTCGATATAAACAGGATGATGTTGTGGAAAAGTTTTATTTTCCCCCATTTGTTATTTACGTTTGAAGAGATCCAACAACAACACATCGCGATATGCTGCGGTTATGGATACCTGATTTTATCGCGGAGGTAATTTATTTTAGGCAAAAAATAATTTGGAATGACAGAAAAAGTTGTCAATGTAGCCAAAAACTTTACTTTGGGGTGTTTTTTTGTTATTGCAGTGCAAGGCGAGACTAGCATGCCGTTCGCTTGATGGTAAGCGATGCGACCGCTCATGAACAGTAATGAAACCAAACAACACCTTGATTACAAAGCAATGCTTAGCATTTCACTGCGCTCGCCATCCTGAGACATAAGATGTTAAGTCTCAATATGTCCAGTAAGTTACTCTGGCTACAATGTCCTTCAATCCGAAACACAACAGTGCATTTAAACTGTTGTTTGACGGGAGAAATAGACATTGCGGTGGTACCCACCCAGGCAGCCTCTCACATATGAAAGACCTACCACCAGTCCGTAGCTTTTGACTTGATAATTTATAAATAATATAAATGCCTCAATGAGTTTATTTCTCAAGATACAAAGTTTACCCAATTTGAGTACTTCTGTGATATTCTTGCATACAATTATTGAATTTAAATAACCTAAAGGTGTATAATTTTCCATTTTGCTCTATTCGATTCAGGCAACTCATTTGATTATTTTTTGGAACTTATATACGTATGATTGATATTTGTAACAATTTTATTGCTTCCGTGGATGCCGACGACTTTAGTGATGTCCAGGACATCTCTTCGCCAGCCTATCGACCCTGCTTCACCCGGGTGCTGGAGTCTCCCTAAAAATATATAACTTTTTAAGAGGAACATATACCTAATATACCATTGTTACGTAACTTCAACCGTTTACGCTGCGCATGTAAAAAAGCTCTCAACGGCAAAAAGTTTTCCTTATTTTTGCAAAATTTTTCATCGCTGCCCCGCTACTATTGGTCATAGCAAGATTTTATAAAGCCTACAGCCTTCCTCGATAAATTTGATATCTCATCCATCCATCAGCCAAAGGAAGTCCACTGCTGAACATAGGCCTCCCCCAATGATTTCCACAGAGACCTGTTGGAGGCAGCCTGCATCCAGCGACATCCCGCGACCTTTACCAGGTCGTCGGACCATCTTGTGGGTGGACGTCCTACGCTGCGCTTTCCGATACGCGGCCTCCATTCGAGCACTTTCCGACCCCATCGGTCATCAGATCTCCGCGCTATGTGCCCTGCCCATTGCCACTTCAACCTGCTAATCCGGTGGGCTATGTCGGTTATTTTAGTTCTCCTACGGATCTCCTCATTTCCTCATTTTGAGCATAGCCCTCTCCATAGCTCGTTGAGTGACTTTGAGCTTCCTAATAAGGCCCATAGTGAGAGGCCACGTTTCGGTGCCGTAAGTCATCACTGGCACCACACAACAATCGAAGACTTTCGATTTAAGGCACTGAGGTATTTTGGACGAGAAGACGTCGCGTACTTTCCCGAACGCTGCCAAACCGAGTTGGATTCGACGATTGACCTCTCTCTCGAAGTTGGACCTGCCTAACCGGACCACTTGTCCTAAATAGACATATTCGTCAACAACTTCAAGAGTCGAGCCCCCAACACCGATGGGGGTGGGCACAACATGGACATTCAACATTATCTTCGTTTTGTCCATGTTCATTTTAAGACCCACCTCTTGGGAGACTCGATTGAGGTCTTCAAGCATAGTGCTAAGGTCTTCCAGCGATTCTGCCAAGGATTCGGATCAACTCGGCTCTCGGGTCTTCGGCCGAGCTAACAGCAGGTTGGGCAACCGAGGTGTAAAGCTGTCCGTAGAACCTCTCGATCTCCCTTAATACCTCTGCCCTCGTCGATACCACGCGGCCGTCGTCCGTCTTCAGCCTAGACAACTGGCTTTGCCCAATAGACAAGTCTCTCGCAAACACTTTGGAACCTCCGTTCCGCTCAATTGTCTCCTTAATGTTCACAGTATTGTGAGCACGGACATCGTGTCGCAAGGACTTCCAGATCTGTCTATTGAGCCGCCGATATGCTTCGGCGTCAACGGAAGACTGCAGCGCTAAAGATCGACGTTCGGCCATGAGGTCAAGAGTGTGGATCGAGAGTTTTTGTGGTCTATCTCTACGGCGAGGTCTAAAATACTTAGATCCCACCGTATGGACAGCTTCTACCAAACCGCTGTTTAGCTCGTCCACTGCAAGGTTTTCTCCTAGACAATCAAAGCGATTTGTCAGCTCGAGTTGAAAGCTCTCGGGGTTTTGAATATGGGCGCGAGTAGGTCGGAGCGTAGATTTCATCAAGCGACGCCTTTCCGATTGGACATTAATATTCAGTGTGCCCCTAACCATTCGGTGATCACTGCCGGTTTTCACCCTGTTGATCACAGAGACATCTCTGAATATCCGTCTATTCGTCGTCAAGATGAAATCTATCTCGTTTCTCGTAGAACCGTCAGGACTCAGCCAGGTCCATTTCCTGTGAGACGGCTTCTGGAAAAAAGAGTTCATCGCAAAGAGTCCCTCTTTCTCCAGAAAGTCGGCCAGCCTCTGACCCCTGAGGTTCCGTTTGATATCTAATATAATTTGATATCTAATAATAAAATATTTTTTCAATTCAAACCGGTAGTACCTGAAATAAGCGCGTTCATACAAACTCTTCAATTTTTAATATAAAAATAGTTTTGCTCCATTAATTAATTGCGAACATAAAAAGGCTCGATGTTTGGGTGCCTGCGAGCTCACTGAAAGAAACCTTGTAATGACCGAAATGAAATGAACCCTTTTTGAAGAGATTGATAGCAGCTGATGAAAAGTGGATCACGTACTTCAAGAACGTGCGAAAACAATCGTGTTCAAAGGTCTAGCTTTAATTTTTAGGACATACTCTTAAGTAGATATGACTGGAAAGTTCGGAAATTAATAGAGCCACCGCTGATGTCTGCTAACACTTAGCATGAATTGGCCGGCTTGTCCACGGTGGTACCACTACTTCAAAGGGAATCAAAGTGAAGCGACACCTTTACTGTGAGTAAGATTACTGGATACCTAATATTCCG
Organism: Hyles vespertilio; assembly: GCA_009982885.2. Classification (NCBI taxonomy): domain Eukaryota; kingdom Metazoa; phylum Arthropoda; class Insecta; order Lepidoptera; family Sphingidae; genus Hyles; species Hyles vespertilio. The sequence continues at coordinate 11,709,278 of CM042815.1, read as the reverse complement.
TTTCTCTTTTCGTCCTTTTTACTTTCCGCTATCCTCCCCCCCACCCCCCACCCCGATTTGATGAGTCGGCAACACGTCCATGATCCCAGCGTATATGTTTATGGGCGGGATATATTATTTACTATCAAAAACCTGTCTGCTAGTTTGCCGGATCAACGCAATAAAAAATCTTACTGGTGGCAGGTGTCTCATATGTGAGAGGCCACCTGGGTGGGTGCCACCGCATTATCTATTTCTCTCGTCAAATAGCAGTGTAAATGCATTGTTGTGTTTCTGTTTGAAGGACTTTGTAGCCAGAGTAACTACTGGACATATTGAGATCGAACATATTAAGTTTCAGAACGGCGAGCGCCGTGCACTGTCAAGTATTGCTTTGTGATTCAGGGTGATTCGTTTTCACACTGTCTCGTCTCGCCATTAATTGCAATAAAAAAAGCCTCGGTTGCAACTAAGCTTCTACGATAGCTTTAATTTTATCAATGACAATTACTTATTTTGAGATAGCAAGTGTATGGCATTGACATTTCCAAAGTCAAAGCTGTAGGCAAAGTTAGTTGTGCAACTAGACCCCAAAGAATTTAAATGTGCAGTGAAATAAACCAAGACATTTTTAATTATAATTTCCGCTTCGCGCAGGCTTTATACCCCTATTAATTACAGCATTCGGGTTTGTGATGAAAGCAATGGTTGAAATAATAATTTGAAGTATATTCAAACGATGAATAGAGGAACCGTATTGTTAATTTTTTCCTCGCATTTTCATCTGGTATTGTTTGTTTATTTAATTAATCTATTTAGGAGTGTACATAATAATTTATATTGTATTTTGTTTTTAATATTGCGTTTATCAAGATATTCATTTTCTTCTACTTATATTTATTCATAAAAGTTGAGTTTGGCTACACCTGATTGCTTAATGAAATTGCAGAATAATTTATTTCATAATTTTAAGACACCAGGTTTTACTGGTGGTAGGTCTCTCATATGTGAGAGGCCATCTGGGTAGGTACCACCGCAATGTCTTTTTCTCCCGTGAAACAACACTGCGAAAATGTACTGTTGTGTTTCGGATTGAAGGACATTGTAGCCAGAGTAACTACTGGACATATTGAGACTTAACATCTTATGCCTCAGGATGGCGCGCGCAGTGGAATGTTGCTACTGTTTATGAGCGGTCGTATCGCTTAACATCAGGCGAACGGCGTGCTCGTCTGGTCATTCATTGCCATAAAAAAAATAAACCAGGACCAAAGCGTTTAAAAATGGTCTGTCTAAAAGGCCAAATCCGCATACACGTGAGCTTGTTTCTTGATTTTCTGTATAATGTTTTCCGTCATTTTGAAAGCAGGTGATAAATAATTTAGATAAAAAAAATCTTTATATAATAATAAATAATGTCAACAATTATACACATAATGAGCCATCACCCTATATTATTATTTTTTTTTATTCTAGTGAATGGCGAGACGAGCATGCCGTTCGCCTGATGGTAAGCGATACGACAGCTCATAAACAGTAGCAGAAACAAACAACACCTCGAATCATCAATCGAGGCGGATAGACAAGCAGTAATTACTCTTGTGATGCGTTGTTGAGTAGCCTCTTCTCTCATTGATTACGTCTTAAAGTAAAAAAATACTTCCTTTTATTACCAAATATATTTACTTATAAACATTTATAATAATTTGCTACTTACCCTGGACAAACGTATTAACATTGTGACACTGATTGTTGTAATTTGTAATCTGTTTTTTAACAATGCAACGTATAACGCCATGACCGCGCGCATGCAGCATCTCTGGCGCCGGACGACTGCAGACTACTGCAGGGTTGCAGTGTGCATTGTTGCCTGTTAGTTGCACGCCATCGTGCGATATGTAATGCGGGAGCGGGATGGGGCGCTGCGCTGTTGCATGGCCTTGTTGACGACTGCTTCATTTGTTTTTGTTTTTTGTTACATTGTTTTTTGTTTTAATTAATTTATATATATTTTTTGTTTTGGTAAAGCTTTTGTAATATATTTATTGTACATTTATATAAGGATATCTATTTAAGGTTAGGTTAATGTTTAGTTTTTTATAATAGGCTTAAGTTTGCGTTAGCTTGCACGTCATCCAAGGTGATCACCGAACATCAGCGTTGTGCTACGGCCTGCACCGCAGCGCAACATAATTGCTGAGTGATCGCCTACTTGTCACGGCCACGACGTGCGAACTTTTTCTTTATTTTTTTTTATATATAGACCTCTGTATATCTGTTTTTGTACGTCGTTTTTAATGCTTGTGGCAAATAAAACTATTTTTCTTTCTTTCTTTCTAATCACAAAGCAATGCTTGGCACTCCACTGCGCCCGCCATCCTGAGACATAAGATGTTAAGTCTCAATATGTCCAGTAGTTACTCTGGCTACAATGTGCTTCAATCCGAAACACAACAGTGCTTCTACACTGCTGTTTGACGGGAGAAATAGACAATGCGGTGGTACCCACCCAGGTGGCCTCTCACATATGAGAGACCTACCACCAGTAAAAAAAATCGTTTTCTTTATTGCAGAATTGCGGTAACCAAATGAACATGTCACCTGATGGTAAGTGACCACTACCGTCCATAAACATTTATAAATTTTGGATCATGTATGACTTGCTGGCCCATTAAATCAGGAGGGGAGCGCGAAGGTAAAAGGATGATAAAGTAAGGGGTTATGAGCATCCAGCAATCTCACTCACCGCGTGAATCGTGACAGCAAAGCTGTCGCTTCACGTCGATATCCTGTGAGACAGCGGTACCGCCTCTGACGAGCCTGCCAATTTATGCTGAGCTATGTCTGAAAACGGTGTGACTCCATCCTTTCTTAAAATATAGTTTCGCGGGTATTAGTAACCCACAATACCCACACTAGGATTAATATTTGAGAATCACACTCAAAGCGCCACATAGGTCAGTCAATAGGGATAAAATTAATATAATAATAATATAAATAAGTAATACTACCACAGCAATATTATAAGTGCTAAAGTATGTTGTTGGTTTGTCCTCTTTTACGCAGCAACGGATCGACCTGATTTTTTTTGCAAAGATGTTTTCTGCTTCATAGGCCGGAAAGGGACATACTTTATATGAGAAAATATATTTTTTAAATTGTTTTATTAAAAATCCACCGTTTTTAATATTAATCAATACAATTTGTATACTTATCTTACAACCAGTAACGGATTTAAATTCGAAATAAAGATTCATTATTATTCTTATATTCTTACTGTATAGGCTGCAAATAATACGAACATTTCATTATCACTATCATCACGAATGTTTGAACAAAAATTGCCAAACGTGCATAGTTATACGACTAATTATATGTAGAAGTTATTAATTAAGTGGCAGCGCTTACGTATGGAACGTTAAGATGATAATTGATGGTTTATTGATTTAATGACAATGCCGACGTCGCGTAACGTTGCCACGTGAAACTGGATATTACCTCAGGGAATATACCTATTAGTCTTCGTTGAATAATAACTGATTGTCGAATCTGCGAAACGATATTAATATTTGAATTTATATATGCAAATACGTCTCAGTCTGCATGTGTCGCCTTAAAAATAATTTCACTTACTTTTTGTCACCGTAATGCGGTAAGCAAAAACGTCACGTGAAGATTTTTATTTGCGAAATATAATTTTTGTAGAATGAAATTTCACGTTATTCACATGAAGAGAAAATATTATGAAGTATATTAATCTGAGGGCATTTTCCGTACGTTGCTTTTAGTGTGATGAAAGTTGTTGCGCGAAAGTCCCCCGTGCCATATAAGTCCATTAAGCAAATGGATGGAACGGAAATGAGAGCTCGTTTTTAATTTCGATGTCATGTAAATACGTAATGTTAATAATATCACTCACGGTGTATTCCATTTTTATTAATTAAAAGCGTCGAAATTGTAAAAAACAAAAGTATGGAGCGGTTTGGCTGCGCGTTGTGTAGTGCTACAGTTAGTACTCGTATATAGTGAACTACCCGCACGCGGCAAGCGCAAGCAATACAGACAGCTCCGAGTTCGTATTTCGTAATTGAGAATTTCTCTCAGATGACTTTCCTTAATCAAACGAGATATTTGCATTTTTCCTGTGGTTAAATCTTGTTTAGGTGGGTGCTTAATAACTAAGTCTCGGAAAGAAGGACCACTTGAAGGTAACTTTTAAATTACGTCTCTGCGCTTGCTAACTTATTTACTCCTTATAAGACGAAACAAAATATAATTCCACTTTTCAGGTCAAAAGATAATGGCCTTTGATAACAGTCTGAAAAAGCTTTCCGCTGTTTTGTTTCTTTTATCTCCAAGTTTTTGTAAGGTTTCCCCCAAAAATTATAAGTTGTGAGATTAAATAAAGAAGTCTTAATAAATTGCCTAGGGTATGCTATGATTAGAGTTTTCGTCAATGTCATTTATCATTGCTCTATATGTATTATATGAGTATGTATGTCGCATCGTTGCCTGGAGGCAGCGTGTATGTGTTGTAAATGCGCGTACATGTTGAAATCCAGTAAGGTTTTAGGTTTGAATCCCTGGTTAGGCATTAAATTTTTTGTTTTAGTAATTTTCATATCAGTTGTTATAGTCCTTATCACGTCTTGGAATGAAAATAAATTCGGAAATCCGTGGGTGGCGTTAATGAAATTACTGCCTATCAATTAACTGATGCAGACGCGAGCTAATATTTGTAAGTAAATACGTCCATAATTGCTTTTTAAAATTAACTCGAAATCAAATAAAACAATTAATTTGCATGCCTACCATACCATTTTGTAATTCAAAAAGCACTCAAGAATATAAAAGAGATCGAGTGATGTGCGATTGGTACAATTTAACTGTAGCCAAGTTTTTAAATGGTTTTCGTGAAAAATTGCATTTATTGGACTGTTCGTGAAACTGGCCCATTTTATAACAGCTTTTATTTGCAGTTATTTCATACTTGGAACATGCATTGTAATACAACAAAACGCTATAAATTGCTCGGTTATTTATTTTATTTCGTATTGCTATTAATATAATTTGTTTATTCGAAGCTTTACATCAATAAAATAATTTATGTTAAAACTTGGGCATTGTAGTGTGGAATAGTTTGTCCAAATTAATCTCCTCATTATTGCATAATGGGGTATTCAAATCATCGCAGTATAATTCAGATATTAATATTCAAAATCAGCAGCCCGTGTTTTGTAATACATTCTTCAATTTAGTATACTATTTAACCGACTTCAAAAAAGAGGAGGGTTTCAATTTGACTGTATGTTCTCACACTGTAATGACTGTAATGAAAGTCATTAATATATTATGTGCACATCTAAAGATTGTCTTAATAAGTTAAATATATGAAAAACAATATGTCAGTATCGTATTGTGTTACAGTTTGATAGATACAGAAATCGTATTAGTGTGAGAAATATTTATGTCCATAGATTATAAACTAATATTAAAACTAATATTAATGCGATAACAATATAATTTATATGCAAGGAATTAAATAGTATCGCGAGTAGTACATACTGGGCGATTAATTAAGCGCTAAATCTGAGATACAATTCATGATATTATATTCTTCCATTAAAATTCAGCTAAATTAGATTGTGATAAACGGCCACTCCAACGCCTATAATAAATTGCTTTGGTGTTGACATTCGATCGAACATTTTCGGCTTACTAAAACAAACACCGCGTAATCGGATTTTTAATACGGAACATGCTTAAGTGGGAAAGGGAATCAATCAGTTCATATTCGTCTCATTACAGGGCACTGATCTTCTCTACGGTTGTGAGGGGTTAGGCCATGGACCACGGATGACCTATCGCGTTATTCGAACTCCATAGACGACATACGTTCCTATATAAACTTCTGTTTATATGTATGAGTCAAAGAGAACTATGGTATACAGATTTTCTCACGATGTTTTCCTTCACTATAAAGCGCGTGGTAATTGACTAAAAATACACATGGCATCGAAAAGTCAGAGGAAAAAAAATTGTGGAATATTAAAGTGAATTAGGTGTGTAGAAGTTTTATAAATAAGCGGCGAGTATACGCAGCGCTTCGCAGTTTAACGCCCTGCAGCCAACATCCAAAAGGTTATTATGCAAAATTTGTGCCAAAAACGTATCCCTCTGTGTGCAGTTTTGGTGCCGGATACTGTGGGATTTTATTTACGTGCAGCCCGGATGCAATTGCAATTGTGGTGTGAAATTCCGCATGATAAATTGTCAACTGATTTCGGTTCAATTTGCTAATTAATGTTTGTGAGTGATTTCCAGCAGTATCCGCTTCTATCGGCACGTTGGGCCGTGATGTGAAATTGAACAGACATAATCACATCGTTTGTTTGTATATCGAAATTGATTTCGACATGATGGTGTTTGATATCCTATCATAAGTGTTTATGCGATTTATATTGTTAATACTTGTACGGATATCCATTAAATATAGATTTTAGATTTCGGTTTGTTAATTTATTGATGTTAATTATTTAGTTTCATGTTGAATAATTTTGGAATTGGTGAATTGAAATGTTTTTCGCGTATATGAATATGATTGAGCACAACATTTAAACATATTTATAATACTTCGTATTATCTATATTAAAATTCATCGGCATTTCAAATAAAGTGCTAAATCAAGATATTCTTACCTGAGAGACACCGAAGTGAAACTTAAAACAAAATGCCGAAGTCCTTGAGGATCTTGAAAGTTTTAAACTAATAACCGAGTCATTGGCACAGCCAATCAATGGCCAATACCTACTTGACGTGAACCGGATAGCAATAAACTTCTATAGCGTCACCAACTAATGGTGGTATTAATTTGTTCGCAACCGCGCCTGTGTTTCTGTCACCTCATTCCCTAAATTAATGACAAATAGAGCGCCACCCTGCGGCTCTAAATGTCACGCTTCGGTGTTTCGATGGCTAATTGACTCTGCTAACCCTTTGTTAGTGATGACGTCTGTAATGGGCTAGTTACCCTCAACGTGTCACGGTGCCCGCCCGTGATATATTAATGCTTAGGTTTTGTCACTTCCACGTTAATGTGCAGGGATGTTGTATTGCAGTACATTTACAACTTTTCAGTCTTTAAATAATGGGCTTAGTCGGGTTTAGCATTTGTTTATTTTTGCTGTTCATTTCTATTATTTATGTGAATTTGTTTAATTGAAATATCCATGTAGTACTACACTACAAGAGATAATTTTACAGTAGAAATATATTATACAAAACTATAATATATCATGTGATTTAAAGGCATTTAAAGAGTTAGGTTGAGTTGCAGTCGTGAGTGCCTAATTGAATTTGCCAAAAACCTTAAATAATAACTTTACTGTTATATGCATAATAAATTAATACATACAAAGTCGCATAATAATCCTAATCCTATTGTGGTATATATCATTTTCTAAGGGCAGCAGAAACTAAGTGAGATCACGTACTCAGATTGCATACAATATCCATGGGTCACACAAACATCCGTCTCAAAATAGTTCTCCACACATAATATTTAAGTATAGCTAACTCTACATACCACCCAAATATGAGTAAAACAAATACGGCGCATAAAAACCGATACCGGGGTAACAGTTCATTTTACGCCTCGTAAAATACATTATACCACGGCGTGTAATAAGTACCGGAGTAATACATGTGAGCACTGCTTTACGACACATTTTTACGCTTTAGCTTCTTTCATTTTACGCTTAACATGGTAATTTGTGCCGTATAAAACATAATTCATATTTCTTTCAAATCGCACGCTTGTGAAAGGGATGTTATTTGAATTTGTCTCTTTAATGCTAAACCTGAAATTAAGGCTTGTGTGTTTATTAAGTTATACAATTACTAATATTTGAGTTGTTATTCACTAATATATTGGAAATATTTAATACGATATATAAATAAATATGAACAAAATTAATAAATGCCAACACACATTTCGTGCAGTAAATGACATCCCACCAAAACATTTTCATTCTTACGCCACGTTGAGTGCCCGGGTTCAAATCCCGGTTCGGACAAAGTGATATTGAATATTTCTATTCATGATCACTCCGGAGTTAAAAAATTGTGCCCGATAAAGCGATAGGTTCACCCCCTATGATGCTGTGGGACGGACCACACAAGGGTAAACGGGAGTGTACTGGTAGCACCTCTGCGTACATCTTTTGAAAAAAGGCGTGAGTTTATGTATATATGAGCAGATAATTATATATGGATATTACTTGTGAATTAACCACACCATTACTATAATAATTCATGTTTCGATTAGTACTTATGCAAAGTAGACACAGAATAGGCTAAGGTTAAAATATCGTCGATGCCTATATGAAACTGAACTTAGCGAATTTATTCGCTTCATTTAAAAACATCAAGAAATATTCAATCATCATAATCAGCCCATTACAGTCCACTGCTGGCCACAAATGCCTCTCCCAAGGTACGCCACAGAGCCCGATATGCTACTTTATATCTATTATATGCACAATATTTTTTCCTAAAATATATACAGATTTCGAATTGGTTCTCCGTTCACAAAGGGACACTCAGCAATTTATATTAGTGACCTCTTTTCATAAAATGTCAAATTAGAAACGTTTCAAAGCGTTGCTTATGTAAGTCAGATGGAAAAGTATTTTGTATTAAACGCTTTGTTATTTTTTTCTTGAGCTATGCTTTCAGACAGGCTTTTATTTAAAATATTTTGGTTTTATTTATATTATATGCGTTAATTTTTGTTTACGTGTAATAGTTTTTTACATGGGTTCAGGTACTTCCTTGGAGGGGAAGACAGAGAGCTACTATTGCTATACACAGCTTATCGAACTTAACTGATGGTAGTTCTTTCACATGTGAGAGGCATACCTGGGTAGGTTCCACCGCAATGTCTATTTCTCCCGCCAAACAGTAGTGTAAATGAACGGTTGTATTTCAGTTTCACGGAAATTGTAGCCAGATTAATTACTGGACATATTAAGACTTAACATCTTATGTCTCAGGATGGCGAGCGCAATGGAATATCAAGCAATGCATTTGTAATTCAAGGTGTTGTCTAGTTTTAACCGCTGTTCATGAGCGGTCGTATCGCTTACCATTAGGCCCGTGGTTCCTAACCTGGGGGTAATTACCCCCGCGGGGGTAAAAGTTGTATTTAGCGGGGGTAACAATGAGTTGGTTGTTGTCTTAAGTGAAACAAAACCTAATATTACCAAACTTATAAATGCGAAACAGTCCCACCAACCTTGGTATCAAAAAATATAAAATTTTATAAGGTTCAGGAACAGAAATTTCAAAAGCATAATGAGTTAAATAATAAATGCGGGGGATATAATATTACATACGGCCATCTGATCTGCCATCTTTACTGGTGGTAGCGCCTTTTTTACTGGTGGTTACCACCGCATTGTCTATTTCTCTCTTCAAACAGCAGTGTAGAAGCACTGTTGTGTTTTGGATTGAAGGGCATTATAGCCAGAGTAATTACTGGACATATTAAGACTTAACATCTTATGTCTCAGGATGGCGAGCGCAGTGGAATACCCAGCATTGCTTTGTATTTCGAGGTTTTGTTTAGTTCTGCTACTGTTTATGAGCTGTCGTATCGCTTACCATCAGGTGAACGGCATGCTCGTCTCGCCATTCATTGGAATTAAAAAAAAAAAACTGGCCAAAGAAAACCAGTTAAAGCTTATTTTATGGGTATTGGGCAGATAGTATATATGCATACATATATAGATAAATACATACAAGCAAGGCAAATAACAGGCAAACACAAGTATTCGACAGCCTCCGTGGCGCAGTTGGTTAGACGCCGCCTGTGAAACGAGAGGCCGCGGGTTCGATCCCCGCACCGAGAGAAATGTTTGTGCGGCCACAAATATTTCTTCCGGGTCTGGGTGTTTGTGAGACCGAAAAGTCTCTCGTAGTTCGTGATATCCACGACACAAGACTCGATCTTAGTGTGGGGTCAGGACTATGTATGTGACTGTTGGGTGTTATTTATTTATTTATTTATGTATTCATTATACCAATGTATGCTTAAAACTTTTAACTGATTATGGTAAAATCACTCCTAAGTTATTTTATTTTTAGTTATTACTCATTATTTGTTATGTGCAATTGTTTTAAGTTAATTTAGTCTATGTATAAGTATTCACACGAGTTGTTTGAGATCATCGTTGGGAGGAGGGGTAAAATCAGTCACCCTATTTAGATCATAGGGGTAACGGACCTAAAAAGGTTAGGAACTACGGCATTAGACGAATGGCATGGAAGTTTCGCCATTTTAGTGCAGAAAAAAAAAATCCATCTCAGTTAATAATATAAAATAAATTAGGAGAATGTAGTTGAGAAACTCACTGGAGGTATTTGAGAATCGAATCCTGCAACACATGGTTCACAACCTATTCACACTGTCACGAGACGATGACAATGTCATTGTTGTCAAACTATTCTCATTAATGTTAAAAAGCTTAACGATAATTCTGCAAGTTTAAATCTATAATACTAACAAGCGGAACTTTATGCTGTTTTCCTAGTTCTTATAATCTTGAGTCTTTCCATCGGAGCGTTAAGAAGCAATCGAACAGCTTCAGTCGATGCTTTATCAGTTATCTGAACGAGTTCGCACTTGGTGGGAGGTATGCACTCCACCGGGTTGGAATAAAAATACTGTAAGTTTTTAATTGGCGACAAAGAGCGTCGAACCTTCAGTAGACAATAATCCATCGGTGATTTTCGTCACAAAATGCCGGCAGCAGTTAATCCTGTAAGTAGATTAAAAGTTCTGGCGCACTGGTCTAATTGATTTGAAGAATTGCTGCAAATCTGTGTGATTATGTAACAGTGCGATCACTGCAATGGAATGCACTGTGCAATTAGTCTCGCAACGACGTCAAATAAGGACTGCAGATTATTGATTGCTTATCGTGTTGGGTGCACGAAATTGGGTTTCAGACAGAAAATTCATTTGTTAGCTTCGGTTGGTTATTGGAATATGTAAGTAGTATAAATTTCATCGAAACTTTGAAGACATTTATTTAAATTTCTTCCCCTAAATCCCAGGATAGTCTTCGGCTGTGGAACGGCCAAGTTATACTTGTTTTTAAAATGTAGGGTTAATAAAACTACAGGTTTTATTCTTCCTGGCACGTGAAAATCTTTCATCCGCGGAAGCGTTCATCTTTAGAGATTTGGCAACCTTTACACAAACTTTCTATTTTTAGCCCAATAAACAAACCACAAACATAAATATGTTGTTTATATCTGTATGACAAAATGAAGTGAAGTTCACAAGGGCGGCACCAAATTTGCAGACCATTGAGTTGAAGTGACGTGAATTTGAATATTGGATGGACAGCGACCATGTTTGATGGCTAACATTTCGAAATTCCTACTTGTTTTGGGAGAGCAGTAGTTTAGAAGGAATTTTAGACGAAAGGAAATTTATTTTTTTCATGTTTTGTTTGCTATGTAACGCTAAAAGGTCTTATGTTCGTGCATGTGGAGTGAATCAACCGACAATGAGAAGGGCTTTAAAACGAAAACGTCTGATGTTTATATACAAGGAATATACATAATTTTAACTTTTTGTTGGTGTTGTGAAAATGAAATAAAAATCATTCGAAATCTATAAAATGTTAGTATTAGATTCAGTCACTAACGTGTTAGTGTGGACTAACGTCTCTCAATAATATTAGTAGGTTAAACTTGTTTGCTTCATCCCTATTTAATTTTAAAAAGCTTATATCTTTTTGGACGCTATTAGGTCAGAATCAAATTAGTTTAGTTTAATTCAACAACATTATATCTTCAGCCATAGAAAATGTATTGTTGTATTCATTTAGCGTTCCAAGACATTACATAAAAACCCGTTAGAAACTGTTTTCATCCAACAACTTCAAGAATCTTCATTAGGTCAACTTCCTACACATTACATGGAATAACATAAATGTAAAGTTGAAATGGCATCAGATCACCATTGATTTGAAATTACAGTCAAGTTCCATTAGTGCTTATGCAGTTTCGATATAAGTATCGTTCATTAGTATTGCCGCGTGTATGCAACTCCCCATCCAATTTTCCACAGCAATCAACTGTGGTTAATAAGCCACGTAGGTACACAAAGTCATTTAGTTACCGGCACATTTCTCAAACGTTCTTCGCTGGTGACAAAATGACCCCTATTACGAGGCGTTTGAATCTGCTTTTGTGTAGCAGCTGATGTGATGTCAGTTTTCATAATGATTATTTATATAATAAACCTTTGATTACGAGCGCCTGGATTTTCGCGCATACTGCGGTCCTTTAAGAGTTCATGGGTTCAATGTGTAGGCGCATCTATTGGGAAGTATTTGTACATATATTTTATTGTTAGAGAATATGACGTACAGTAATATGTCGAGCTAACGGGGCCTTGAGAGTTCTAGTGAGCTAACCGTTACAACTGGGTGAAGACCTCGCCCACAGAAGGAAATTGATATCTCCATCAACTTCAGATTCTCTGCGTAAATGCATCAGGATCGTTCTGTTCCAATCAGAGAGCATCGCCATCTGACGGTTAATCAATGTGAAGTAACATTTTTCTTTAATAAATAGGTTAATTTTTAAGAACTTCCATACATATGATACATTACTTTCCAACACCGGAACACTAATTCTATTATTTGGTTTTATTTCGGCATACAAATCTACATTCTTGAAATAAATACCGTCTTCACATATTTAGTTATCCATACACGCACTTCGCAGAACCATTGTAATAGGTTAGCTCATGTCGAGTAGATCACCTCACTCAAGACTATTTTATCAGAAACCGTATATTAGTTGCAATACTGTTACAAAAGCATGTACAACAATTAATTAAGCTTAATCCTCGATATTTCAGTAACTATTTAACGTGTTTCAGTCAGAAGCGTTCGATATTCATAAGTGATGCTTTGATTTGGACGTTTCACATTCACATCGTCAAAGTGCACGCAGCCTGTGTGTAATTATCTTTAGCAATTACTATGATATTGTTAATTTTGATTATCTCTCTATGAGTACGGTCGATTGTTATTGTATGTGTATAATGGCGGCTAAATCTCAGAACTAATTGAAATCCAGGGCATTCTTTTCGTTTTATTTGATGAATGTATTTGTTAAACGATTAGCATGAATCTTATTGATAAAAAAAATCGTACGAAAATGGCCATACCGCAGAGGTTTTAAAAAATAATAAAAAGGGTATATGACAGTCAACCTGGTATGGGTTAGTATGATGATTTACTGTAATCTTTCTTCCAAAGCCTATCGTGGTCAACAAAATATGATACTTATTACTCACATAATTTAAGGTACTAACACCAAGTAATACCTAATAATAGTCTAATCTCAGTCATTCCAAGAAGCAACTGAATATTTTTTGAAGTATTATTAAAAATCTCTGCCTTAATTTTTATGCTTGTTATAATTTAACCTTCATTACTTATAATTGGCGAAACGGAAATAATCCAGAAAAAATATTTAACAAGTGTCTTGGGACATTCGAATAAATGTTATTTATTTTTAAATCCCAATTGAATTGTAATCTTTTGACGTAGATCTCGCAAACTGTCGTGTTACACTGTCAATCTGTAACAATTAAACAATAATATGGCAAAAGTGAAGTTTGTGAACTTAAAGAGAAGTCTCCTGGTTTACAAATTATTTTCTAATTCTGAAATTGAAGAATATAACTTTGGAAACTTGGACTTCTTGGTTCAGTCCACCGACTTTGAATTGAAGTTGCTGATCCGGTTTGCTTGCGATTTCTTGGTGTTTGTGCGTTTAATTGTTTTCCTTCTGAAAAACATTGTCGGGTGAAACGTGATCCTGTAGGCAAAGTCAAACTTTTGCGACCTCAAACAAAAATTATGACAAATATTTGCCATGTAAATAAAACTTTGTAGACGCATTAATTATAACGGCTTTCTGTGTTAACGTACAATGAGCTTGCATAGTTTTTACCCCGACCGCAAACATCTCGTTTATGAATAATTTAATTTTAAGGTTTAAGATTTCACATATTCCTCACGTAGAGTTGCGTGCTGCGATTAACTTCGGTCGTTTCATTACATCTCGCTGTATATTCTGCCATGGAGATGTATTTTGTTTCTTAAACTTTTTATCTTTATATTAAAATGTATAAACATTCTCATGTCATATTTCGTTTTTAATTCCCCTCTCGTATGTTAATTCATCGTTAATATGTCAATAAGTATAGTAATAATATAATAGTTATCTGATACTTTTGAGGTTTCCAATTTATACTCGTGCTGGTTGAGGGTCATACTTGGCTATATGTATACGGCATATAATACGGGTTTGGTTTGGGTGGGTAAACTGATACAATTTATTATACTAAAACTGTTAGAGATGATGAAATAGAGATGTCGTCCGAGAATAAAAAAAAACCATTCAAATATCTAACGTGATTTAAAAGTTTCGCTAATAAGGTCTTACGTGGTTTTTGTATAGCTTTATAAAACACGAACATTAGTACTGTAATATAGAAGTTGGTCAGAGTATTACAAAGTATTTATGCTGATGCAAACTCTGGTCTTACCTTATGCGGAACGTATGATGGGTAGTTGTTGGTTGTTAACAAAGTTTAGAACAAGCTGAAGGTAACACAAGCACTAACTAATTCTAATTCTAGACAGTGTACCTCATGTTGGAGGCTGAGTGACAATGTGATGTTAGCTTTACCCTGAGTTAGGGATACGTTTGTAATTATAAAGCGCATTACACACCGAAGCCGCCGATCCGCCGGCACATGTCGACAATTCTTTGTTGAAAATGAAAATGAAATGAAATGAAAATAATTTATTGAATCTATTAATATGTTCTGCATCATTTACATTCAGTAATTTTTTTATCTACCTCCCGGTTCGGAAAGCGGTTTTCACTAGAGACGAACGGGCAAGAAACTCTAGTATTACTGTTTTCAAAACTAGTGTACAATTTAGTGATTATTACAAAAGTTACAAGTGGTTTAAATCAGAGCAGATCATCAAAATTAGCTATAACATTTTAAATAAATACAAAAATGCGGGCTAGTCGGCGGTTTCACTCATTGCAAGTCAAAAAACTTTGTTTACAACTTGTCGTCGGCCTATACATACGAGTATATGAACATTTTTATGACGTTGTTGAGTGTCACCGGGCAACTGAGCAGAGCATATGGCGCTAACAAGTCGGTAGGCTACACGTGCGGGTGTTTGTCGCCGACATGATCCTTTATTGGCCGCCGGGTTGTGCTCCGTTGATGGGCTTTGGTGTGTAATGCGCTTAATACGTCGATGACGGATCAACCATGATGGCTAATCAAAACAAAACCTTATCTATGTGAATTGAAGACTGTTAGTTTGTTCTTCTATCTTTCATTATTCTATGGCATGATGGACTACACGGATCACGACTCTTCAGGCATGTTGCAAAATAACTTGGCTTATTATTGAAGTTCTGTTGCCTGCCTAACATAATTATTATTTTCGTTAATGCCTGGACATTTTATCTCGTTAATCTAGTTCGTTTGGTAGATTTGATTTAAAAATATATAATTTTAGTAGATATTTAATTATGTTTGTATTTTAGGTGTTGTATTGGTGTACTATTTCAGTTACTTGTTCGTGTCGATGTTTGTAATTCATCTGGGCTATAGACTTGCAAGATCCAGTTATATTAGGTTGCATCATTTGTATTAATAAATCGTTTCATTTCCTATTTTCTTGTATCATTTTAGTGTTACCGTGACTGCGGCGGCATCTTTTTATAAATCATTTTGCGTTCTGGGATCTTTAATTATATGTTTTCTATAATGTTTGTCCCAATGGTCTGGTCCTAGATGGCTATAATAAATCCTTCCGTTTCAGAAAACATTTTAGCCCGCTTTAGCCACGCGTTTGACGCTGTTTTGTCAACGATAAAATTGTTTAAGCCGAGGCGATATCTCCCGTTGAGAGATTTTTGTGTATACTCATCCAGCTTTTCTCAGTTTGTGGTCTGATTTAATGGCATAAGGAATGGGTGTATATTTACGATTAGCTTGTGGTATAACTATGTAAATAACAAATAATAAATACTCTCACCAATCACATCAATAGATGACCCCCAACTGAGATCGAGTTTTGTGTCGTGGTTTTCCGGAAATATGGAAGACATTTCGGTCTTACGAACACCAAAATCTGAAACAAGCACCTGTGGGTCATACAAATATTTATCTCTGTGCGAGGATCGAACTAGCAGCCTCACGTTTCACAGCCGGCGTCTAAAAAACTGTGCCAAGGCGGCTGCCAGTAATATGTAAGTCTTAGGAACCTGGAACTTAAAAGATTTGTAGAAGTGTTTAATATGTAAGTTATTAAGATCAACTAGTCTACGTCTACGTCACTAGCTCTTGGATGGTGTTTGCGATATTTTGTAATTATAGTGTTAATTACTCTTGTAGGTTCTTTATAACTGTCACTGGCCATGTTATAATTTTAAAGGGATATGTAAGGATAGTGATTGCATATGCTTGAATGCCCTTAACATAATTTTATGCATTTACATATGTGCTTTACATGGTATGTATCTTTGACATATATTTTTCTATTAGAATGTTCTGAGTTTGTTTGTTATGTATTTGTCCTGTTTGTTAGTAGTTTACATATTTGTATCTTTCTATTTATTCTACCGGTTCTATTTATTTATCATTTAGTTATTTGTAATAGCTACGCTCTATTACCCTCGTGTTATTGTAAGGATGTAATCTGGGGGCGCGGCCGAGCCCCCTCCAAGTCGAGCTAAAAAGTGGCATGGCCGTAACATCCTTTTCTCGAAGCAATTCAGACCATTTTCAACCCCCTATAACTTCGTTGTGGCTAAAGCATGAAGCCTGAATTTTCAGTTACTAAGCAGGCATTGTGTAAACACGGTATATTTAAAATTTCATTCAATTTGAACTAGTAGTTTAAGAATTATAACTTATCAAACTTTCGTAATTTTGTCACTCACTGACTGACTGACCGATCATCAAAAGTCGAAGGCACTTCTAGCAGACATAGAACCTTCAAATTTAGAATATAATTAGTGTTTAGTGTCTAAAGTAAGGGAAAATTCAAACATTTCATAATTTGTGTCTAGTTTTCTAGATAGACCAACTGCGTGAATAACTTTGTAATCCCATATAAATGTATAGGATTACAAAGTTACATTTGCAGTTAATGAATCATTGTACCCATATATAATGGAATAATAGTTGTAGATAGATATCTATATATATGAGGCATAACAGGAGGGGATATAGAGAGGGAAACTTGGCTATACTACGACTTGGCCAGCAGCATTATGTATAAATTGTACGATACATTATGTTTTCATGCGATGGCCAAGTCGATCCATTTATTTAAAACGTAAAGAATTTTTAATATTGATATGGTAATAACTAACGTAATAACTTATATAGAAGGTCCCTTAGGGACTAAATAAATTAATCGACTTGGTATTACATGCATCTCACAACTTTTTGCGGTAGAAAACCTGAGCTGCGAGACTTGGATTTTTTTTACAGGATGTTTTTGATGGGATATTATTAAACTGAAACTCGAGACTCTTGTGTAGGTTATTGAGACGGGTTCGTTATATTTTGCGATGGTATGGATTTTATACAAGATTTTGAGACTTTGACAAGCTTAGTACGCGTATAGAACTATTATTTTACGAATTTTCTTTATTTTGCCTATTTAGAGTTTGACCGCAGCACCTCCCAGAGCATTTATGATTTACGTTGTTTGATCTTGAAAACCCAACTATATTTTAATAATGTAAATTTCGTGTGTTATGTAAAATATGGCCTAATCCCTGACTATCTTTCTCTCGATTGTAGAGGAGGTCTGTGCCTTGCAGTGGGGCATATGGAGTAAATACAGATACAGAATTATTTGCAAATTAACTGTGTTAACTATGCTTTTATTATATGCGAAGAAAGTTTTACTTGATAATTTGAGATAAGACGTCCATCCCTGTACAAGTTCTTTGGAACTAAAAGCAGTCAGGGAACTTAATCGCAAGTCTTAACAATGTTTAAAGTATGTATCGCGCAGTTTCCAATTTTACAATGAAATTATGTTCCCTAGAAGTCTTATTGCTCTATAAAATATAAGTGGACTTGGTGGGATTTCAATGAAATCTTTAAGCAGATAATTACTGTGCACTGAGAAACATATTTAAATGTATTTTAGATTTTATTGTTCGATTAAAACATACATTGAGATTTTAAAATTGGACTTATACACATATTATTGCTTTGATATGATATGATAAATACATTAGTTTACAGTGATACTTAAAATAACAAGATAGGTATCAATAAAAATAAAATAAAAAACTTTCAGTAGTGAACATGTCTCACTTAATTACGACAAGATTTTAGCGAAATAGGTATATAGTACATAAAACCTTATTTAATTTCGAAACATTTTAAAAATATTTTAAAACATTATTCATAGCATAGTTTTAGGAATAAAAATAAACAGCAATATTTTAGTTTTAATCCATAGTGTTCGTTTTCATTCGTTTTGGTAAAATATTCAGTTTTATTCGTGTTAATTACTGGCACGATTCGTTCAAGCATCAGTATAAACATTGTCTGCCAGATTAGCATATATTTTTTATATCAAACCACTTTTTACACTTCATTTTTCTGCATTGCGAATAGAGTTGGCAAGTGGCCCGGAAGTTGAATTCCTACAGTTCCTCGTATAAGTTTCAGTCAACAAAGATACAAATTTCTATTCCACAGTACAGAAATTTGGATTTCGCGCTAATTAAAGTCCCACTGTCTATTTGCAAACTAATGCACTGTGCTTTTATCTAAGTACAATTAATTTTGTGATTGAAATAGAACATTCAAAAAAATGGGAAATTTTATTTGGTGTTCGATTTTTATCATTTCAAAAATGCTAGTCTTGCCCGGGGTTTGTATACGTCTTCTCTACACATGGTGATAGGCGCGATCTCTATCACATCTCGGGATGTAAATCAACGGTCAATGAGTGGCATTAATTTCATCTCTGCCAATACCATCGGGGGTACTAGTGTGAAACTTACATATTTATAGGTATATGGTTTTGATTTGAATTGTACTATACTTATTATTAGGTACTTTGATCCCGTTTTTATCAAGCTAGTGTGATAATTAAGTTCTAAACATGTCTTACACTTGAGTTTTATAGTAAAGCCTACAATATAAATGATATTGTCCGTCAAAGCGTCACTTACAGGAATTTCTATGAAAAATACCAATATGAAGTGTTTATTTATTTTATTTTATTTAACCTTATATACAAATATGTACATAGGCGGACTTAATGCCAGAGGCATTCTCTACCAGTCTACTTTGAGATGGTGCTGAGATTACAGAGGTAGGGGTACATATGTTTATTTGATTATTGATGTTGTTTTATTCCTATATAAATACATAATATTTATAAACAAATATATGAATAAGTATATACTTACATACTATGTACAACTATATGTTCAAATATATATAATTACTATAATATATATACACATAAATAAATATATAACAATACATACGATGACACACTACTGTGATGATTCAGCCACTCTATCCAGCAACAAATCCCGAACCTTCTTTTTAAACACAAAACGGTTCATGGACGTCCTGATTTCGAGAGGGAGCGCATTCCAAAGAAGAATAGATTGTATGAAGAAGGAAGAATGTAGGAAATTAGAATGATATTTTGTTATATTTAACAATACACAATACCTTATTCATCCTTCCTATACATTTTCGGTGACATCTCGTCTGCGACAATCAAGTAAAGCCGCTTAAGCGTTTGTCGAACCTTTAAAACACATATATCGTTATTGTCTGCTACGAGCAGTCACGTCCTTGCCCCTCGCGCGCCGAACGTGCCGAAAATTAATACTTTTCATACGAGTAATTGACATTTCGACGGTGCCATGATCACATTTGCGATAAAATGTTTGTGCTTGCAACCGGAGTGATTGATGCTCCTGAGTTTGCTTGTTTTTCAGTTTGTGGTCAAATAAATATACCTTTAAACATGATTGTTTACTGTATTAGCCCATAAACGTCCCACTGCAGGGCAAGGGGCGATCAAGGGTACAATTGAGAGAGTTGTTGCTGGTTTAGTGCGAGTTGCCGGATTTTAAATTTTTATGATTCTACTACTGTGAAAAATAAGAAATGTTTTGTGTCGTGGGTACGGGACAGTTATTGGCTACATAATACTAAGACCTCATACAAATATTTCTAAGTCATATTAACGTGTGTTTCGATGCGGAGTTCTAACCCACTGCTGGTTTGTTCACAGACTGTGTTTGAACCAACTGATAGTCGAGGTTGTCTTCAATATGTTGATGGCGTTACGAATATAAGTTCTATTGAGGTTAAAACAACTCGTGATGATATTATAAACATATATTTATTACCAAACCAGAATAATACTAAAACGAGGTTCAATTTCAACCAATTTCAATTGCATAAAATAAAATATTCAATTGGTATTTCAGATTTTCAACAGATTAGAAGAATGAAATACGAAAGAACATTGGTAAAATCATTGTTAATGCAATTCTTAAGCGTCTATAAATTTCATGTATAAAAATGTTAATAATTAATTTTCTAAGTAGTTTTTGTGCCTAGCTCACGGCGTACCCAAGACTGAATTACGAAAACACATTTTTCGTAAAACTCTATTGATATTTGCTTTATTTTATTTTATTGGATTGATTTTATTGGAGTAGCGTTATGTTGTTTCAATGTTGCCATTTTTAAAATATAAGCTTGACTGGATTTCTTTCATTATCTTTCTCAGATAATTAATGTAAAAAAATAGTGCAGAGAAGTGAGAACAGCAAAATAATCACTGATTAATTAATTAAGGAATAACAATTTGTTTCTGTCGCCCGAAAGCGCTATTGTGCAAATAATAATACCGGGTATCTCAAGACTGCTACCGAAAACGAAGCCGGGTGGTAGTTTTAGTGACTACAAACACAATGCAGCTAAAAATTTCGCAAAGAAACGCGACAATTATTTTTTATGATTTTTTAAATATCGTCATTTTTAGGTGGTAAATCCATAGTTTTTGCTAAAATAATAATTTAAACTCTTTTATACCTTAGATTATTGAAAAATAAAAGGGTATACACTATTATTTAGGGAAAAATGTATTTACCACCCAAATATGGTCATAGGAAAAAAATATTTAAAAAAAAATTGTCGCTTTTTTGCAACTTTTTCTATTGCATAGTGTCAGAAGTCGCTTAAACTACCACCCGGCTTCGTTTTCGGTAGCAGTCTTGATATACCCTGTATATAGTTGGCCCCTGTTTCCTTTTTATTTCATTGCACATGTTATTACTATTAGATTTTTAAAATAAATAAGTACTTGATGATTAAATTGCGTGTAAAATATATTTTTTTACTTTTATTTGTGCGTCATAACTTTGCCTCACGTCAATATAAACGCAACAAAATAACATTAACTACCCACAGAGTTTGACAAGATGTAAAACTTTATAGTAGAATATCTTTTTTCCTAGGCTTGCTACAATAGTACATTTTAAGAAGTAATTGTTTGTTTGAGTTTAAATGCATTCGGTAGTCGTAAAGTTCTGGTATGATCGGTTAATTCGACACCATTCAATATAACAGTTTATGCTGTTTGAAAACCTCAAAAATTATTATGAACTTATAGAACATTAATTCCGTTTATTCTGTAACAATTTATGTTACACCAATTAGAGCTTCAATATAAATGTAATTTATTTACTTGTTAGATATGATTTGATTGATTGTGGAACAATCAAATATGTACATTATTTAGAAAATTAACTTCTACAATAACAAATCACACGGTCACATACATAGCCTGACCCCACACTAAGATAGAGTCTTAAGTCGCGAGTATCAGGAACTACGAGAGACTTTTCGGTCTCACAAACACCCATGCCCGAAATAAGTACTTGTGGGCCGCACAAACATTTCTCTTGGTGCGGGGATCGAACCCACGGCCTCTAGTTTCACAGGCGTCATCTAACCGACTATGCCATGGAGGCTGTCGTGATAATAGTTGACGTTATCATTATGGAAGATCAAATGTAATTCTTACATCCATTGACTTATCATTGATATCGATTCTTATATGGAAAAGGGAAAGAAGCATTATACATGTTCAACAATTATTTTTGCTTTCCTAATTATGTTTAGGGACGATTACTTAAGTATGTGAGGTGCAAAGTTTTAGTATCGGGTAACATAAATGAGATTTTTAAATAGAAAAACTTACATAAATGCATTAGCAGGCCTTGAAAATGGGGGACTAATGAATGCCTTAGGAACTCACGAATTATAACTAACTAGATATACAAACATTTGATAAATGAGCCGAAAAGGAAAAAGACCTGAGTTTATGTATGTATGAAAATTATGTGTAAGGGACTGCAGACTATATGTTTCGACAAGCAAAATTACTCTACTTGTTATGCACTGTCTTAGTGAACGAATGAAGCTTTGGCAACCGTTCGACTGCAGTTTAACTATAGTATAGATGGCGTGATTAAATAACAATCTGATAACGGATAGCAGTGTTATCAGCGTGAGAAACTAGATCCTATGCACTCCAACCCACCTGCAAACCACCAATTTGACGAGTATTGGCAATACTGGGTGTATTCTATATATATATATATCTCTCTCTTGGTAAACGACCCTTGGGGCGACACATATTTGGCCTTAGGCTTGTTGAATTCAATGAAATGATGATAAATTTAAAATAACCCTTCACACTTTTATTATGTACCTCGCGACCGTGGCATCGCTTCACACATATTAGATAATAAATTACTGGCCCATAAAGCTGATGTAGCATTTATTTCTATTTGCCACACGCTACGTCCGCACATTTTCTACCATTAATAATAATTAGGTTAGGTTATAGTGTAAGGGCAATAGATTGGACACCAATTCCGTGTCGGTATTGGTTGCTATCATTTTTTATATAGTTATAGTTAAAATGCGACCTATGGAGCCTAAAGCGTGTAAGACCAAAATTTATTTTTTAAGATGTTATCGATACTTTATTGTATGTATTGATAGCAGTATTAAAATAATAAAAGCAGATATTTTAGGATAATTAGGTCATTGGTAATCTCAAAATAAAAACTCATTGGTTTCAGCCAGTAGTTTTCCAATAGTAATTGAAATCACTCCCACTTCACTACAAATTGACTTCATCACCTTTTTATTTATTTTCGTTTCACGCGTTCGTACGTTTGTATTTAGTTTGTAAATAATGTATGCCACGGTGTCCGGGTTAATGGACGGTGTTTTTGTAAACGTCTGTAGTGAATGAAATTTTACCAATGATTAACATCTTGCTTTAGGTCTTTATAATATAAAGGATGATTTTTTTAAGTGGGCGTGGTTTAAAACCGAAACTATGAGGAATTGTAAAAGATGCTGAAAGAAGTCACGAGCTCGATTTTAATTAAAACTAATACTGCATACTTCGAATTCCGATAAATCAATATGCCTAGCGAGGAATAGAATCTGTCGATTTTGAAAAAAACACATAGTGTATCATTACATTAGTTGATAACGTTCCTAACAAGTATGAAATAATAAATAAATATATCTAAATATAAATAACACGTAACAGCCACATCCATAGTTCTAACCTTACACTAAGATCAAGTCTTGTGTCGTGGGTATCAGGAACATTCTCTCGGTGCGGGGATCGAACTCGCGGCCTCTCGTTTCACAGGCGGTGTCTAACCGACTGTCCGTATAATGTACCATGTATGGTTATAACTGAATTCGAAATACGTCACAGGGCATTCCGAAGTAATGTGCTGCATTAATGACGTCACAATGATGCAACCTGTCACATTACATCTATCATGTCACTGCCAATGTGCGCGTATACTCTTTGATTCAACAATTCATTACCTGGTACTCGTATGTCCGGCACTGTAGACTAGGGTTGGCAACATTGCAATTTTGTATGCCTAGGTATTATTTAATTTTCAATCGTACTCTCGATTGTAGAGGAGACTCGTGCCCTGCAGTGGGACGTATATGGGCTGATATAGGTATTATTGGAGAATGAGCGTGTCAATTTTTTGATCAAGTGATTGAGATCCGATGAATATGTCGCGTCTGGACATATCCAATCGTAAGTAAATAGTATATAATATTGCGGAAGTTGATAGCCTCTGTGGCGCAGTTGGTTAGACGCTGGCTGTGAACCGTGAGGCCGCGGGTTCGATCCCAGCACCGAGACAAATATTTGCATGATCCACAGGTATGTATTTGTATCGTGTTTGTTTATGAGATTGGGTATTTATTTATTTAATTAAGAAAAAATAACATGGCTTCGGAAAATGATGGAATGGATGGAATTTAGTTCGATCTGGGGGCACGGCAGTGCCCCCTCCAAGTCGAGCTAAAAAGCGGCACTGTCGTACCATCCTTTTCTCGAAGCAATTCAGACCATTTTCAACACCCCATAACTTTGTTGTGGTTAAAGCAAGAAGCCTGAATTTTCAGTTGCTAAGCAGGCATTGTGTAAACACAGTATGTTTAAAATTTCATTCAATTTGAACCAGTAGTTTAATAATTGTAACTTGTCAAACTTTCTTAATTTTGTCACTCACTGACTGACTGACCGATCATCAAAAGTCTAAGGCACTTCTAGCAGACATAGAACTTTTAAATTTAGAATATAATTAGTGTTTAGTGTCTAAAGTAAGGAAAAATTTAAAATTTCATAATTTCTGTCTAGTTTGCTAGATACACCAACTGCATGAATAACTTTGTAATCCCATATAAATGTATAGGATTACAAAGTTAAATTGCAATTAATGAATCATTGTACATGTAAATAATAGAATAATAGTTGTAGATAGGTATCTATATATACTTATATGAGGCTTACAGGAGGGGGGATATATAATATACATAATGCTGCTGGCCTAGATCGACTTGGCCAGCAGCATTATGTATATTATATATGTAAATTGTACGATACATTATGTTTTTATGCGATCTATTTATTTAAAACGTAAAGGATTTTATTATTGATATGATAATAACTTACGTAATAACTTTATACAGAAGGTCCCTTAAGCAAGGACTAAATAAATTAACCGACTTGGTATTACATGGATCTCACAACTTTTAGCGGTAGAAAAACTGAGCTGCGAGACATGGTATTTTTTTACAGGATGTTTTTGATGGGAAAGTGTATTTCGCAAATAATTTGAAACAGGAATATAAGGAAAATAGTAATATAAAGTAATGATTTAAAGAATATGTACACAATTACAAATTATCGCGAGCGGTTTTAATCGCGGTAAGCACTCTTGACCTTGGGAAATGCAAAAACTTACAGAAAAACAGTGTGGTGATGTATTTTCATCTCAGTCTAGGGGCGATTCTATTCTTTTTTCTAAGCTAGCTACACAGAGTACATTTTACATACTAGCTAGCTACAAAAATATGCAATCGTTTTGATATGTTTCTTTGAAGTTTTGTAGATAAAGTTAAATAAATAGCTGTTAGCAACCCTTTCGTTGGTCCAACATCATTCGATTTAGAAAATGACGTCACAGGTGTCACGCTGTGATACCCAATAATGATTTTTGGTAAATAGGTAATGACCATGTGTATTGTCTCATATGGTATTGGCGCTTATGGTGTACATATAACATTAATTCACTTTGGTTAGATTTTCAAACTCTCACAGCAGCGACGAGAGTGTCAAAGACGTTTAGTGTCAAATTGTTCTTTAGTAGATATAGATTATCTTCAGAAAATCTTCACTAAGTAATGATTTAATTGAGATCAAATGTATGTGAATACGACAGTGAGTGCCTACATATATGCAAATCTTAAGATAGTCTCTAATTTTCTTGAAATTTGGTCACCATTATATCAGGAAAGTAACTTATGGAACTACGGCAAAATGAAAATATTCAACAAAGTGGTTTATGAATTGAGAATCTGAGTTAACAATTAAGATTGAACACGAAAAGAGGAGCATATTAGTCTCGCCATCTGTCGTTATTTTCCCATGCGAGCGCGGTACACAAATTGACCCAGTTTTTCGATTAATAAACGCAATATAAACCGCAGTCCCTCGAGCGAGTTTCGGAGTTGATGGAGTATATAAGATTGTTTACTCGTTTTTTACCACCGTTATACTGTAAAATAAAGCAGAATTAAAATACTGCAATATTATTGGCTGCCAGTTATTTTTATTAAAAAGCCATTTAAGGTTACAAAAATAAAGAAGGAATGACAAAATTATGTAAAATAGTAATTGGGTATGTATGTGTATTATATTTTTATGCCAGCATGTGGTTAAGTTCTCTGTTGTTGTTTCCGTGTGCGGACGTTAAATGACGTGTGCGTTCATTTGAATCAAATTCAAATTTCGAATTATTTAAATTGATATATTAGGTCATAGTTTAGCAATAGGATGTGGTAAAATTATTTATGGTGTTGAGCAACAGCGCGTAAGACTGAGGTCGATGGGCTAGAACTCCGGATGGTATCGACCACGCTTATTATCCGAAATCTATTGATTCCGGTTCTTGTCAGTGCTAGTAATCATTCAGACCGAACAGGAAGCTTTTAGATGCTCTAACGTTTTGGGCATTACCTAGATAAATAATAAAATATTTGGTAGTCCTGATTTTTAAGTATATTTTTTGAGTTGGCCATTATTAAAACATTTTGAAGATAAAGACTCATTAGGTTCTATGGTTTTTCAAGTATCACTTTTTATTGGTCTGTTATGTTCTCGTATGAAACATTCATGTATGGTAGGGAAATTTTCGTGCTGGTATTGTAGACAAATCGAACCTTATCCCTCACCGGTTTTCTATACAAATTTTGAAACAGATCTATATCTGCACAAGATATATGAGAAAAAATATTATGGTGTGTGAAAAATTATGAGTGTGTGAACCCAAAACCATGATTTGTAAAATTTCGTCTGTTTGTCTGCGCGTTTGAGTGCGCTAAACTAAGAAAAATCTTAATCACTTTCGCTTAAATCAGGAGTAGAGGTAGCGTACGTTTCATATTAACATATAGGCTATCTTGATAAATGTAGTGTTCACGTGGAATGACCAAGGAATTCAAATATAATTGTTACTCTTTCAAACTCAAAGGAATGGGATGGGACAGGAGAGGACAGAATTACATTACATCATATCATGAGACAGAATGATTCGAGATAAGACGGGATATAACGCGACGGAAAGGTAAGCACATTTGGGTTACATTACGTACGATATGGACTGGACTCAGAAAGTATCTGCAGTCAGACGAACCTAATGAGAACCTCCTATATTTATACTATCAAAAGTTTTATTATAAAAAGACGTTGATCTATACTATAGCTACTTATAAAAATTAGTTGAATATCAAGTTATTTTTGAATAGCAATAGCAACACCATACATAATAGGGCGCATAACACAAAGTGACCACTCCCATGTATTAGCTAAATTTAAAATAATCCATCCCATGGTTACGAAGGGGCTTTTGTCGATGGGTTATTGATATTAGATCGATATGGAAGCGATGTCTGCGTCATCAATAACAGCCCGTAAAAGTGCGAGCTACAACCGCGCGAACAATGCCTTTTACGTACAATACATGATGGATTTATTGTTGGATTAAATCATTTTTTATAGAGGTGCACTAGAGGCTTACGGTATTTTTTAAGGGCCGCAATATACACGCCGCTTCTCGCAACCCGTTAGGCGCACAAACGTGGTAGGTAAAAGTGTCTGAAAGGGTCAATTGTTGGGCAGACTTTTGATGGTTAAAGTAATGTGTTGATATTGGTCTTTTAACGGCTGTTGGGTGTGAAACTGAGGGCAGATTAGTAAAAATTAAATATAATAATAGAATACTAAGTACGGGTACTTGTATAAAAAGGATTGGAAATGCGGGAAAGTTTTTCGTATCGTAATATCAGAAGACTACATCCAAATTGGAGACATAGTGTTAATAGACTTGTTAAAAATAAATATACAATATATGAATGGTTTTTTAACTTAAGAGCGTTTACATGCGATTTTAGCTTAAAAACAGTGCTTTTCGAATCCATTTTATCCACCAAAATATTATTTAGAGGAAAAAATAAATAGTACTAATTTTAGAAAATGTTGTCCATATAGGTGGAGAACATTTTAGATTTATAGATAATGTGTGAAATACTATAACGATTCTGAATAGAGATTCCTTATTTAGGCTTCGAAAGGCAATTCAGAAGCTCAAAATATCTGAAATAATTAGAGTATTGTAGAGGAGGCCCATGCCCTTCAGTGGACGTATATACACGATGGGCTGATAAAGATGCTGTTTAGTTCCGATGAGTATTAATTTATTTAATTTTACGCTACTCTAAATTTTGACCACAATGTATTGAAAAAGCGACGCGCCTATGATGTTTGCCATACTATAGCATTCCAAACTTCCCTAGCTAAACGCAGTTATAAGATTTCTAGTAATCACATGTATAATAAAATAAATAAAATATGTAACATATATTCACTTAACAGATATGAATGTAAACATAAAGTAAAGAAATGGCTTTTGGGAAAGAATTATGCTGAGACGGAAAAGATTTTAAGTTTTTATTAAGTTCTTTTTTTATTTTTGTATTTATTTTAAAGGAACACACACACACACACACACACACACACACACACACACACACACACACACACACACACACACACACACACACACACACACACACACACACACACACACACACACACACACACACACACACACACACACACACACACACACCACACACACACACACACACACACACACACACACACACACACACACACACACACACATACACACACACACACTCACAATTTCCCACTTACACACAGGCACGATAGAATACTTAAGTACGAATTCCGCTATATTTGTATTTGTCTTCGTTTTATTATGCTATAGAAACAGCTTAATAAATTGTTATTAATAAATGCCATGTACGATCTGAATCACTGGTGCCCATACCTCAAGTTAAATCTTTATTTGGGCATCAGAGTTCAATCAAACACTTGCTGAAAATTAACATTAATTTGAAATTAATATTGTCATACGATTTATTTTAAGTGTTTATTGTACGCCTGTTATATGATGCAAATAAATTTATTATTTATTTATTTTATTATTTAAGTATCCATAGGTGTAAGTGAATCATCTTTATATTTTACAAGGTATATGCCTCCATTAATATATAAATTGAAGACTTTGGCAATTCCAGAGGAAGGCTTATATTTTGTTTATTATATTTATAAAAGAAATTGGACTCTAATAAAATCGATTTTGATAATGACAATGTAGAAAAAGAAGCAGGAATAAAAATGTCACTTGAACTAGTATTTATTTTAACAAAATTAACTGTTGTTTATCCACTGGAAACAACTTGAAAAAATTAAAATAGTAGTGAACTTACATTTTTAAGCGGGCTCTTTCGAAGGCAATGTCGATAGAAGTCGTATCCCGTATTTGACGTTCAAAGGGTTTAAATGTGGGTGTTACAAAGAACTGAGATCACGTCTAGTGTGAAATCGCTCCGTATAAGAATGGCAGCATCTGATTTTCTGCCAGCTTACAGTAAATAAGAAAATTCATCCGAACAGCGTCGTTAAACGTAATCGAGCGTCTTGCAAAGTATTAAAGAAGCAGACGCTATATTGCATAAGTTAAGATGTAACAATGAAAACTTTGAGCACAGCACCAAGTGTGCGCAATTCCTTTTTGGCAAAATACGTCCCTCCTCATCAGGCCGCCTGGTGTTACGTAAGAATATACGATGCCTATACCTACACAATATCATCTTTACATCGTTCGCTTTATTGAAGTTCCCTGTTATTTCATGAATACCTCTGAATACAGATTTTCGGCAACTCAATTCAGTCATGAGAATTAATGTCGATATTATGAAACTAGAAATTCAGTATGTAAAAAATAATATTCGTAAAACGTAATTTGGCTTTACTAAAAATGCATCGAAAGTTAAACGTATATTTCATTCTTTTAAGCTGTGCTGTTATATTTAAAAGCTGCCAAAAATGTCAAGTGTATGTACTGTTTTATGTTTGTAATACAAGAAGTTTTTAAATACCAACAGTTATTTATTTTTAATATTATTTAATATTATATTTATAAAATAACTATGTAATAAATAAATGTACCTATACTTTATACCAGCCCACTATGAACCATTATAATTGAAATGTATATGTATAGCACAGATTCTATGCAACTATAAGATGTAACTACATACGAGTGGAGACTGTCCCGCCCTCACACCCGCCACTGCAACTCCTGTAAGCCAGGATCAACAGTGGCACGCAATGTAATGACACCGAGCATTGAAGCTCGGCGAGTCTCCAGGAATGTCTAACTTGTTTTTAACCCGCAACGAAATTAATCAGAAAGTTAAATTAATAGGAGGAGTTGGAAATCAATAATGTCCACTTCCCTCCGTGCAAAGCGGGTGACAAAACATTGAACTAAAGAGGTAAATAACCTCACAAAGAGACTTTTACAGCCGGAGAAGCCAGCTGTAAAGCACCACGGAATTCATTATTACATATAAATGGGACCTATTGTGTGAGCTGTCATACTTGATTCCAGTAATAGGTATGGCAAAAACGCCGGAAAGCACGGAAATTCGTCCTAGTCTCCACTAGGTCCATGTAGTATACGACTCCGGATGATATCTGCATACTATCAAACATGATTTTACGCTCATTTTGCCAAATACTACACTCCCAAAGTATATGATGCGCGGACTGTTCATATTCGCAATTAGGTGTTGAACATGGGCATACAGGCGAATCAACGAGCTTAAAAGAGTACAATTGTTGGTTGATTCATTTCTAACATCTGTCAAATTTGACGTGCGAACTGTCATCGGCGCTCGCTTAAATATGCGTGTAACGGCGCTCGCTTCCTTTTTCCTTAACCTAAAAGCCGCGTGCTACCACGCGTCTTTCTGAACCCGCTGGGGTGAGTGTTCTATTTGCAAAAAAAAAAAAAAAAACTGCGGCGGGTTAGGCCGCCCGCAGGTAGGGGTAGGTATGTAAATGAGAACTCAGAGTAATTTCGTGGTTCAGGCTTTAATAAATTCGCATCACTATTTACCCTGAGTTCTCATTTACATACCTACCCCTACCTGCGGGCGGCCTAACCCGCCGCAACTGATATTCATTTTGAATTCTTCTGTGTCTACCAATGGCATAGAAACTATACATTATACTCACGTATTTTTAATACAATCCAATATGGAACAAAAGCGATTTTTATGTACTATTTTAATAAACATATTCCACAGAGCTTTGCAGCCACGCTATGTTAAAATACAATCGTTTGATTAACGTGCAACAATGTTAGCCATTGTGCTGAGATTTTATATAACTCCATTTACACGCAAAGCCTCTGGAAACCATACTTTTGCATCGATTGAAAGAACTATTGAAATGGTTGAAGCCGGTTGTCCCAACTTTTCATGTCGCATTTGATTTTTGCTCACTGCCGAGTAAAAGTTGAGTCGACTGCGCGGCTCTTTGTGTGAAACTGTTCCTTAAATCTTTGTTCTGTCTCACGTTTGAATTCTCTGCTTATTAAGGCAGCAGCCCAACCCTTCTGTTTTTGTTCGTTAATTATTTTATACTGTTAATTGGATTATAAGATTAAGGGCTTCTTTAGAAACGTCCTATCAGACTATAGAATTTCAATTAAATTTATGCTGGTCTGAAACAAAGATTGTAATCATAACAACAGGAAGGGATTATATTATAAATCGGTACATTGATTTCAATTTTATCGACAGGTTTGAGTTTGTGTACTTTGTATTAATGTTTCATATCCAAGGGGTTTGTAGGCGATTTGGCAGGGAAGGTAAGGTGAGATTACTATCATTGATATATCTTTATAGCTTAGACTGGGACTGTTAATATGGCGCCGACGGTACCTGAATCTTAGACATTGTTGTCCTAGATACACTATTAAGATATCTCGACATTATTTCGTTGATTTTATCTGGCAATTTTTGAAGCAGTTTTGTTCCCTACGTTTCAAGAAATATTAAAATAAGTATAATTAAAGCAAATTCATCGTTTTTTGTACAATGGATAACAAAATCGGCAATAAATTGCTCACATATACATACATGATTTGATCTACAGGACAGGAAATTGCCTATACATATTATTTGATTTTTATGTAGTGTTAACCATATTAACTGCCTAACTATATGGGTCATTGTCCACTGAGTTTTACAACAGCAATTAACTGTAAATTGTGAAGTCTTGTGTTCAATAAGGTGCAATGGAAAAATATTTTCTAATAGAATATAATATTATGAATGATAGACGTAACTAAATAGTACATAAAACTAATCACGATATATACTCGTATTTAGTTATACGTAAGTCTATCGGCGAGGAGCGGTGGGAGCGTCGACAAACATCTTTTCATTTGTGCTATCGATATTTTGTCGTAGGAAGTTGGTGCGTTTGTTTCGGTACATTGGCTCCACGCGCCGCGCGCTACATTTCATTAGTGCCTCCCTACAATATTGTTCTATTCATTGTGTCTACTTGTATTCATTGTTTCATTAATATATATAAATTGACTTTGTTTTGTGTTTAATATGAAATTGTAAGATTAGAAGGTTCATTATCATAAACATAAAGTTAGGTAGGCAGCTGGTAGCAAAATACGTTACGTCCTTCTAACATTCCATATAGCGGGTATCTCAAGACTGCTACCGAAAACGAAGCCGGTTGGTAGTTTTAGTGACTACAAACACAATGCAACCAAAAATTTCGAGAAGAAACGCCACAATTATTTTTTATGATTTTTTAAATATCGTCATTTTTGGGTGGTAAATCCATAGTTTTTGCTAAAATAATAATTTAAAACACTTTATACCTTAGATTATTTATAAATAAAAGGGTATACACTATTATTTTAGGAAAAAATGTATTTACCATCCAATTATGGTCATAGGAAAAAAATAACAAAAAAAATATTGTCGCTTTTTTTTTTGCAACTTTTTCTGTTGCATTGTGTCTGAAGTCGCTTAAACTACCACCCGGCTTCGTTTTCGGTAGCAGTCTTGATATACCCTGTATAATTCTTAAAAGTCGACTTATGAATATTAATATTAGAATAAGGTTAATTGAGAGTAATTTAGCATAGCAGGTTATAATATATATAACCTGCATGTAAAAATATGTACAATCATAAAAATATTTTTTTTATATTAAAATCATGAATTATTTTTCATTTATAATTTTCCCTCAATCCGATAACCTCTGTTTAAAGTCATGTCAGGCACCAAAGTGCGATATTCACACACAGAATTTTTTGAAAAACAGTTTGCAAATCCGTCAGTTACCGACTATGAAGTCCCGTCATTTAATATAACCGTGTTTAAATTTAATTTTGGGCTTCAAATTTTAAACGCTTCGTGATTTTTCCTTTTACGAAGCAGATCAAGCCATTAATTTGGTTAGAGGATTTTTGATAGTTAACCGATTGTAAAAAAGGAGGATATTCTCAATTCGAGTTTTTTTTTACTGAAGTTTAGTATTGCTTCGTGAATACGGACCACGGGTGTTTTACAAAATAGTAAAGCAATACTAACAGTTAAATCAACAATTAAAGTTGCAAAAGTTTTCTACATAATCAATATAGTATTAAATAAGCACAAATAATAAAAAGCCAAATAATAAGAAGCTATAGCTTGACGGTCCACACCATCCCGGCGCGAACCAAACGGTTCTCGAATTCGTTTTTGTGCCGCACCTTTCAGGCTGTGGAATTGTTTGCCGTCTCACGTGTTCCCTCCTTCCTACAAACCTGGTCCTTCCGCCGTAGTGTGAAGAGGCACCTTAGCAGGCTGGCATAATTGTTTCCATTGGCATGGAACTGCCGTCTGATGCCAATTGATATTCTGCCTGGGCGGCATTGGCACTTACCATCAGGTGCAATGCCGCCACTATGCCAGGCCATTATAAAAAAAAAGAAAAAAATAATAATAATAAGCCCTAAAGTTTGCGGCTCTAATCATAAACATGTAAACCTATCTTAGTTATACCTATCTTAGTTATACCTATCTTAGTTATTGAATCTTCTTCTCTCAAACAGAAATCAAAAGCCGTTGGAAAGGGACACAACAATCGATACATATAAAAGTAGGTTTATAAACTGTTTATTAATATGGCCGCAAGTATAGAATACCATGCTAGTAATAGAAAGATATGTTCTCAAAATTGTCGGAGAGCGCATTAATTGTCTGTGAATAGTAACTGCGCTGTTCGCTATGACGATAGCATTTGAATCAATCATATACCGTTGAAACGCTTTGTTTGAGCGTGATTAAGATGTTACGGGTTTTGAATGGATCGGCGCTTATCATTTCTGGGGCGTAATCAGTTGTTATACGCAAGGGGGTCTTAATCCATTGACTTTATCTATTCGCATTCAGCACAGACGTTTATGATAAAATAGAACCGAAACATTATTGAGACTATCTCACAGCGTGATAGTGAATGAATGTTAAAAAAGCTACATGTATTTATTTCATTTTGAAACATAATTAGAGGAATTTCTTTGTCGGTTTGTGCTGTTGCATACAGTTTTTTAAAATATATTCCCTTTACGTTTTTTTGTTTAACTTTGACTTACTTTCAAAATCATATAAAACGTTGTCTGATAATAAGGGAACAGACGATTGATGGTCAAAATGTATTGGACAAGGGGTAAAAAAAGCATCCACCTTATTTTGGTTCCTATACATCCATCTACCTTATTTTGGTTTCTATACAATAAGTCCGGCAAACGAGCAAACAGATCCTGGTGGTGAATGATGACTGCCGCCCATGAAAATCCTTAACGCTGGGGTTATGGGATTATGAATATGGATATTATATTGACGGACCATTTAATCGGGGAGGTAGCCTGCAAAATCTAATGCCTATAAAATGACAATGCGATTATCCGTGGGCCTATCCCCCGCCGATACCAGAATACGCATCTGGTATTTGTGTATTAATCAGACCGCTTCCAAATCGTCTATTAATCAAGTTAAAGCATCTGGATGACAAGGAACTGTCAGCTTAAGTAGTGTTTAGTTTATGGCGCATTGTAAACAATCGTTTGTGGTGGATCGTCTTGCCTTTATTGTTTGATGTTTACACGTTCGTAATGACAACGTTGTGCGCGGTGCGTGCTGTACGATCATTACCGATTCTAGGTTATTATTATTACTTTCATTATTTTTTAATTAAAGTATTGTTTGTTGTGTATCGACAAATGGTGAAGGAAAACAACTTAAGTAATCTGTATCTGTATCAGCCCATATACGTCCCACTGCAGGGCACGGGCCTACTCTACAATCGAGAATACGATTGAGAGTGGTTAGGCCATATAGTCTACCACGCTGGCCTAGTGCGGGTTGGCGGACTTACATACCATAGAAATTCTTATGAATCCCTATGGTATGCAGGTTTCCTCACGATGTTTTCCTTCACCGTTTTAGTGCGTGGTGATTGACTATCAATACACACATGACTCCGAAAAGTCAGAGGTGTGCCCTGGGATTCGAACCCGCGACCACCGTGAACATGTTGGCAGTCGCGTCTAGTCCGTTTACCAACAGGCCACCACGCACTAAGTAATGCTACATATCAATATATCTTATAAATATTTTGTGTGGTTTGTTAAGTCTAACCCACATTGAGTTAGCGTGGTGAATTGTGGCCTTAGCCCTCCTAATCAATCTCCCTTGTAGATGAGTCCAATGTTCAGCGATATTCATGGGATGATATAGTACATTAGCTTCAAAGTTGGTCCATGTACGAAGTGTATGCCAAGATCACCAACGAACTCGCAACCCAAATCAGGGTGCATTGCTTTTTAATAGAAGAGAAAGATACGAATTTTTTTTATTATATAAAAAAAAAAACCTTGGTGGTAGGTCTCTCATATGTGAGATGTTGCTGGGTGGGTACCACCGCAATGTCTATTTCTCCCGTCAAACAGCAGTTTAAATGCACTGTTGTGTTACGGATTGAAGGACATTGTAGCCAGAGTAACTACTGGACATATTGAGATTATACATATTGATAACATCTTATGTCTCAGGATGGCGAGCGCAGTGGAAAGCCAAGCATTGCTTTGTAATTGAAGGTGTTGTTTGGTTTTGCTACTGTTCATGAGCAGTCGCATCGCTTACCATCAGACGAACGGCATGCTTGTCTCGCCATTCACTGCAATAAAAAGAAAACAATAAATCAGCATTTAGGTCATCTGATAGTAAATGATCACTACCGCTCATGAACATTCACAAACCTTGCATCATATACCGGGTATCTCAAGACTGCTACCGAAAACGAAGCCGGGTGGTAGTTTAAGTGACTACAAACACATTGCAACTAAAATTTTCGCAAAGAAACGCGATAATTATTTTTTATGATTTTTTAAATATCGTCATTTTTGGGTGGTAAATCCATAGTTTTTGCTAAATAATTATTTAAACACTTTTATACCTTAGATTGTTTATAAATAAAAGGGTATACACTATTATTTTAGGAAAAAAATACATTTACCACCCAAATATGGTCATAGGAAAAAAATAACAAAAAAAAAAATTGTCGCTCTTTTTTGCAATTTTTTCTATTGCATTGTGTCTGAAGTCGCTTAAACTACCACCCGGCTTCGTTTTCGGTAGCAGTCTTGATATACCCTGTATATGTTGCCGGCCCATCAAATCGGGAGGGGAGCAAAAAGGAAAAACGAAAGGAAGGAGAAAGGGGTATTGGGAATCTGGCAATTCTCACTCACCGAAAGAAATACGACGGCAAATCTGTCACTTTACGTCAATGTCCTCGAGGACATACGCCACAGATAAGCCTACACATTCATGCTGAGCCATGATTATCAACAGCGTGGCTCGACCACTTTTGATACGATTTTTTTCATACACTGTATATCACACGAAAGACAAAACATATCAGCAGGGACATTACTCCATGGCATTTTTATAATCTATCTATTTATATCCATTGAAAGTAAGCCCCTATATTCATATTAATACTTAAAGGGGACCAACATTGCGTCTTCCGGTGCGCCCCACTTAAGACAATGCTCGCTGTCGGTTCGGTCGACGGTCGTTGGTTTGTATCGTGGCCATTGATAGTTTAACTTATTGACTACCCCTACATTGTTATGATTGCCTTATTACAACACTACAGCTTGTTAATTTTAATTCGTATTCATGAAATTCTCGAAAATTATATACTAAAATTATTATAATTTTATTGGGATAACAGTCTGTCTTTATCAGATGTTAATTTATTTGTAATACCTGGAATAACGAATCATCACATTTTCATATTGACATTTATCTGAGTCTTTCAGTTTCTAGCCTAGGTTATGAAAACAATTTGTAGGTTATTTAATTGAGTTTATTTTGTCAATGTTGGAATGGGAATCATCGGATCTTTGGATCAAATATCATATTGATCTTTGACAGTTCTTGGGTTAAATTTAGATATATATTTAATTGATTGATAAATGATTTGGTCTTTCATATGTGAGAGGTAGCCTGGATTGGTATCACTGCCATGTCTATTTCTCCCGCCAAACAGCAGTGTAAATGCACTGTAGTGTTTTGGTTTGAAAGAAATTGTAGCTAGAGAAACTACTGGACATATTGAGATTTAAAATCTTTTATCTCAGGACTGCCAAGCATTGCTTTGTAATTCAAGATATTTTTTGGTTTTCCTACTGTTCATGAGCAGTTGTATGGCTTACCATCACGCTAAAGCATGCGCGTCTCACCATTCAGTGCAATAAAAGTGGTCTATGGTTTATGTCCAGCATGGGCACGGGCATTATCATAAAAATTGGGAAAAATCCTGAGGAGATGTAGGTATCTTCATACATACGTAGGATGGTATCTTCTTGATCGTGGTGGAACTGAGTTACTAGAAGCTCACACGATGGAGGTATAAAATACAATTATCAATAAGCAAGCATGATTAATGTTATAACTGATATATTATATACCGGGTATATCAAGACTGCTACCGAAAAACGAAGCCGGGTCGTAGTTTAAGCGACTTCAGACACAATGCAACAGAAAAAGTTGCAAAAAAAAAGCGACCATTTTTTGTTATTTTTTACCTATGCCCATATTTGGGTGGTAAATACATTTTTTCCTTAAAATAAAAGTGTATACACTTTACTAATAAATAATCTAAGGTATGAAAGAGTTTAAATTGTTATTTTAGCAAAAACTATGGATTTACCACCCAAAAATGATTCTTTGCGAATTTTTTGTTGCATTGTGTTTGTAGTCACTAAAACTACTATCCGGCTTCATTTCGGTAGCAGTCTTGAGATAGCCTGTATAATTACATTTATCGGAGTATATGTAATCGAGTTTCCCTCCAAGATTACCGTAAGCTCGGTGCCTTTAATTAGTCAATACGTGGAAACAGGCCATGGACATTACATACTGCGACACTCCTACTGTGTGTATTGTACATGTGTTCGTGATATTCCAATCGAGTTAAACGCCTGCTAAATTAACTGTACACTTAATAACAGTTTCTTATGTTTATACGAATGTATACAGTGTATACTATACACATTAAAACTAGTTTCGTTTTGTAATCCGTCCCCAGATTGTGAGAGTACTGAGGTCTTCGAAAACCATTGATACTTGTATTATTTGAAATGCTTTTATATGTCCACATATAAATATATTATAAGGTCCATTTCACTGGTCTATATTTTACTGGTGGTCGGTATCTTATATTTGAGAAGTCCCCTGAATAGGTACCACCGCAATGTCTCCACCAAACAGCAGTGTAAATGCACTGTTGTGTTTCGTTTTGAAGGGCATTGTAGCTAGAGTAACTACATACTGGACATATTGAGACTTAACATCTTATTTCTCAGCATAGTGAACGCAGTGGAATTTCAAGCATTGCTTTGTAATTCAAGATGTTGTTTGGTTTTGATACTGTTCATGAGCGGTCGTATCGCTTACCATCAGGTAAACGGCACGGTCGTCTCACCATTCAGTGCAACAACAAAAAATGCGAAGACCTGTATGTAATTTTGTCTTTGTTTCCGAAAGTAATTATGAACGTTAGGGTGGTGTTGGCTACTTTTTATCCCAATAAATGCACTGGTCTGTATCCGGAGCTAGTATTTGCGGGTCATGTAAATATTGGCTTTACTCAAAACCATAAACCGTGAACCGCCAACAAACAAGTATCTGTAAATGTCGATTTTAAATTGTATATTTTACCGCATATTTTCAACAAAATATCGCGCAATATATAGAAAGTTATTAAGTTCCTGTTTGCCACATTTTATATTAAAGCAAATAAATGCAGAGCAAACCTTTTCCAACGAGTATAATATTGAAATACGCAACCGACAATCGTAGGTACCCCTAATTGGCACTTCATTTTTTCTCTTTTTTTATTTGTTCGTAAAGCGCAAAATTGCCGCACTAGTGAACGCATTCGCCATTCCAAATCAACAATGACATTAACCCTCCTAGTGTGGCAATCAGAGAGTAAGTGGGAATTTCCGCGTCGTTTGATACGGCTCCCGGCTAAATGTTAAGAGCCCGCCTACCTAAGTGCCTACATACCGGCCGCTCAGCGGGACACACAGACGCCTCCGTCAATATTACGTTGTATTTCTTTTGTAAAGGCTAATGCGTCAACATATTTTGGAATCACGTTTGTATAGCTAGTGGGTGTCATTGCCGCTAACAGTTCACCAAAATATCCATCCCAAATAGATATAGAATGCGCGAACCTGTCATATCGGACATACATTTTAGTTTCAGGGTATTCAAATTCCAATTCTGAATATACACCTAAACGCTGCCACTTAATCAATAAATTGATAATATAGCAAGCGGCCATAACCGAATTAAATGACAATGGATAAGTCAGCTCAAAGTCACTCAACGAGCTATGGAGAGGGCTATGCTCGGGTTTCCCTACGAGATCGAATCAGAAATGAGGAGATCCATAGGAGAACTAAAATAACCGACATAGCCCACCGGATTAGCAAGTTGAAGTGGCAATGGGCAGGGCACATAGCGCGGAGATCTGATGATCGATGGGGTCGGAAAGTGCTCGAATGGAGGCCGCGTAGCGGAAAGCGCAGCGTAGGACGTCCACCCACACGATGGTCCGACGACCTGGTAAAGGTCGCGGGACGTCGCTGGATGCAGGCTGCCTCCAACAGGTCTCTGTGGAAATCATTGGTGGAGGCCTATGTTCAGCAGTGGACTTCCTTTGGCTGATGGATGGGTGGATGAATAGTCTCGCTTCGATACACTATGTATACGTCATTAAGTGCTAGTTTGATTACTTTATCACACTAGCATGAAAAGGAACAGATGACGAACTATTCAATTCTATTTTTTTCCTCAGTCCTTATTCCGCCGTCACGTGAAGTACACGCCTCCCGATTTTTCTATCATGTTGCCGAATAACCAGATTTATAATTTACATCAACTCTTTCAGGAGTAGAGTAAATTTACCGTGTTAGCCTAACGAGGTCAATATATTTCCAATACTATTGAAATTATTGTGAAGAAATTTCAAGTAGATTTTTAGATTTTTCACTGATGCTTAACTTTACCGTTAAAGCAAGCAATGACTAACTGAGAATCTTTACGATATTAATATGCTCTATTTATATCAACCTGTATTTATTACATTCCTGGACACAGGCCTTATTTATTGAGAAAGGTAAGATGTTATTCAATTAGGCGATTTACATACTATTGAAATTAGAAGACCTTATACCTCAGAAATTGAGTTTGGAATACGTTAATTGGTCTAGAATCTAGATCGATAGCACGCAGGGTTTGCCCATTGCGCTTGAATGATGGAGGTGCGATTGACAAATGGGAAGCGATTATACCTGAATGTATTTACTCCTTTACTCGTAGAGCACGTTCGATAGACACGAATCGGACGACTAGTTTAAAAAATAATTTTCTGAACATTCACATCACTTTCAATAATGTTCGTGTCATTCAGAGAAGAAAAATCTTAAATATTAAACATCGCGAAATTAAATGGAGAGCCAAACCTTTTCATCTGATTTAGCAAAACTTATTGAACTTGACGATTTAATAACATATTTGACTTTTCAAGATTAAAAACATTATTAGAACATACCTCTTATTGTTTTTAACAAAGAATATTTCTCTGAAAAAGTTTAGAGATAATCTGAATTTTACTTTAGCTAATACCTAAATCATCCTTTGTATATTGATGTAAACTATATTGGAAAAGCCAATGTAATGACTAATGAATAAATGAATATTAATAAGCTAATGCTAATCTGATGTCGGTGAACAATTTTTACTATACAACTATAAGTTAAAAATTGTTTTAATAATGAGATTTGCTATAAATACTTCATTCGCGTGTATCACATGTACTAACATATTTAATAATTAAATATGTATATCTTAAGGAAAAAAGACAGTACATTCCATTTATTGCACTACGTAAGGAAATTGATTCCTAACCACAATTTTCCACATGAAAAGAAGTCCTATTTTCATCTTTTATGAGAACGATAATGTTTGGACTGACAGACTGCTTTATGAACATTGTATGAAATGAAAGAAGAAAATTAAACATGGGAATATGAAATTCGGAACAAAAGGAATATTATAAGAACAAAAAAGGTACTTACGGATTTTCGTTTTGTTTTTAATCCTGTTTAATACAGTTGGAGGTTATATTACGTAGGCAGTATGGAATGTGGTCACTAGATTTATGAATTGAATATAATATACGAGGTCGACGTAAATTTGTAAATCAATATTGCCTCCATGTCATTATTGAGATTAGGAAGATTACTGACGTCATAATGTGTTTACAAATATTAATAAATTAATTATTATTACGATACTAATAGTGGCTGTATTTATTTTATCATAATTATTATGTAATGTTTTATTATGTAATGGGTGGGTTTTCATAAAACTCACTATTAAAACCTTCACGCCAAAGCTCCCACGCAAGCACTCACTTAGCGCTAAAGAGAAAACATGACACATAAAAATGGATTTATCAATTATAGCAATTTCGTGATATGCTGGCGTTTGATTCCTGATTTCTAACATTTGTCTTTAATTATGAGGCAGAATCTAATCAATATGTATGTGTGAACATTTTAGGTGACGGTTGAAGTGCGAAGGACTTTAACTTTTTAGTAATAATTTCTGGGATTGAAGCCAATTTACTCTGTCCGCGGCGACTTGCTAGCCAACGGATATAGCTTTGCGACCACTTGATAGTGAAATAAACGTAAAGAAATATAATAACTTGTTCAAAAAATATGATTTACCAACTATCCAAAACTCCATCAATTAGACCACTGTCAGTTCAAAAGCTCTTAAGGCAGATTTTTCAAGGGCCAAATAAAATTTTTATAAACCACCTTATGAAAATGCAATATGACAAATGGAATTATAAAATTTGGTAGCCGCTGGGGCGCAGTTAATTAAAAGCCGACTGTGAAACGAGACGCCTCGGGTTCGATTCCCGTACTGAGACAAATGTTTGTGAGGCCTACAAATATTTGTCTTGCACCTAGGTGCTTGTAACGCCAAAGATTCTCTTATGGTTCCTGATACCCACTTAACAGACTTAATTCACCTTAGTGTGGGGTCAGAACTATGTATGTAAATATCTTACGATTAGGTGTATTTATTTATTCCAATTGTGTCACTTTTTCAATTAGGTTATAAAAAACTTCATGGTCAACTTTTATGGGATTATGAAAAATAGGTCTTTAAAAATAATAAAAGACATTATATTAATACGGTAGTCAAATTGCTTTTTAAACAATTATAATAAGTTCATTAGTATACTAGCATACTAACTAAGCGGACAATAACGAGTGTCTCGGCTTGAGCGCTTCCTTCAAGATGAGGTTAAAATTGTATAATCGAATTCTGTGCAAAGTCATTTAAGTTTGTTAAATAATAAATGCAGTACATGCAAAGCGGCGCGGCGGTGGGTAACAATATTCTAGGATTAAATAAGTTAAGAGGCGTTCCTGTTGTGGTTATTGTATATAAACTATTTGTGGCCAATTTCTTTAAAGGTTAAGGTGCTTGTAAAAAATAACAAACACATACAGAACAAATTGAAAATACTAAACTGAATTAAATTATATAAAAGCAAATAGAAAGAGGAACAATAGCAGTGGATACATTTAATTTAAAACGTACCTCCAAAAGTATTACCACTCCGAAAACATTTCAATCACGTTGCAATTAACGAAATGAAAGATTTAAGCACTAAGTAGCGAGTATTTATTATTAATATTCTTAATGCGAGTGCTAAAGTAATGTGCTTAGTTGCATTGCATTAACTTAGAGTGTTTGATAAGTAGCATGCGCAAATAGCACGAGTATGTTAGTGCAAGTCTTATACATTTAAATAATTACTAGCAAAATAACAAGAGTGAAAGGAGTGGCGTGGTATAGCGTGCGTGGCTTTTCATCGCCGTGAGTAAGTCGCCGCGCAACAAGTGACGTTTCGTATTCCCTGGCCAGCACCTACACCAAACAACCTCTTCTTACAAATAAAGTGCCACTTAAAAACTACACAAGAAAATTTTACACAAACAAGAATTTTTTCACCATTAGATAGCTCTTTGTAACACATTCATCATCTGAGGTCAATTGCATCTTACATTGTCTTAAAAACATTTCGTGTGAGTTTATTTACTTTTCGTCACTTTTAAAAGAGAATTAATGTGTAGAGCGCATGCGCAAGAAATGAGCGAGAGAAATGCGCGAGCGGGTGGGAAAACAGTGCGACTCGCTTGGACCAATCGATTAGTCGCATAACGATAGCGGCTTCTTAAATGCAGATGTGTCGTGTGTATCAACGTCAGTTGGCGAGCGGCGAGCGGCCGGGCCAGTCGGCATGGCTCCTCCCGCCCTCTGCACGCTCGCTGTTCTTTGTCGGTGTTAGTCGAGCTCGGATGTTACGCTCTGCGCAGTGATCACATGTTTACTGTCAGTGACGAGTAACAAAAAAAAAAACTCTACTCTCATTCATCACATAAACTTTCCAGAACTTTAAAGGAATGTTGATTTATGAATTAAATGAACGCGCGAACATTTGAAAAGTGCTCAAATTTAATTATGAAGTGAACAAAGGAAGGATTGTAAATCGAAAAGGTAATAATTAATACATTATTTAGGATAAATCTTGCTTTAGTGTAGGCGGGTGTCGTGTAGACGTTTTATTTGGTATTAATAGAAACAAAC
The DNA here is from genome assembly GCA_009982885.2 of Hyles vespertilio. Classification (NCBI taxonomy): domain Eukaryota; kingdom Metazoa; phylum Arthropoda; class Insecta; order Lepidoptera; family Sphingidae; genus Hyles; species Hyles vespertilio. The sequence goes on along the minus strand of CM042815.1, from coordinate 11,664,772 downwards.
ATTCAATACAAACAGACAGTGAATGGGGTGTTTCTGTGTGATGTTTTTATATTCTTGGGCGGTGTTTTACTTTGCTACGTTGTAAAATTAGTTTGTTGTTAAAATTATTATTATTTTTTCGGAAAGTTTATTTTTTAAAGATTTTAACACACTCCCGCGTGAGACTTCAAAATAATGAAAGCCAACTTGTATAACGTTTACAAATATTAAAAAAAACACATTTATTTGATAACCTCATCGTCAATATTCGAATTATGGATGGTAAAATATTTAGTACATTTTGAGTTATCTAAAATCGTAGTTTTCGTATTTCATTTATAAATAATACTTACCTATGTATCAACGAGTTTACATAAAATAAATACAAAACTTGAAGAAATTTTTCGCTTTGTTTTGTTTATTGAATGAAGCGTGATTTCGGAATGAAGTGTTACAGAAATGCGTGATTATTTTCAATTAAACAATATCATACATTTAACGCAAGTGATAATGTCGCTGTTATTAATAATTATAATAGTTTATATCAAGAATGATATTTTGTAATGTAACCATTCGATGGCGTGAGCAAATTCACTTACACACGGAATAGAGAAATTCATGAATTGCCCGTAGCCAATTCGTAGCAGTTTCGTAGGCGCCCGTAGCGGATGATAACACAAACATTCGAGACGTAGAATTGTCGTATCCACCGTATTGGCACCTAAAGAAGGTTTCCGAAGGTTGTCACCCCATTCGATATCATATAACGTAGTTACGACGTAGATGTGAGCTTCATTTTAACGTTTCGTAACCCAAACATGATCTCCGAGGCTAATTTTACTTTTGTTTGTACGAATCTTATTTTTGCTGTTATTACATTCTGTTTGCGTATCCAAGGTTTGTTATTGAGACCGCGTACGTTATTGACCGAATCTTGTTTTTGTGCTGAAAATTATATTGAATCTATTTTACATGATATGCTACGTTTATTGATTATTTATTAGTCCTTGTAGAAGCAATTTAACTATATATTTTTTAAATTGTACCTCTAAACTATATTTTGCTTCTTTTTACCTATTATATTACCATGGATAAAATATTACATGTATATAAATAACTAAAATGCATGGGTCTGTGGGGTGGTGAACGGATTTTTTGGATTTTGCGTGGAAACTTTGATACGAGTTTTCTCTGGTATCTAAGATATATTTTGTTTTGAGTCGAAGTCTTTACTACACCTAAAGTTGCAAATGCCATTAGAATAAAAAAATATCTATGGGACATACAATTGTCATCTCTGCCATTCGACGTAATAATGCCTGCCCATTTATTCTTCAGGCGATGGTTAGGATTGTAGAAGGATATGAAAGTGGCTAAGATTGAGGATACACGTGGAGCCGTGTACACTACCACGCCTCAAGGGTTTGGCAGAAATAAGAGATAATTTCTTCACTCCAACTTAGATGACACCGTAAAGCTGTAAGTTCTTACGACGTCAAGATATTTTTTCCGACTTTTTATGTGACAGCCTCCGTGGCGTTGACGGTTAGACACCGCCTGTGAAACGAGAGGTCGCGGGTTCGATCCCCGCACCGAGAGAAATGTTTGTGTAGCCCACAAATATTTCTTTCGGGTCTGGGTGTTTGTGAGACCGAAAAGTCTCTCGTAGTTCCTGATACCCACGACACAAGACTCGATCTTAGTGTGGGGTCAGGACTATGTATGTGACTGTTGGGTGTTATTTATTTATTTATGTTGTGAATATTTAGTGTGTAAGCTGTTGGTAAGTGCGTGGTGGCCTGTTGGTAAACGGACTAGACGCGACTGCCAACATGTTCACCTGGGGTTCGAATCCCAGGGCACACCTCTGACTTTTCGGACTACACTAAAACGTGTCATGTGTGTATTGATAGTCAATCACCACGCACTAAAACGGTGAAGGAAAACAACGTGAGGAAACCTGCATACCATAGCTAATTTACAAAAAAATCTATGGTATGTAAGTCCGCCAACCCGCACTAGGCCAGCGTGGTGGACTATATGGCCTAACCACTCTCAATCGTACTGTCGATTGTAGAGGAGGCCCGTGCCCCGGAGTGGGACGTATATGGGCTGCTACAGAATATTTAGTGTAACAGCTTATTGGGTATTGCTAATAAACATTCAAAGCAATAAAGTAGTCAATGCCTTGCCAGATTTTTATGTAAATTTAGGTCTTTTCTTGAATAAGTCCAGGTCGTATATGTTTTATAATCTTGCAGGGGTCGAATACACAGGTATATACTAGTACAGACTGATAATCTGTGTTTTCTTAAACAGCGTCTTGTTCCTCAAATTAGTCTTGTAGTGGCATAAATACCCATTTTTTTATATCCATTCCAACGAAATCAATTTCCTTAGATTCGCTTCTCAAACTCAGAAATCTATCATTAATTAAATTTGCAAATCTAATAATATTATATTAGATTATGAACTCTAGGGGTTAATATCGGAAAGGCGGTGGGATGTAATTATTATAAGCCAAACTTTCTACAACATGTATGAGAAAGGGTAATCGTTAATTACTTTAGCTAAAAAGGGGAAGGGGGAGGTGTCCAATGTCATCAAATGTTATACAAGGCGCGGGAGGGAAAGTTTAATATTTTACGTATTTTTTTTCATTGTCATCATCAGCTCAGCCACAGGAAGTACACTGCTGAACATAGGCCTCCCCAAGGATCTCTACATCAACTTGTTGGAAGTGGCCTGCACCGAGCACCTTATTGGACGAAGTCAATTAAAAAAATATTTTTAATAATAAAATATATTTTAAAAAAAAACCTGCAATTGTATTTTTTTTATGAATGAGAATAATTAACAAGTAAAATTTTAAATTACTTAGCCCATTCGTTTGATATAGCTTGACCACCCATTTCTGTTCAGTAAAAATCTCTGTAAGTGCGTGGTGGCCTGTTGGTAAACGGACTAGACGCGGCTGCCAAAAAACTCATTGCTGTAAAAAACAAAATAAGAAAAATCCGCAACGAACAAAAAAAACATTGCAAGCATAGCGAAAATCTCAACTAACCGGGATAGAAGGATTGGTTAGAAGGAGTTCCGTTAAATTAAAAGAAAAACAGCTAACGTAATTAATGGATGCTCCCTTAAGATTCGAAGTTGCAACAATCTCATTAAACTGTGGGATGCGGTGGAAGGATGAACAGTATTCTATCGTCGGATAGGATAGGGTACTACCGTATATCTTTTGTGTGCTGGGAACAGTTTGTGTATGTCTGGTTTGAATGGATCTGCATAATTGTTTCTACCAAAAAGAGTAAGTTAACTGCTTGCTATCTGGGCCCTCCTGTATATAATTAGATTAAAATATGAAAATATTTTATGCCATTTCCTTTAAAGAGTATTTTGTTGTATAAATTAAACTTGTATTATTGTTTGTGTTAAATGTATTTTTTACAGAAATAAATAAATGTATTATATTTTTTATTTTACAATAGCACGTTAATGCAGTTACATTACCGTACTAAGAAAAAATACGTTAATACTTAAACTGAACAGCATTGGCCGCGGGTTTCCCAGCCGAGTGTTTTTTTACATTTCTGACTTTTACCCAAATCCCTGTTTCTGCCATTCAAACACTATTTTGCCATATACTTATGTTGAGAAGCCGGTTTTTTTGTAAGACAGTTGTATTTTTTAGAAAAAAAAGTATCCGATTTCCCAAAGGACAAGGTTATACATTTTTTACCCCTGACGATGAATATGTAAAATACCATGAAAATCATTAGCAAAATTAAGGGGTAAAAATAACAAACAAACTTATTTTCAATTTTCATATTATTATGAATGAGTAAATTAATATATTTTGCCTTAGCATTAGATAGTCTGCTGTATCATCCCACATACGTCCCACTGCAGGGAATGGGCATCCCCTACAATCATGAGTACGATTGAGTAGTTAGGCCATGTAGTCCACTATGGCCTAGTGCAGGTTAGTGGACTTTACATACCATAGAAATTCATACTAATCATAAACATAAACAGGTTTCCTTGCGATGATTTCCGTCACTGTTATAGTGCGGGGTGATTGACTAAAGTACACACGTAATTCGAAAAGTCAGATGTCTGTGGATTTGGTACCGTGACTACCGTGAAGATGTTGGCAGTGGATTCTATGTGTTACCATGAGCCATGAAGCATTTTTCGGTAAATTTATTTATCTATCTTCTATGTATATTATGTCTATCTTCGCCATACTTCGTACTTAATAGTAGGACTAGCAATCCGGCCCGGTTCCGCCCGAGAGCCGACACCCTTTTTTGAGTGGCGGCTAAAATGTTCAATTCCAACTATCAGCTTAGAATATCGGGTAATCGGACCACGAAAAACGAATACATTTTCCCCGTATTTGCTAGATTTTTCACATCTGATTCCCAACTACAGGTCATAATGTGATGATATATATATATATATATACCTAGTCAGGTCATAAATTCTGTCACATGTTTAATATAAAATAATTGAAACAAGTTTATTCATTATGTAACCATTTAAATACCAAAATGAACTTAACAAAACATAGATTCTTATGACACTAAAGTTTATTCAAAATGACCTCCGTGATTTTGAATACAGGCCTTCAATCTGCGCGGCCAGTTGTCTATCGCAGCACGAACGAGGTCCATGTCAATATCGGCGGCTGCCTTAATCAAGGGTGTCTTGAGTGACTCCAAATTGGGATGAGGCTTTGAGCACGCCTTTTCCTCCAAGTGTTGCCATATCTTGTAATCTAACGGATTCAAATGTGGACTGGAGGAGGGCCAGTCTTCGTGCCGGATGAAGTCGATTTCACGCGCCGCCAGCCAGTCTTGTGTGTCATTGTCATTCCTCAATAAATGACCTCTCCAAAACAAAAAGATTTTTCCAATTCGAACCGGTACTTCCTGAGATTAGAGGTAACAAATAAAGAAACAAACTCTTCAGATTTATATATTAGTATAGATTTCCCATCACGCATGAATGTCAGATATGTTGGCTAACCGTCCTTGTACGGCAAGCTATTCTATAAGGTCTAAATATGTATGCAGGCAGATGTCAACGTGGGATTTTAATGATTACTATTTTTTTCATTAGAAGTTGCATACATTTATTTATTTTTCCAGAAGAGGTAGGCATAGGTGCAACCAGGACGCCCACTTTTCGCCTAGTATTTTTCATCTCACGAGCCCATCGCCATATTGGGCGTAAATTTCTGACTCCCGACTGATAATGAATAGAAAAATCCAATTTGTTGGTAAACGGACTAGACGCGACTGCCAACATGTTTACGGTGGTCACGGGTTCGAATCCCAGGGTACACCTCTGACTTTTCGGAGTCATGTGTGTACTGATAGTCAATCACCACGCCCTAAAACGGTGAAGGAAAACATCCTGAGGAAACCTGCATACCATAGCGATTTATAAAAAATTCTATGGTATGTAAGTCCGCCAACCCGCACTAGGCCAGTGTGGTGGACTATATGGCCTAACCACTCTCAATCGTACTCTCGATTGTAGAGGAGGCCCATGCCCTGTAGTGGGACGTATATGGGCTGATACAGAGGTCTGACAAACGAGCGATGATGGTAAGTAATCACTGCTGCCCATAAACATCCCCAAGTTTAGAAAAAAATGCGGCTTGTATGCAAAATTAATTTCGATTACAAAATACTGTGACAATTCTTGAATTTGTCTATGTCTCAAAATTTTATGAGGTGGAGTCTTACTGCAGGTCGTTAAAGCTACAATACAAATAGGTCGGCTGGACCTGTGTTGTATCTGTCTTACACAAAACCGACGGGAAGTAACAGATTTGCTGTTTCGTTTCGTTTGGTAAGTGAGTTTGTCAGAGACCCTTTACCATCAGATTACCATTTCGCTCTTACTTCAGGTATACTATTAGACATATTGAGACTTCACATCGAATGTCTCAGGATGGCGAGTGCAGTGGAATGCCAAGCATTGCTTTGTAATTTAAGTTTGTTTTGTTACTGTTCATGAGCTGTTGTATCGCTTACAATCAGGCAAATGGCATACACGTCTCGCTATTCATAGCAATAAAAAAAAGTTTAATGCTGGCTGCATTAAACTAGGCGTTCCAGTATAAAATATAAATAAATTTGAAATAATTTGAACTGTAATTTAATTCCTTATATTTTTACCTGCAAGTCATGGCGAATAATTTCTATTACGCAATGAATGTACCATTTTAAAGGTATAATATTCTGCAGTGTAATTTTTTTCACGAAAAACATTTTGTGTTAATATAATACGAGGTGGAATTTAATAGCATTGACATATTGATACGAGAGATTAAATTTTTGTAAACCTTTAATTTTTATGCGTCGGCCGATAATATATATTATGATTTTTTCGCATGACTCATTTTTGAATGCTGCCACGATAAAATGATAACAGCATTATGTGCTGTTGAAATAGTGATATTTCGGAATCAAATATAAATAGCTTACTTCTGGAATACTTATCCATACATACACACATATATAAACTTATGCTTTTTTCCTCTAAGTTGTAGGCAAAGGTATATACGAGTATATACCACGTTTTGTCTTGTGTATTCCGTTCCACGATGTGATAGGGAGCCAGCTTATTACTATATCAGGCCAAATACCTGACTCTGGGCTGAAAATGAATAGAAAACCCGATATTATTTTGCCTGACCCGGCATTCAAATCCGAGACCTCAGCTTTGCAATCATACAGTACAACTGCGCTACTCAGGTGGTCTTAGTTGCTGATGTTAATTTTATAACTTATCAGCCGTTACCAAATAGAGACAGCCAAGTTGTCTGTTCCTCGATATTTGGAAACACTTTTATATAAGAAATTATTTTCGCAAGAAATTCGAATCAGTTATGTTGCCGTACCTATTATTCGAAATTGAATTTCCAGTTGACAAAATTTTTGCTTTGATTATTCATGTACGGAATGGGTTCTTACAAAATCATTACATTATACACATCAATATTCTTAGAAATACTTTGGTACTACAAATAGCATACAAAAACGTTGAGAGAATTTTGTTATCCAGTAACTCTAATTGATTTTTTTACCAGTAATTTACGTACTAAATTAATGAAATTGGGTATAATGATATTATCAAGTATTTTCTTGTGAACTTCGTTGAAATATTTATAAGTAGACGTGTTCTTCTTAATTTGATTAACGGAAGGAATTTTGAGTATATTGTAGTATTGCTTATACGGGGTATATCAAGATTGCTACCGAAAACGAAGCAGGGTGATAGTTTTTGTGACTACAAACGCAATGTAATTAAAATTTCGTAAATAAACGCGAAATATCTTTTTTATTTATTTATTTTATTCTAAATCTTTATTGTACACATAAAAAAAATACAACATACAGAAACAAAAAAATATAAAAAGTACAAATGGTTGCTTTAAGCGATAAGCTTAAAGCAATGTCTACAGACAACCATGGGATGGATTTAAAAGAAGGAAAAAGAGAAGGCAGTGTAAAATAAATAATTAAAAGTGAGGAAACTAGATAATACTCATACTATCTAAACATAAAAAATACACCAAAATAACATACATACATACATAATAAAAAGCATGAATACATACATATATAATACTACAAACATATACATATATAAATATATAATAAATACAAATTTAAAATTATTTAGAAGTAGGAAATAATATTATCTACTAAAATCTGTTTATTTAGAGAGAGAGAGGTAATGTTCTTTGATTTGCCTCTTGAATGAAGACAGCGATTGCGCCTGTCTCACCACAACAGGAAGCGCGTTCCACAATCGAACTGCTTTGACAGTAAAAGACTTGTCCATAAATGTCGTGGTGTGCACAGGCATTCTCAGCCTAAGATTCTCGGACGACCTCAAGGACCTCAAATGTGAGTCATGAAGAAAAATAAATCGTTCTTTAAGATAAGATGGGATGAGACGATTGAACAAAATATTGTAAAGAAGACAGAGAATGTGAGTATTCCGACGAAGCCGTATAGGCAACCACTTGAGCTTAGCACGAAATTCAGAAACATGGTCATATTTGCGAAGACCAAATATGAATCTTATGCAGAAATTTTGAGACGCTCAAGTTTATTTAGTTGGTCTTCGGTGAGATCTAGATAACTGACATCGGCATAATCAAGGATGGGGAGAAGGAGGGTTTGCGCAAGCGTAATCTTTTTTTTTTTTTTAATCTTCTTGGTAACGGGTAGTAAGTTGCGTAATCTTCGCAGGGACTTAGCTGAAACGAACAGCTTACGGCTTATTTCACTAAGTAAGCCCAAATTGCGGACGGTGTCACTGTAAAGGATGGTTATCCCATTACAATGAACACTGGGGAGTTGATTCCAATCCAGCTTCGAGATCATCCTAGGGCTACCGACAACAATGACTTGTGTTTTCAAGGGATTGATCTTCAAACCATGAGCTCTACTCCAATCACAGATGTGTTGAATATCTGTATTGATATAAGCAATTGCATCGACCATCTTGTCCACGGGTGCCTGAGTATATATTTGGAGGTCATCTGCGTAGAGGTGGTAGGAGGAGCGTAAAAAGTTGGTTATTGAGTTAATAAAAACAGCGAAGAGAAGAGGAGATAGCACGCCGCCCTGAGGAACGCCAGCAGCTACGGGGCACCAAGAGGAAAATCTATCCTCCACACGGATGCGTTGCCGGCGTCCATACAGGTAACTACGAAACCAATCAACAGCCATTGGAGATATGTTAAGAGAGCGTAGCAGGGAAAGTAATACGTCGTTGTCCAAGGTATTAAAGGCATTACTGAAGTCTAGCAAAGCTAAGACTGTCAGCTTGCCGTCCTCCATGCCGGATCTTATATCATCTGTGATATGGGTCAAAGTGGTGGTCGTACTATGCCCCGGACGAAACCCAGATTGGAGAGGATTTAAGAGGTTCTTCTTGGAGAGGAAATCATTAAGTTGGGAATGGATTAAACGTTCTAGGACTTTGGAAAGGAAAGGAAGTATGGAAATAGGACGAAATTCGGAAGGCAGAGATGCATTGGATTTCTTGGAAAGAGGGATAATGTGGGCTTCCTTCCAAGCAGTTGGAAAGATCCCAGTGGAGATGGAGTAGTTTAAGATGTGGGAAATGATAGGTAGGGTTTCGTCTAAGACAAAGAGAATCATGTTACGACTAACATTATCGCTACCCATAGCATTAGATGACAAAAGAGTAATAGTCTTCTTAACATCACATGTGGCGAATTGTTTGAAAACAAAGGTAGAACAAGTGGGAGTGTTAAGGGTAGAAAGATGCTTAATGGTGTTATTTTTAGTCATCCCATCAAAGTAGGATGGAGAAGAGAAGTGACGGTTTAAGAAGTTTAAATCTATAGATTGGGGAATAGAATCTTGTGGTGATTTACCCACTCCCAGTGTTTTTAGAAATTTCCAGACTTTGGCTTGGTCACCGTTTTCGACTGACTTGTGAATGTATCGGCGTTGAGCATTTCTACACACCTTACTGCAGTGATTCCGAATAGCTACATACTTCAGCCAGTTCGATTCAATTGGACGACGATTATATTTGCTCTTGGCCGACGCTTTTTTGATAGTAATGCCTTTTATATTTTATATATTCTTTTAAATTAGTTTGCTGGTGTTAGAATATTCATATCCCTTGACTGTACGGATAGCGACCACTGTATAAATTGGTGAAAAACCCAGCATAGGAGGAACTCAAGAAAGTGTGTTAGTTTCAGCATGAGTACCTCTATCTCAATGATGGAGGATATTTTTTGCTCGTTAACACTCTTTTTGGATTGCAGTGTACTTACCATAAGGCGTGTCGTGGTCGCTTTGTTGTCCTAGTGTTTAAGCATCCGAGATTTTCGATGTCAAAATTGTTCTCAACTTAGAAGCCCACGTTATTCAAGCGACGTAGTATCACCAACGTGCGTGCCAACGAATAATATTAATTAACTCCATTCAAAAAGGGGGATTCATCGCAGCACTGTGTATGAAATATAGAATTTGTGTCCTGCTAAAATATACCTAAGTGGCCCGTGTTTAGGTGGGTTTTTCGCAAACCATATAAACAGCTAATAGGGGCTAATATACATTCTGCTGAGGCTACACAAACGTCATCTCTATTCATTCGGGTTGAGTTTGTAGTAGATACTAATTTCCGATAAATTTGTGCGTTCTCGCGGGCGAAACGAGCCGAGTCGAGAAATTTATAGCTTTTGAAACGGCGTTTACCTTTAGAATTGAGCGTTAATCTTGTGTGAAAGACGCAACGTAGTGGATAGATGAGAGTGTTTGTGATCCCGATGTGTGTTTTGCGTTTTATTTTTACCACTTAGTATTGGGTTGGCGGTTTATTGGATTTACAATTTCCCGTCGGCCTCGCAGTTTACCGCGAGCCGACTGATTCAGCCTACTTTCAAACAAAACGTTTGTTATTTTATATTGCAAGTAATTGTTGAACAGAATTTAAACCATAACAATAATTCAATTTTACAATAACAGTAAATGATTTTAATTATTCAAATTCGGAAAAGAACGATACACATGATTTAATTAATATTGCACATACATTGTTGTGTGCTAGGAATTACCACTCTAAACATTATTTATGCTATGCAAATGTACTATTAAATTCATTAACGATGGGAATAGAATTTTAATTCATTGTTTTTAACATTATCGCAAAACCATTCAAATGAAAAATTAATTATAATAGTAGTCGTTTATAGCAACATTTATTACAAAAAATATATTACGTTTTATTAAAATCGGCTGCATAATTATCTACACTAATATTATAAAGAGGAAAACTTTGTTTGTTTGTTTATTTGTTTGTTTGTTTAATTGTAATGAATAGGCTCAAAAACTACTGGACCGATTTTAAAAATTCTTTCACCATTCGAAAGCTACATTATCCACGAGTAACATAGACTATATTTTATTTTGGAAAAAAATAGGGTTCCGTAAGATATTTGGATTTTTCGGACACAAACTGAAAAAAATCAACCAAAGAAGTTACTTATTTTGCGTACGCTGCCTAAACTACAAAAGATAGAACCATAAAATGTTATAATTAATTGTAGATCTTATAAATATCTACAAAAAAGTCAGGGACACACTATACCTATCTATGTCGAGTGAGGCACAACAACCACATTTTTATTTAAAAATCTTGAATTTTTTTTTGGACTACATTTAAACGCGTTTATTTTACTCATGCTATTAATCCTTATCAAAATAAATTATTTCATCAATAAGTACAGTTTATGTTGATAATATTTGGTCTTTGAATGATTAAAATTGGACGTTTGGTTTTGAAGTTGTGGTGAAATTAAAATATTACGATTTCTGCTGCACAAAAATTTCATAAGGCAATCTTTATATGTACATGTATATGGAGAGACGAAGGTGAGAGAGTGGAAGGTACGGGAGAAGGCTGGGACAGCTGACAGATTTGATAGGACGAAATATAAATGCACGTTATAAGACGGGATGGATAATAAAGAGAAAGGACGGGATGAATTGGGAAGAGACTGAACAGACGGATGAGACGGGATTGAGCCGGACAGTAGGGCAGCTACGTTAAGTTTAGGTATACAAGAGTTTATACGAAAAATAACATGTATTTGGTGTGGAGTGGAATCAAAAATATATGCACCCAGACGAAGCTGGGCCGGGCCGCTAGTTATATGATATATAATTAGCTTATTCCCTCGCTGCTAAGTACGACACTTTATAACAATCGAGTCTTCGATTAAAATTTTATAGAAATTCTTGTAATGATCTGTTTACTCTATGGCGTTTCCCCTAAGCTTTTGTCCTTTAACTCAAAAAAAATACGCAAATCATCAAAATATAATTAAAAATCTACTTCACAATGAGGCCACAATTACTTTACGTTTGATATCTACAAAATATAGTCTATGCAAAATGATTGAGTAATATAAAAGAAGTAAAAACTATTATTATTTAATTCCATAAAAACCGACAAATTGTAGATCTATTAAATGAAAACGTAAAACGTGATCAGTTTGCCTGAAGCCTTATTCGTGTACCAGAGTATCAAGCCAGATGCAATGACTTGAAAGAATGTGGTCAGCCTTGTGCCCCGCTGTTTACTTGTATCCTTTGTCTATTCGCCCGGCGAACCCGGTTTATTTGCTTCAAGCGATCGGTTCATCTCGACATAACAAATGAACAAAGAGTTATTACTCGTATCGGTAGATTAGATTCCTTGCGGGGAATTGCTCGCATGGCTTTCTACGGAAGGTACGGATGTCTTTTAAGGGATTTGGTTTGTGATTTTGGTTGTGTATTTTACAAATACGCTCTGTTGTTGGATTTTTAAAGGAGAACCCCTATTTTGTTCGTAAAGCATTTCTGTATACACGTATGAAAAATCTTTTAAGAAAATTAAGTGTTGTGTAGTTACTCCATTTAAATTTTTTGATAGTGACAACCACTTTTAGGCTTAATGTACTTATACCTGATATTTCCTATAAAAACTTCAATAATATACGGGTTTTACGAAAATGATTTCCATGCAGTATCAGATTTACGAATAACTAGCGGTCCGGCCCGGCTCTATCTGGGTGCTGATTCGTTTTGACTCCAGTCCGCATCGGAAACACAATATTTATCATAGTAACTGTTTTATTTAAAATCTCAACTCATTTACATCCCGTCCTGTCCAGTCTCATTAATTCCGCAGAAAAGAAACACGCATGCGATTATTAGTTGATGATTATTTTGCAGAGAAGACAATATAAGCTTTTATATCTCCTATAATATTCATTGAAATCAAATGATCTAAGAACAATTATGACCGAAATTAAATACTTGAATAAATAATGTATTCTTTTGGGTGAGCATTAACACCATAGGGATAAAAACTCATTGGAAAATAATACATTATTTTGGAAGAAAACGTAATCCTAGAAATATAGACATGTATGTATGCCGTCTAGGCCTTTTTAAAGACTTTTTAAGAGGAATAGTCCCGTCATACTATATTTAACTTCAACCGTTACGAGCACACAGCACACGCAACGGAAGGACTCAAAAGGAATGAAAAATCCCCGTATTGGGATATTTCTCATTACTGCTCCGCTCCTATTGGTTTTATAGTAATGTAAAATAGCCAATAGACGTCCTCGATAAATGGGGCCATTCAAAACGATTTTTGTTGTTCAAACCTAAGTTAAGCATTTTAAAACGAACAAACAGGTTACAAAAATATTCAGATTCATATATTCATGTAGGTAGTATCGATAATTATGTGATGATAAACAGTAGTGATGTTTATGTAAATACGCAATAATCAATCATCAAAATATCAACTGTTGCACGATAACTAAAAAAAAAAGCTGGAAACAACACCAGTCCAACATTCAATTTAAATTAAAAAATAGTATTTTTCCACCGAAGTGGCGCAGAAAACACGTCCGACTAATTTGTACTTTTGTGTAAATCTGAAAGTTTTGCCGCACAGCTGTCGTATCACGCACCGTTCGCGCACATTTTCATTTCCTTTGTCATTTCCATATTATTGGTGGGCTGTATTCACATTTCTAACGTTCCGCAAAACGTACCTACTATTAACCAACAAAGTCAATTAGGTCGCCAGCCGTAACGTCACAGAGATAAAATGAACAAAATTATAGCTTCACTTCGACAACCGTAATAAAGCTGGGCCTACTTTGTGACGATTTTGTGCGAGCAGAGCTCCTACTCAGATGTCAATTTTAGGCCGACGGCTTCTCGAGACAAACATCTAAATCGCGTATGATATACGGGCGATCGCTTTGACGTACCAGCTATTTATCAAAATAGAATTTCGGTTTTCGCTGAGCAGAAATCATATTGTATTAGCAATGCCTAAATTGTTGCTTTATTTTTGATTGAAAAACTTTAATTTATTTCTCACAGGTCATTAAGAAAGTAATTGGAATTTGTAGTGCTAAATGTAATTATACCGAAATAGAAATGTTTTGTCGTTAAAATTCAATTGATTTACTGTTAATCTCAATTCAATACCAAAAATACTGTAATAAAACAGGATTACTCATTCAACACAAATAGGTCAAATGTGTCTAGCGTAGTAAACAATAGGCAGATAATATTTCCGAGTAGAGCCCAAGTTGAGTATGAATAGTCGGCCCCGTTCCACCGAGGCACCTTTGCGAGACATAGAGCCTTTTGCAGGCGCTTTTGAATTCGCCTGTAAATACAGCTTGTGACACGCAAGCAGGCTCAACGGCATGAAGACAGGCGACCAAATTCCATAATGCACGTTACCAAATCATCGGGCATCATCATAAAGATACGAATAAAATGTTAATGTTCAATTAGGGAGTTTATGTAATGAATATTTATGCAGATAATAGCCGGCGAATTGTATTTCTTTACTTCAGCGTGTAATATTATGTTTTCTTCATAATAACATAACATTTAACCTTATTAAAGTAATCGTCTTTGTTCAATGTCAATATTATTATTAAGAAAATATATATATTCAATATCAATGATCTTCGACTATTGTATTTTTCTTTTTAAATCTGTATGTCTGTATCAGCCCATATACGTCCCACTGCAGGGCACGGGCCTCCTCTACAATCGAGAATACGATTGAGAGTGGTTAGGCCATATAGTCCACCACTCTGGCCTAGTGCGGGTTGGCGGACTTACATACCATAGAAATTTTATAAATCGCTATGGTATGCAGGTTTCCTCACGATGTTTTCCTTCACCGTTTTAGTGCGTGGTGATTGACTATCAATACACACATGACTCCGAAAAGTCAGAGGTGTGCCCTGGGATTCGAACCCGCGACCACCGTGAACATGTTGGCAGTCGCGTCTAGTTCGTTTACCAACAGGCCACCACGCACTACTGTATTTGTTTGACTATTGTATTTTTCTTTTTAAATATATTAGTGTTATTTGTTACAATATTTTTTATAAATAATCGAATTAGGCGCTGTAATCGCTATTCTATGTTCAAAGCTTGACATATTTCATGATTAAGTATATTCTATTATACGGGTATGTGCCTCTTCTAAAATCAAGAGTAATTAATTAATCAGTTGAGATTAATTAAAGATAATTAATCATAATTTAATGATTAGATCGTGAGGAACTAGGTCATAGTTCATCACACTAACCTATCGCGGTCTGGAGGACTTCAAATGCCACTAAAAGTTATCCTTGCCTGTTTATGTTTTTCAGCCTCTTAATATTGCTCACTTCTAGCAAAGGTCTTCCCTTTGTTTTCCTTTCAGCGCTGTAATTTTTACGTATATCTTCTTACTGTGATGCATGGTGAGACGTGCATGCAATACGTCTGATGCATGTGACGATCGCAACAACCATCCAGAAACAACGTCTATGGATGCATCTGTTGACGTGTAGAGGAGGCATGATGGTTAAAGATACTATCGCTCGCGGACAGCCAAACTAAACAACATGAATTAAAAGCAATGCTTGGCATTCCACTGAGCTCACTATCCTGATATATAAGATGTTAAGTCTCATTATGTAGTGTAGATACTGTGGCTACAATGTCCTTCAAACCTGACGAAAACAGCGCATTTATAGTGCTTTTTCGTGGAAGAAGTAGACATTACGGCGGTACTTACCCAGGCGGCTTCTCACGTAGAGAACTACAGTAAATCTCAAGAAGATTGATAAATTAAAATGTATAGTTTGGACATAAATCTATTAACCGTGGCGAGTTTTATCAGCGCACGGAAGCCGGAGACGTGTGACAGACAAGCTGACGTGAAAAATGTTCTCAATGAAAACGTTGGTGCCCGACCCAAATATTTAATATCAGTAATTAAAATCTCTCCCGATGAATACTGAAGAAATTAAATTGTCTCATAATAAACTGAATGTAAATAAATGGATGAGTACATGCAATAGTCACATTACTAGAATATCACTCGTAATTATTGGGATCGAAAATAACTTTCACATAGATTAAATCAAAATTGATTCTTGGATTGTTTTTTCAAACTAAATCATTCTTTAATACTTTTATTTTTAAATCAATTTATACATATAATCATATCATATCCTAAATGTAATAAAATAAAGGCAAACCTTTGCCAATAATGTAATTTGGATGATTTGTGTCAAATGTACAGGCACGCCATTGCAAGCTTCACTTAAGTTTTGTCAAGGTGACACTGACAAGACATAGATATCATCCATTAAGTTAATTGAATTATTTTGGTGCGGTGTCAGCTTATAACCACCCACGGCAGAGCGTGAATTCGAGGCCGCCAAGTTGGTTGTTTGCTTGTTGGACTTCATATAATTTGGAATTCTTTACAAATAATTTATATATACGTATACAGGTTGCGTTACGTTGTTTTCCTCTACTTTTGAAGGGCTTTTCTTTTGGTATGAGAGTGCATTTGGCGGCAAATAATTTCCATTCGCGGGAGGCATATTAAGCTGTTAGAGTTGATTGTTGCAATTTGATAGTTAGAGCATCTTTAAGTGGCATTCGCAATTCAGTGATAGCTTCTATTCGAACTTAAGAAAATGTGTTATTAAACTGGCATGAAAGAGAGATTACAATGCCTCCTATGTTCAGTATAATTAATTTAAATAGCATAATCAAAGAAACAATTATGCACACGTGCAAAACCTGAAATAAGTAGAATACGAAACAACACACTTCTGCAGTCCAGTGTGGTTTTTTAACGATTACTATCAATCCATATGTGAAATGATGGTTTTAATTACACAGGATTATTTTTATGTGTGTGTGTGTGAATGTAGTTTCTCAATGGGTTTGTTATGGTCGTGCATATTGTCTTTGTGTTCTGTTATGTGAAGATTAATTACAGGATACTTTTAAAAAAAAAAAAACGCATTTTATTTTATTAATGAAACTATATCGGTGATTCTGAACCTCCTACTACAATTGTGCATTCAAATCGAAATAACCCTGTACTCGTATATTATAAAATATCCTATACGAGATATCTAGTGTCTTTTATTACAAATACGAATATGAGTTTGATTTTTTGTTACGCTTTTACGCCATAATCACGCTACGTAAGAAGGAAAGGTAAGGATATAGAATACTTTCATTTGGATAAAAATACTATTACCGAGAAATAAGTAAATGGCTTTTCTTATTTAAATTAATGTTTTTGTGTCAACAGACAATCTAGATCGACAAAAATTGCATTAAAGGGATCGGAGCTGCAAGCAAAACATATCTATAAATTAATCAAACTCGCGAGTTTCGAATAGAAAATTCATTTGTGGGTCAAATATCCATTTGAAAATGAAAAAAATGTCTGAAAGCAATGAAAGCTAGACGGAACGTAACCTAAATCTGGGTGCGCGATGACATGACGTGAATAATGTTCCAAATGAGAGAACTTTTTACAGCCTTTCAATGCGCTTTGTGACAGCACGCCTTTGAATATATTTCGCGACTAACGGGATAATTCCGACATTTCCGCGCTGATTATACTTTTTTAATCAAGCATTTCTGTCTACGCGTGAAGTTGTCCAATTCTCAATGAATCTGTATCCATATCAGCTTATATACGTCCCACTGCAAGGCACGGTATCAAGTATTATTGATTTGATAAAACATACTTTCCAGTACTAAAATAAATACAAAACCTATCATATAGTTTAGTGAAAACTAGTCGCATAACTTGTGATTTTGATTTTGATTTTGATTTTGATTGTGACTGTTGGCTGTCTCACTGCAGGACACGGGCCTACTCTACAATCGAGAATACGATTGAGAGTGGTTAGGCCATATAGTCCACCACGCTGGCCTAGTGCGGGTTGGCGGACTTACATACCATAGAAATTCTTATGAATCGCTATGGTATGCAGGTTTCCTCAGGATGTTTTCCTTCACCGTTTTAGTGCGTGGTGATTGACTATCAATACACACATGACTCCGAAAAGTCAGAGGTGTGCCCTGAGATTCGAACCCGCGACCACCGTGAACATGTTGGCAGCCGCGTCTAGTCCGTTTAGCAACAGGCCACCACGCATGCTGTATTTATTTATTAATTATTTATTTATAAGCTAATCTCGACCAACGGTTCAGTTAAAAAAACAACGATAATTATTTATTTACATACCGTAACTAATTTGACCAAAACCTTGCAGATATGAATTTTAGTTTGTACGGGAATTAAGGTTTTCGAATACCGATTATAATGTGTTATTTTTGTTCCAGAAATGTGGATTCAACGTTGACGAGGAACAGAGAGGTCAATATGGACCATTGGGTGACGGCGGCGAGCGTGCTGCTGGCATTTCTACTTTATTACAACACGTTGGACGCGGGATTTGTTTACGATGACAGGTAATATTCACGATTTAATTCTTATAACTCAAGGTGTAAAGATGCATCCATATCGCAGCTATATTTTGTGGAGTAACATTGTGCAAAATGGTAATTTATTGAGACATTAGAAAAATATTATAACTGCAATTTTTGTGGTTACTTGTTACAATTTTTTTAATATTACTCTTAGTGTCCAAATAGCCACTAAAAAAAATTAACACCATATAATTAGGAGTAACATTTAGCAGCAATAGAGTCGCCCTGCATATGTCCCCAATGTGATCGATTGTTCGATCACATGTTGAATGTTCTCCAAGTAAAACTATATTCTATGGATTTTATCGTGAATTTGGTTTAGTTTGCACATTTTTACTAACAATTGAGAGTATTAACATGTCAGTTTGCCTCGTGACCACCAAAGCTGCAAAGTAATAGAGACGTCGGTAAGTTCGAAAATATGAAAATTAAAACAACTTCGCTATAAAACCGTATAAATTGTTTTATTTGAATGTTTCTATTCGCGTAAATCTAAAATACTATTATGTACTAACAAATAGTAATGGCAATCAGATGCTGCTGTGTAAAATTTGGATTTGTAGGTCCACAAAATGTAACTGCGGTGTGAATGCTCCTTTAGGGGTTCGGTGTTCGACAGAACTGTAATATAACAAAGATCGCTCTGTGAATCTGGAAAAAAATATCGTCTAAAAAAATAAATTTGAGGGTTCTATTTTTAAGATAAAAGCACAAGATAAAAGGAGTAGAAGCTAATGCTTGCTGTGCTTCATGTAAGCTTCGTGTCATATGGGGACTTAGAAGAATACTATATAATGCCGTTTAATTAAAAACCAGAGTAAAATGGGTCGCATTGTATAATTGAAACGTCTTTTCACGCTTTCCAAAACTTTTTAATGTAATTTTATATAGTTTTTGAGTTATCACCCAAAATAAGCGAACAAGCTTCCTTCCGCACTTTATTTCCTTATCTTGGAAGTTTGCAAACCATTAAATTTGAGCCACCAATAATTAAGGCGGAAAGGTCTAATGTATATTAGAGGAAAAACATTTTTTCCAAACACTTACAGGATTTTAAAAGATTGGTCTGTTTTAGCGTCTGTCTTGTAGCCATCGGCATTGTTGATGTTTAGAAAAGTTATATGAAATAAATTATCACTACTTATATTGTAATGGTAAATTATTTATTATGTCATAAATCACAATGTTTTTAGAGAAATAATGTTCTTTAGTCCACTATTATTTTTCACTTACGGAGAGTGGGCGCAACATATGTATCTGTTACTCCGCTCCAAAGTGAAAATTGTCTAAGATTTTATAACTTCACCTGCCTGTCGTGAATACATTCAGGATAATATTTTTAAAGAATTGATGATGATAAGCGATACGACCGCAAATGAACAGCAGCAAAGCCAAACAACGCCTTGAATTAAAGCAATGCATTTTACTGCCATAGTAGGTCTGGGTTCCTACCCAGACTACAGTTCTATGTGAGAGCCTGCCTAGGTAGGAACCTAGGCAGGCTCTCACATATCAGAGACCTACCACCAGTGGAATTATGAGAGTTATTATTTTAATTTAAGGTCGTTTAATTGTACATTTTAAATAACCATCTAGTATAGCTGTTCGAAAAGACCTTCCCATAAAAATGTAAGGTGAAATGAAATACAAGCTGTAAAATATTTATGGAGTATAACAAAATATACGGAGAGGTCACAGTCTAAACTGTCAATTGAGAATAAATGACATCCAGGCTTCTTAATGGCTTTCAGCGTGTTTGATTTTGTTGGAAACCTTTTTATAGACGTGTCATGTGTATATAATTAATTTACTTTTACACCCTGCTACGGTTTTATTTTGCAGTTTGGAATAAAGTGTTAGTTGAGCCAATGGATGTACAAGTTAAGTGGTTAAAACTTGAGTTGCCTGTAGTTTGGAATGGCCTGTGATTAAGTTAGTTGAAAAGAAATTAATCAAGTGTACACGGGGGTTTATTTGCAGTTTTTACAAAATATATGTCTAAACCTGTTGTGTAAGGTGCCCTTAGAAATATAACATTCTTTGTTCGGTGACACGCATGCTCTTATCTGGCAAACCCAATTCTAAGATACTGTTAAATCATAATATTAACTTTATATTTACGAGTACGAGCAATATTTAAATTATTGTTAAATAAAATATCATTAAAGCGACATCTTGTAGCACATGCATGAACTACCTTTGTTCAAAATCACGATCAAAGCTTTTCAATACAAAATTTTGTAGGTAATAATTGACTAAAATATTCTTTTCATGGCTACGCCAATCGCGTTCGAGTGAAATTTCCTCATGATTGATTAATCTCGCGGCCCGATTGGTTTGAAGTTCAGCATTATGTTTAGTATGAATAGCTCGTTCATTATTATTTTAAGGAGAGTGAAAGCGGGTGGTTTTGTAATGCTATAGCTATATATTTGTTACTGTATACCAAGCATTATGTGATTATGTACGATTTAAATAGTCCATTTATGTAGGCTGCCACAATAGTATGAACACAGATCACTCCCAATAGATACCTAATGCAAGGCAGCGGTTGCGCCCAACACATATAAGTTATCAGATAGATATAAACCGATGTCAAATGTCGCGTCATCAGTGTTGTCCAAGTAGTGGACCCGCACATGTCGTCGCACGTTAGCGAAAATTACATTTTGGGAACATAATATACCAGTTAAAAATGATTTGTTCAATTAAATGGTGTGCAAAAAACTCAAAAAAATAAAGTATTTAAAAAAACGCAATAAGTTTTCATCGATAACTAATATTCTTTAAATTAATTTGGTCACGAGCGAGCTCAATTTATACTGGTTAATGTATCAATGTCGAACAGTCGAGTTCGGATGAAGAATCAGCCGTCTCTTTTTCGCACAGCAATAACTGTAATAAGCCATCTTTTTTTGGCGAAATCACGCGTTCTTCTAGTGTTTGACGCATGTTTATAATATAATTCCCAGAAATATCGATATTGTAAATCAATAATGTAAATTAATTTTATTAAATGACAATGTCACAAAATATATATTGATATAAAAAAAATTGCAAATGACCATAATTAAGTTATTTTATGTAATTTGAAATAGTTAAATTTGTTAACAAGGTACTTTTAAAATATTTTTTATTTATCATTGGCGTAATTAAATTTCCTTTTTTCCCTCTAGTTGTATACGTTTTCAAATATAATGGGAGGGTATTTATCATAAGTTTTAGTGTACTAAGTTTATTGAGAATCAGTAGCATAAGCTATTTCACTAATTTTAACATACGTTGTATATATCGTCTCAAAAACATTCATAGTTCGTCAAGTGGGTTTCATCGTCACTTGTCAATATTACATTTACTACAGCCGCCAATTTTCAGAATTCAAGAAACGGAATAAGTTATTGTAGCCCTTTAGGGCGTGAGGTTTAGTTATTTACTATTTCATATTTTTATCTGATCTTTTATATCAACACTTAATTTGGGTATTTCGCCATTATGGTATACAAAAATACACGGTGAATAATAGAAATAAAACCGTTACATACTAAAGTATAAATCTTAATCCTATTTTATTCGTAGTTAGCGGTTGCCGGTGGTATAATTTATCAGATCAGGCCGGTGAAAAATACTATCAAACATTTAACAAGTTGGTAATTAAGTTATAGAAGCGATCATAACACATGAACTTACTGGCAAATCGAACTATCGATACATTTTTTTATTTATCGACTTTGCCTCATCTCTCCAGTGAAGTCCACGTGACCGCGCTGCAACCCGTCCCCCCCCGCGCAGTTCCCTTCGTTGGCGTTTTCGGTTCAAAACAAAACTATCGTAATGCGGTATCTATTGGAAGTGATCTGTGAGTATGAACCATAGTATACAGGGTATATCAAGACTGCTACCGAAAACGAAGCCGGGTGGTAGTCTAAGCGACTTCAGACACAATGCAACAGAAAAAGTTGCAAGAAAAAAGCGTCAATTTTTTTTTTCCTATGGCCATATTTGGGTGGTAAATACATTTTTTCCTAAAATAATAGTGTATACCCTTTTATTTATAAATACTCTAAGGTATAAAAGAGTTTAAATTATTATTTTAGCAAAAACTATGGATTTACCACCCAAAAATGACGATATTTAAAAAATCATAAAAAATAATTGTCGCGTTTCTATGCGAAATTTTTAATTGCATTGTGTTTGTAGCCACTAAAACTACCACCCGGCTTCGTTTTCGGTAGCAGTCTTGAGATACCCGGTATACGGTTATAAAGTCATAAGTATGATTTTGGTGAAAATGATTTTGGCGGTATACGAATTTTTTCGATCAAGCTCTTCACTGACCCCTTCGATTAACCCCTTTACGAATAGAATAAGGCTTTATTTTATCTTCATGGTCCAGTGAAAGTCAGTAGATATTACATATCTCCTGGGTAAGTAACATCGCAATATCTATTTCTATCGTCAAATAGCAGTGTAAATGCACTGTTGTAGTACTGTTTGAAGGCCATTGTATCCGGAGTAACTTCTAACATAATATTGAGACTTAACATCTTATGTCTGAGGATGGCGAGCGCAATGGAAGGCTCAGAATTCCTTTATACTTCATGGTACTGTTTGGTTTGGCTACTATCCTTGAGCGGGCGTATTGTTTACCACCAGGCGAATGACATGGTCGCCATGCCTTTGCAAATTAAAAAAAAAAAAACTAATTTTGTTATATTTTCATAATATTTGGGGTAATATTCAAAACCTGACCTCAAACTCAGTTCAGTATTTTGATATCGCGCAAAGTTAAAAAACACGGCATCTTAGACAAAGGATTATAAAGAAATACGTAAAAATAACTAGAAAATATGAAATCTTTTCTGGTACAAAAATATAAAAGAAACAGTGTTGGGTCTGGACATTGACCTTTTTTGTAAACTGAACAAAATTTTGCTGAAATATAAAATATTTTTCATCAGGTAGGTAAAGGTTTTCTCGGCGGTCGTTGAACGCGGAGGGAAATCTAAATACCAACGTGACACTATAAATAACAGGATCAGAAAGTTTAAAGTATATTAATGACGATAAAGAGAGAACTGCGAAGTGCGTGGTGGCCGTGAAGTGCGTGGTGGCCTGTTGGTAAACGGACTAGACGCGGCTGCCAACATGTTCACGGTGGTCACGGGTTCAAATCCTAGGGCACACCTCTGACTTTTCGGAGTCATGTGTGTATTGACAGTCAATCACCACGCACTAAAACCGTGAAGGAAAACATCGCGAGGAAATCTGCATACCATAGCGATTTATAAGAATTTATATGGTACTAGGCGGCCCGACCCAGCTTCGCCTGGAGGCAGATATTTTTTTATTCCACTTCACACCAAATACGTGCTATTGTTTTATACAGAGTATATCAAGACTGCTACCGAAAACGAAGCCGGGTGGTAGTTTAAGCGACTTCAGACACAATGCAACAGAAAAAGTTGCAAAAAAAAGCGTCAATTTTTTTTTGTTATTTTTTTCCTATGGCCATTTTTGGGTGGTAAATACATTTTTTCCTAAAATAATAGTATATACCCTTTTATTTATAAATACTCTAAGGTATAAAAGAGTTTAAATTATTATTTTAGCAAAAACTATGGATTTACCACCCAAAAATGACGATATTTAAAAAATCATAAAAAAAATTGTCGCTTTTCTAGGCGAAATTTTTAATTGCATTGTGTTTGTAGTCACTAAAACTACCACCCGGCTTCGTTTTCGGTAGCAGTCTTGAGATACCCGGTATAAGCTCTTGTATACCTAAACTTGACGTATCCTACGGTCCTGTTAATCCCGTCCCATCGCGCTTGTCCAGTCACTTCCCGATCCATCCCGTCCTTTGTCTTCATTTTCCATCCCGTCTTATACCGTATAATTTACATTTCGTCCTATCAAATCTGTCAGCTATCCCAGTCCTCTCCCGTATCTCGTATTCTATTATATCCCATCTCTCCATATCCGAAAAGAATGCCTTGTACATTTTTGTCATTAAACACTTTAGCGATTTTGATTATCCATGAAATATTCCATCCTTTATTTCACCCCCACAATGCTGTTTTCCCAATAATATTGCACGCCATTACGTTTTGTTAGTAATAAAGAGTTGAAATATAAGTTTTCATAGAAATAACTTCAGTGGTTTCGGTCATAACATTTCAACCCTTTTTGACCCCCCTTTAGGTACAATAAAGCCTACCTCACTCAGAGACGATATACATTTCTATCAGTGAATTATAGCGAAGGAAAGGCCAGTGTAAGAATTCCTGATAAAAGTGACATTCGATCCATGTTCGATCTTGAATAGAAGTTTAATAACTGAACATTATTGAATTTTTAATAATATTCAATATTGCCATAATTGTTTTTCGTTAATGCCAATTGTCACCGCATCGTACTCTTTTTTGCAAGTTATAACTGTCCAATATTTATGTAGCTTAATATATACTCCTTTGTTTACACAAAATAAATTTTTGAACGCATGCATAAATATTTGACAACCAATTTAAATGTCAACCACTTTTCATTACTGTCATTAATTTACATATTTAAAATCTAAAATACGCCATTAATCGAATACTGTGGATATATGTTGTCGATTCGAAACCTTTATTTAAATACGTTATTTAATTTGAGGGAAGAGTTTACCGTGTCGACGGTATGATAATTAAATGTTTGACAGTTACAAACCCATGAACATTTTGTATGGCAAAATGTTTTTTCCTTTATTTTATACTTTCGTCAAATTAATCGAGATAAAAACTATCTCACCCAGTAAGTTGGAACAAATAACACATATCTACAAAATTTCATTATAATCAGTTGAGTGGTTTAGGAGCCCATTGAGGACAAACAACGTGACACGTGAATTATATATATTAAGATGTAAGTCCGCCAATCCGCACTAGGCCAGCGTGGTGGACTATATGGCCTAACCACTCTCAATCATACTTTCAATTGTAGAGTAGGCCCGTGCCCTGCAGTGGGACGTATATGGGCTGAAACAATACAATGACGATAAATTGGCGCTATATGATTAGAAATGGTAAGCTTCATCTTAACATTGTAGACACAGGCCTAGTAAAATGTCATATTTATTTTTTACATTGTAATTGTTATTTAAACGCCATTTATGTATCTTCGAAGTTATTTTAATCGTATCAAATAACGGAATAAACTCATGACATTTACTTTGACTAAAACATTTAAAGAATTTATTGAAAAAAGTTTTTTGCGATTTGCTCCAAAAATTTAGTTTTGTAACTAGCCACTTTAATTTTCATTTTCTGAAAATAAGCAATTCATGGTTTAGTCATTAATTTTGGCGTTCTCTCTAAATATAAAAATGTCCTTGGCCGGAAACCAAACTTGCCACCACCAGTTTGTTAGTAACTGTTTCGCCCTCCGTGTCACGGACTTTCCAGGATAACTTTCTTAATTAGTTCGTTAGTTAAATAACTAGTTAGGCATTGGACTCATAGCCGAAGAAGTATTTTCACTTCTCTTATATTTCAAGTTATGATTTCAGTACAACAATTTTACATAATATTCTATCACGTAAGCACAAATCAATAAACATTTTATATCCGGCTTCGCAGCATATATTCTTTAATTGGGTACCTTTAGTCTTTACCTAATTAGAAATTGATTCAAAAATACGATTTGGTTTTACGATACGGTCATTTGATTCAATTAATGTAGGGTAAACTCATTAACCATTGGCATGGTGTTCGATTGTGCGAAAAAAAGCTATGCGACGCCAAAATTTCATAAAAATATTATTAGTAATATTCGAAACTTGACAATAAAATCCACGGCTAAATGTTCACGGAAAGTCCCACCAATTAACGCCTAAGATTCCTGAGGGGATCGAAGGGCGGCAAAAAAGTAACCCACGATATTTGTTAAAGACCAAGACTTTGTCATGTTGAATAATTTAGATTTACCTTTGATCCCGCGTTCCCGAGGGTAAAGGTAAGCCACATTACTGTATCTGATTTATTCTTTGTGCCCTGTCGTTGGTGTCGGCTTACCTATTTCAATTTATAACATTTTTAAAATTCGTATAAAGTTTTAGTTTGTACGCAGTTTTGGTTATTAAATTAATTTAAAGTTTGTTTTGAGTGTGTAGTTTCTATAAGACTGTGTTTATAAGTGAAATTCTTAGCGGTTTTTAAATACATACTTTAAAGTAGAATAATGTAAAATTAAGCTATTTTACCAGTGCTATTGTTTACACCGTCTTAAGTAAACGATGATATTTATATGATTTTAGCACAGAATCTAGACTTTAAGTAATCGTAAGTATCAATTCTACAACATATAACGCGACTTACAATTTGATTTCTCTCATACTCCAACTCTTTTCTTTTTTAAATTCGTTCTCTCCCTCCTACATCAAGTTTCCCCCTTTAGATTGATCACTTGCGTTCGATTTTATGTAACGCGTAATCGGACCTCTACAAGACTTATATTTGATAATAGATTTCAAGTCACATTACGGAGTCATCAATAACATTCTGAGACGCAAAGAGATCGCACGCAGGATCTAGATTTACTTTAATATTTACCTTTATGCTATCGATAAATTTAGAACGATAGTAAGAATTGTTCACGAACAATATTATTTGGAATCTGTCCAATCTGTTCTCTTTAAAGTTGAGCGAGTTCAATCAATTAGATAAGGTATGAAAATAATAAAACTTATAGTGTTCCCATTTGTTTATCCAGATGATAACTAGGGCAATTATTTCTAACAGGTTGATCTGGATTTCTTAGGCTGGAAATGATTATGTTAATTATTTATTTATATATTTGATAGTATTTGTGCTTAATATGGTGCCTTAGCCAAGATATTTGTTAAGAAATAAACTAGGTACTTGCCCTTATTCTATTCTCTACTTTCAATGGGTACAACGCCGATTACTTGAGTGGAGATTTTCTCATTTTTTACTCTTAAAGTTATGAAATGGAACATGAACGAAACAATATAATCGATAGCATTTCAATTACTACATGGCATATATTTTGCAAACATAAAACTGTTCTCTAACATAGTTTCGGATCAGAAAAAAAGTAAACTTAACTATAGTTCTCGTGAACTTTCGTTTTTCAAATATGTAATGTATAAGACGATGTTTGGTTACAGCATGTAATTAATACGTTATAAATTGTCACATTATTCTTCAACTACCGGTTCGGCCCGGCTTCGCCTATGTACGAGATACTTTTTCTATTCCAGTCCAAATTTGAACCATAATATTATATCAGGCACTAAGTATTCTGTATTTAAACTTAACTCCTGCAAACTGCTTTTCTCATCCCAGGCCGTTATATACCCCTTCTGCCCTGTCTTATTCATGCCGCATGGTAAAAATGCGCATGCAACATATTTTGAAAATTACTTTAATATAGATATAGCAAAGATATTTTAAAACTGGTCTATTTACTAAAAGATTCTATTGAAATCAAATCATGTACAGGCCTTTATTAAATTAAATACTTGTAATGTTAAACGTTAAATCTAAAAGGAATAAAATATCCCCGTTTTTAAACTTTTTCACTACTGATCCGCTCCTATTGGCCATATCGGGATTTATATTTTATGTAGACTTTTTATATAAATGGGCTATTCAACACAAAAAATAATTTTCCTATTCCAACCAGTTCCTATGATTAGAGCGAACAAATAAATAAACTCTTTTATATCTATATTATTATATGAAGCTGAAGAGTTAGTTTGTTACCTCTAATATCAGGAGCTACTGGTTCGAATTGAAAAAATATTTTTGTGTTGGTTACGTCATTTATCGAGGAATGCTAAAGGCTATATATCAATACTCTATGATGTATAGGAGAGTAGCAGTAATGAAAAATCTAACAAATACGATATTTTTTTATGTGTTTTTAATGGTCTGATTGGTGTATATTCTAAATTGATAGTCGGAATTAAATATTTTGCCCGCCATTTTGAAAAGTGTATCTGCACCCGGTGGAGCCGTTATACATAGTATAAATAATTGAAATGATTAATTTTATTACCTTTTTATTTATTCAATTTTAGTAATGCAAATATATTGGGTATTGCCTTTAAACACTACACCACCTAGAACGTATTAATAACCACTGCACGGCATTGCGCTCATCATTTCATTATACAGGTTTTAAGTCCCCTAATATACAGTAATGGGTGGTTACCATAACCTTCGAACTAGCATTATATATAACCTATAAATACCAATTAGTGAAACATGATTCTAAACAATCGAACTCGCTCTTAATAGATTTACAAACAAAGTCTCGCAGCGATATCTATTGCTAGAAATAATTGGAACGTTGATACTTCATAACCGATCGCTACGAAATCCACGTTTCGTGGTAAGCATTTATTACTCCCATTGGCGTTCGGGAGCAATGATCGTGATAAAATCGATGAACTTTGTTCTGGATCTGGCCGTCGAAAACCGCTTCAGTGTTCCCTAATTGAGGGCTTACGTGACGACTCCTCGCCACAGCTGCCCACAACTTCCTCAGCAAAAAGTTCCTGCCCTCAACTTTATCTCAGTTCAAGTTTCGATTTTGCTTCGAGTAAGAGTTGTTTTCATCGATACGGTTAAGAAAACCAATACGGGCCAATATTGTTTTTTGAGGCAGTGATATAAAACAGGCCTCCGCTTCTTTATATATTAAAATAGTTTTTTATGTCCACCCTATTTTTATGATGCTGTTTCGTTTTCATATGAAGAATGGTATTAATAATACCTTATATTATAGATGTGTTTCGCATATTTGACACTATTGGTATGTCAATGGAATATTTATGTATATTTGAAAAGGAGACTTTTTGGGATAATATGGTGTGTGATAAAATTCCTATGGTGTGTAAGTCCGCCAAACCGCACTAGGTCAGCGTGGTGGACTATATGGCCTAACCACTCTCAATCGTTCTGTCGATTGTAGAGGAGGCCCGTGCCCTGCAGTGGGACGAATATGGGCTGATACATACAGATACAGATGGTGTGTGATAGTGAAAACACAGAAAAATACTATTACTATGTGGTATTTTTAAATAGCTTAATGTGATAGCCGATCTTTACCTTGAACTTATTACACTCAACTTGTTTTTTTCCGGCTTTTAATTAAAAGAATAACACTTATCAAAGGAAATAGATATCCTAGTTTGAGTGCTAGATAATAAAATTATTTGGAAAGGTTTGGAAATGTTGTTGTCACGGATAATGTTTGTAAAATGTGGGTTGCTTTTGCAAAACGTTTTAAGTTTAATTTAATTTTATTTGCGTTAGAAATATTATTTAATTATATTTGCGTTAGAAATATTATAGTATTATACATCATATTCCAACGTTACATATAAGATTATACCTACATACCTATTTTTTCTATATAACGCAATTTTTGCGTGGTAAAATCATTGATACAAAATAAACTTTTGTATACCGATATCCACGCTTCAATGCGAAAACGAGGCAGTACCGGTTACGGAGCAACCATCGGCATAAACTGGCCCATAACTAGCGGCCCCTAAGGTATTTCGTTTCGTTATTGTCGTTAAAGTGTGCTATATGATACATTATCCTTTGAATGTATCTTATTAGAAATCTTTTCGCTACACAGTTGGCCTAATATAGTCAAAATAAATCGCTGTTTGTTCGTCAAATCAATCGATATATATGCGGATACGTTTTCAGATTGTAAGGCTCCCATAACAAAGATTTTTGGTCCAAGTTTATGCTATGGAGTATGGATATTGAATTTAAATTTCAAATTTAAGATTGCGCGTAAACAAAAATTCACTTTGGGCATCTCCTGTGGATTCAATTTCCAATTTATGTGGATGGAAATACGAGTACGAATAAACCTGGATCCCGAATTAATTTTACCTAGATTTTAACTATTTTTTGTAGATTTTGCGCCGTTCGAAAACGAAACCGAGTTTCCGAAATTTGTAATTTTTTTATGATTATTTAAATATCGTGTTTGGGTGGTAAGTCCATATTAGTTATTCCAAAAACAGCCTTTGCGTACCATAGCGTCTTTAAAATAAAAGATTTTATACAATTATATTTGGAAATACTATGTATTTACCAGCTAAATATGATGAGGAAAAAAAAAACACAAAAATTGTTGCCTTTTTGCAAAAATATTTGTTGTATTGTGTCTGAAGTCACTAAAACTACCATCCGGCTTCATTTTCGGTAGCAGTCTTGATATATCCTGTATTTACGTATAAACCGAAAGGCAAAAGTCCAAAACGAAATTCATTTGCCAAAAAATATTCCAACAACTTTTTATGCAAATAAGTGAAGGAAAAGGCGTCTTACTTACAATTTGCAATACAATGCCTGAATGTTGGAGATCATTTTTCCTTCTTCGCATAGTAAGCACGGTTTTGGTCCCATAAAAATATATTATTCAATTGGCTATTTTACTGGCTTTCTACTTCAGATCTAAGATGAAGGGATCAAATGTATGAGGGATCAATAGATAGAGGGACGAGTAGTTACGGCACTGTTACCGTTGGTCAATTCCAACTTCCTTTGTATGCGGACTCGGGCCTTTTCTATCATTACTGATTTATTCCGCTCTTTATTCCAACATTCAAAATGGCTGCTCGTCTCAATTGACAATCGTATTTCTCTACACGTATCAAAATAAAGGCTACTTAATTTCTTGACATGTTTGCGGTTGAGCCCTGCCATCTCATATCGGTTTCACGCGGTTAGCAGAGGCTCAAATTAAATTTGAAATTTGAGCTCATAAGTCCCAAATTGTACCGCACAGTTGAGCGAACTTGCCTTGAAGACCAATCAACCGAGGTTGGTTAGCTATTTCGCACATCAACCGGAAAACGTCAATATACCGTTCACAAAATCAATTTTGCCGGCACGTAGAGACCTACGAACATGTTCATTATTTAGATGGTATTGGGGTACCCAGGAAAGGAACGGTAGGGACACAGGGTCAACAGTCCGAGATACTTGGGATAGATACCATGCCGATGAACGAATCAGGCCAGGTAAGAAAGTAATATTTTATTCAAATAAAGCTGTTTCACCCGGCCGGTCCAATTTGTTATTTTGTATTAAATTTATAAACGGAGTGGAATGTTTGATTAGTTTGTGTAGTAAAAGTTCAGTTTACATTTTGAATCAAGAATTCGGTCTGTTACAATGGTACCGGGGGATTAATATTTAAATACGTAACACCTGTTGTTTTGAATTCGTAGAAAACATTTGCTGCGAATAATAAATTATTTCTTTGTCACCGTATATGGGATTTATATCCTATTCAACACATTTCTACAAGAACATAAACTCATATAAATGATAAAGATTTAAAAAGCACGTATTGGTGAGAGTAAGTAAAACATTTAGATGTTATTCTTCTTTCATAGACCTCTTCGATTTTGTTTCGACTTTCGTATTGTCTATAATTATAAACACTATTATTTAATTATGGAAAGTACTAATTGAAAATCATACTATTCTACAGCAAATATTTTTTGTTCACACGAAAAACGTGATATAATAATTCTAAATCAGGGCAAATCTTTGATCAAATTATTTTACCGGTATAGTGAAAAATACATTGTAATTTTGTTTACTGGTATTACCTTTACTATATTCGTTAAATGGAGCAAATGATAACAGACGCCTACGCGCTAAATTACTTTCAGGTCGTTGACCACTATCACGAATTTTGTTGTGGAAAATGTGATTCCTGTACATTCAGATGCTGTTTCGTCAACCGAGCAATAGATCATTTGCACTGTGTTCAGTATACAGGGTATATCAAGACTGCTACCGAAAACGAAGCCGGGTGGTAGTCTAAGCGACTTCAGACACAATGCAACAGAAAAAGTTGCAAAAAAAAGCGACAATTTTTTTTTGTTATTTTTTTCCTATGGCCTATATTTGGGTGGTAAATACATTTTTTCCTAAAATAATAGTGTATACCCTTTTATTTATAAATACTCTAAGGTATAAAAGAGTTTAAATTATTATTTTAGCAAAAACTATGGATTTACCACCCAAAAATGACGATATTTAAAAAATCATAAAAATTAATTGTCGCGTTTCTATGCGAAATTTTTAATTGCATTGTGTTTGTAGCCACTAAAACTACCACCCGGCTTCGTTTTCGGTAGCAGTCTTGAGATACCCGGTATGGTTATTTAAAAATTGTTGTCGATCATGGTTTACTATAATAAACTATAAGCATTGTCTTTATATACCGAGTGTATCCAGAATGCAATTGAAAAGAAGCCAGAAGGTAGCTTTATTGAGTACTGACATAATGCAACTAATAATTTCCCAAAAAAAATGCAACGTTGTTTTGCAATTTTTAAAAATCATTGTGTTTGGGTGTCAATAATTCATAGTTTTGATAAAATATACATTAAAGCCCTTGCGGTTTTAAAAATGAAAGTAATGTACACCACATTATTATGAACATTTACGTATTTACCACCCGAACACGACGATATGTAAAAAAATAACATTTTTTGGCATATTTTAGTTCCACTGTGTCTGAAGTCACTAAAACTACCATCTAGCCTCATTTTAAGTCGCAATCTAGGTATATCCAGTATTAAAATGTTTAACGTTAATATTCAAGTATAGTTTCAAAATCAGGGCAAACAGTCCTAATTTTTGAAGATGTATGTATATAAATTAGAGCTTGCGTTATTGGCGGAGGAAAACATTGTTTCAAATATGCAATCTACGAGTTTAATTCCTTTAATTTCTTTTTGGAAATTTCGCGGTGAAGTAAAAAAGGCAACTGACCACCTCTTGTATGTATGAAATACTTTACTGGTGGTAGGTCTCTAATATGTGAGAGGCCATCTGGGTAGGTACCACCGCAATGTCTATTTCTCCCGTGAAACAACACTGCGTAAGTGCACTGTTGTGTTTCGGATTGAAGGACATTGTAGCCAGAGCAACTACTGGACATATTGAGACTTAACATCTTATGTCTCAGGATGGCGAGCGCAGTGGAATGTTGCTACTGTTTATGAGCCGTCGTATCGCTTACCATCAGGCGAACGGCATGCTCAGCTCGCCATTCAATGCAATAAAATGTAGAACATTAAATACATATTAAATATTATACAAGCATTTTTTTAAGCTAACACTTTTTTCGAAATTTACGAATATTATTTATTCTCCTTCAAAAGAATTAATGATGTATCAACTACTTACAAATATAGAGAGTTTATATATGAAATAAAACATAGTTTGTTCATTAATAAAGTGGCGAATAGCAGATATTGATCCTTTATATTTCACTGAAAAAAGGCAAAGCGCGACTGAAGGAAAGTTGCGCAGTGAAAGTTTTTTAATCAAAGCCGATGAAAAATATACGTAACTAAGGGCGTCGGACGTCCTGCATACCTACGGCGGTGTTAGTAGTCGAGATGAACTCTTTACCCTATGAGGAGGGTGCATTATACCCAGACAGATTGTACCTACGTTATTTACTTTTTTACATTTTAAAATTAGAGCTAATGCTGTGAATAGAGCGTGTTTTATGGGATCCGTATCTAATTTGTTTGATCTGTAACTATTGCCATATAGTTATCAGTAACTTTTGCTATATAAAAATCCATTATCAGAAGCTATATTGGTGTTTTGCAGGTCTTTCTGTGACTGAGATTGATTAGAGAAATATATTTGAACAAAACTATTGTAGCACAAAAGCTCTTTTTAATCACCACACGCAAACGATTTTTGGAATACAATATAAAACGGTATTTTTTTTACAGGCGGGCGATACTATCAAACCCGGACGTCATCGGCCATACACCTCTGATGGCATTATTCGAAAACGATTTCTGGGGGACGCCGCTCACAGACCCCGGCTCTCACGGCTCGTACCGACCGCTGTGCGTCGCTACATATCGACTTAACTACATACTCAGCGGATTCAGGCCATGGAGCTACCATTTTCTCAACGTAATATTCCATTGCACGGCGACAGCACTAGTTGTAGTCACAGCGCGCCGGCTATTACCCTCTTATTGTAAGAGAGTGGGTACCGTAGTGGCCGGCTTTACGTTTGCGGCACACCCTATCCACACAGAGGCTGTGGCTGGGGTAGTCGGGCGAGCGGACGTAGTCGCTTGCAACCTATTCCTCTTAAGCTTTCTCGTGTACTGCGAACATGTACGACTGCGCGAAGAGCAACACAAGATACAGTGTCGACTCACGACCAAAGATCAAGTGGAACATCGAGACATGTCTCACGACCAGTCGTACCGACTCAGCTGCCATGGACTGATGCAACACATCATGATGAACTTCCGCAGGTTGTTGAAAGCGGGCAAGGCCGGACCCATGAAAATGTTAGACGCTTGTGAAGTTAACGGTACTGTGCGAGTTAAGTGTCAGTACAGTGATAGTGCCAGTGGAGATATGTGCGAACTCTTGCAGTGGTTCACCTTAGGAGGGACACTTTTGTTCGCTGCAGCCGCCACTTTGTGCAAAGAGCCGGCTATAATGGTTCTGCCTCTCTGCATATTCTATGACTTTTTGAGAGGCACTCATCACGAGGAATCTTACTTTAAGGTAAGAAATAATTATTTTTCTCATTTTTCTTTGGTAATGATTTTACATTTTTCATTTGAGTTATATTTTAACATTACTTTAATGTTCCATTTAAACATTCTGTTTACGTAAAATTCTTTTGAAATGTTATTTAAGACTTTTGACAAGCTATTTGTGTGTCTCTTAAATGGGAATCTCTGTAACTCATTACTGGCATTTTAATTTACAACTCTTCAACCTTGTTATATTTTTTTTAAAATCTTAATTTATATGTTTATTAGCTTTGTTTAAATTTTGGTAAAATACTTTACGTTGTCCCTAATATATTATTTTAGAAATACTTGCAAACACGCCTAAACAGACAGGAGTGTTTAAATTAATTTTAAACTCACATCAAACAATTTTAACATGTGTAAAGCGGAAATAAACAAGACATTTCCCGATAATTTCGCATCTGTACACACTCGTAGCATACAAAAGGATGGGAGGGGTATCGTTTAACGTACTCAGTCCAAAGTGGCCTGTTTTATACTGCGCCCTAATTAATTCCAATTTCGAACGCGGGCGGCCATGACAGCGACATTGCGGGTCCGTCCAGCTCAGAGGTTCATTATGGGCAAACTGAATAGAAAAGAGAAAGTTACTCACTGTCCTTAGATCTATTGATGTCGGAGTGCACGGGATAAGTTTCTTTATAGACAATGAGTGTGGTGCTGGAAATATTTCGGTTTTTGTCCTTAGTTCTGTGTGTGATGGGTTCGTCGGATGCATTGACTACCGTAATGGAAGTGTCGAGTATAACCCTGCAACGCTTCATAAAATTTTCAATATATTAGGGATTCGTAGTTACTTATTCCTTGATTCAATGAAGGAATATATTGAGAGGAGATATGTAAAAATGGAACTCTCTTAAGTATATTTCTATCCACATTAGAGCAACGTTGATGAGTTAAATTAAACCACTCTAGGTCAATACAATCCTTAAAGTTATTGCAAAAAAACCGATGCGCTTTCCAACGACGACTCTATACACAACTTGTCAGGTCCTCTCTGTTAGGCAGCTGTATATCCACCAAACTATCTTGCATAAACATAGACACCTATTCTATGACCAGAAAATATATATTGCCAAACGTCGTTCTGATATTATATTTAAAATAAAACATCGCAGAACATCTTTAGCAAGTCGTCATTTTACACATATAAGCTCCAAATTATACAACACAATAAACCGGGCGATAAATATATATCCTTTAACGAAACATCAACTAAACACTCGTCTGGCTTCCTGGCTGAAAACCCTGAGCTACGATGAGACAGAGCAACTTGTAGATTTATAACGTTAAACTTAACACACAACCATAACAGACACTACTCTCACTTACACATAGGTACTTAAAATCACACACAAGCACGCACGCACGCATGCACGCACGCACGCACGCACGCACGCAAGCACACACACACACACACAAACACACACACACACACACACACACACACACACACACACACACACACACACACAATACATCTATTTACTAATGTATAAGTAGTTTTTATTTCTCTTTTAATTTTTTCCTACTATATTCATATTTTTGTCTTTGTATTGTGTATGGAACCAATTATTCAGTATGGAGATGGGCGTTGGTAGATGCACCGCAGTTATTAAAAACTTTTGCTTCTATCACCGTTACTTCTAAATAATTTGTATGTGTTTCTTGTTCCAAATAAACTTTATTATTATTATTATTATTAAAATTACTTGGTTCGTATTAATTTGTTAACGATACAATGAGGTATAACTAGGCTGGATATAATTAAATTATATTCTGATTAATTATTGTTATCGAGATCTAGTGCTGAGTTCGATAAAATCATAACGATATTGAACTATTTTCGTTATTAATTAATCCGTTTATCCTTTGACATGTATAATTCCTGTTACGTAAACTACGTAATCATAATTGTTTAAAGTACTTCCTTTTTATTACAGCTTTATTGCTATTTAAAGTAAATGTTTTTTGTCTGTCTTTTCTATTGAAATATATTTTGGTCAATCGCAATTTCTAGTCTGCGGAAAACACCCAGACATCTTCTCAACTATCGCTTTGAGGTCGGTTTATGATTTCGACTTAATCCCATTGTTAAAGAGTTTCTAAAGCGTTCTAATACATTTAGAAAAACACCAAATACCTTGCCCGGACAACAGATTGCTTGCGAAGTCGCTTTATTATTTTTTGCTAAGAATTGTTGGATAAGCAAAGCGGTATGCCGGTGCGCTGCCCCGATAGTAAATCCAGGAATTGTTGATGTAACATTCACCTCGTTTTTCCACGAAATATTTTTTATTGTCATGAGAAAGTGTTAAAATTTGATTGTCCAGAGAAGACTTTAATTTTAAGTTAGCGCTTGTATTTTTTCTTTCTCTCTCTTCAGTCACAGGAAGTCCACTGCTGAACATAGGCCTCCCCCAAGTATCTCCACATCGACCTGTTGGAAGCGGGCTGCGTTCAGCGACTTCCTGCAACCTTAAATAAGTTGGTTTCTGCTTTTTTGGTTGCCTTGCACTATGACAAAGTGATTACAGTGCATTCTTACTGTATGTACAGAGCAAATATATTAATCAGCAGTAAGAGTCGGTCGATGCAGTTATAAGGTGCTATTTGAAACCGAATACAAAGGCTAAACTCCACACAGTATATATATATACTTGCATGCGTGAATATGGGCTTTAACAGCTATGTGCCAACAGATCGATAATATTACTGTCTCACCACAACATAAAACTATAATATATTAGTTAACATATTAGTTTTTCTCTCAACCACTCTCAATCGTACTTTCGTTTGTAGAGGAGGCCCGTGCCCTGCAGTGGGACGCCTATGGGCTGATTTAGATATTTTTTCTGCCAGTTTCGTTTGGTTGATGTGATTTTTAGATACCAAACAATATATTTTAAACCTATTTTATGTTTTTCTTTACATTAATAAATAGGGCTCATATAAAGAGTAGCTTTTAACTTTTATATCTTTTGGTGTTAGTGTTTTATATAATTCAATTGGTTTAATTGAATTTTACTTCATCTATCGGATCGCCATATTATACTAAAACCCAGTGTCTTAATAAAATAAAAGTACTTTTTCATATAAGTTAAAACATTTTGGACCTTCCCTGCCCTACGTTCTGCAAATTAAAACTGTATGTAGAACGCAGTAATAAAGCCAACGGCATATCTGTTATTTGCAACGCTCCACTACTCTTCATTCCATTTCAAGGCGGATTTCAGCGAAGTTTGATCAAAGTAACAAAATACTGCAGAATACATTGAAATGTGCCTTGCTCAATCGCACGCCAAACACAAATTAACCGCCCTAGCTATTCGAAAATTTTCACATGTTACTGTTAGAAGCGTATGCACAAAAGAACAGACTTATCTAGATACAACAGATACGAGCAATTTCAAGATCCTCGTTCGTTTCCGATCTTACTTTGTGTATTCTCAAAGGTAAATTTGTTCAACTAGAGCTGGATTATGCTATTTGCACTGTTATTATAACTTCATACATAAACTCAAGCCTTTTCCCAAAAGGGGTTGGCAGAGGGGCACGTACTGGTGATGTCTTATATGTGAGAGGCCATTATTTTATTTTTTTATTCTGTCCCGGCATAGTGGCCGCATTGCGCCTGATGCTGAGCGAAAATGCCGCCCAGACAGAGTATCCATTGGCATCGGACGGCAGTCCCATGCCAATAGATACAATTATGCCGGCCTGCTAAGATGCCTCTTCACACTACGGCGGAAGAACCCAGGATTATAGGAAGGAGGGAACACGTGAGACGGCAAACAATTCTACAGACTGACGGTGCGGCACAAAAAATAATTTGAGAACCGTTTGGTTCGCGCCGGGTTGGTGTGGACCGTCAAGCTATGGCTTCACAAGCCAGCACGCGTGGTTCTGGTTAGGAATGGAGAGGAGGGGATCGGGTTGAACAATTCTTCAGAGCATTCACCGTGATACATGCGGTAGAACACGCTTAGAGAGGCGACTTCCCTCCGGAGTTGTAGCGACTCTAAGTTGCTCGTAATGTCTGCATCATTCACAATGCGGATGGCCCGCCGCTGCAATCCATCCAAGGTATCGAGCAGGTACTGGGACATGCTCGTTCGCCATTCAGTGCAATAATAACACACAAACTTTACTCATGTCTTCAAAATAGTTTACAAATTCCCTAGACCTATGTATAGAGGTAAATTATTACTGCTGATGCAGCACTTCATTTAATTACATTTTATTGTATACTAGCTGTACCCGCGACTTCGTCCGCGTGGAATTGAACAAAAACTTTATTTTTCTCAAATAAAAGAATTTTTCTAAAATAATTGTAGCCTAAGTTACTCCTTATTATATCAGATACCTGACAATAAAAGTCCCGTCAAAATCGGTCCAGCCATTTCAGAGATTAGCCGGAACAAACAGACAGACAGACAAAAAAAAATCTAAGGTCATTTTTTTATACTGTGTCCCACTGCTGGGCAAAGGCCTCCCCTTTATCATTCCACTTGACCCTGTCCTCTGCGAGCTCTTGCCATTTTGGCTCGAATGCATCCAACTCGTCTTTCCACCGCATCTTTGGTCTTCCGCGTTTTCTTCGGCCATTCTCAGGAATCCAGCTTGTAGCCAGTTTGGCCCAACGGTTTGGATGCATTCGAATCACATGTCCCGCCCAGTTCCACTTAAGTGAAGCCGCCTTGCGCCCGACATCTACAATGCGGGTTTTCGAGCGCAGTTCAGTGTTTCGGATGCGATCGGTCAGCCTAACACCGAGAATACTCCGCTCTATTGCTCGCTGGCAAACTTTGAGTTTGAGCTTCTGAGACGCAGTCAATGACCAAGTCTGGGCGCCATAGGTTAGGACGGGCAAAATGCACACGTCGACGAGTTTGCGTTTGAGAGAGAGCGGGAGGTCACCTCTTAGATACTCTTTTAAGGACCAGTAGCTCTTCCAAGAATTTTCGACTCGTCTGGAAATTTCCCAGTCTTGTCTATTCCTGAAAGAAACCATCTGGCCCAAGTAAATGTATTCGTCGACGTAGTGTATTGTTTGCCCTTCTACCGCCTCTGCAGGTGTTATGCTGTTGGTCATTAACTTTGTCTTTGTCCCATTCATCTGAAGCCCAACTTCGAGGCTTGCCCGGCTCAGATCTTCGAGCATTGTGCGTATGTCAGTTGGATTACTGGCGAAAAGAAGTATATCGTCGGCGAACCGAAGATTGGTCAATCTTCTACCACCAACGACTATACCCTTCTCAGTCCAAGGAGTCGCTAAGGTCTGAAAGATTTCCTCTAAAGTGCTGGTGAAAAGTCTGGGGGATAGTGGGTCTCCCTGCTTTACTCCTCTTTGTATTTGAAACGGATGTCCAGGTTCATAAATATTGATAGTGGCTGTGCTGGTTTGGTATATTATTTTAAGGAGCTGTATATACGTATCGTTTATTTTATTATCGATATGTAGTAGGACATTTTTTTTATTTTCACTTTACAAACAGACACTTCAACTTTATTTATATGTATAGATTCTCCATTTGAATAATACAGTACGCAGGCGTAGTGTAAGCGATTGTACGAATTTCATAGTTACAAAATTAATGCGTGACACTCGAAGTTTTTATTACGAGGGTTAACCTTTTCGATATAGATTAGGAAAGAGTTTCCATCATTTATTATTGTTAAAAGTTAGGAAGCTTTATCCGTGGTCTGTTCATCTACTTTAGTCGTAACCGTTACAACTCCGCCAAGTGCGGTCAAATCAGCTTTTGAATATTCATCGAGTGTAAAATGTTATTCTAAATACCCTAAAATGTTTTCCCTGATAACATAGAAACGGTCACTGGACTACTTTTTGCATTCGTAATTTATACATGGTAGGCATGTGAAATCTAGCTCTATTTTGCTGTACCTATGTGGTTCATACAAAGACCTCATTTAACGAGTTTGTTCAACTTCATGAAAGCAGGAGGTTATCAATTCACCTGTTTTTTATTTATTTATATCTTTATTGTAGACACATTTACATATACACCAAAATAAATACAATTGATTGTAGCTATATTTAAAGTAAATGCAATCTGCGGCCTTATTGCACTAGGCAATTTCTTACAGGCAATCTTTGGATGGAGTTAAGAGAAACGAAAGAGAAAGGGTAGTCATTCGTGTATAGTGACAAAAATGTACACGTTTAGTATTTTCACGTGTATGTTATTTATTATTATGGTCAGTTTTGAAGATTTTTTAAATACTTATTTTTGATTGAACACAATGTTAAACTATTAAATAGCAATATTCGATTCACAAACCAAACAGGAACTCATTCATAAACAGTTTAGCAGATAACTATAGTCCCGTCATTGAAATTATCTTGAACTCAATTGATTCCCTTTCTCTCTAATGTAGCGTCACGGGTGCACGGTTACGAATCCTCTGGGATATATTCATGTGAATAGGACGTGGCAAACATTGATGGCTTGACCTGGCCGATACTACGATAATATACCTCGCATTATGTTGAAGTAAATAAATACTTGACAATAAATCAGCGATATTACCAGTCGTGATAATGAAAGTGATAGTTTTACAGTAGCCCGACATACGCATATATGTTTACAGTAGAAGAGTTATTTGCGTAAACAAATATATGTTTGAAGGCGCAGTACCCGGGGTGTTTACCATACAATAATATTTTACTACTATCGTTTTCGTAAGTTTATGCGAGCTCATGCAATAAAGTGATAAAACAGTTAGTCGGCACAGCGTTACCCAACTGACTCAGATATATCGCGAACAAATAAAACAACCATTAAAACAAGAAACTTGCCGAATGTTTTGTTTAATAATATCATAGTTCTTATAACTGCCGTGGATATGCCTTTTTTCATTGCTTACGTCATCAGTCTGAATCGTGTATAAATGGTTAATCATAACGTCCAAAACGGTGAGGCTTTTTTATAGTTAATTTAATTAAAGACTGCCAACTAACTGTACAAAGGTTCAAGTGTTTATCTACCAAATTAAAGCTTAAAAAATTAATAGGCTAGTAATATTCATGATATCGTTTCCCTGGAAAAATTAACGGTACGCTTAGCCAAATGAATATCGATTCAACGCCGTGCCCTCGGCTCATTTACCCTGCATAAAATTAGTATCTGAACCTTTTCACGGACACGGAGCAATATTTCTCTCATTTGGAGGACTCGAGCAATTTTCTGTAGCTCTCAACATTAAATTAACATTTGGGCTTTTTCTTGTGTCGACCGGACTGCGTTCTTTGCAATCCCTAGCTCAGTATATTTCGGCGGTCGCGTAATTTGTGGCTCGTAAATGTTCTCAAATTGGTCATCCCTTTGGTTGAGGTGAATTTATTGCCTCCTCGGTCGGCCTGTCGAAAGGGGAATTAATAAGTCCCCTCTAATGGTGAAACGTACCCTTACCATCAATTTGAATGCCAATGCCCCAAGATTGGCGCGGACCACCGAAACGAGTCTGGACATGAAATATCACACTTATAAATTCTTATTCATTTTACGCACCCAATAAATTCGATTCTCCATGATTGCCTCATTTTATTATCATAGACAGTGGATATTGAAATATGGATAGAATAAAATATTGAATAAAAAGATGAAATCGTATTATGTGCGCGTATTATATATGGATTTTAGAATGTTTCTATCGTTATTGTATTTCAAGTAGGCTTTGGAAAATGGCCGTGGCTTATAACTTTCTTTCTGTGTAATAATGCATTATGCTGGTGTATGTACGTTGATCGTGGATATGGTTTTTGTATTATTTACTATGTTGTGGTTTTTGTGGCGGTTTACGTGAGTGGTGCTGGCCTCAGCAGCGATAATGAGTAAATAATGATCATTATTATGAGTGTAGGTATTGAAACGCCGTAATCTTTTTTTCGTTTGTGAGCACACGTTTTATTGATTTGTTATTCGAAAGCAATTACGTTACAGTTATTTAGCTAACTCGATTTGGGTGACTCATAAGTCGATAAAAGTCCAAATGAAATATTTAAAAGGGGGAATACCTAATTTCCTAACGTTGATGGACGGAAAATTTAATGTAGACACGTTAACTAACAATAATGAAATCGGTGCTATTTCTCTTGTTTCTGTTTCCTTTAAAAGACAAAATGTAGTTTTTTTCATGGTAATGGAAATGTTCAACACCTGAGCCCAAACGAGGTTTTTCTCATACTATTTTTAATTTCTCAACAGTTTTTGCTCACCCATATGTAGTGTTGTTAACTTGAGACCTTAATCCGTCGCTGTCCCCATGAGCTACGGCCCTAGTAAAGTCACAATATTCACGTAA
Source organism: Hyles vespertilio (assembly GCA_009982885.2). Classification (NCBI taxonomy): domain Eukaryota; kingdom Metazoa; phylum Arthropoda; class Insecta; order Lepidoptera; family Sphingidae; genus Hyles; species Hyles vespertilio. The sequence continues at coordinate 11,621,413 of CM042815.1, read as the reverse complement.
AGCAATAAACAAGCCAGGTTGTAAATAACATTGCTTGAACGCCTCCTTGTCTTGGGAGAAGAATAATGGTATTTTCTATTTCGTTAGGTTGTGTGTAGGTATGTCCGGTCGGATGGGTGCCAGCTGCGGCGCTCACTCGCGTCGGGCCAGTGTCCTTGTGATCTAAAACTATACAGTACGTGTCTAGAAGCGACTGAACATGGTTTAAATTGAAAAATAATGCGATACTACGAGGTAGTAATAGTTCAGTCAATATGTAAGGGATAATTAATTGCCCTCCGAATAAAGACCTACTCTTATTTAACATAATGGATCGTTAGGGGGACATGTCAAGAGGTCACAGAAAAATTAAAAAGGTCGCGCTGTTTGCTGATTTTGAGAAATTAAAAGATAAATTAAAAAAATTTGAAATGCTTTTTTCTTGGAAACTATTGGTTTTAGGAAAAAGTTTTTTAAATAAAAAAAGTTGAGGGCATTGCATACTACATTTTTTGTCATTGGAGTGACGTCATCCGACTTGAAATAATGTGATGCAAAACATAGATAAATTCACCTACGTTCAAATTTTTGCTGAACAAAAGTTCAAATTTTTTTTTTTTTATTGCCTTGTAGGCAGACGAGCTAGCGGCCCGCCTGATGGTAAGCAGCTACCGCTGCTCATGGACCTCCGTAGTGCCAGGGGGCCAGCACAACAAAGTCGCTGCCTACCTCGAGGAAAGTACTCTCCTTAAACCTCGTTTGAAGAAGGACAGGTCATAGCGCTGAGGAAACACCGATGCAGGGAGTTCATTCCAGAGCTTGCACGTACGTGGTAGAAAAGAACGCTGGAAACGTACCGTTCGGGAACGGTACGCCTCCAGGTGGTGGGAATGAACTCTACTGCGGAAACGTGTGGTGCGATGGTACATAGGCGACGGTGGTACCAACTCAAACAACTCCTCGGAGCACTCCCCATGGAACAAACGATAGAACACACAGAGAGATCCGAAGTCTCTCCGCAGTCCTAACGGTTCCAATTTGTCCGTGAGATCGGGATCATTGACTATTCGACAAGCTCGTCGCTGCAAGGAGTCAAGTGGGTCGAGCTGGTATTTTGGGGCACCTGCCCAGAGGTGGGAGCAGTACTCCACGTGGGGCCGGATTTGCGCTTTGTAAAGCGTCAATCTATGACCCGACGTAAAGTACCGCTTGGCTCTGTTCAGGATTCCCAACTTCTTGCTCGCCAGTTTGGCTTTGTCCTCCAAATGACTCCTAAACTCTACCTTGCTTGAGATTTCGATGCCAAGGATTCCAATACTCTCGGATCCTTGGAGAGTAACTCCTTGGAATTGCGGCGCCATGACAAAGGGGTCCTTCTTCGCAGTGAACACGCAAACTTGTGTCTTCGAAGGGTTAAATTGAACTAGGTTCAATTCACCCCATTCGGAGGCCCGCCCCAGAGAGCTCTCGACTTCAGACACAAGTTGACTCCGTCTTTCCATAATGGAATCCCGAGAGTGGCTCCGTTGGCCGATGTACCGCGCGTCACTCGTACTATCATCTGCATAACAATGCATGCTATCAATGGACAACATGTCATTGATATGCAGGATAAAGAGTGTCGGCGATAGCACCGATCCTTGTGGAACACCAGCATTAATGGTCATGGTCTCGGAGCAACAGCCGTCCACTACGACTCTTATGCTCCGACCATCCAAAAAGCTGGCGATCCATTTGCAGAGCCCCTCAGGAATTCCATACGCAGGTAGCTTCGCCAGGAGGGCGCGATGCCACACTCGGTCGAACGCCTTCGCAATGTCAAGGCCGACCGCAATCGCCTCACCCCCACTCTCCAAAGCCTCCGCCCAACGGTGCGTGAGGTACACAAGAAGATCACCAGCCGAGCGACCGTGACGGAAACCGTACTGGCGGTCACTAATTAACTGGCGATCCTCAAGATACCTCAGGAGCTGAGTGTTTATAACTCGCTCCAAGACCTTGGAGAGTAGGGATGTGACAGCAATCGGCCTGTAACTCGAAGGGTCCGAACGGTCACCCTTTTTGGGGACAGGGTGTACATTGGCGACCTTCCACGAAGCTGGAACCCGGTTGGCTTTATAGGAAAGACGGTAAAGGACGGGTGTCAACTCAGGGGCGCACGTTTTAAGAACCACTGCGGGGATACCATCTGGCCCACTCGACTTATGGACGTCTAGAAGCCTGAGCTCCCGTCTGACAGCACGCTGGGTGATTTTTACGTCAGACAGGAGGCTCCCACAACGCGGGATGTTCGGCGGTGTGGCGCCCCCGTCATCCAAAGTCGAGTTCGAGGCAAAGAATTGGGCCAAGAGATCGGCCTTCTCCTTTGCACTGTGGGCCAAACTGTTATCGGGCTTACGCAGTGGTGGGAGACTGGACAGGCAGAAATTACCCTCCACAGCCTTGGCGAGCGACCAAAAAGCACGACTCCCAGAGGGATAGCTCTGGAGTCGCTCGCCAATTCTGCGGATGTGCTCCGCCTTGGCCTTAGCTAAGGCTCTCTTGTTGGATCTAGAGGCGGCGTTGAATCTCCGTTTCTCCTCCTTTGAGTTTGTATCCCGACGCCTTCTTCAAATTTTTTGATAACAAAATCAGAAAACAATTACTGCTATTTCATTTGAATTAAAAAAAAGATAAAAACTGAATGGCATGAGTACTGTGCAACGGCACGGTACATAATGTACAATTTGTACACTTCGACAAGTTCCAGCACGAAAATGGTAAGATTTATAAAAATGTTGTTCAAATAAAAGTTGTAGCTAATTTTGTGACGAACAACTTTCTAATTTATATTATTATAATAAATCATTTTTTCCTATCAAAATAGTGTTGGAACACTTTTTTGATCTTTTAGCGCCCTCTACTTTTTGTATTTCAAGTCGAATGACGTCACTCCAATGACAAAAAAATTAGTTCGCAATGCCCTCTACATTTTTATTAAAAAACTTTTTCCTAAAACCAATAGTTTCCAAGAAAAAAACGTTTTAAAATTGTTTTTTATTCATTTTTTGAATTTCTCTAAATCAGCAAACAGCGCGACCTTTTTAATTTTTCTGTGACCTCTTGACATGCCCTCCTAACGATTCATTATGTTAAATAAGGGTAGGCCTTTAGCAATTTACATATTGACTGAACTATAATTGGATTGTAGAGTTCTTATTTTGAATTTGTCAATATGTTATTGAAATGAAGATTAGGATCGATTGTAATGTGTTATTTGAGTGGTCAATGTCTAGTCATGGACTGCTATGTGATGATGATTAAGTTTTTAATAAATAGACTTAACAGTCACATACATATTCCTGACCCCACAGATCGAGTCTTGTGTCGTGGGTATCAGAAACTACGGGAGTCTTTTCAGTATCACAAACACCAAGGACAGAAATAAATAACTATGGATTACACAAATATTTGTCTCGCTCGGGAATCGCACCCGCGTGCTCCTGTTTCACAGCCGGCGTCTAACCAAATGCGCCACTGAGTCTGTGAAGTTAGATGTGAGGTTTAGCAAGTCTTATAATTATGTCATAGCGGAAGTAATAGAGTTAAGTAATTATTCATACACAGTGATGATAAGGGTCTTATTAAATCTATTATGAATGATTGATTGGAATATGTACAAGGTTATTTGAAATAAGTTTAAGAATCAGTTATAACTATCTGGTATATTTAATGATTCTTTAATTTTTCAATTATCGAATTAATGTCATCTGTCAACTATATTGTAATCTCACTCAATAAGCAAAAAAATATTGTATAATATTTTATTTAGTAGTTTTGTTCTAGATGGTAAGAGTTTGTCAAATGTTTAATTTTCGAAGTTTTAACGAGGGTATAATAAATTCAACTTTAGATAGTTCGCAAAGTACCACTTCCTATTCGAAATGTACAAATTAAAACACAAAGTTTGTATGTATGATAAAATTTTAAGTAGCATTTCAAAAGTTGAGTTATTATGCACGCTGCAAGTGGATGCGAGAAATAATGACATTCGTGGAAAGTTTGTTACATCGTTGTGCCAATTGCAATTACTGAAAACTGGAATGTAATCAGCGTTAGGTAGAGCCGTTTTTCATTATTATGACACCATCTATCATGCCTGGTTGGGAGTTGAACTTATATATTTATTGTCCGACGTTATCTTTTATGTTAATGAAAGTAAGTAATTAAAAATAGCAATTTCACTAAAAGGCCGAATACATTTCGGCACACAGGTATAATTTGCATAATAATTTCTGTATTAATATGTTATTTCAATATAATTTGCAAAATAATTATCTGATACCTTAATGCAGGTGGTGGGAAATTGATTCGAATGACTGAAATATGTCATTGTGATCGACGCAAGTGTGTTAAACTAGTTTCGACTATGCTGCCATAATTGCTTGTCATGTGATGTATTGATGTTTATTCACCACGCAATTTAACAGTGAAGGAATTTAGCGATTTAAAAAATATATGGTATGTAAAGTCGGTCAACTCGCACCAGGCCAGTGTGGTGGACTATATGGCCTAAACCCTCTCAATCGTACTTTCGAATGTACAGGAGGTCCGTGTCCTGCACTGGAACGTATATGGGTTGATACAGATAATGTGCTTCGTACACACTGTGTCGTATAAAAAATACGGTCGATTTTTGCGCGTCAGTCTCTTCCATTTTCCGACATCCCGTCGGCCCTAAATCAAAGAGTCGTGAAGTCCCCTCACACTTCCATATTTTCGCACGCCTAAAACGTCGTATAATGGCTATTGACCAAATTTATCGACTTTCGCGTCATATTCCCATCTTTATGAGGCGGATGGGAGCCTGAAATTGGTTCCCTAAACATATGTATGGCTTTGGTTATTCTTATTATAATAATTGTGCTGTTTGGATGTAAATGCGATGTGTTTTATTAGTCAAGTGAAAGGGAAATTTCGCATTTCTCTACATTGTTATATTCAGAATCGCCGACACGTTAACAGTATCAATGTGTTTTTTACATATGTCACACTTGCGCTTCTTAAAATATCTGGAGAAAATGTCAAAACCATTCAGTAGCGGTTTGCATTTTATAAATTAGTTATTTTTTACCATTTAAAATGGTATTTGTTGTTTGCAGAACTTTCTCAATTAAACATAGATTGTACCAAAACCCTCTATTTTTCAGTGGAACATAGTATATAGGCAAGATTATTTTTTAGTGATTTTACCATTGTACATTTAATATTTCTGTGTTTGCCAGTTTTGGTATAAAACTTTGTGTTTTCAGTATTTAAATCAAATTATGAGTCCAGGCCCAAAAGTGGGCATTTTTGTTTACACAAATGCTTTAGAATTTAGTATTTCACCGGTTTTATTATGTTGTGTAGTTTAACAAATAAATTGTTTGCGTTGAATGTAGGTTGAAAACATAGTGAGTTCCACGCTCAACCGAGGTTTTTATTTAGGAAATAAAGCTTTTGTTTTTCTCTGCTTTATTATAGAGATGCGCGTATATTTAAGCACATGAATGGTGTGGAAAAAATACTAAAATACTGACCTGCACAGCCCGGGCTGTTGTTTTAAACGCTTCCATAATGTTCGACTAAAACCTGCAAGGCTTTAATAGGTACCATATGTTAGAATTTTATTATAAATATTTTTACTGAAATACAGGAATTTATAGATAGGCTAACATGTTAGCCGGGTTATGGAAAACCTCGTTTATGTCCCTGGAGAATGTCCGACCTTGTTCACTGATCAAACTATTGACCACGCCTAAATACATCACTCAGTAAAATTTATTCAATGATATTACAATACCACAAAGTAAAGTACAGAAAAGCATATTTACATCTCCTTTACAACGAACACATTGTTTAAGCAACCCTCTGAGTGCCATGAAAAGGGTCAGTCACGAATGCTTATTTGTATTGAGAAAGCACGTTACAAATCAAACAAACTCAACCCTGTTCATAAAATACGAACGCCACAAAACACCTTAATGCGGGGGACAATTGTTCCCTCACGTGTGTGCCCATTCAAAAGCGTGGAGAAACTGTGAACCATCACAAAAGAACGGAAACGAGCAGCCGAGAAACACTGTCATTAATATACGCCCTGCCTCTGTGTTGTACATAAAACGCCGCGTACTTAGCGGATTTTATTTTTATTCATAACATCCGTTCAGAGATTACTACGCTCCTATTGACCTCCTTTGTGAAATATATTGGTATAAGGATTGTGTGGTTTGCGGATTTTAGAAATATTACTCTGTTATACTAGTGGACCGACCCGGCTTTGGTTCAGTTTAAGAGCGTATACACCTTGCGCGCAAAGTCAACTATAGGTATTTCTTCGTTAATTTCACGCACACATAAGCGACCAAAGCTGTGTGCGTAGAGCTGCCGCGTCGGCTCGCTATACAATCGGCTCAAACAACTTTGATCCGTGCGATTCAAATATTCAATTGAAATGTAACTGTAATATAATATCATAAAAATATTTTATTTGCATTATAAGTAGACAAATATTACTGTGCAAGCAAAGAATAATAAAATTTTTGGATACTAATCATATTTTCGTTATTAGTACATTGTTAAGTTGCATTCAAATCAGTGTTCAATCAGTAGACACTACGGACGTTTTATTAATCATTTCGTGTTCGAACACATAAATAGTGTTAGGAGCCTTACAACCCCTTACAATTACGAAATATATTTAATTTTATATTACAATACATAACATAATTTAGCCTCGGAATTACGTTCCATTATATTACCTGAAACATAATTTATCCCATCAAAAACATCCTGTAAAAAAATTCCAAGTCTCGCAGCTCAGGTTTTCTACCGCAAAAAGTTGTGAGATGCATGTAATACCAAGTCGATTAATTTATTTAGTCCTTAAGGGACCTTCTATAGAAAGTTATTACGTTAGTTATTACCATATCAATATTAAAAATTCTTTACGTTTTAAATAAATGGATCGACTTGGCCATCGCATGAAAACATAATGTATCGTACAATTTATACATAATGCTACTGGCCAAGTCGATCTATTTATTTAAAACGTAAAGAATTTTTAATATTGATATGGTAATAACTAACGTAATAACTTTCTATAGAAGGTCCCTTAAGGACTAAATAAATTAATCGACTTCGTATTACATGCATCTCACAACTTTTTGCGGTAGAAAACCTGAGCTGCGAGACTTGGAATTTTTTTACAGGATGTTTTTGATGGGATCTCACGTCTTTTTGTAGAATCCTACTTTTTTTCCTTTTCGGTACTTCTTACTTCTAGAATATCACTAACGATTTTTCTTAAAGCCTCTGTCTTATGGATTTTTCTTATTTTTGTAGGTATCAATTTATCACAAATATAGCGGATTTGATTATTAATGTTCTTTCTTACATTGTAATTGATATTTTCGAGTTATTTAATCTATTTATTTGCAAGTTTTTCTTCGTCATGTTTTTCTAGAGAAATGTTGTACAGTTTCATGGGCTGAATACACCATTTCCCTCTCTATATCCCCTCCTATTATGCCTCATGTATAAAGATATATATCTACAACGATTATTCCACTATATACGGGTACAATGATTCATTAACTGCAAATGTAACTTTGTAATCCTATACATTTATATGGGATTACAAAGTTATTCACGCAGTTGGTCTATCTAGAAAACTAGACACAAATTATGAAATGTTTGAATTTTCCCTTACTTTAGACACTAAACACTAATTATATTCTAAATTTGAAGGTTCTATGTCTGCTAGAAGTGCCTTAGACTTTTGATGATCGGTCAGTCAGTCAGTGAGTGACAAAATTACGAAAGTTTGACACGTTATAATTCTTAAACTACTGGTTCAAATTGAATGAAATTTTAAATATACCTGTGTTTACACAATTCCTACTTAGTAACTGAAAATTCAGGCTTCTTGCTTTAACCACAACGAAGTTATGGGGGGTTGAAAATGGTCTGAATTGCTTCGAGAAAAGGATGTTACGGCCTATAGCTCGACTTGGAGGGGGCTCGGCCGCGCCCCCAGATACTCACTACAAAATCATTGTAGGTAATAAAAATAATTAAATATTTTACTACCAAAGTACTAAGATGTGGTAATCGCATTCCGCGCGTGGCTATTTTTACTACGCGCGGCATAATCGACTGCAGCCAGGCCGGAGCAACGAGCGATACGTCCTCCCTCTAGAAGGCCTTGCGGCGGTCTGATTTGATCCACGTCAGACAGCGTGTTTTATAGTGGTATTTAAAATATTTGTAGAAAAAATGAAAACTAGTTTTGTTGAAATATAAAAATGGTAATTTATTGATAAGATGTTCTTCTATTATAATATGCAATTGTTATAAAAAATTATGTACGATAAGTTGGTGAAAAAAAATATGTTCTTGACGAGAGTTTCTGAATAATTTCGCATTGTTTAAATTTTTATTTTTCTTAAACTAAACACAAAAAGATTATTTTTCTCAGCAAAATCCCTCCATAAGGGTCTTATTAGTCTGATAATATTTTTATTTTCATCTTATATTTAGTGGTTAAGGATATCTTAAGGTTCTAAATTGCCATTTAAAGCCTAAATAACGAAACTTGTGTTCAGTAATCCGTATAGTACTCACAAATTATCCATCAATCTATAATGTTTTCCACCAAAATCCCTAGATGACAACCTTTTCTAGAATTAATAATAATTATTTTTCCTTTAAATTGTTTATTGGTGGCTATTAACTCATTTGAAAAGTCCTGTTTTTAAGCCAAAAAGCGCGTGCAGGGTATAAACGCTTTTAACTACGCTGCTCTAGTTCTAACATCATACACTACATGTATAACTCAGTCTCCTGCCCCGTATCCAGACTAAAAGCGCCACCGTGACCGACTGTCGCCATAATTATATAGTCACGCGAGAGATTTTGTTCTGCGATAGTTTCAGAGCTATTCATTTCAATCTTATTGTGTCAACGGCAAATATAATGTAAATAACTGCTTAAGATAACAAGTAAAGTGATATCTACACAGGTATAGATTTTTTGAATTTTTTTAAGACTCGTGTAGTTTGTGCCTCAGATAGCAATTTTATTTTCAACGTGATTAATACATATTGTCACAATTTGACCAAGTTACTAATAGTTTCATTCATGCGTATGTATAATTGGTCTTCAGCTGATTTATTTTTATATTCATATAATACCTTTGACGATTTAAGTTATTCTTTGCCGACTTTAGAACGAATAAACGAAAGTACCTAATGACATTTATAAATTAAAATTCCGGCCAGTATAAGCCCAGGTTAGTTTTAGAAATTTCATTAGTGAGCTTTGTAGCCTGAACAGTCATTATCTCCCCCGAAACCCATGAGTTAAATCACCCAACTAGTTTGTTATTCTTTTGTTCAAATTAACGAGTCGCAGCACGAAAGTATTATTCTGGTAATTTCGTTTTATTTTTTAAAAAGTAATATTCTAGGTACATTTTCTTGCATATGACAAAAGAGCTTTGTTATTAAACTCGTAAAAATATTATGTTTTTGCTTTATTTCGGTCGGTTTATGACACATTTTATTTTTAAAATTTGTAACGTGTTTACGTTTGCAACAATTCGTGGCGTCGTCGGTAAATAACAGAAGGTTATTACTTCGGCATATTCTCATGTTTACGGCTTCGCTTCTACGTGTAAAATGAAATTTAATCATTTTTAATTTGCATTAATTACAATGGTGCCTAATAATATGACGCGTACGGAGCGTTCGCATTTATTGCTCAATGTAACGTAAAAATGTGTTTTAATTAAATGGTTAGGCAGTTTTTAATGGTGGGTTTTTTATTTATTTATGCTTTATATACATAGTTGTATACAGGCGGACTTAATGCCCGAGGCATTCTCTACCAGTCGACCTTTGGATGGTGCAGAGAGTGAAATAGTAGGCGCATAAATTCAAGTATTTAGCATTATGAAAATGAACGATAGAATAATATATATATAATAAATAAATATATAGATATAAATATACATGCAAAATACATAGATATACAAATACATATATACATATATAATACATATATAAAGTCTAAACAGGAAAAGTATGTTTAAAGTGACTCTGCCAATTTATTGAGTAAGTGTTGGCGAACCTTCATCTTGAATGCCAAACGGGTACCGGATGCCCTAATATCGAGGGGGAGTGCGTTCCAAAGAAGAATAGATTGTATAGAGAAGGAAGAGTGGATAAAGTCTGTGCTATGAATAGGACAATGGAGTAGGAGATTGTTGTTTGAACGAAGATTCTTATTATGGTTACTGCCTAAGTATTGAAATTGAGACGTTAAATAAGAGGGAGAAGTAGGGGATGTAAGAATAGAAAAAAGGTTTGTTTGTATTATACAATGAAATATTTAATTGGTATATATGCCAGTCTATTATTATATTTTCCTATATTGTTATCTGTATCAGCCCATATACGTCTCACTGCAGGGCACGGGCCTCCTCTACAATCGAGAGTACGATTGAGAGTGGTTAGGCCATATAGTCCACCACGCTGGCCTAGTGCGGGTTGGCATCGAGAGTACGATTGAGAGATATTATATTATTATATTGTTATCGTATGTGATAAATTAATAAAAATAATAAGAATAACTATATATGTAGTTGACAGCCTCCGTGGTCCAGTTGGTTAGATACCGGTTGTGAGAAGTGAGGCCACGGGTTCGATCCCCGTACCGACACAAATATTTGTGTGATCCACATGTATTTGTTTCGATTCTGGTTGTTTGCGAGACCAATAAGGTTCTCTTAGTTTCTGATATTCGTGACACAAGACTGGTCCTTAGTGTGGGGTCATGACTATACAACGTGTAACAGGATTAATTCACAACCTCAGACACCCCAACTTTAAAATATTATTGCAATCATAGTTTATGCTATGAAATCGTACTATCATAATTACAAAATCTTTTATTTATGAAATTAGTTATACCAAATGTAGGCACTTAACATGGTCACCTTACGAGTTACAAATAAGAGTGTACTACTACACACGCTCGCCGGACACGCACACATGTACACAAGACACATTCACACGAGTACCTAACGCCGGTCGCCGACCGCTGCGCCGCGCCGGCAGAAACAGCTGACAATATACGAAATACAAATTACAAATTACGTACGTAACTGATTACTGGGTGGTTTGGTAAACAAATTATTATTTATTTAATCTGTAAGCATAACATTTGTGTTTTAACTATAAAATCTAAATATTTTACTTACTAGATATAATGCGTACGAACCCAACATAAGACAATATTTTGCATGAATCGGCTATAAAATATTAGTAATTTCACTTCCCCTAAACTTAGTTCCTACAGGCGGGCAGGATACGGGCGTCATTTATTTTGCATTATTATTGAATAAGATAATAAGATAACGCAATATCTAACAACGAATACTAGATTGGGAATCACAACCTAATCACAACACAAAAAAATACAACAAAATTAACTTACGTGTTACATGGCACTCATGAGGCGATTTCTTTTTAAAATATGTTCGACATGTCCACCACCTTGATACACTTTGATGCACATTTGCGTAATTGTTCACGTAATTTATGTAAAACTTCAGTGTCACTCTTCACTTTTAGGAATTTGCTCCACATTACCCTCCTCATCCTGGATCCTCCACATTAGTACTTTCACTGAAGTATACCAGAGATTTATTACGTCCCCACAAAAAAAGTCAAGAGACGTCAAGTCAGGTCAGGTGACCTAGGAGGCCATTGCACAGGTTCGCCGCGACCTATCCAGCGCTCTCCGAACTCAGCATCGAGATACCGTCAGACATGCCAATGATACATTATCACCACACAGTGCCAAAGTTCTCACCATTTCAGTGTATTTGAATATTCGAATACCGAAAAGACATCGCGCGCGAAAGTTATCGAAATATCTACTTAACACTTAAACACAAGTAGACACAGATAACTGCGGTGCACGACTAGATTTTTTTCACATATTCGGTGCCCATTTAGGGATTGCAATAACGGGATATCTGACACACCGGGATTCCGCATACATTGTAGCAAAATTACAAACCGAATTTAATCACCATTTTAACGTTCCCCGAAATTATTTTTCATAGAAATACCTATTTGTTGTTTCTTTTCATATTGATTTTGTTACATTTAATTTGTTTCATTTAAGTGCATGTATTGCGCGGGATTTGGATCGCCCGGCCTTGCAAATACCGGGAGTAATTTTTTTCGCGGCGCATCCCTATACCGCCGCGCGCGCCATCGTTTGTCGGATGGATCAAATTGCATTAAACAATAGCTGCATCCTGCTCTATCTAGTTGTAGTTAAATGTGCGGAAAAGAGAATATGATAGTTATTTATTTTGGTAGCTTATTACGTTTATTGAGGCCTATCGTGGTGTGCGTTTGATTAATGATAGATTGCTTAAATAAACTTTATGACTATCGAAATAAAGTTCATTTTGTTCATTATTTAGTTTATTAGAGTATTCGTTTAGTGATTCATTTAAAAATGATCTTATGTGCTGGAGTTACGTTTCAATTTCGTTTGTTCGGAGTACTAAACGAAGGAGTGTCTGTAATTTACTTGGTCTTAACTAATTATTTTGAAAAAAAATACCTACCGAAAAAAATGTTGATATCGGTTCAGTAGCTGATTCTGAACGTACTACTTTCCGCTTTTACATTTAAATCTGTTACATGTTGTATAATTATGTGAATGGGTGTATTATATTTATCGCAGTAAGATAGAAGCCCCGTATCGTGGTTATCAACTATATATTTTGGAGTTGCAACATTATTTGAGGTCATTATAAACTTTCAGTACTGGATCAAACACGCAGCTTCTTATTTCACGGCTGGCCTCTTACTCGATCGCATTACGGAGGCCGTCAAATTATAATATTTTAAAAAATCTCAGGTTTTTTCACCAATATTTTCAAAACGGGCGGAATTTCGGCGCGTTGTAATTACCTGCTCTTACACAAATCGACGTGAAGATAATTCTTAGAAACTTTTGTAAGTTCGAAACATCCTGCGCTGGCTGCTACATAAAGTAAGAAAATTTATTACACAATGTTTTTACAGGCTTTCAAAGTTCCTTAATCTAAAATCGATAGAAACGACGCCGAACAAAGTTGTGAATAGTACATTAAGTTTGGAGTCGAAGAAAGCCGGACCTCTCGTTCAACACCTGGGTGAAAGATACGCTCCGTTGATAAAGCCACTAGTACCAGCCATCGCGGGGAAATGAGATAAATTCAACTCTTTACATGGACGTCCGCTCTTTTCGATTGTGGTATTGAATTATTTTGTAAACAATTTTAGTTGTAAATAGTTTGTGCGAGTTTTCAATGTATGTTGGTTAAGGTTAGTAACTTATTCATGTATGAAACATGCGAATCATTTTAATACATTGATTTAACCAACATGAAAGTATAGAAAATATAAATATTTCTTAATTTTAATGCAATGTGGCTGCACTAGGGACACAGAGAGACCACTTTTATGTTTAAAATCAACCCGTTAAAACTTTTGACGGATATGTGCTGCTTAATGTTACAGCACATTAAGTAATATTATATATAAAAAATAAAAACCGACTTCAAAACAAAAATCCACTAAAAAACAAAAAATAATAAAATAATAACTCACTCCAAACCAAAAAAATAATATTTATTTAATGGAACTCGTGCATGTTGATTAATTTGCTTAATGACTTGACCAGCCAACAAATCAAAATATATGCGTAACATATTGAAGGCGGGCCGCCAAGTACCAAACATGTAGGACGTATGCCTTATATTAATTTAAATATATATGTTCGCAGCCTCCGTGGCGCAGTTGGTTAGACGCCGCCTGTGAAACGAGAGGCCGCGGGTTCGATCCCCGCACCGAGATAAATGTTTGTGCGGCCCACAAATATTTCTTCCGGGTCTGGGTGTTTGTGAGACCGAAAAGTCTCTCGTAGTTCCTGATACCCACGACACAAGACTCGATCTTAGTATGGGGTTAGGACTATGTATGTGACTGTTGGGTGTTATTTATTTATTTATTTGTTATTTATATATTTTGATTTGTTGGCTAGTCAAGTCATTAAGCAAATAAATCAACATGCACGAGTTCCATTAAATAAATATATTTTTTTTGGTCTGGAGTGATAGTTATTATTTTATTATTTTTTGTTTTTAGTGGATTTTTGTTTTGAAGTCGGTTTTTATTTTTTTTATTAAAAGTTTTAGTTATTTTTATCTTTTTAGTGTTGATAGGCATTTAAATGAAAAAGATTTGGTCCTCACAAGGAATATGTTCTTTCCGATGACAATGAAATCGCTAAAATCGGGTAAAAGCTGCCAAAGATATTGGAATATTCACATGTTTATTATTTTTTCTCCCCCCCCCCTCCTCCCTTCGCACCTACCCCTTTTTCCCTCAACCACTGTAGCCTAGCTTTTATACTGAACTCAATGCAAAAAGAACCGTTGAAATCCTATTAAATTTTGAGGAGTTCTACTCTCCAGGTCTGAACATGATAATCAGATCTTAATGTTGTGTTCCTGGGATCAACCTGTTAATACGTTCTTTCCAATGAAAAAGAAATTACTAAAATCGGTTATAAGCTGCTGAAGATATTAGTATTTAAGTGTATTTTAATTTTATCATCCATAACCCCCCCCCCCCCCTCACCCCTACCCGTTTATCCCTCCCTCGCTGTAGCTTAACTTTTATAATAAACCTAATGCAAAAAGAATTATTGCAATTCTCCTTAATTTTAAGGAGTTCCCCTCTCCAGGTCCGAAGATATTGATCAGATCTTCACCATATTTTTATGGGACCAAACGACAAGCACCAGCTTTCAATCAAAGAAAGAATGATCTAAATCGATTCATACAGTACAGAGAAACGAGGTAACAAACATAAAAAAAGCAACATACAGTCGAATTGAGAACCTCCTCCTTTTTTTGAAGTCGGTTAAAAATCACATATTACGAAACATCATATTTCGTTGAGAATAGTAAGATTGTTATCATTACTTGACCTGATTACCAGTCGAAATATAAGAATATACAACAACTACAACAATTAATCTGGCTAAATTTAATAGCACATGAAAATATTAGAACAATACTGGATCCGCGGTTATTTACATTGCATTCCACGTTGTTTATTTTGCGGTAGCCTCCGTACAGTGAAGCACGGTCTCCAGTGAATATAAACGTTGGTGAAACCTAATCAAATAGCATATGGGATGTATTTCGTCCGATAGTCGAATGTACTAGACGCAGAATTGCATAAAACGCATCTGCTCCCAACTTTTTCCGTATTTTCTGTCTTTTTTGAGCACCGAGGATCCGATATATACTGTACGAAATACATGAAGTTAAAATTTAAGGGATTTCGTATGTAATACATATATCTGGAATTTAAAATACTATTTTATCTTCTTCATGGTAATACTATAGTTAAATCACGACACTATTTAAGTTTAAAAATATTTTATACAACACGATCTTGTGTCGATCATGCCGTTTGCACTTTTCTTGGAAGCGTGATATAAATATTTCACCACAGCAAATATATTAAAAAAGAGGCAAAATTTTATTTTAATCTAAACAAACGACGATAGATTCCTTTATCTGACTGAGCACAAAGAGTAAAACGCCACGGTACGTTTCATTTCGCCTTTTCCGCTGGAGTGGAAAGAATACGAACAATGATGTTTTGTTATTCGCTTTATAATAAACTTTTCTACATAGCGCATTAAACTACAAAGAAAAATTAATTAATTTTCAACGTTAAATTAATGTTGCTTTAAAAATTGATTATCAAACCGTATTATACGAATGCAAATTAATATTATTTTCTTAAAGTACATACATACATACGTACGTACGTACGTATACGTAGTAATGTGGAAATTAATCGGGAACCTAAATAACGCACGAATATACGTAGTTATTTCCAATAACTGGAAAACAAGTGAAGAATTTTAGATTCGTGGCGTGTCCACAAGGAAGACAGTCGTATGTCGCATGGATTGGGAAATATGGATGTCGCCGTGGGCCACAAAGTAAATAGTAAACTGGGAGTCGTAACGAAGAACAAAAACAGCAAAAGTGTTATGCGGGCGCCGCTGCCTACTGTGTAAAGTAGCGGTTCTGTAGTGGAGTAACATCGGGAAATGTAATATGGACTAACGTAATACCCAAACATATGTATGTTTGAAAAATGTGTGACGAAACATTTGCCGCTTGATTTTGTTTCCGGGTTTCGGATAATATCCGCGGAAGATTGCGTTCATTTATTTACTCGATTGAACGTTTATACCAATATGGAGGTTATTTGTGTTTTCGCTAAGTCTTTGTTTCAATTGAAGTTCTTTGGCGGATTCAGTGAGGGCGAAGTTTCTTGGTATTTATGTGATCGGTCAACTGGGGCAAAATCTACGCACGCCATTAGAAGTGAATGTTATTTGAAGTTAAAATATCACGGGTAAATATAAAATTAGTGATCTAAACTTATAGATAAGATGTTTCGTTGCTTGATATTCTCGGTTAAATTCAGCGATGCAAATTCGAAGACTGAAATAGTGGTGAATAAATAAATCCGAAAATCACAGTCAGCGTGAAATTCATATTACTGGAAAAGCTTAGGTCTATCAGTTTCTAATATAGATGTCTTATATGCCAAAAGGTTTTATAATATACAAACATGGTTTTATCATAACAAACTGTCCTGTCAAGGATGCAAAAACACTTTATATCGTGTTTTTTGCGAGAGCAAACATTGCTATTCTCGTTGTAATTATACCGATTTTCATCATAATGTTTAAAATAGCAGCCGGCCTGACTCCGTCCGAATGCAGATACTTTATGATTTCAGTGCACATCAGCTACATAATATGATTTCAATTACTGTTTTATTTTTATTTAAACTCAATATGACTGCCGTTGTCTGTACTGTTTTCGTGTCGGATCTCGTAATATCCCGCCATGTCCCGTTATATCCCGTCTTGTCCCCTCTCATTCTGTCCCGTGATTCAAGGCACGTAATCATGTTTTCAGTTACATATTTACTGTATGTATAAATATAGAAGTATATATCTAGCACGCTTCGTTCGTAAACATTTTGTAATATTCCGTATTCCAACAACCACTCGTATTATTTGGCAAACATATCCAAATAACTCTAATATGTTAAGTAGTGTTTCATACACTAAAACCTTCCGAAATAAATTATCCACAGAGTTAGAAGCCGCAGAAACATCCAGTCACCAGTGGAACTAAACTTATGGAGTGACTGACAGAAGTTGAATTTTATCAGATTTAAATTTAAACAAGGAAATGGAAGGAACTCGAATTGCAAAGCGTTCAAATCTGTTTTTGTGGAGAAATTCTCATAACAATGTCTGTCTGTGGTCGGTGTTGTAACACAATCTTACTAACTGCCTTTATTTTATTCATATTTTATCACTGAATATTATGATTTTTTAATATAATTTTGTTAATAATGTTATTTTCTAAAGTCAAAGCATAATATTAATCCCGAGATAAAGTTGTAGCAATAGAGTTAAAACTAAAATATTATATTAAGTATTTGACAAAATCCGTGGCGCAGTTGGTAGACGCAGGTTGTCAAACATCAGGCAGAGGTTTCGATCCCCACACTGAGACAAATATTTGTCTCAACCACAGGTATTTGTTTCGGGTCTGGGTGCTTGTGAGACCGAAAAGTCTCATGTGATTTCTGGTTCTCACGACACAAGACTCGATTTTAGTGCGGGGTCAGGTCTATGTATGGTACTTTTGGGTGTATTTATTATTTTTTAACAATTTTTTTTCAAATTATTGACTTGATGACCTTTGTAACGAAATTAAAGACTATATGGCAGGACTTTACTGGTGGTAGGTCTCTTTACTGGTGGTAGGTCTCTCATATGTGAGAGGCCATCTGGGTAGGTACCACCGCAACGTCTATTTCTCCGTGAAACAACACTGCGTAAATGCACTGTTGTGTTTCGAATTGAAGGACATTGTAGCCAGAGTAACTACTGGACATATTGAAACTTAACATCTTATGTCTCAGGATGACGAGCACAGTGGAATGTTGCTACTTTTTATGAGCGGTCGTATCGCTTACCATTAGGCGAACGGCTTGCTCATCTCGTCATTCATTGCAATAAAAAAAAAACTTGTACTAGGAAATGAAAAAATAGCAAAAAATAGCAGGAAATTAGCGCGCGCTAGTCGATACGTCATTACAAGACAGTCAACATTAGAGCTCGAGTTTTAAAATAGCAGCTGCAAAAAATGCTGTTTTTGTGAAATAATTGAACTAAAATTTGTTACTTAGCAGTCGCAGAGTTTGGAATGTGGGTATTTAAACAGCATATGGTTATATGGGTATATTTTATCCTATTTACTCTGGTGGGGAAGCATATGTAAACGATACTTCGGTAAGTCGCACCAGCAAATTGTAGCAACTTTAAGTTGAAAATGATTGCGTAAATTAGCTTTAAACGTAAAACATATGATAGATAGCCTTATTTTAAGGTGCTCGAATTCTAATTTTTCACACCATTAACCGGTGGCACAATTTGCCGGCCCACATGACACCTCCTTCATGGAACATTACAATGCTTCTTTCCGAAAATCTGAGACTTTGCTTCGTGACTAAGTATGCCGAAATATTTTTTGTGTGACTGATTATTATTGTTGACAACCCATACCTTCTGGGAAAAAGACGTGAGGTTGTACATGTATATATGTATGTATCGATCCTCTATATAATCGGAATTATACATACCATTAGACATTATACTGTACTTTATAAGCCCATAATCAGTGAACGTCAATATGGCAAGATCAAAAGAGATATCTTGATAAGTTTACCACGAATAATTAGTACCGAATTGCTACAAATTGATGCCTCTATTCTCAAAATTGTGAAGTTGAGGTTTTCGGAGATATTCATAAATAATTCTGATCCCGCCATCTTAACCTTCACCATAATCACCCACTGCTGAGTAAGAGTACTACTCTACTACCCAGAGTTCGATTGAGAGAGTTTAGGCCATAGTAAACCCTCGCCTAGTCTGGGCTGACGGACTACCTACCACAGAAAATATTGTGGATTTATATGGTATGCTATATTCCTCGCAGATTTCCATCAGGTACAGTGCAGTTTTAAAAATAAATGAGTACTGAAATGTCATGAAAATTACACTAATTTTATCGGAATCTTGGCAATCTTACCAATGCCACAGGATGCATTAGGTAGACCGCTTCAATGCACTGCATTAAACTGCGTGCTCAAGCGGAAGACCGCAGTACCGCGATCGCGTCTAATGCGTTAGACCATAATTGGAAGTAATTTTATGCTTTTTCATTATATTACAAGGATAAGAGAGATCCATAGGCTGCATAGGAGAGATCGACAGTTTTGGGGTACCATGAGGTATACGAAAGATAAAATATAAAAAATATATAAATAAATACATATGATTACATAGTAGGTATATGAATATATAATGTATGGGTGCGTGAAAAACAATCAATTTTAAAATGATTTTTTATTTATTTTTTATTTTAAGTCTATAATATGTGCTCTACTGTTGTACTACTATACATCTTTTTTTCATACAGACATACATTTATACGTACATAAATCAACCTCTTTTGTCCAACTGCAGGGCAAATGCCTCTTTACTCTTCTTTTCATAGAAATGTTAATTACTAAACTAATTTAAGATTATTTCGATTATTATTATTTGGTGTCCCCAACAGCAATAAAAAATCGTCCATGCTATTAAATATTAGATAAAAATAAGAAAAAAGTCAAAGCTTTAATAGAAAGGTGATTAAATAGATTTTAATGAAAAAATATTTGAGTAATGTTGGAAGTGAATTTTAACATAAAAATCTCTCTTTACAATTGTATAACATCCTTGAATATGCATTACAAATGTAAGCCTCTTATGAAATAATGCAATTGAGCCTCTTAAGAACTCATCAAGCTTTTGTATTTATATAACTTCATTTCTTTGTTATCCGATTACTTGAAGTTAGGTATGTAGGTACTAAGGTTAAGCACTATAAGCATGTTTAATTTCGTTTGTTTATATTTTCCACCATCATTCTCTAAATTATCTGGCTTGAAATGTTTTTATTACAATTCTATTCGTGCAATGTTTTTGTCCATTAGATTATGGTCTCTCTTTGATATTTTGCTTTGACAATATGTGTTGGGTTCAATCTTTTAATCTGGCTACCTGTACTGTGATTTGTCGTTTATAAGTTTTGTATCCTATGGTGATAGGGTAGCGTCCAATCGTAATATGACGTTCAGACACAGGATAAGTATATCGGGGCTTCTTTGTGTACTTTTTTCTGTAAAAATAAAAGCACGCGTAATTTCAAATTATTAATTTATTATTTTGATATTATAATTTACACCATGCGTATACTATGAGAAGCAGTGTAACATGTTGGATACAATTGCTAATGATTAAATATAGATTTACATCGTAAATGCTTATTCCAAATTTAAATTAATAATAAGCACATTACATATATAACACTATTCAACAATTTTGTACTGTTGTCTTATTTATTACCTAATATGTATTTAAATGTTTAATTACAATAAATTATTCCAGAGAAGTTGACCTACAACACATTTATTGTAGTGCTTATTGTATTCAATAGAACTGTGTTGGTCCATTTAGTTCAGTCGAGCTTCAATGCGGCAAATATTAAGTTACATGAAAGAAATAAAATATATGTATTAATTTGATACAAGACGCGTTCCGCCAATCCTTTTGTCTGCGTCCTCGTAAGAGAAATGTTATAAATAAATGAATAGCGACGAGTAATATGAGTACGAATGAGATTTGCTGCCAACAGCTGTTCTTTTGTTTTAAAATAATATTCCGAGCTGGAAGAGGAATCCCTATAACTTAATCCGTGGCACAGCGTCTGCACCAGTGCACAAAATGAGTAAACATTTACATTAAACACAGGAATATTTTTTATTATATTCAACCGAGGTGTTGCGCTACTTTTTTCTATTTACACAACAGCATTATAGGATTTAGATAATTTTATATAAAGATAAAGAACGACGACGTATTTTTTCTTGGAATTTTAAAGTTATGTTCCTCTTTTTTATAAAATGGCAGATCGTTGAGATCTTCTTATAGATTTAATTTTTTTATGTTAAATAAACAATGAAGATGAAATTAATACAAAGTTTCATCATAAATTAATGTTTATTAAGTAATTAAATCTTAATAAGCTTTGCCACTTGGATATACTATAGATATTTTCGTATTACGGGTTCTAATCCAGCTCCCTTGCATTCAAGTTGAAGGATGAATGGAATTTAAAAGGCTGTAGGCTAGTTCAGTGTCAGCCATTTCAACCCATTCACAACGTTTCAGGACATACGACTGCAACCATTGTTAAAATGGATTCGACACTTTGAAGCACAGAGAGACTCGAAAATTTAAGCATTAAACGTGGCCGCTTCCTGCCTAACATCGAAAACTACCCATCACAAGCGCAGTGCTAACACAAAATTGCTCTCCCCGTACACGCACGAGTACATTTCATCGACTGCTATAAATAAATTGCGATCATTTGTGAACAAATAAAAATGATCACTTCCGTATGAAATATAAACATGGGTCGGTACGCGGAAGTGAATGTTTGTGTTGATACAGCTTCAGCTCATGTCACAAATGAAACGTATGTGCAACATGGTTTTCTATTATTGTAGGCACGGCTCTTTAAAATCCTGATGCAGTTTTAACACTCATTGCATTCGCTTTGTTAACAATACAATGTAGTTATTGTTTCATCCCAATTCACACCTAACAATAGTCCTAGCCATTTAATGAAAATAACTAACCAAACAAATACAAAATTATTTGTATCCACCGTTTTGTTACATTCGCATTTTTAAAACAAACCTATTCGCTTCAAATATACGCAGAAGGCCGGAAAGGAAAAATGTTTTCAATGTTTTGTATGTGGCTGAGTTTTACCATTTGTTAGAAAATGAATTCTATAGTAAAATAGAACCACAATACGATATCTCAAAGTTCCGTTTCGAGGATATGTAAAGTATAGAATACTATACCGGGTATCTCAAGACTGCTACCGAAAACGAAGCCGGGTGGTAGTTTTAGTGACTACAAACATAATGCAACTAAAAATTTCGCATAGAAACGCGACAATTATTTTTTATGATTTTTTAAATATCGTCATTTTTGGGGGGTAAATCCATAGTTTTTGCTAAAGTAATCATTTAAACAATTTTATACCTTAGATTAGTTATAAATAAAAGAGTATACACTATTATTTTAGGAAAAAATGTATTTACTACCCAAAATGGCCATAGGAAAAAATAAACAAAAAAAAAATTGTCGCTTTTTGCAACTTTTTCTGTTGCATTGTGTCTGAAGTAGCTTAAATTACCACCCAGCTTCGTTTTCGGTAGTAGCAGTCTTGATATACCCTGTATAGGCGCAATACTGATTGTACTTATGATTTTATTGTTATTTTTACACTTAAGAGCGTATACACCTTGTGCGCAAAGTCAACTATAGGTATTTCTTCGTTAATTTCACGCACACATAAGCGACCAAAGCTGTGTGTGTAGAGCTGCCGCGTCGTCGGCTCGCTATACAATCTGCTCAAACAACTTTGATCCGTGCGCTTCAAATATTCAATTGAAATGTAACTGTAATATAATATCATAAAAATATTTTATTTGCATTATAAGTAGACAAATATTACTGTGCAAGCAAAGAATAATACAAATTTGGATACTAATCATATTTTCGTTATTATTACATTGTTAAGTTGCATTCAAATCAGTGTTCAATCGGTAGACACTACGGACGTTTTATTAATCATTTCGTGTTCGAACACATAAATAGTGTTAGGGGCCTTACAACCCCTTACAATTACGAAATATATTAAATTTTATATTACAATACAAAACAAAATTTAGCCTCGGAATTACGTCCCATTATATTACCTGAAACATAATTTATACTCACTACAAAATCATTGTAGGTAATAAAAATAATTAAATATTTTACTACCAAAGTACTAAGATGTGGTAATCGCATTCCGCGCGTGGCTATTTTTACTACGCGCGGCATAATCGACTGCAGCCAGGCCGGAGCGACGAGCGATACGTCCTCCCTCTAGAAGGCCTTGCGGCGGTCTGATTTGATCCACGTCGGACAGCGTGTTTTATAGTGGTTTTTAAAATATTTGTAGAAAACATGAAAACTAATTTTGTTGAAATATAAAAATGGTAATTTATTGATAATATGTTCTTCTATTATAATATGCAATTGTTATAAAAAATTATGTACGATAAGTTGGTGAAAAAAATATGTTCTTGACGAGAGTTTCTGAATAATTTCACATTGTTTAAATTTTTATTTTTCTTAAACTAAACACAAAAAGATTATTTTTCTCAGCAAAATCCCTCCATAAGGGTCTTATTAGTCTGATAATATTTTTATATTTTTATTTTCATCTTATATTTAGTGGTTAAGGATATCTTAAGCTTCTAAATTGCCATTTAAAGCCTAAATAACGAAACTTGTGTTCAGTAATCCGTATAGTACTCACAAATTATCCATCAATCTATAATGTTTTCCACCAAAATCCCTAGATGACAACCTTTTTTAAAATTAGTAATAATTATTTTTCCTTTAAATTGTTTATTGGTGGCTATTAACTCATTTGAAAAGTCCTGTTTTTAAGCCAAAAAGCGCGTGCAGGGTATAAACGCTCTTAAATGTAACTCAATTGGAACTTTGTGTAATCTATGGTGACCTGGGTAAAAAACTTAAAACAAAGACATCTGAATTTTCAACGAGACAAAATAATTATAAAACTTCATTTTACTTTTACTGGTGGTAGGTCTCTCATATGTGAGAGGCCATCTGGGTAGGTACCACCACAATGTCTATTTCTCCCGTGAAACAACACTGCTTAAATGCACTGTTGTGTTTCGGATTGAAGGACATTGTAGCCAGAGCAACTACTGGACATATTGAGACTTAACATCTTATGTCTCAGGATGGCGAGCGCAGTGGAATATTGCTACTGTTCATGAGCGGTCGTATCGCTTACCATCAGGCGAACGGCTTGCTCGTCTCGCCATTCAATGCAATAAAAAAAAAAAAAAAAGTTTAAAGCTTGCCAAGTATAACATCGAAAAAAGATTATAATGTAATATTTCGCTGACATTGTATATTTTTTGCTTTAGAGTTCATGTGGAAGGAATTCTCGAAGTTTTAAAAGTACATTTTCAGTGCGCATGTTCACATAGAACAGTGACGAAATAGGGCGGCCTTCTGAGTTCCGATGTCGCTGTAATTGCCTCGGGACTTATCTATTGACATTCCCAACTCGTAGTTTAGCGACACATCTGTTGGTTTTGCTAGATTTGTTCCTCTCTACAGCTCTCAGATTTTAATTAAATACCGGAATACAGAAATTTCGACGGTTGACCTCCAGCTGTATTGTATAGCAATATAGCCGTCATAAAATCACGTTTCTTATTTGACCTCCTTTATGATATCAGAGAACAGTTACTGTTTATGAGCGAAATAATTTAACGAATTCATTTGTAAGCTTATAGTATGTACACTTATATATTGTTTTAGAATATTCTGTGCTAATTGAATAAAAACCAACGTAATGGTTTTATTTTGTATTTACCCCTTCTAGAATGAATAATTAATGTCTTCATATATTTTATTACTGAAATCATCAGATTTCACTGTCATCCTTTTATTTAGTCAAGTAAACCTTCAATTCACAACGCAACCGCAAAGCCATAAAAGGTTAAGCCATAACCACGGCATCACCTCGCAGTGTAAAATTTCATCAATACCACTATTTCACTTGGAAATGGGAAGAATAGATGAAACACAATTACTTGAACAGAGCTCGACACAAGCGTCCTATTTCCTTCTCGCCTACTACAGTAATGGGTTTGGTGCTACCCTCTCCCACTAGTGGCGTTACCAACACCGCCCCGCGCCCCCCTGACCCAACCCGCCCCCCACCATTCAGTCTCCTACGCTGTCGGTGCCACCGACAATGACCTCGTATTTTAGACGGAATTGCTCAAACACCGAACAGAGAAGACGTAGAATAGTGTTTGTAAATTCAAACAGGACAAAATTGTTCACAGACTTTTGTAAGTCATGAAATAATATTGAGCTGAAAGAATGTTAGGGAGCATTTGTTAGTGTTTTGTTTCTATGTCGAGTGTGGGTATTGATAATAATGGGAATGTTTGCTACAATACATTACATTTTTTGCGTCTTTTGGCTTACATAAAATGTTTTGCACAATAAAAGACTTTGGATTCATATAGAATTTCATCCTTGCTAGTAACATAACCGCAGCAAGAATATTCTTTGTGTTAGAGCCATTCAGAACATAATCCGCCTTACTGCAAATTACCGCGTGCAATGAGGCTAAAAATGCTCTGCGGAGTCTCCACGGGTTTATTTTAATCGTACTGTACGAGTGTTTGCGCACTAAACTCTGTATAAAAATTGCTAAGAAAAACTTCAATCGTGACGTAATCGAGGCTTTAATAACTTGACACACCTTTTTGCTCGTAATCTGAATTCCGTAGTATAAACAAAGTGTTTTGTGATTCTTGCAGAAGCGCAAATATTTAGAGAAGAAATTCTAGTAAGTGTTTTTGCTGCAACCATCTGCCGAGTTTAGTCCCGGTAAGCACGGAGTTGGAAGTTAAAGAGCTACAGTTCGTTATGTTCCACAGAATCCAGCTTCGTTGAATGGAACTCGGCAAAAGTAGTTTCGGCCTTTTCAAGGGAACATTCTGTAGGAAACCACATTCGTTGTATGAACGTAGGGAATATATAATTATAATTAAGTAAGTCTTACAATTGTGTTCTTTATTTGGGGTTTCTTTTTCGATATTTTTCTATGGGTTATCGTTATACAGTTATAAACATGTTGCGATATTTTTCATATTTCAGGACGCCGAAATAAAACAATTTATTACGGATTTTGTCACAGATTTGGTTTAATTTATACATCTTTCACATCAAATCTACTATAAAAACTGTAAAAATAATTTAATTTTAAGATTATTTTATACTAGCTGTGCCCGCGACTTCGTCCGCCTGGAATTTAACAAAAACATTATTTTTCTAAAATAAAAGTAGCCTAAGTTACTCGTTATTATATCAGCTACCTGACAATAAAAGTCCCGTCAAAATCAGTTCAGCCATTTTAGAGATTAGTCGGAACAAACAGGCAGACAGACAGACAGATGGGCAGACAGACAGAAAAAAAAATCTAAGGTCATTTCCGGTATAGGTATCGTGTATGTAACGATATGTAATAGGACATTTTTTTTATTTTCACTTTACAAACATACACTTCAATTTTATTTATGTATTTGGGGACGAATCTATGTTTAATTGTTATTTATTATTTACTACTAACATGTGAAAGGAAGGATTTTGCAAAATACAGAATGGAATTCTAGATTCACAGGTTCCATTAATTAATTCATTGATCCAATTACTGGCATACCTTTATAATCAACGCAATCTATTGTTAGTTTTGGGAACAAAGAATATATGGATTTAATTATGTAGAAACGACCATTCTTCAAAAATGACTAGTTTTAACTGAAATCCAAACACAAAGAACTAGCTTGTTGAAGTTAATTCAATTATCAAATAAAAAACTAGTATTTTTAATGCGATTAACTACTAGCGACTAGCTGGAGGTATTGTAGATGTCATTTTTTCTAGTTAGTTAATTTATCAAACGAGTTGATTATTGACATTTGTTCGCTGTGAATTACGAGGTAGGGAATTTGATTACTGTGCCGTCATTTTTTTGTTTTATATTCCAGTGTTCGTTCGTGTAGTATGAATATTATTAATTAAAATACATAAAAAATTGCTTCAAGGCTTATCAAATTTTATATTCCCATGACATATATTTTTGAGGGTCAATTAACTATTTTTACATATTTAATATGTGCGTAAAAAATGCAAATGGCTGTCCAAATTATTCATAACATTACCGAAGTACACCGCGCTGTAGGACGGAAAAGTTGATAGTAAAGTAGATTTTACGCATGAAATTGGTCTATAGAATTACGCGCGCGGCACGAAAGTTTAATAAATGTTGGTGTTTCCTTATAAGAGGACGCCAACTCATTTACCCAGGGCTGTCAAAATGGGGATGAGTGTGATATTTGAATATTATGTAAGGAACGTAAATGCTCCTTAAAAAATATTATTCCTTACAATGGTTATAAATACAATTTGCGTTCTTGGCTAGTAGGCCTAAGAAAACAAGGCTTAAAGCCTATGTATTATTAAGATAGCATATTTGCCTACACTACGATCATTGATGTTCTAACATCCCCATACCAGATAAAAATTAGTGGATTATTTATATATTTTGGTGAAAGTCTGCATTTCAAATAATACAAATAAATACACCTCTTCCCTACACTACGATCATTGAAGTTCTAACATCCCTATACCAGATAAAAATTAGTGGATTATTTATATATTTTGGTGAAAGCCCGCAATTCAAATAATACAAATTATTACACCTCAGAGTCACATACATAGTTCGGACCCCACACTGATCGAGGTCGAATATTATGTCGAAGGCATTAGAAACGAGAGATTTTCAGTCTCACAAACATCCAGATACGTAACAAATACTTGTTTGGATCACAAAAAGATATGTTTGGTGCGGGGATCGAACCCGCGGCCTCTCGTTTCACAGCCGGCGTCTAACCAATTGCGCCATAAAGGTTTCCATATGCTATTCTATACTTTTCCTCGTCGTTTCTTACGACAAATAAACATCCCGCTTGCACTTAAAGTATAATACAAGTTGAAATAAAACTATTATTTACGGATTTTATCGCGGATTTGGTTTTTTTTTTTTACTTTTTTGAGATCCCGACGTTTCGATTACTTTACAGCTTTCGTGGTCACAGGGCGGACTGAGTCCGCCAATGAATGAATTAAACCAAATCCGCGATAAAATATAAATAATAGTTTTATTTCAATGTGTTATATTCGCGTAAATCTAAGAAACTATTATATAATACAAGTTGTAACCAAAATCAAAAGCCCGGAGTACCTTTTTGCTGAGCATACGACCATTTGTCTCAGTGCGATCGAAAGACCGGCTTTCACTGCAAAGCCGATTAGTGTGCAACGGTCAAATAAATACGAATGAAAACTGACAAGACTCAAAGACACCGAGCGGTCAATGCTAGCCTCTTCCAATGATATTAATTGGTTCACGTCACGGGGTTGCAGGATCAATAATTACTTATCTGACACAAGAGTCAGGCATGAACCGCACTGTTACTGTGGATTAGACTTTGTAGGACTATTCTTAAGTTCACAATTTTTTTATCATTTTTATCGATAACAGAAGTTTTTCTTGTTTGGCCCCTGTAGTACTGATTTGGGACTTATAATAATGTGAATAATACCCGAAAACTACCGATCCGTTCCTCCATTGCAGCGTGAGGAAAATATAAGCCAACAAACATGGTTCAATTTATGATATTAAAATAAATAAAATAACAGATGAAAACACAGCTTCAATACTTCATTTAGGTCAAAGGCGGACATAAAATGTATGTTTATTTAAATCTCGTGCTAACCCGAAAATAGTTTCTGGTTTACTTTTGAAGTTAGCGAAATATTTATATTCTGGTGTTGCTCATAAACTCCGAGAAAGTTTTATAACGAACTAAATGCGCATAATAAACTGTGAATAAGTAAAATATTCGATCTTAGAACAGTATTCCGCTTTGGGATAAAATTCAAGACAGGATATTTATGTCGATTTTATTTTCTTTTATGAGTCGTAAAAACTTTTGTAAATAAAATGAATTAGTAGGGTATGTGTTGTGTGATTGGCCAGTTTATACGCTTATATGCCGAAAGTAACAGGTATACTATCCATTGAGAAGATTTGTTTACTAATTTATGATTAAAAACTATTAGCTTCCTCATATTGCATCCAAAGATATATATTTTTTTTATATTGGTATGACAAAGCGATTGTTCCTAATGCTTATAAGTAACGTTCAGTCCCAAAACTATTTAGAAAATATTTGTTTTAATATTATTTATGCTTAGAAATGTTTTGATAATATATTCATTTTTGCAATATAAATATACAGGGTATATCAAGACTGCTACCGAAAACGAAGCCGGGTGGTAGTTTAAGTGACTTCAGACACAGTGCAACAGAAAAAGTTGAAAAAAAAAGCGAAAATTTTTTTTTGTTATTTTTTTCCTATGGCCATATTTGGGTGGTAAATACATTTTTTTCCTAAAATAATAGTGTATACCCTTTTTTTTATTAATACTCTAAGGTATAAAAGAGTTTAAATCATTATTTTAGCAAAAACTATGGATTTACCACCCAAAAATGACGATATTTAAAAAATCATAAAAAATGATTGTCGCGTTTCTTTGCGAAATTTTTAGTTGCATTGTGTTTGTAATCACTAAAACTACCACAGGGCTTCGTTTTCGGTAGCAGTCTTGAGATACCCGGTATTATTTCTATTGTTTATAGTATAATATTTCGAAATAAAATTATGTTTACATACCATAGACAATTATACAAACCATTATATTACGCAGGTATACTTATTAATTTTTATGATTATTGCTTCTTAATCCCTGGTCAAGGAAGTTCCATAGACGTTAAACCAGTTACAAAATTGAATATTCCCTCTCTTTTCTATTTCCGCATCCTTTGCAATCCCTTAACTACTATGAAAAAAAAGCAACGACAGCGGTGTATCCATTGTATTTAGTTAATTGTCATTCTTTGATAAAAGTATGTACTCTTGTAGCACAAAGCAAGCCTCGAGTATCGTTTGTTAGTTACAAAGCAGTGTTCCGGTGAGTCTTGTCATTTAGCTTTAAAATATACTGTGCTAAACAGTTTCATTCAGTGTTTCAAGGGTTTTCGAATTCATTTAATTACACAGCATCCTTTATTTCATAATGAAATTCGACCATTGACTTTGAATAATTAAACAATCCTTATTTATTTTAAATACGAAACTTTGTTTGAACAACTAATTTAAACATAGATCATTTGAATTGTGAAGGACATAAGATAGTTTTCCAGTAAGATAAATCTTGCAATTTGAGAGCATCCTGTGTGATTTAGGGTTCCTTAAAGAACTACTAATAGAAGAGTAAGAACCACAAAGAAATCGACATTTGAATAAGATATTTTTAATTTGACTGGAAAAGTTAATAGGAAGCCTAAGAGTTCAAGAAAGAGGCTTTCTTGTCTAAAGAAGTAGGGTTTCTTTAAATATATTTTATTAAGTAGGTCGTTATTTTAAGTATTGCTATTGTTATTTTGGGTTTGGAAATAATGTTCGTAAAAGTTAAAAATAAAAATACACTAAAAGCTTTTCAGAAACATGTTGAGTACGTAAATTAGCGAAATAGTATAAAAAGGCACTGATTGAAAAATAACATGTTAAGTATTGTAATGTAATAAACATTTTATTTCGTTCAACAGCGGAAAATTTCACATATATCGCGGCGAAAAGTGGACCATTTTCATAGATAGTATTCATAAGGTAATTTATTCCTAACACCTCATTCCGAGCGCTTTTGAGGTAGTTTGAATAAAAACCTACTTTACTATAACATGCAAAGAGGTGTTTACTGGCCTCTAGCAGTGACCAAAGCAATGACGTCACGTAACTGTAATTTCACGAGACCTCACCCAATTTGAGCAGCGAATGAAGAGCCCTTTTGACGCCCGGCTTGTTTGACAAAGAATCATTTTAAAAGTTGGTAACTCAGGTATTGGATTAGCGCTCTGGGTAAAGGTGTCGTGTTTTTTTTTTTTTATTGCAGTGAATGGCGAGACGAGCATGCCGTTCGCCTGATGGTAAGCGATTCGACGGCTCATAAACCTTATTCGCCGCCTGTGAAACGAGAGGCCGCGGGTTCGATCCCCGCACCGAGAGAAATGTTTGTGCGGCCCACAAATATTTCTTCCGGGTCTGGGTGTTTGTGAGACCGAAAAGTCTCTCGTAGTTCCTGATACCCACGACACAAGACTCGATCTTAGTGTGGGGTCAGGACTATGTATGTGACTGTTGGGTGTATTTATTTTATTTATTATAAACATCTCGCTCGCCATCCTGAGACATAAGTCTCAATTTAAGTCTCAAGGTAAGTCTCAATATGTCCAGTAGTTGCTCTGGCTACAATGTCCTTCAATCCGAAACACAACAGCGCATTTAAGCAGTGTTGTTTCACGGGAGAAATAGACATTGCGGTGGTACCTACCCAGATGGCCTCTCACATATGAGAGAGCTACCACCAGTAAGTGTTATGTATACATGGTGGAAACATGTAGTTAGGAAGTAAAATAAAATAAAATTAAACCTAATCCGCGGTATAATCCTTAAAAAAGTAATTTTATTTCATTTTAAATGATTTGAATGTTTCAAGATTTTCATACCAATGAAATGGTACAATAATATATTTGTTCTAGAAACATTTCGCGATTCGAAATGTACACAGAGGGGCAATTCGAAAGCGGGCAAAACGATAATCCATTCGGAAGGTAGATTATGTCAAGCGAACTCACCGGTGTCTCGCTCCCGAAAGTGGATAATCGGCGCCGACGACGGCGGTGGCTATAGGCTATAGAGTAAAGACCTAACAAACACTGTTTCCACTCGACAGTCTGCGATACACACACACATTATCGCGAATATCCAGCTCGGCGGCAGAGCACGCGCCATGCCTAGCGAAGCGCACACGAGACTCATAAAAATGACGTACCCAGCGAGAAACGGCGACAAACTACCCTCCACTGTATTACATTTACGATGAAAAAAATCAATATGAAAACTATAACTGTTATTATAAAACTGTTTAATAATTATTTATTGTTGTAAATTAAACTAGTAAATATAGTATATTCAAAGATTGTAATACCAACCATTCCATATTTTACAATTATATATTTTTGAGAATTGATTGAAGCTGTTCACTGCCGCGCTGGAAAACGCGTTCAAGTTCTTGCAGTGGAAAGGATTCGGCATCAACATCAACAACGAGTATATTACTCACCTTCGATTTGCCGACGATATTGTAGTCTTGGCAGAATCGCTGGAAGACCTTAGCACTATGCTCGAAGATCTTAATCGGGTCTCCACAGGCCACCTAATGAACATGGATAAAACGAAGATCATGTCGAATATCCGTGTTGTGCCCACCCCCATTGGAGTTGGGGGCTCGACTCTCGAAGTTGTAGACGAATATGTCTATTTAGGACAAGTGGTCCGGTTAGGCAGGTCCAACTTCGAGAGAGCGGTCAATCGTCGAATCCAACTCAGTTGGGCAGCGTTCGGAAAACTTCGCGACGTCGTCTCGTCCAAAATACCTCAGTGCTTAAATTCGAAAGTCTTCGATAGTCGTGTGTTACCAGTGATGACATACGGCACCGAGACGTGGCCTCTCACTGTGGGCCTCATTAAAAGGCACAAAGTCACTCAACGAGCCATGGAGCGGGCTATGCTCGGTGTTTCCCTACGAGATTGAATCAGAAATCAGGAGGATCCGTAGGAGAACCAAGGTTACCGACATAGCCCATAGGATTGGCAAGTTGAAGTGGCAGTGGGCCGGGCACATAGCTCGTAGAACCGATGGCCGTTGGGGCCGAAAGGTTCTTGAGTGGAAGCCAGGACACGTACAGGCAAGCGAAATGTCGGACGCCCACCTACAAGGTGGACGGACGATCTGGCTAAGGTTCAGGAATTCGCTGGATGCAGGCCGCTTCCTACAGGTCATTGTAGAGATTCTTGGGGGAGGCCTATGTTCAGCAGTGGATTTCCTGTGGCTGATATGATGATGATGATGATAATATTTTTGAGTGTTTCTACACTGCTGATACGTGACGCAATTTCTATTAATGTTATCATGTCTTCTGTATATAGTTTCAAGGTATGAAAAAAAAAATGCCTTAGTGCAAGTAAGTGAAAGAAGGGATCCGATCATTGTTTGGTGTCAGAACTTTTAAGCGTCAAGGCTACTGCTTTAAAATGTATGTGTGATTATGTTACAGTTAATGGTATTTTTATTTGTTCCAATATGTTTCAAGATATTACATTACATGGTTGAAATAACCATTAGAATAAGTGAAATACATGTTAATATATTCAAATATTTATTTTGCAATTCTACAACCATTTTGACACTCATAAGTGTTAACAGGCGGAATGGAATTGTTCAAGAAGCAATTTTCTTTGTGGCACATTGTACGTAGCAGAACAATGGCAGTTGGCAACGGGGCTAAGTGGTTCAATAGAGGTTTTAATTAATATTTCTAGTGAAGTGGGTTGAGACACAGCTTGCGGCCGATTAGAATGGTCCATTTTTTACTGATTACCATTTGCATAAGCCGCGGACCCGGTCGCTAAATTACCTTCTCCCTCGAGATAATAATAGCTGGAATTGGCCACATTTATGGTGCTTCTAGTCAGTTTAACCGAACAATAAGTCTTTTAGGATTAGATGTTGGACTATTATAATGTTGAAAAATGTATAAATTATGATTTTGCATTTGAAAGACACGTTATTCGTTCATTGCCTCAGCTATAATAGTTTCATTCTTAGTTTCGTCGAACTTTTGCCTCTTGCGAGTAAATTAATTATAACTTTGATTAGTATCAGTAGTAAAATATAACTAGAAAAGGCGATTCCAACCATAAATTAACAAAAAAAAAAGTATATTTATATTTTATACGAATGTATCAACATACAATAGTCTGCTGTTGAGCACAAAATCCACTGAATAAGTACCATATTTAGAGACTATTCTGTGACAAAAACTAATAACATGGAAGTTCTTGTATTGGTCTTTATGGTTTGCAGGTTTTCTTAAGATATTTTCCGTCCCCGTGAAAATGTGCAATGGGCTGTATCTATGCTTTGATGATACTTCACTTTACCGTAAACTATCAATGAGCACTCCCTTAACACAAAGCTGCAGCGTAAGACTTAGTTCGGTTTACAAAAATACTAAGTTTGGCGTGAACTACACTCGTTCAGCTAATGCCACTCAAAATCCCGGCATCGTAGCATGAAGTACAAGTGAAAACAAAAGATAAACTTGTTTCCGTGCACTCGCACCTAAAATATTCTCTTTGCATCACTTCCAGTAAGTTATTGCTGCATTGTGGGCTGTGGCTCAACGTTTGCTTTTATTACTTGCCGACGTTAACGAGATCTCGCCCCGGATGTTATAATTAGGCATAATAATAAGTTCGGTTCCTCCCGCGATTTTATAATGAATTATGGATAAGGAACTTATTTATTCGTTTAGTGTTTCTCAAATGAAGCAGATTTCAAGAATATTTCATTGTGGCGCATAAATGCAAAATATTGTGTTTAAATTGTATAAATAATTGTTTTAACTGTTACATGCATTAATTTAGGTTTGATTAATATTTTTCATATGTACTGTTTTATGGAATAAATAATAATGAACTCGGAGTCTATTGTATTGTTTACACGCAAAAATGTATGATTAATATCTTGCAGCCGCAATCGAGTTGTAGATATTGCGGTTGAAATTATAAATGTACATTTGTATTCAACGTTTTGAAGACTACTGTGATGCTGTAATAACATACGTATGACTATTACAAGGGTATTCACACAAGCATGGACTATCAAAAGAGCGTGTTGGCCTCCTAATAAGGAACTAATGGTTGTTCAAATTCCCATTACGCGCTCATAATGTTTTGAGGTCATAATACTTACAGGTATTGATGTGTGTATTGGTTGCAACTCATTTGAAATTAGTATGAAAAACTTGCAAATGGAACTTTGAATTGTTGGTAGAATCTTAGAAACACATATTATAATGCTTTTGTACACTGGTGAATTTTTGTTTTTAGCAATGATTTTTTTAAACTAATTTGAATAAATTTTTGCTATACATTTACACAGAAAACAATGTGAGTCAAAATAGCGGTCTGTCGGATGTGCGCCACTTAAATTAGCGAAAGGAAGTAGCCGCTCAAAAATAGGCCAATGTAATTAATTTACAAATTGACTAATAAACGTACATTTAATAAAATAATTGATGCTAATTGCCCATAGCGCTCTCATCGACTGTTCTACTTTATAATTATACTTAAAAAAAACCATGTTTTTCTTTTTCTGCTAAATCGGGAAACACGACTAATTATACGGATTACGCTGTTATGTTTATGTTTTATTTCAAACAATGGCGAGACAAACATATCCATTTGCCTGATGGTAAATGCGACTGCTTATAGATAGTAGCAAAACCAAACAACGTGAACTACAAAGTAATGCTTGGTATTTTTTCATTAA
The DNA here is from genome assembly GCA_009982885.2 of Hyles vespertilio. NCBI lineage: Eukaryota > Metazoa > Arthropoda > Insecta > Lepidoptera > Sphingidae > Hyles > Hyles vespertilio. Next base: position 11,585,914 of record CM042815.1, on the reverse strand, counting down.
TCCTGAGAAATATTTTAATGTCTTTCGCACCGGAACACAACAGTGCATTTACACTGCTGTTTAGCGGGAGAAAGAGACATTGCGGTGACACCTACTCAAGCGGCCTTTCACATATGATAGACCTAGCATCCCACCACCAGTTAAAGGAAAGGAAATATAATACTTAAGGTATACACAGTAAATAAATAAATAAATAACACCCAACAGTCACATACATAGTCCTGACCCCACATTAAGATCGAGTCTTGTGTCGTGGGTATCAGGAACTACGAGAGACTTTTCGGTCTCACAAACACCCAGACCCGGAAGAAATATTTGTGGGCCGCACAAACATTTCTCTCGGTGCGGGGATCGAACCCGCGGCCTCTCGTTTCACAGGCAGCGTCTAACCGCCTGCGCCACGGTGGCTGTCAAAATTAATCATTAAAATTAATTAAAAATTAATGTCAAAAAGTAATAGTCTATGTTCTGATCAATGCAAATGTAATTTTTATGATTGCCAATTAATTAGCGATCGTTATTGGCAAATACCTCTCAATTTTGTAAATATAATGAAAACTATGTTTAATCTAATTTTTGGCTAAAGGAAGATTAAGGCTATTTATGTTCTCGTTAAAAAGGACAGGGTAGGCCAGCCAATTCTTTCCCCGATGAAGTCCAACTAACTCTATTCTCCTCTATGGTATAAAATTATTTAAAGTTCGATACAATTTAAAATTTATTACTAAAGTAAGTTTTGATTAAGCAGGTAAAAGTTAGTAATTATTGTCTTTTGCCTTAAATGTTGGTAATTATTAATTTTTATTGGTAATTATAATTAATATTTTAACGTGTTTATATTAGCTTTACTTGTATGTATGTATAAATAGGTCGAATTTTTCAAGTGGGTGTGGATGGCCAAATCCGTAACTAAGTGGAAAATTGAAACATGCTGATAGAAGTCACGGGCTCGAAAAAAAAAACTGTATTTTTACACTATTTAATAATGTCACCGATAAGGATGAAATTGTAGGTAGTAATTATATGCGGAAAACTATAGGAAAAAGTATTTTTAAGGCTGTATACTATTGTCGAATATCCATGTTGTGCCCACCCCCTATTGGAGTTGGGGGCTCGACTCTCGAAGTTGTAGACGAATATGTATGTCTATTTAGGACAAGTGGTCCGGTTAGGTAGGTTCAACTTCGAGAGAGAGGTCAATCGTCGAATTCAACTCGGTTGGGCAGCGTTCGGGAAACTTCGCGACGTCTTCTCTTCCAAAATACCTCAGTGCCTAAAATCGAAAGTCTTCGATAGTTGTGTGTTACCAGTGATGACATACGGCACCGAGACGTGGCCTCTCACTGTGGGCCTCATTAAAAGGCTCAGAGTCACTCAACGAGCCATGGAGCGGGCTATGCTCGGTGTTTCCCTACGAGATCGAATCAGAAATGAGGAGATCCGTAGGAGAACCAAGGTTACCGACATAGCCCATAGGATTGGCAAGTTGAAGTGGCAGTGGGCCGGGCACATAGCTCGTAGAACCGATGGCCGTTTGGGTCGAAAGGTTCTTGAGTGGAGGCCACGTACAGGCAAGCGAAATGTCGGACGCCCGCCTACAAGGTGGACGGACGATCTGACTAAGGTTGCAGGAAGTCGCTGGATGCAGGCCGCTTCCAACAGGTCATTGTGGAGACCCTTGGAGGAGGCCTATGTTCAGCAGTGGACTTCCTGTGGCTGATATGATGATGATGATGATGATGATGATGTATACTATTTTCCTTGACCATGTTGCAGTGGTATTTGGAGTCCCTTTCGTTCAAGTAATGAAATCTTTGTAGTCGATTTTCGAGCACTTCCAAACGTCGGATTGATATGAAATTTTGCACCATTATCAAGGCTGCTTGATCTTTTATCTCTTTCGCTCAAACTGAATTCGAAAGTCGTTCGAAAGAGACTTAACATTAAACATCTAAAATAGGTTTAGTATACATTTTCGACGAATAAGGCCGTAGGTATAATATCGTTTTGTCCTGCCAGTATAAAAAGCCTGGCTTCAATCCCAGAAGCAGATAATCCACTTTGTGTAAATATTTCTATTAATAGAAAACCATCATTTTCCCGGACTGCAATTGTCCTCGATACGGCCATTATCTCGCACCCTGTCTCATTACGTCTATTCCACGCGCAACCAGATGTGCCAGTGATATATATTAAACATTTCCTTTTTATTTTAGTTCTGTCTCTACTCTACAATAATTTATTGTTAACATATCGCAGTTTGCGACGAAAAACGAATTATTTTAATAATATAACAAATTTTGTGGATTTCACCGCGGTTTTACAAATATTTATATTGAATTTAACTACTACGTTTGAAGGCTTTACAGCCTTCGTGATCTCGGGGCGGATTGTCCTAGCATGTCAATGTAACTACTATTTACTTACTGGAGATTGCGGTTCTATACAAATAGTGTATCTTGCTGGAACCTGCATGTACACGGGATGAACCCGAAACGCAACACACTGAGTGGGTCAATATACGGATTTCACTCGACTATGTACGGCAATCGCAATATGGGGGATGCGAATATCCTTTTGAATCTCTGACAGTTTCTCTGATCGAACAAAAGGCAACAGCAAAGATATTCCTTCAGGTAAGTATCCTGTGATATCTCACAGGATACTCGACATTATCATGTCCATTCCTGTCGAGCTTTTTTTATTGTACAATTAACGAATACAGCAATCTTTTATTCACAAATTATTATTTCAAATCGAATGAATCGAAGTTAATAAAATTAAATATACTAATCGCATTTAGGATTAATTATGAATGCTTTCGGAATGAATTGTATGAATGGGGCAATTATTTATTGCTAACTTAATAAAATGTTATTTTTATCTTTGCTCTCTCGCTTTTAAAACTATTTTTAGCAAGCAATTAAATTCAACTCATTCAAGGACCAGCCGAATCCACTTCTTTTTTAGTTTTATTTGAAGCAAATTTATAAGAATTTAAGCCGCTAGGGCTGTTGGTTTTGTGCATGCTTCAATATAAAATATAGACAATTTAAAGACCTTCGGCCTTGCAATTGGATTGTAAAACGAATATTTCGTGGGATATTCTATGTATTACGTACACACTCTCACACAGGTTCTGTGTGTTTCTCTGATAGGAGAGGCAGAACTGCTGGCAACCACGTTTAGTTGAACATATTTATGCCCAACGTGAGACAGGGGGAAAAGCAGCGAGCAACTGGTATTAGTAATTCCGAGCCGCGAAATTCAAACTAAGTAAAGTTTCCCAACAGAGATTCGAGCCCAGAACGTCACAATTCGTATATTAGGCGCTAATATTAGACCAATGAGGTGTCTACTTATGTTCGGAATGGTCATGTTGATTAGTTTGTACGCTTTGTTTGGTGAAAAAAGGAAGAACCAACAATTATATTACGCATATATAAACGATATTAATTTTCAACAATGTTAAAACCTTCTGATATCTGGATGCCAGTGTTATATATTGCGGTAGTTAACCGCACGTGTTGTATGGATAATGTATTCACAAAATTTGATGTCCACATTCAGTAAACTTTATAAGCCCATCAATTCTTTTCTTTCTGTAAGCATAAATGTAAAGTACAAAAAGCCCACTTCGGTTTTAGGATCAATTTACTAACAGCTTGTTTTCAACTTTTCCCGTAACTTCGTGATAATTTTACGAGTGTTACACACGAAACTTCAAGTAGTTATTACTACTAAACTAGCGTTCATTGTACATTGTTTTAATGGTACGCAGAATGTATCAGCAAAGTTGACCTGAATATTTAAGGAAACATATTCGTAAGGCTTCTCAATCTGGTTAATATCAGCCCTTAAGATTGAAGATAGCTTGTAAAAGGCACGTGCCAGTGTAAAAAATATATTTTGATGCCACATTAAATGATATCACTTTAACAGGCCACATTAAAATTTAAACTCAATATTAATTAGCTAGGGGCTGGCCAAAACAAAAAGGTTTGGAAAGGGGTGAAAAGTAACAAAAGTTTGAGTACCACTGGCCCAGATCACTCACGATTGTGGTAGGAAAAATACCACAAATATTTATTTCGACCTCGTCGTTAATAGGTCAGGAGTCAAGAGGCATAAACATTATTTCAATCGCTATTAAATCTAACAAGTGTACATAACTTGGCCAATAGTGGAAATTATTTTGAAACACTTTTTATTTTATATATGAGTGTGTGTAAGGCGCAGTGCACACAGAGCAACTTTGATCTCCGAATTGCGGCAGGAGGCATCTTGCAAATGATTTCATAATATTCGTATACTCGTAACATAAAGGAGCTTCATTTAGCAACGTTACTCCCTGTGCCTGTCTTTTGACCATGACGTACTAAAAGTCACACAAATAGTAGACCATGCATTTGAAAAAAATATTTATAATCGAATCAACTGCGAACTGGATGGACATTTTTGATGGCGCAGCTGGCCACTTTTGTCCAAAACTAGTAAAATGTTGCCTGTTTCTTCAACTAAAGTTGTTCTACCTACACATCGCCTGAGGGTATATCGACAAAATGGGTGGCCTATCAGCGTCACAGTTTTCAATCCTGGTAATCGATTTTAACAAAAATATAATCATGCGGGATTTAATATTTTTAATGGAATAACAAAATGTCTGTAAGTTCTTTTTAATAATCTTTTATTGTTTGCGATCTGTTTAATCAACATTTAGCAAGTTGTGGGTTTAATTATATTATATTTTTTTACGGTGCGCATTCAGTGACACGCCCTTTTCTATCATGAAATCTATCTTAGTAGATCTTGTGGAATTTTTCGTTTGAGTCTCCGTGTCAGCGTTGAGTCGTCCATTAGGTGCTTGGCTAGTACATTTGGGTGATTTGTTATCCTCGTTTTGTATGTTTTTACACTGTCTTTGACTTCTTGTAAGACTGTCTTAATTTTAAGGTCATGGTGGAGCCTAAGGTTGGTCATGTACCAAGGTGCGCTAACTATCATTCGCAGCATTTTTGACTGGAACCGTTGTAAGATCTCGATGTTTGAATTTGCAGATGTACCCCAGAGTTGCAGGCCGTATGTCCAGATTGGAGACTGTCCCACCCTCACACCCACCACTGTAACTCCTGTGAGCCAGGATCAACAGTGGCACGCAATGTAATGACACCGAGCATTGAAGCTCGGCGAGTCTCCGGGAATGTCTAACTTGTCTTTAACCCGCAACGAAATTAATCAGAAAGTGAAATTAATAGGAGGAGTTGGAAATAAATTATTAAGTATGTCCAGATAGGCTTAATTACAGTCTTATAGAGTAGGAATTTTGTTTTCGAGAGAAATCGCGATTTATCATCCAGTACATTTTGCGTACGAGTTGACCTATTGCAAGGAGTTTGGTAAAGATATGCTTTCTCCATGTCAATGTCTGTAAGATAGCGACATAATTTTACTGTCTTTTTAAAATCAGTTATGTATACAGGCCGGATACAAAGCGCGATACACTTGTATGGGTCACTATGACGGGTTATCCAGCATTTCTTACGACGTTCATAATTTACTACATTGCTGAATATTATAGCAAGATGTGTAAATAGCTCGTAAATTAGCCAGTATATATCTCCATGTTATTTCCCAAAGACATTACCGCGAACGACTAAAGCATTTGTCATATTATGGATATAGTAATTTAACTCCAAATGTAATAATATGGCACGTTACGCGCACTCGTACTCAAATTTGACATAGAATAATAATAGCCGTCTATCCACAAGTTGTGTAATATTGTACCTCGGGAGGACAGATGCCTCCCCTCGCATCGCAAGGATATTTAGGGAGTCCATGACATTATCCCATTATACAATAACCTTCATCTCAAGAAATTCATTTGATTTATTACTTTCCTCTTCATTTATTTCGGTTCATATTATTATAGTTTTACGTGCAACTGTTTTAGGTTTGCGGCCTTATTCATTATTTTTGCAGAGTAAAAATTTATTTTAGTAATTTAATGTTTTGTATTTTTTGCTCTCACTGAATTTAAAAGTTGTTTGAAATTGAGGTGTAAATCTTCGTTAAAATTGGGGTGTCTGTTGCTCCAATCATGACACTCGATTTAATTTAAATTCATGAAATGCTGCCAGAAAAAAAAGGTAGTACAGCGTTTAATATTTCCAATATGACAAGCCTTCGATCTTAATCATCAATTTCAAATGAAATCCGTTGTCGAGAGCTGGCCATTCGTTCTGGTTGTTTTATTCTGTGAAATTGATATATAATTTCTTCTTATATTTTTATAGAGTGATAAACAACATAACATTGATATAAACATTCATTTATATTATAAAACATAAATACAAGTTTAGCAGTTAATTGAAAAGAACCGTAAGAATGGTAGCGTAATCGTATTTGCCTGGGTAGCGACCGTGCAAGTGTATCGCCTTTCAGGATCAGCCAGAGCACATCCTGTTTCGAGCAGCCTGAAGTAATTGTGTCAATCGACAAGCTAATCATCTCTCCTCTCTCAGACTCTCTCTCGACAGGAGAGCACATTAAAAAGTACAGTATATACCGCCGTTTTAATATAAAATAGGAAACAACCCATTCGCTATATTCGTCATAACTTTGGCTTTAATTCCAGCATTCGACGCGCTTAAACCCAATTAGATCCAAGTCAACGCTTTCATGCAAGTGATCACGCTCAGAGCATGAATACAGACGTGTTTACTGATACTAAGTATCTAATAGACTTGTAACCGAATAATTGGAGTATTCACATAGCAATGTGAACATTGGCAGCGTCAATACGACGGACCAAACCGCCGGCTGTAAGCGTCGAAACATTTACGACGTTCAAATTAGTTGATTCGTGCGCTTTGAATAATTGCGTTTGCGCTGGATGTTTGACTGCGAATTAACACTTACCAGAGTAAGGCCACGGTTGTCATGCCCTACAAAACTGATAATAGAAAGTGGATTCTTTGAATATAAATATTTGTGTATTAATTAATTAATGGTGTGAATGAAAATAGATTCAAGGATGCATCAGATTGAAAGACATTCTATAACGGATTAATCACCCACTGCTGAGCTCGGGATTACTCTATAATTCAACTCAATTGAAATTACGGGTTTGCTATAATACATAGTCTTATAGCTGGGTCAAAGTAGCATAAAAACTATCAGTAAAAATGCAATTTTATTTAATAATACCCACAATACATGTGGCGGATGTCGGAAATAAAATCCATTGTGTTAATTATTTAATTATTATTAACACCACACGTTATAATTAACGGATTAACGATTTATCCGAATATTTGCGACAACTTGTTAATTTTATAGTAAACACACGTATGTCTATGCTTCACCGCCGACTGCTGGATCTCGAATGTCTACGTTCTGGAGGCGGCTTATATTGCAAACTGTCATGCTCCCATCCTTACTCTGACTGTGGGTAGTGAAATAGAAATACAACCGGGTTTCCTTTAATAAAATTGCTTCTACAACTACCCGTAGATTCCTAACGGCCGATTTACAATTATTTAACATATGGGCCTTACATAAAAACACCCCGACATATGCGCTTAGTGTTTGATTTGTTCCATAAACGCGAACAATGGATTGAAAATAAAGTTGAATCGATTCACCGATTTGGGGGAGAACAATCTTCGTCCCCCCCACCCCTCACTCCCTCGGCAGCGTCCGCGTACCATATCCGGGGACTATCTACTCGGCGCGGTGAGGATTACGTTTGTTTGCTCTTCGAGTCGGTACAAAGCGAACAGTCTGTTGACATTTACTGTCACGGTAAATACTCGGTTTACCATTATTTACAGAACGGACGTAATACCTACTACTGAGCAAATATCTAGGGAAAAGAACGAAACAGCCCTTTATACTGGTAAATGTGTTTATGTCTGGGAAATTACTTTTAGCACACAGCTTAGTCGCTGTTTTTTAGATACATAGAATGGTATTTTATGAAACCTAATAGTGTTACTCGTGTACAAAATGAAATATATATATATATATTTTATTGCTTTGAATGGCGAGACGAGCATGCCGTTCGCCTGATGGTAAGCGATGCGACCGCTCATGAACAGTAGCAAAACCAAATAACACCTTGAATTACAAAGCAATGCTTGGCATTCCACTGCGCTCGCCATCCTGAGACACAAGATGTTAAGTCTCAATATGTCCAGTAGTTACTCTGGCTACAATGTCCTTCAATCCGAAACACAACAGTGCATTGAAACTGCTGTTTGACGGGAGAAATAGACATTGCGGTGGTACCCACCCAGGCAGCCTCTCACATATAAGAGACCTACCACCAGTGGATGATAATTACCATTAAGAGCGTATACACCTTGCGCGCAAAGTCAACTATAGGTATTTCTTCGTTAATTTCACGCACACATAAGCGACCAAAGCTGTGTGCGTAGAGCTGCCGCGTCGGCTCGCTATACAATCGGCTCAAACAACTTTGATCCGTGCGCTTCAAATATTCAATTGAAATGTAACTGTAATATAATATCATAAAAATATTTTATTTGCATTATAAGTAGACAAATATTACTGTGCAAGCAAAGAATAATACAAATTTTGGATACTAATCATATTTTCGTTATTATTACATTGTTAAGTTGCATTCAAATCAGTGTTCAAACAGTATACACTACGGACGTTTTATTAATCATTTCGTGTTCGAACACATAAATAGTGTTAGCGGCCTTACAACCCCTTACAATTACGAAATATATTTAATTTTATATTACAATACATAACATAATTTAGCCTCGGAATTACATCCCATTATATTACCTGAAACATAATTTATACTCACTACAAAATCATTGTAGGTAATAAAAATAATTAAATATTTTACTACCAAAGTACTAAGATGTAGTAATCGCATTCCGCGCGTGGCTATTTTTACTTCGCGCGGCATAATCGACTGCAGCCAGGCCGGAGCGACGAGCGATACGTCCTCCCTCTAGAAGGCCTTGCGGCAGTCTGATTTGATCCACGTCGGACAGCGTGTTTTATAGTGGTTTTTAAAATATTTGTAGAAAACATGAAAACTAATTTTGTTGAAATATAAAAATGGTAATTTATTGATAAGATGTTCTTCTATTATAATATGTAATTGCTATAAAAATTATGTACGATAAGTTGGTGAAAAAAAATATGTTCTTGACGAGAGTTTCTGAATAATTTCGCATTGTTTAAATTTTTGTTTTTCAGGAACTAAACACAAAAAGATTATTTTTATCAGCAAAATCCCTCCATAAGGGTCTTATTAGTCGGATAATATTTTTATTTTCATCTTATATTTAGTGGTTTCGGATATCTTAAGCTTCTAAATTGCCATTTAAAGCCTAAATAACGAAACTTGTGTTCAGTATTCCTTATAGTACTCACAAATTATCCATCAATCTATAATGTTTTCCACCAAAATCCCTAGATGACAACCTTTTCTAAAATTAGTACTAATTATTTTACCTTGAAATTGTTTATTGGTGGCTATTAACTCATTTGAAAAGTCCTGTTTTTAAGCCAAAAAGCGCGTGCAGGGTATAAACGCTCTTAAACAAAGAAATCTAATCAGATTCTAAAAAAATTGTATACCCCAATGTCATACCGGGTATCTCAAGACTGCTACCGAAAACGAAGCCGGGTGGTATTTTTAGTGGCTACAAACACAATGCAACTAAAATTTTCGCAAAGAAACGCGACAATTATTTTTTATGATTTTTTAAATATCGTCAGTTTTGGGTGGTAAATTCATAGTTTTTGCTAAAATAATAATTTAAACACTTTTATACCTTAGGTTATTCATAAATAAAAGGGTATACACTATTAATTTAGGAAAAAATGTATTTACCACCCAAATATGGTGATAGGAAAAAAATAACAAAAAAAAAATTGTCGCTTTTTTTTGCAACTTTTTCTGTTGCATTGTGTCTGAAGTCGCTTAAACTACCACCCGGCTTCGTTTTCGGTAGCAGTCTTGATATACCCTGTATATTTTGCATTGTGACATATAAAAATATGTATTTTAAATCTTTATTACTTCTAATATCCGCTTTTATAATTTACTGGGTAATAGTAGACTCCATAAGTATTCAGCGTCTCTCCCGTGCCTGTAGGATTATGTCGTAAAATCTCATAAAGCGGTCGCACAAGCTCCGAAAACTAGTTTCTGTGTTCGATCTTAACGCGAGTTGGAAGCCGCTGCTTCGTATTCCACTGGAATTTCGGCTGTAACTTATTCCATTTTGGAACATATGCTTTGTCAACTAGCGGACCTGAGCGCTTTACTAACGATATTCTAGTCACTTTTAAAATATAAATAAAGTTACAAGTTTAAATATACAATAGTGCGTAGCTACAATCAAAATGTAATCTTCATAACAATGCAATGAATCAACATAAACGACAAAATAACTGGTCCCCTTTATTGCCACACAGAACGCCAGAAATGCGTTTAATTATTTACTACACTTTTAAATATTAACTTTATGTGGACGGGCCACGCAACACCGAGTAGGTTGTGTATTTGTTTAAAGTTATTTTAAAATACTTTTTAATGGCCTGTTAAAAGAAGTCGTTTAAAGTTATGTTGCGCATAAATAACATTTTCACTTAAGAAAGATGGTAGCATTCCGAAGCGAGCCCGCACTTTATATGTCTTGAAGTTTCATTCGCTCCATACCGTTTCCAATAAATTATCTTGAACTCATTGTCGTAGCACTCGTAGCACACGTAGCAGCTGTCAGGCCTCGTTGCTTAGACGTAGACACTACGCGAGTAAGTTGCTCTTTTTCGCTTTGCACGCTTTGTTCTAATATAGACATTATTATATCAAAGCTATTTTTCGCATCACGAAAGACACCGGTATACGTTTTTTTATCCTGTGTACATAATAATTATGTAGTTTTAAGAAAAGAAACATTTAAACGATACTGAATCATTTTTCAATAGCTGTAAATCTCTTTAGACTATTTTGATAGACCAAAGTTCGAAATCTTACTTAAATTTTGTCATATATATATATATATATATATATATATATGACACACGTAATCAGTAATCAGGTCAAAAATTAGGTTGAAAGAAACTAAATTGAACGTGTTAAGAAAAATATAACAAGGTGATAATAACTTCTTTCGGTTTTAATTGTTTTATTCTATGAATTAAAATAACGGTTTTAGTTTTTTTTCGTGATGTGTAATCAAACAAATCTTGAATTTTAATTGGGGCTAATACAATATAAAAATTACACAAAGCCGAAATTCGTCTGAAAACTCACAAATAAAATCCGACCCATAAAAAATTGTAACACAGAATAATTAGACAAATGTTGAACCGCAGCGAATGCTCGACGTAAGTTGGTAAACATCTCCCTTCCTTCAATGGACTTTGTGAACTCACTGTAATTAATCACCTCGGCTCGTGTGAGCTCGAATCTTTAGGCACACATTGAACGGAGCCACAAAGCTCGTCAGTTACCGGCGAAAACTACATGGTTATTTGTCTTAGCCAGCGGTGCCGTATACCTTTCCACGGCATAACAGAATGGCAAGTAGGTAACTAATACGCTATTTCCGTGCACCGTATTTTGTGCCGTGTATGCGGCTTTCATATTGTCATGGTTTTTTGAAATATATCGTCATTTGTGCATACGGGGCTTTTAAACCTGCTTAGCATATGAGCATAAATAGGGTTGAAAACTAAGCTGCGCTGGTTTATTTCATTTTGTTGGATGTTTTGATGCTAGACAGTTAGGTAGGAAAAATAAATATTTCAATCTATTCTTCTTTGGAATGCGCTCCCTCTCGAAATCAGGACGTCCATGAACCGTTTTGTGTTTAAAAAGAAGGTTCGGGATTTGTTGCTGGATAGAGTGGCTGAATCATCACAGTAGTGTGTCATCGTATGTACTGTTATATATTTATTTATGTGTATATATATTATAGTAATTATGTATATTTTAACATATCGTTTTACATAGTATGTAAGTATATACTTATTCATATATTTGTGTATAAATATTATGTATTAATATAGGAATAAAACAACATCTAATCAAATAAACATATGTACCCCTATCTCTGTAATCTCAGCACCATCTCAAGGTAGACTGGTAGAGAATGCCTCTGGCATTAAGTTCGCCTATGTAAAATATATTTGTATATAAAGTTAAATAAAATAAAATAAATAAATTTCGGGTTTGCCTGGGTTTTCTTGCAATGTTGTGCTTTGTTGCAAAAATATGTGTGTGCTATGGGATTATAACCGAGATTATTATCTTGCCAGTTTATTTCGTTCTTAGTTAAGGTGTTGCTAGATATAACATTTGCCTTGTTTATTATTCTGTCTGGTATTAAGGCTCTGTTTTTCAAGTCAATCCTTCCTATTTTGTCTCTCTTCTCAGCTGTTCATTGATCTATCCCATCTTTGACATCTGCAATCGTAATATCATTTGTTTCCATATGTTCTCTGGCGATATGATAAAAATCATCAACATCGCCAGTATTAGTACTTAAAAATATTTTATTCCGAATCTATTGGCTTGCTCGCACATTTGCTAAAGTAGCACATAACCTAAGAATACATAGCACTTTCAGCGCACGATACGATCGTATGTTGGTCTTGAACAGTGGCATAATAAATTTTAGTGTGTTGGATGTGATAATACGGTAACTTCCCGCGCATGGCGGTGTGACAGCAAACTGAGAGAGTACGAGCGCAATTGTTATATCTGGACAAACATTTGCATCAACTACAGGCGTTTGTCTCAACTTTCAACGTAGCAAGACCACGTTCATTGTAGCTTCGTGTTATCAACTTGTATAATGCAATACAGACTTCGAGTTGTCTTTAATAACGTGGTAAATTGAAATATTTGTTATTGGATCTTAGAGTTTGGAGTTTTGTAATTACTGGGGTGGACTAATGAGGCACTTAGTTCACTATTAGATATAGATACAATCACGGTTTATTGTTATCATAGTAACTTTGTAATGATCCAAATGATACAATTTCTAATAGCCTATTTTAAATAATTTCTTTTCAATATTTGTGGACTACCTAAGACTTAATAAATCTCAAACTTTAGTTTTACCATCCATTAAAATATAGATTGCGCCTAATGTTGCTCAACCTGAATTCCCATTTTAACCTAATTTATGAGCCTAAATCCTCTTACGTCAGAGGGCCAACTTTCCACAGGACGTATATGACCCGTAATATCTACCGTGAATGTGCGGGGTCAATGGCCGTTTCAAAATGTCATTTACTCGCCATGTCATGCTAATAAAATAAGCGGATAAAGCGATATTGGCAGAAAAATGCATAAACTACGTAGTTATGACAGGTAGACGGACGATCGCCGTGTTTGGGGAATAGAATGTGTCATAACATTCCGTGCTTGTTGGATGGATAAAGGGGTCGTTAGGGGTCAAATAGAGACGGTTCGTCGAGTTATGTGTACTGGCCTCAGCTGCCAGGATGTGAGCAGTGAGATAGTTTGGATAATGGTGTTGAATGGGACAAACACGTGATAGTAATGGAGAGAAGGCTAAAAGAACATGGTTTAATTTCAGTATGGTGATATTTCGTATTTAATCAGTCTTTTATAGACGGAGCAAATAAAATGTGGTTGGCGGCGATTTCGATGTCCTTTTGGAGTTCTTAATGTCCTTAGGTGACGGTAATAACTCTTTATTAGAGGGTCATTAGGTCGTCTGTCTTAGTTCTCAATAAAAAATAAAGATTACGACCATGATATTGGGAACGTTAATGAATTTTCAATAAACGAGGTATAGACTTTAGTGAAAACAAAGGAAGTTTGGAAACACATAGTGCAACGTTTCAGGTAACTATAACAATACTGTATTAGTATACATCATGAATCTGGTAAAGTATACTCCCACCAGGCAGTGTTTCTCTCATAATATTATTTGCTGCTCTGACTACGTGACTAGAATTTCAAGAGTTACCTGCTTATGACGATATGAAATTTGTTCGCCGCAGGAAACTTGCTTATTTACCTTTGAAATTGCAATTCAAGTTGTGAAATGTGAGATACTGTGTTGCTCATATAAGCCGAGAGTACAATACCTCCCACACGCGCTTGGGACAGTATTTTTGACATCCATATATTATGTTCCAGTCCTTATTATAAATCTTTTTTATAACCGCGTCTATTGTTTAAATATGTATTGGGTATGAGATACGCTAACGTATGAATCAGTCGGCAGAAATAGATAAGTCAGCAGATTTATAGAAATAAGACCAATCCACTTAAGTCAATACATTGGTTCCTGTAACTGCTCATGGATACAGGTAGAACATGGTATTCATGGAAATCCTTGATAGAGGACTTCATACGTTACATAAGCTCACACCTTTTTCCCAGAAGGGGTAGGCAGAGGTGCCAGGACACATATATTTTGCTATGTATATTCCGTTCCACGATGTGATAGGGGGCGGGCCTATGGCCATGTCCGGCACAAATTCCTGACTCCGGGTAGATAATGAATAGAAAAATCCAATATCGTTTCGCCCGATCCGGTACTCGAATCCGACATCTCAGCTTTATAATCGTACCGTAGTGCAACTACGCCACAGGGGGGGGGGGGGGGGGTCACAGTCCTTATTTAAAGCATTAAGACGTTGCCTTATCGGCTTTAGAAGACATAAGGAAGGACATAAGAGAAGGGGAGCAAGAGAAAGTAAATAAGATCATCTATCGATTGTCCGCCTCCTTACCACGAAAGCTGTAAAGTAATCGAAACGTCGGGAAGTCAAAAATGTAAAAATTTAACCAAATTCGCGATAATAACCGTAAATAATAGTAGTATTTCAATGTGTAACATACGCGTAAATCTATGGAACCATTAAGATCATCTTATAAAATATGCAAGACTATCAATCTTCTATGATCTGTAAAGTAACACTACAAATGATAGCCATAAATTTTTAATAGGTTTACAAAAAGTGCTTTAAACTTCCGGACAGCGTGTTGTTAGTGTGACGTATGGCGGTGCGCTGAGCAAATTGGTTGGGCTCGATTGCGGTGAGAGGAGAGCGGGGCAAGCGGGCACAGTACAACGTGCGGTGACAAATATCCACTCCAGTTCTGTGTAGGTATACAAACTACATTCATTAAGAGTATGCCAGTTCATAAAATATGGCATTGGGAATGACGGCCAAATAATTAATTTTATCGGTGCTTGCCAGTGGTAATGAGATGAAGTGGTGCTTGAAGTGAAGTGGAGTGGAAACTCACTTAATAATACAAAATAAATTATAAAATATACATTTATGTTCAAAACAACGGGTCCAAATTGAATTATGAATTTCTATGGAAATCATAATCAGTTCAGTCTAAGCAAGTAGATTGAACCATGCAAACTGCAACTTTTTGCGAATAAATTTCTATGTCATATCATCATCTGAAGAAAATAGTTACATACATACATACATACATACATACATAAACTCACGCCTTGTTCCCAGAAGGGGTAGGCAGAGGTGCAAGGGCACCCACATTTCGCCTTGTATGTTTCATCCCACAATGTGATAGGTGGCGAGCCTATCGCCATATCGGGCACAAATTCCTGACTCTGGGCTGATACTGAATAGAAAAATCCAATATCACTTTGCCCAACCCGGGATTCGAACCCGAGACCTCAGCTTTATAACCGTACCGTAGTACAACTACGCCACCGAGGCAGAAAATAGTTAATGGCTAAAAATTGGCTCCTCAGCTTTTTGCTCACCTTTATCTATGTGCAGTTATACAGCCAATACAAGTAACATATAGCATGTTATCGATACGTAACAGGCCAGTATAGTCTCACGACACAACTCTGGTCGCTAGTTGAGTTTCGCAGCCGTTTTTCTCCGACTAAGCGATAACTGCGACCATTCTGAGCTTTACTGCGCCCTAAGTGATTGGAGGGACGCTAATTCCTTTAACTCCGGGACTGAAATTCAATTTGTCCGTCTTCTGTCCATACATCGTGTATGACGTACATTTCGTCTATATTCTTGCTTCTGTTATATGAAAAGGTGCTATTTTTTGTTATGATTATAAATATATTTTTTAATAACAAGTATTTAAAAATTATCTTCTATCTAGTCTTTTTGTTTATTGATAAAAGTAATTTCACGGCACCTCTTAAAGCTGGAATTTAACCCAAGACAAAAAAGTCGTAAATAATAGGAGCAAAACAACTGCCGTTCTCATTTACTTCTTTATAAAAATAGGTACAGCAATCATATTTTAAAATCCTTAATTATTATACCTTGTTGACCAATTTACATAATATTTTAAGTTATACATTTACACGATACTAATATTAGGACATCAACAATATTTTCCTTACATTATCCTCACCTAAAATTTAATACATTACTCTATGAAATTCACAAACTTAAACTCACAAAAATGAAACCCCAATTAATCTAATGAATGCGTCTAATGAAAGAATATTTTATTACATTAGTGTACTAAAAATGTTGTCACTACGTCATAGGCTTGGATGAAATGAAAGAGCTTTTTCCTGTTGTAGAAATTTCGTCATGTTATGAGGGTATTAAAGTTAATGGACCCCTCGGCACCGTCTACGCTGAGTTTATAGTCAAGGTGTACCTGTGGTAACATTTTATTTCTTGAAATATTATATTTCCCGTCTGAAAGCCTGTTCGAGATTAAAACTCTGTTAGTTTCCAAAGCGGTTTTGTGGAATAGATTTTGGATTGTATAAATGTAGGAGCGTGAAAATATATCTTGGAAAATATAAGGGAAAATTTGTGTCGCTGGTTTATAATCTGTTCTTTAGATTCTCGTTTTTATAAAAATCATTGTATTTGTATATTTCTTTTAATAGGAAATATAAATTACAGCCTCAAGAAAAGTACCTTAGTCCAGTAATAGTTAAAGAGATATTATAGGCTATTTTATTATTTTAAAACTATAAGGCGCTAAGGTAATTGTGTAAATACGGTATCTAAATATAAAACAGAAACTTGAAACGCGAATAAATAACAAATTAATTAATTAGATACAAAATCCGTTTATAAGGCAATGTTGGCGAAAAGTAAATTTAATTACGATCTATATTTAGTAAAATCGCTTCTAAAAATGCGAAGTCCGTGAATGAAGATTCGTAGCTAGTTAATGTTGAGGGTTTTTCAAACGGACTGGCAAATGAGTCGGCATTTGCGAGGCGACGATGGTAATGTCAGCCAGCCAGTAAATTTTCCAGATAAGCGCGACTCTGACGGCCAGGCCAAACTTGCTCGTTAATTTCATTATTTGCGTTGACTTCAACGCTAGTTGACGAAATACTATTATTTTTGTAAATAGCAAGGAAGATTAACGCGTGAATTGAAATGCTCTTTTTAAATTTCGAATCTGAATTGTATCTAAATCGATAGTCATACTTTATCTTATCGCGGAGTCAGCTTTACTCGACTTTGTTTTATGGTATGTTCTACGAAGCGGTTGAACTTTGGCAGTTTTATATACTTCGCGCGCTATATAAACGACTTATGTACCACTGTCTTAGTCTAAAGGCTTAATAATGGTTATATTACGGCTGAACATTTCTCAATGCGCGGCGCCAGGAGGTGCGAAAAAGGTTCATTTCATTATTCAGTTTCCCTCCGTAATTCTGACTGATTAATATGTAGTTCATCTAAGTTTCCCTGAGATTTCCGATTTGCCCCCTCCGGCGCCTCCCTCCGTGTAAATTGTGCTGGAAATCCGAAACGGCGTCGTTAGTTGCTCGGGGGTATCCCTTGGGCCAGGTCGGGTCGGGACGCGGTTACCTTCATAAATCTTTTCTTCGAGGTACCCGCAACTAACAAGCCGGCGGCGCCTCGCGTGAATCGAACCCCACGCGGGTAAATAACCATGAAAACTTTCATAATAACACCACTTTAAGTAGATTAAAATACATAAACTGATCGTATTTTCATATTAATCATGTGGTGTCTGAAAGAGGGTCGGTTATATTGCCAGTAGTAATTTAATAATCTTAAGTATCGCCGCAAATCTCTTACGTATAAATCAATTTTATCGAAGTGCTTTCACCGTGAGGATTAAAATTATTGCGGTGGAGTGGCAATAAAAATACGTTATATTAGCACCTTCTAGCTTTAATTAATGCTCGAGGATACTGAAGATTTATTTAATTTCGTTTTGAATGATAAATTTATTTTTTATAAAATCTAATACCTACTTTTTTTATTAAATATCAAATTACAGGCGTATACAATTTACTAACAAATTTTTTTTTAGGAGCCTGTCCCTCCCTCACTCCCACCACTGTAACTCCTGTAAGCCAGGATCAACAATGGCACGCAAAGTAATGACACTGAGCATTGAAGCTCGGCGAGTCTCCGGGAATGTCTAACTTGTCTTTAACCCGCAACGAAATTAATCAGAAAGTTAAATGAATAGGAGGAGTTGAAAATAAATTATTGTCCACTTCCCTCCGTGCAAAGCAGGTGACAAAAGATTGAACTGAAGAGGTAAATAACCTCGCAAAAAGACTTTTACAGCCGGAGAAGCCAGCTGTAAAGCACCATGGATCAAATCATTATTACATTTAAATGGGACCTATTATGTGAACTGTTATGCTTGATTCCAGTAATAGGTATGGCAAAAACGCCGGAAAGCACGGAAGTTTTTTCTAGTCTCTACAAGGTCCATGTAGTATACAACTCCAGATGATATTTGCATACTATCTAGCATGGTTTTACGCTCATTATGCCAAAGACTACACTCCCAAAGTATATGATGCGCGGACTACCAACAAATTTGTAAAACATTATTTTATTATGACGTTACATAGCAAATACTATTATTCAAAGTAAAAGTCAGGATTCCTATAATGTTTCTGTATCAGCCTATATACGTCCCACTGCAGGGCATGGGCCTCCTCAACAATCGACAGTACGATTGAGAGTGGTTAGGTCATATAGTCCACCACGCTGGCCTAGTGCGGGTTGGCGGACTTACATACCATATACATTTTTATAAATCCCTATGGTATGCAGGTTTCCTCACGATGTTTTCCTTCACCGTTTTATTGCGTGGTGATTGACTATCAATACACATATGACTCCGAAAAGTCAGAGGTGTGCCCTGGGATTCGAACCCGCGACCACCGTGAACATGTTGGCAGTCGCGACTAGTCCGTTTACCAACAGGCCACCACGCACTTAACAGGCCACCACGCACTTGACAGGCCACCACGCACTATAATGTTTGCCACACACAAAAGTAGAATATTGTTATATTTTGGTAATATTTTCTAAACTGAAAACGACATAAAATTGACGGGTTGTAAAAAATCTATACTTCCGATCGGATCGCGGCAAATTCTTCGACAGATATTAATGAAATACTGCTTGAGGGTAATCAATCATCACAGTGCCACGAGAAAAAATAATATTTAAAAACAAAACTTTACCTTTCATTTTATCATAACAGATAACTTTCATAACATTGAAAATTTTAGGAAGTTGGTATTTGTTTTTTTTGTGACCTGGGTACTTCCCGGTATTGATGATGATGATGATGGGATGAAAGCGCTTTTGTACTGGTTAAAAGAAGCGAATAAAGCTAAGTACAGTGCTGTCTCAGTGGAGTATCAAATGCTTAGAACTTCTATCTTAATTGACTGTAAAAAGATTAGGATAATTTTAACTAGAGTAAAAAATTCTCATAGGATGATTTAATTTTAATATACTATTTTTGGTTACAGTGTCGATGGCGCAGCGTGTGTGCCTTGGGCGCTGGGGGCTTCGTGTTATTGTACTGGCGGCTACGCGTCGCCGGAGTACCTCCACCGTTCGCAGCCGCCGACAACCCAGCCTCAAGAGACCCCTCATTTTTCACACGGCTGTACACATTCGCCTACCTTCCAATATTTAATTTCTTCCTACTACTCTACCCTTTCCAACTAAGCTTCGATTGGTCAATGGAAGCCATACCCAGAATAACCACAATACTCGATCCAAGAAACGTGATGACCGTAACCTGTTATGCGATTTTATCCAAAATGACCTGGCGACTCCTACTTAACGAACTCAAAAAACCCAAAGAGAACATCAGAGACACGAAATACTATAAGAAACAGAACTGCAAAAACAAGCACAAATGGAATTATAATAACTGCAAACAGTATAATAGAGGACAAGACTGTGTAGAGAGAAAAAGCTATCACGCGCCGCACAAAGAGAATGTATCATGTAAAAAACTGTTGTGTCCGTGCACGGGCTGCAAACATTCGCTAACTGATGAGCACACAAGCATGTGCCGCGCCAGCAACAACAACAATATTATGATGCATAATTCTGTTTGCATCTGTCCGATTTCAAATACTAAATCTAAGACACACAGCTTTTATAGAACAATTAAATGTAGCCCGCAAGTGGCGTTACTGATGTGTCTGGCATTTACAGTTCTGCCATTTTTACCCGCGACCAATGTTTTGTTCTATGTGGGTTTTGTTGTTGCTGAGCGGGTGCTCTACATACCTAGTGTTGGTTTTTGTCTATTACTCGGGCTGGGAGCCGGCGTGCTGACAAGGAAATGGCATCGGAACGAGAAGCGAAGCCGATTCTTTATGTTTTCCCTATTGATCGCGTTGTCGGCGATGTCCGCGAGAACGCTGACTAGGAACGGTGATTGGCATGATGAAGAAAGCCTTTTCAAAAGCGCGCTAAATATCAACCCACCGAAAGGTAAGTTTTATATTATATTTACTGTATATTTCCACTACATTTTGACAGACGACCTATCGTAAAATTATATTAGTTAAATCTTTTTTGATATACATATAAACATTGATTTTAATCCGCTTTAGTGTTGAACAATCCCTTAATCAAGTAGGAAAAGAAGATTTTGAGATAACGTACTTAAAATTTTAAAACATATCCGCCGACGAAATGTCATCAAGCTCGCGGCGCGCTATTAAAATCGAGCAGTGACTGAGAGAAACAACTCTGAAAGTCTGAATCTACATAACACGCAACAAACGGTAATGACACAGGCTGTGTTAAAACTTTTCAATTTTACATAAGCGCACATGGCACGAACAGTTAGTTAACGTCACGTCAAATTTCGGCGAGTTTACACCGCTGAAGCAGGTACTGTCGACATTCCCAATTGGAGCCTTTCTCAAAAGTTTGTTTGAGTTTCTCCCTCGTTACGACTCAAAACTAAGACACAATTAATTTATTTGAAAGACAGCTACAAACTACCTGTCCGCGTGTTAGTTGATGCGAGTTAGAAAGAGGTGATCACGTCACGCCTGTTTGGCTCCGACTACCTGCCCGCTGGGGAACTGGTAATGTATTCACTGCCTCCACTCACATTCAGACTCTTGACCTTTCTAGGACGCCATTAAACATGCATGTGCGTCCCGAGGGAGCCCGCCCGGGGTTTCTGTTCACATCACAAACTTCGGCGCAAAGAGAAAAGTTTTGCGTGACGGTTCTCATTTTGCCTAACTCCATACGGTGGACGGTAGATAGGGAATTTCCTAGTTGTTTAGACGTGTTGTCCGATGTTTATCAAACAGATCAGTTTATGTGCCGTAGCCTTGTTGGAGCTAACTCAGCCGCTTTGATCTTGTTATCGGTTGGCGCGGTCACGATTTTATATCAAGTAATGCGATTGTCTTTTGTAGTTTTACGAAAGTTCTGATATAATTTAAAAAACTATGCTCTGTTTACTAAGACGTTTTATATTAATATTTAGATTATGTACCTGCCCACCTTTCTGCCAACCTGAACTAGGCTAGCGTGATAGACTATATGGCCTAACCCCTCTAAACGTTACTTTTGGTGGTAGAGGAGTGCCTTGCTAATATAGATACAGACATAGATTAAGTGCATTCAGGTGTGCATTCATTAATGCACACCTGAATGCATGTTTCCTATAAGACTCATTAGTGTTATAGGAAATAAGATCAATTCACATTTAAAATTATTATATATATCACATTTATAGTTATCCTTTAACATATTTTCTAAAAAATGTTCAGGTCTGAAGTCAACAAATGTTGAAATTTTTATCATACGTGCATTGTGCAAAAGTAACAACAGAAACGTTTCTGTCAGAGTGCAACAGCCATTCTTAAGGTGACGTGGCAAGTCATTAAGGAAATATATAAAAACATATATAAGCAAAATCTGGTACGCGTCGAGACAAAGCCAGACAATCGAATGAAACTACTTCATCAATTTTGTTCGCCACTTGCATGTGTGTATAAGATAAAAATATTCACTGTTACAGATCTGTTTGTGAACTTCACAAGATCTATAAATTTTGTTATCAACAGGTTAGACAACTTATTATTTGGTTGATATAGTGACGAGGAAAGAAACTATAAGTTATTCGGAAACCGCAAATAAGATAACAAAATGTTATGCTCCCCTTGTCAGAAAACAATATTTCAAGTAAATTATGACACTTTATCGAAGGGTCACCGATGTAAAACTATCCAAGTTGCCCGCAATGGGTTTGTAAGGATGAAATAAGAGGCTTCACTCGTTTTTTAAAAGTTCCTATCTAACTTCTTGTATTTTTACGAGATCCGAACTCACCAGTAAAATATTGAGGTCGCTCGTCGCCACAGCTGTGCCACAAGTTATTTTCTCATGAGGATTAAATACTAAAACAAAACAGTTAGGAGTGTAACTAGTTTCTAACTCGCGTTTCATACGTACGTGGACGCTATTCTAATACAATTTGAGCGCTTTTTTTCAAAAGACAATGTTGAAATAGCACTGAAATCTTGGGATTTTTTAGATATTCTTTTTATAACTACCTTAACAGACTACAACATTGGTTTGAGTAATTTTTACATAGAAAAAAATAATTTTCTGATAATATCTGGCCCATAGTGATTTTAAAATTGAAAATCCTTTGCAAGTGATTCTAAAGAATTTTTCACACTCACACCCACCAATGGAACTCCTTTCAACCAGGTTTAATAGTGGCTCAATAATAGTGGCTCATAAACAATTGGCACCGAGCTTCGGAGCTCGGCGAGTCCCTCAGGGCCACTAGCTTGTCTTTAACTCGAATCGAAATAATCAGAAAGAAAAATAAATAATAGATGTTGGAAATAAATAATTGACCATTTCCCTCCGCAGCAAAGTGGGTGACAAAATATAAAGTTGAGAGATATTATCCTCCGATATATGTATCGTTATACAACTAGAAAAGCCAGATGTTAAGCACCACGGAATAAATAATTACATGGGTCCTATAGTGTGAGCTGCTACATTTGGCTTCAATAATACAGCACAGATATAATAATAATAACTCTTTATTATAACACCATATACAAAAGATAAACAAAAGACAAAAACAAAAGAAAAAAGAAGAAAACAATAGTTATAGAAAAATAAAGTTGGTGATATAACTGGCGGTCTTATCGCTTTAAGCGATCTCTTCCAGACAACCGGTTGGTAAAGGAAAGATCCAATGGTTATGGACGGTGCTTATTATTAACAATAAACTTACATACAATATAAATATATAAATACCGATATAAACGAATAAATGCAAGATATGATACACTTAAATACAATATAATACATAAACATACATATATACATAACAATAATAGTGAATGATGATAAATCTATTGCGAAAGGTAGAAAACTTTCACCCTTGATTTAAATATTTCCAGCGAGGACGATCGCTTAATTGTAAGAGGCAAAGCGTTCCACAGCCGCACTGCCTCAACAGTAAAGGAACGGTCATAAAATGACGTCCTATGTGCTGGAAACTGCAACATCAGATTCTCTGATGACCTAAGACAATGTGAATTAGCAGTATGTAGGAAGTTAAAACGTTCCTGAAGGTAGCGCGGAGAAGAGGGATTAAACAGAACACTGTAGAGAAGAGACAGGATATGAGCATTTCGGCGACGACGTATAGGGAGCCACTTGAGCCTGTTACGATATTCAGAAACATGGTCATATTTGCGCAAACCAAATATAAACCTGATACAAAAATTTTGAAGGCGCTCAAGCTTATTTAGCTGGGCCTCAGTAAGATCGAGATAGCTGGTATCGGCATAGTCGAGAATAGGGAGCAAGAGAGCTTGTGCAAGCGCAATCTTAGTGGTAGTCGGAAGAAAATTACGCAATCTACGCAACGAACCAGCAGAGGCAAACAATTTACGACTAACTGCCACTATTTGAGGGCCCCAAGTTAAACTGCGATCGAAAATAACACCAAGATTTTTCACAGTGTCGCTAAACGGGACCACAACCCCTTCTAGCAGCACGTGAGGCAAAAGAGACCAGTCGATCTTGCAGATAGTTCTTGGGCTTCCTATAATAATGGCTTGTGTTTTTGTTGGGTTCAATTTAAGGCCATATGCTTTACTCCACTCGGATATTGCATGAAGGTCGCTATTCATCAGACGAATAGAGTATATATATTCTTCCTAGATCCATATTAATCCACGTTCATCGGACCAACGATCACTCTCCAAAAGTATATGATGTGCAGTATATTCGTACGTACAGTCAGGTATAGATAACGTGACCATACCTCCCGCTTTGGGCGGGACAGTCCCGCTTTCAGGAAGTCTGTCCCGAAGTCCCCAGCAAGGCCGACATAGTCTGGCTCTTGCAAACAGACCAAACTATAATTAAAAATGTATATCCCGCTCGAAATGCTTTATCGAACTAATGCTAAAAACCGTGGGGTCGAATTATTCCAGCTCTTTTAGTACGAGAGATGACAACCAAAATTTTTGTTTCATAGCAATACGGCCACAACCGCATCAAATTGATAGATTTGAATATTTCGAACTCGAAAATACCAATTTCAGACATTTTTGGCGTAGCGTTTGACCGCACTGAATTTTCAAAAATGTCAACAAATTTTATCGGACTGTATCATAGCAATCTGTCTGATTTTCTGACTGTAGTTATATAATATTTATTTATTTATACACTTTATTGCACAAAAAAAAAATACAAATAAAATGCTATAAGATACCGAAAACATATTTTTCAGAAGTTAATAGTGTAGCGCGAAACCAAAAAATAATTTAGAAAAATTAAAAATGAGACAAAAAAATATGATGATAGCAATCCGTCTGAAAATGTTCTTTACGGGTAAATTAGGATTAGTTAATACGAAAAAAAATATTTTCAGAAGAAAATTCGGATGCAACAAATTTTGAGACCATTCTAAATATGTTAAGGAATTTTACCGATCGGTATCATAGCAATCTGTCTGAAAATTGTTGAAATTGATGAAATGAATTAACCAGATGTAAAAAAATTATATCAGAAGAATTCAGTGTAGCACCTCCCTTATCAGACAACTTTTCGATATTGACCGTATTGAAGCGTGACTGATTGCAAGTTGGGCAATCACCTTGCTTTTGTCTTGCCAAAATAGAGCACGGACAACGTATCTATGCTATAAAAACGTCTATTATAATTGATAATTTTGAATTCTTAAAATACTACTCTTCCATCCCCGAAAACTTCGTCAATGGGAGATGAGCAAACTATGCCTTATCATTGGGAATAGAAGAAAAAAACGTCCGCGAGCCCTCGGACAACCAGCGACACACCCACGTCCGCCTGAGCTACTTATAGTTTGTTGTCACTTTAAGTGAGCGTTATTTCAACGGTTAGGACAGCTGGTGAGTGACTATGTATAGTAAGAGAGTGGCAGGAGTATAATATGCGAAAAAACCATTCCCACCGCAACAGAAACATAAGAAGCGCTCAGGCATCGGCCAAGCGACTCCAAATCGTTCTTTTCTCTTTTGGGAGTACATGCGACATCTAAAATGTCTGAAAACATTTTTTTTGCAATCTTGCCTTATTTACGAACGGTAGAAAAAAAATTCATTCGGATTGCTATGATACAGGTCGGCTAAATTTGTTGACATTTTCAAAAATTCGCTTCAGCTATATACTACGCGCAAAATGTCTGAAAACCAACTTATTCGTCATAAAATTATAAAATCTATGTACATTTCCAATATCAGACGTATTGCTATGATACCGACTGCCTTTTTTTTTGGACACAGCAGAAATAGCCTCACTTGCAATTGCTACACTTTCTACCGTTACTACCTACCTAGTCGGGTTTAGAATTACATAATCTAACGATTTTATACAGTTTCGACCGTATTGCTATGAAACATGGTTTTGGTCGTCATCTCTGGGACTATTTCGTAAATACAATCTTTATTATAAAACTTTTCCACAATTATTACAATTGTACCTGCCTGGAAGTGATGCACCTATCGAAAGCGTTTTTTCTCACATTAGCAAAATATGGACAAGTGATAAAACACAGTAGAGTGGCGCAGTAATTTAGCCTATTTGATTACGAAAATTCAGTTTTTCAGAAAATTCAGAGTTTCACACTTTTATAAAAACTCGTAAATACTTTATAATTATTATTTCATTCCGCAGATATCCCGCTCTGGCACAAAAAATAAATGGTCACGTTAGGTATAGAGCATTGACACGCAGGCGATTCAACCAACTTAAAAGTGAATAGTTTGCGCTTAAAGTTGCCATGTCCTAGTAGGAAATGTGATCAATTTATAGTTAAGATTTTCTTATGTGATCGTGTATGGGCGGAAAGTATTGATATAGGTGCCGCCCCTCTGAGAACATATCCCACCGGTTCTGCCATTTGTCAATTAATTCAGTGTAAGCAGCAGAATACGGTTTAAATAATCGGTTAATCTTCAAACAGTCGCCGGATGCAATAAAGTTAGTGTCTATTGTTTCTCTATTTGAATAATATCATTGATAGATCCTTCACTAGGGGCCCGCAGCTTCGAGAACTTAGTAGAAAGCTGTTTGCCTCGGCAAAGTCCTTGCGAAGGTTAAGCAATCTTCTGCCCATTACCACGAAAATTTCACTTGCGCAAACTCTCCTTCTCCCCATCCTTGATTATGCCGATGTCAACTATCTAGATCTCACCGAGGACCAACTTGATAAGCTTGAGCGTCTCCAGAATTTTTGTATAAGATTCATATTTGGCCTTCGCAAATATGACCATGTTTCTGAATTTCGTACTAAGCTCAAGTGGTTACCCATCCGGTTTCGTCGGAATACTCATATTCTTTCACTTTTATACAATATAATATTTAATCCTCTCACGCCACGTTATCTGAAAGATCGATTCATTTTTCTCCACGATCAAGATCCTTGAGGTCGTCGGAGAACCTGAAACTGAAAATGCCCATGCACTCCACAGTATTCATGGACAAATCATTTGCAGTCCAAGCTGTCCGACTGTGGAACTCACTTCCAGTCGAAATAAGACGGGCACGAACGCTGTCGTCTTTTAAAAATGATTAAAGACCATTTCCTTTCTCAACTAGAGCATAGCTGAGGAATATCTTGTCCATTCGCCTCTTTGGTAAATGTTAGGATAGGTATATACAGGGTATATCAAGACTGCTACCGAAAACGAAGCCGGGTGGTAGTTAAAGCGACTTCAGACACAATGCAACAGAAAAGTTGCAAAAAAAGTGAGAACTTTTTTTTGTCATTTTTTTCCTATCACCATATTGTGTCGTAAATACATTTTTTTCCTAAAATAACAGTGTATACCATTTTATGTATACATAATCTAAGGTATAAAAGTGTTTAATTATTATTTTAGCAAAAACTATGGATTTACCACCCAAAAATGACGATATTCAAAAAATCATAAAAAATCATTGTCGCGTTTCCTTGCGAAATTTTTAGTTGCATTGTGTTTGTAGTCCCTAAAACTACCACCCGGCTTCGTTTTCGGTAGCAGTCTTGAGATACCCGGTATTTATGTATAATGTAAATTGTATGTATGTGTATTTTAATATATGTTGTTGGTATGTATTTGTATATATGTATGTATATATTATTATATATTACTATTTTATATACCTTAGACTGCCCGCTCATTTTTCCTATTTCAATATCCATCCAAAGGTTGCCTGGAAGAAATTACCTAGTGTGATAAGGCCGCCTCTTGTACTATTATTATTGTGTTGTTTCTTTACTGTATTTTTATTTTGTGCAATAAAGGATTAAATAAATAAATAAATAAATATAATGCGGTGCATCTTTGCACCTCCAGATCAACCGGAAGCAAACCCGCGAAAGCCTCTGTACTAACGGTTCTGTATGCCTTCCACAAGAATATCAAGGCTAGGCGTTGGCTCTGGAGCAACTTCCTTCGAACAGTTCCAACAGTTGATCTATCGGCCTAAACCGGAAAACCGTAATAGATACAACCCAAATAAGTTGCTCCATAGATAACTTTAAAAATATTAAATGTTAATCCAGCCTTGATATCCTCGTCGAAGCATTGAAGTTATTTCTTGCAAGTGATTCTATATAAGTTTTTTTTATTCCGTACGTAAATGATCACTGCCGCCAATGAACATCCATAACTCTTGGACCATGGATGTGTTGCCGGCCCACCAAATCGGGAGCGGGAAAGACAAAGGATGGGAAGAGGAAAGTGGGATTAAACATCCGCCACTCTCAGTCGCCAAAATAAAATTTGTCTTGAATTGAGCTCTAAACAGCCCGTGCAAATTTCGTTACTGATTAAATATGAACCTATAAATGCCATTTGTTTTGAGTGATTAGGATAATGATTTTTATCAAAAGTAATTTGAATCGTTACGTTTATTCTGACATTCAATTGTTTTTAAATACACCATTTATTTTCATTCATTTCATATTTGTTTATCCATAAACGAAAATTCGAAGAAATCCATATGATTTTCAGAAATGGCAAATCTTTTTGATAATATTATACATATATTTATTTTCACAAAATGGCGCACTGCATGTTTAACTTTTCATGTTTGTGAAGTAAAGTCTACTCCACTATGCATTTGTAACAGTTGAATTAATTTTTATACATGAGAGCCTTCGGGCGATTTCACGAAATATTCGCATTTTTAATATTTGTATTTGTTTTGCCTTTGGTAGCGGAAAGTTACACATGCAATTGCGACTCTTGGGATAATAAAAGGAAAAAAATACTCGGTTTTTAATTTTATATCTGGTTGTAAAAAAATATTATATAAAAACACGGAATAAAAAAACTTGACTGCGAGTAAGAGTAAGCAGTTTGTTGAATATTTAAATGATTTAAATTATTTATTACCAGTTTGTCCCTTTTCCTCATTTTAGTAAGGTCAGCACATCATGACAATAACTCTACTCTAAGGGTAAAGAAAAACATCGTGAGAATCTTTAGTAGGAACCCAAGATTTCGCCAGAATTTCACGTAGCAACGTTTCAATAGCACGTAGAGAAGTAACTAAACCGCAGTTGTCCAGCGTGATGGATTAAGTACCAAGACTTTAATATTTATCAATTGCAAAGAAGATTCGTGCTTAGAACTTGAACATTTCTAGGCTTATAATAAGTTCAATATATACATATACTATTTTGATAAACTTCCATTGTCTTAAGAAAAAAATGCTGGCTTAAAGCGGACTTGAAAACTTGACATAACTCGTAAAACTTTCTTAGAAACCTCTCAACAACGCACGGCTCTCACGATGTTTCCCTACATTGTTAAAGTGATCGATAGTTAACTATGAATAAACACGTAATTGTCAAGAATATGTGTTTTCTATTACTGATCACAGTTTTCCTTAACAATTTAAAGGGATTTAGGTCTTACACCACAACGATGGACTTAACATAACATCGAAAACCTCACAAAGTACTCTCAGAAACTCACTTACGACGCATACTCGCAACGACAATAGTTAACTATAAATTCACACGGAACAGCTAAAGACCAGTAGTAGGGGCGTTAAATAATAATTAATTCACAGCCGAACACACGTCTGAAACCATCGCTTATCTAATTAAATTAAATTAATTATTTAGTAATTATGATTGAGAATAACGAGCTGAAATTAGACACATCTCATTGTCAAGACCCTATTTATTTATGGTTGCAATTTAACTGTGCCAAGGGTAATCTGTGTGCTATAAACATCAGTTTGATCTGATTATGTTTCATTGATTGATTTAACTAAGCAAAGTGACTTAGCTGGAAATTAGGTTAATAGAATTTCAATATTTGTTTTGTTAGAGGAGGGATGATTTGAACTGAGGGATGATATTAATATAACTTTATAGTTGATTTGAAAATCATTGCATACTAATCTGATGTTTTACACAAGAGTTTATTATTTAATCAGCCGTGTGTTAAGTTTTGGATAGGCTCGCTATTAGAATTTTATGCTTTCATCGACATGAGATTTTATTTTTTTATTGTAAACTATGAGGCTTTCTTCCAATAGGCGCATTTGTTACATATTTGTGTATCCTTGAATGTTGTATACCACTGCAAGGCACGGGCCTTCTTTGCGATCGAGAATACAATTGAGAGGCGTTAGGCCATATTGTCCACCACACTAGGCAGTGCGGGTTGACGGACTTTACATACCATAGAAATACAAATCGCTGTGGTGTGCAGATTTCCTCACATTATTTTCCTTCACCCTTATATAGCGGAGTGATTGACTATCAATAAACACATGGCTCCGAAAGTCTAGAGGTGTTCCCTACGATTTTAATATATTGGTAAAAGTTTCTGGTCTGTTAGCAATATTCCATCTGAAAAATTGCTGCATATAAACTGCTTATAAATTGTATGTACAAAATCTCAAATAAGTTAGCAAACCCGCACCATCTGGAAAAGTGCGGTTTTTACTATACAGCCTAACTCCTCTCAATTGTACTCTAGATTGTATAGAAAGCCTATGCCCTGCTCTAGGATGCATATATGAGCTGATACAGATAGGCAGAAAATTTCAAACACCACCACCTACAAAATATTCATGAAAAGATAAATGTAGATTTACGTTTTTACTTAGGAATAATTCTATTTTTTAATTCAAATCCTAATTTTATTCCTTTATGAACGCATATTCATAACACGTATGCAGTGTTGGCATTATACATTTGTTTTTCTTCTTAATTTCATTCCGAGCTCGTGAGCTACACGTAGCTTGGCGTGTTGCGGGATTTTGCCGAAGGCAGGTCATATAAAAACTGAGATAACATTAGCTGCAACGCGCGGACTTAGCAAGAGGGGTAATGATATTTTAATGATTCTATTTAAAAGCCTTTTTACCACATTCTCTTTAGTTTCCACGCCACAGTAATCTTCAATGTATGTATGCCATTCATGTCTTTATGGAGGCCAAAACACCTGTTACGCCATGGGAGTTCAATACAAGGTTAAAAGCCATAAGCTCCCTTTTCATACCTTCTTAAGTTCACGTCAGAAACCTCTTAATGTAAGGAAAGTACATCCTTTTGTTGGAGGATTTTACTAAATATTTCGCCATGTTTTTCCTTACAGGTTTGTGTCTTAATGGCTATTCAATAACCAATTTTGTCTCTATGTAATTTTACGAAATTATCTGAGCCCAGCTCCCTCGATCACGGTGAAACGATTTCTCTTTTTTGTTTTCTCTTTTTACCTTTTGATAACATGACCTAAAGGCTAACTGGATCCAATTTGTCTCCGGCGGCTATTCGAAACAAGCCAATCACGGGACACTCCCTATTACAGGAATTTGCCGGGATAGAGCCGCTGTGGCGATTTAATCGCCAGGAGCCGGCTTTAGCTAATACACCTTTTGCACTGATAACTGATCTATTGATTTCTGCGGCTTAGCACCGTAGTGACACAGCTATGCTTCAAATTGATTCAATTTTGCGTCTCTTGATTAATACATCGCATGGCTAATAAATGACTAGTTTTAGATGTCTTCTTTCTCGCTTCTATGGCTTATATAACCCAGATATATTGAGTAAACATGTACTTGTAATGTTGCGTTCCATAACTATCAATTCTGATTATACTTAAATTAATGTTTTGGACGAATTTACTTTGTATAAAGCAATATATCGGCTGATTGGTGTTTATATTTCATTAAAAAAGTGTTAATAAAAAGTAATTGAATGGATAGTTCATAAGATTGGTCTATATTTTAAGAAACGAATTAATTGGTAAATCGTTGTTTAATTAATAACTAAAATAATTAATCAATTTGGTTTCAATCTATTATTTGATATGAATAGAAACAAAATTTGAAATGGCCATATTATATTGTACTAGCTTATTCATTTTTAAAAGAAAAAATCACATGTAATCAGATTTTAAGTGTTTCAAAATACATATTCTATATTTTGGTTGGTTTATTGAATAAACCACTTTTGTTTATAAAGATTTGTTCTTCTTCACTGTGTAGTTTTAATAAAATAGGTTTTTAAAGGGACATCGATTTTACTGCTTAAACTTTTTACACTAATGAGAGCAATTAACCTTGCTTCACTATTCACCATTATTTTAGAGTAAATAATCAAATACAAAATTTCCTTTAAACTATTCGTAAAGAAGACAATGAAATAAAATATTCTTTGTAATACTAAACGTTTGATAAATTATAGCTCTGACATTTTTATGTTCATAGAATTTCATTGAATATTTTTTATCATTTATAATATTAGAAGAGAGCTATATTTTAACTTTATAATCCGCTCTATTTTTAGGTACTTAATATTGTTTATTTTTGTGTTTTTTAGGATGTCTAGCGCACGTGGTTTCGAATTCAAAATGGAGAGTAATGGCGTTGGGGGCAAAAGTGATATGTTGTTGTGCTTATAATAACTGAAATGAAACTTAACTTAAATAAAAAACTTAGTTAAAGGCCAGTTTGTATCGCACTTAGGTTTACTTTTGTTGGGTGTTTTAATTTCTCTTCGAGTTTCGTTCCAGATACTTTATTACAAAAAATACTCGACTGTTATCACATGGTAGGTGTATTATTATCTTAAGTTTGAAGAAATATCTATATTTAGGAACTAGAATAAAAATAAAAGAATACAATTTTGTATAGATCCATAATATTAAACTATATTGAAAGTTTGTCAATATACTCTAAACTGCGCAGTCTCTGATTCACCACATAGGAGCCACAGTTGATGTACCATTTGTTTTCGATAAAAACACATTATAACACTTTAAGCCTTACCACTCGTCCAAATGTTCATGGGTGCTAGAGATCACCAACCATCAGGTGACCTATTTGCTTGTTTATTGGACCTATGGAATAATTAATAAAATTTGCAGATTCCCTTTAAAAGATGCTTTGATGGACAATAAAATGTTAATTTATGTTCATTCACTTTACTAGGAATTATGTATGATGAACCACTTCACGAGTAGGATGAGGTCTATGTCAAATAGTGGTTATATGTGTAATAATAATCACACTCGTAACTCACAAACATGGTTTATATTACAAGTTTCATCCCATCCATCACGTAAATCACTTCAAATCATTACCCCATAATCAATTACAACTATTTTCACTCAATAAGATGACTTCATCCCGTAGCGTATATTAATTAGATGGAACAACAGATAAAATCTGTGCTAATCGGGACTAACACAAGTACGTTTATTTCTTGCAACACTCGGACGCTTAAGCCTCGGGCTTATCGCCTCAATCTTTGGGCCCGATATCTTCGAGTGGCGACTCAGAGAGATTAACGCTATTATCTTTCTCGCGAGCTCGTCTGATACTTCGATGTCACAACTTGCTTAGACAGATCGCCGGGCAGCCCTATCACATTTTGTCTTCATAAAGTTTTGCGTGTACGTTTGCGGAATGTTAATCGACTGTTCAGTTGATTATTATTGTTGTGGGTGCGACTAATGGTAGCTACTACGCAGTTTTAGTCACTGAATTTTATTATGGAAAATGTCATTGGGTTTATAAAATAATTAAATGCGGCATAAAGTTATGATTCAATAAAACATAACACTGATGATAAGTTATTCATTACTTTTTGACGAATGATGAACGAAATTTATTTTTGAAAATTGATTAAATCAATTGATTAAATAAGCGGGCTTAACTGTACAACTGGATACTACATATTTCAATAAAGGTTCCCACAACAAAACGCCATAGCATGCATTATAGACTATAGTGTGAAAATATGCGAAATTTACCAAATGAACCCTGAATGGTGCGGTACTAAGTTTGCCTTATAATATTTGAGGACCCCATTCCAATTTATTATCTATAGACATTTCTAATAAAACTCTACTAACTAAATCTAGCATCGCTCAATTTTATTTTTAATTTACAATACAAAGTCGGCCAACCCGCACTAGGCCAGCGTGGTGGACTATATGGCCTAACCACTCTCAATCGTACTGTCGATTGTAGAGGAGGCCCGTGCCCTGCAGTGGGACGTATATGGGCTGATACAGAGATCACAAAATACATCTAGAGCATCTTGTCATGCCTCCTAGGTTTCTTAGAGTGACGTGAGTAAGGATGTCCTAGAATCTTGAGATGAGCGACCCTTTGTGAAACCAAATTGATTCTTATGTAAGATCCTATTTTTAGATACTTTAATTTCAATGCTTAAAAGCTTTTATTATTTGATAACTGATTAATGGTTTCTTAGATTTACGCGAATGTTACACATTGAAATAAAACTATTATTTACGGATTTTATCGCGGATTTGGTTTAATTTTTACATTTTTTTAGTTCCTGACGTTTCGATTACTTCACAGCTTACGTGGTCACGGGGCGGACTGAGGTATTAGATGTCCGCTCTGTGACTGTTACAATTCAACTACCCTTATTTTACAATTATTAAATTAAAAAGTTAATTTAAATAGTTAGTGTGTATTTGCGATCCGATCTACGCAGAAGGAGCTCACAGTGTCTTGAGGTCTGGCAGTTGGTCTTTTGGGTTCCGATTTAATTAAATTTAGTATGGATCCCATGCTTGTGCAAGCTTCAAGCCATCTTCTCTATTGAAATAAGGATGTTTTTAATTTCAATAGCCTCGCGAAACATCCT
This sequence comes from Hyles vespertilio, assembly GCA_009982885.2. Classification (NCBI taxonomy): domain Eukaryota; kingdom Metazoa; phylum Arthropoda; class Insecta; order Lepidoptera; family Sphingidae; genus Hyles; species Hyles vespertilio. The sequence goes on along the minus strand of CM042815.1, from coordinate 11,550,957 downwards.
GTGTAGGAAACGGTGTTCTTTAGCGAGGACTTGGGGCTGATCAAAGCGGAGGTAATGCTTGGAGCCTTCTTCTATATGTTCAGCAACTGCAGACTTCTTTCACGCGGGTGCCTATACATCGCAAATACACACTAACTATTTAAAATCAAATTTTTAATTTAATAATTGTAAAATAAGGGTAATTGAATTGTAACAGTCACAGAGTGGACGTCTAATACCTCAGTCCACCCCGTGACCACGAAAGCTCTAAAGTAATCGAAACGTCGGGAACTCAAAAAATGTAAAAATTAAAGCAAATCCGCGATAAAATCCGTACATAATAATTTTATTTCAATGATAACTGATTACCCTTTGAAAGTCATACTTAGGCGTATTTCCAAGAAAGATTTCGCTAAATTTTTTGATGAAACTTGATATTTCTAAATGTTGTAATGTAGTAATTGTGGTGGACTATATGGCCTAACCACTCTTAATCGTACTCCCGATTGTAGAGGAGGTCCGTGTCCTGCAGTGGGACGTATATGGGCTTATACTGTAAACTATTACAAATATATCGCAATTGGTAAATTTTGGTTTACTAGTGAAAAAACTATCAAGGCGACTGGTATGTGCAGAGAGAGTCCTAATATGTACAAAGCCTACGTAAGTCCGTGAGTGCGATTCAATTATATTATTAAATCGAGTTCTTACATTGACTGTGTGATCTGTAGAGAATAAGGTTTTAATGAATTTATTTAATATTTCTTCTAAAATTGGATCCCGTGGGCTCGGAAAGGGAAAAACATCACGTGTACACATAAATAATGGGAAGGCTTGGTGCTTTGAGACTTTATCGTATTAACTTACAAATTATGAAATAATATTCCTTGCGAACAAAACATGTAAACGTAAATAATTATTTGAACTGCGATTATATAAAACAAGAAGTACAAATATTAACACACGAAAAAACCATACGTCTTGATACGATTGTGTCGGTCGACGCGCCTTATTGTTTTTGTTCATTCTGTCCTCTGTTATAAATAAATTATGTAGAGAAGTATTTGACGAGGCTATTTGATGCAATCCATGGTTCTGTTAAGCAAAGGTAAAGCTGTTTATTTAAACATTTTACTTTTTTCGTAATAAATATTTTTAATAGTCGTATCAAAAATATCATGTTGCGAGTGCAATAAAACTACAAAAATAAGTCATTTTTTCCTATAACAACTGTGTATTTCAGCGTTGATTTGAGGTTTTCAATTATATCCCTCAATTTAAATGAACTTTCAATGAACCGTTGTGTTAAAATATTATTGTTTATGTTTACAAATCAAGTGCCTCATTACAGAAGCTATAATATAGAATAGAGTGCGCCTTTCAAATTAATTAACTCATATATAAAATACAAAGATTACTCAGCAATAAAAACGAACATTGGAACTATGGCAATGGCTTAGATGCGTAATGTTTATTAGTGCCGCGTAAATGAAACATTCGGGGAGGCTTTATTGCGGGCTTGTGCGCTGGGCTTTGTACTAATACCTATGAACTGATTTGGATTAGATTGATTTTTATATTTATATTACCTTTTGCAATAATTATTGGAATAAGAAAGGTTATTGTGTAAATACTTCGCTTCATTTTTTGTTTATGTTGGCTTATTACTTTGTGTTACTTGCTACAATATGGCCGTGATTTCTGGCCTTACTCAATACATAAAAGTAGTAATATTTTATTAAATATTTGCCTTAAACAAGGCATAGTACATATCTTGACAAATATGCACCCTTCACAGTGAGCTACGTTACAATATTGCGTGTGAGTTATGAACAAAATACATTCCACGGCAATAAAAATCGTATGAAAGTTCATAACTCCTGCCCAGAAACTAAAACACGCTTCTGTTTATATTTAAAATATTTGTGTCGTGGTTAACACTCATGATAAGCGGGCAATACAAAATAATAGCGTCGGTGACAAAATGATTGTAAAACACAGCATAATATTCAATAAACAGGTAAACACAAATAAACAGGCCACTGTAAGGGCGATGTTTCGCATATTACCTCGGTAAGTGTGAACATAAAAAAGCTTTTAGACCGATATTCCAATCAGCGGGACGACTGAACGTCGTGTCTCTTTTATATTTTTTTGGCTCTATGTTTTTCTTGCAGCTAATGGTGCCGATCGTAAATGGGATAAGATTTTTTATTTTCCTTTTGATGTGCCCTATTTAAGGGAAGCACCCAGTTACACTTTTATGTAAGCGCTCCTTTACGGAGCAATGACGGATAATACACGTGGGTTGTTAAAAAAAGCAACTTCACCAAATAACCAGATGTTGTTTGGAATTAACTCCTTTCAATGGTTTCGTTTATGTTAAATGCAAATATACTCGTTTTGTTTATTTAAACCAGCGCAAAAATTACGTCAGACGCAAAATGTTTTAGTCTTGAATGATTGAGTTGGCGGAGATCTTAATCTTGTCGTTCAATTACTTTGACGCAACTTTGATTTCGCTACACTGAAAAGGCTAATGAGTACATTATTTTAACATGTTTCTGCAATATTTATTTTATTATGAAAAGTAAAATACAACAAGCATTCTATCTTCAAATTGGAACCTTCACTACTAAAGTAAAAAGCGTAGGTTTTATTACATGACTAAACGTGATTTGTTTTCCTTTAAAATATTTTAATGAACACAAGTGGTTCAGATAAAGTAATTATACAAACTATTCTTTATTCAAACATGAAATAATACTGCAATGTTGCATAATAACATAAACTTTGTGTTGAATAGTGAATAGTATAAGTGGTGTCTGTAACCGTTCTATTCAGTAAAATAAAATAATAATGAAAATAAGTATTGTTCATTTTTTTCTTTTATCCCGCATCCTCTCCTTTTATTTTTAATCCAACTCCACAACAATATAACATCACCATATTTATTCATTTTATTTATTAGAATCTCCAACAAAGGTACACATAACATTAATAATATTTAAGTGCATTTAAAGTATTCTGCGTACACCTTCAATAACAGGAGGATACAGCTTAGTGTTGAGATTAATCACATTCCAAATTCACTAACATCAAATTGTATTAAATAATTCTCAAGTTAAAATATTACCTAATAAATCAATTGATATATAATAAAACTCGAAATGTGAAATAATTCCATTCAATCGTAACTACTTATGCCATGCACGAATTTAATAATCAGCAAGTACTTGGCCCATTGACCATTTCGGTGAAATATTTTACGCTTAAATATGTTAACCCGTATATTCGATCTTTCGAATTTAATCAACTTAACTCTCGGTATGGAAAAGTACTAAATACCAACTGCTAGGGAGGCTATAATATTTTATTACACGTGCTACGTATTGGAAATTGCTTCTCTTCGTAATTAGCAGAGGTGTGAATTCAGTTATGGAATTGTCTGGCGAAACCCTTATCGTTTCTCGCAATAACGTTATATTCTTCTTTATTAAGACATTAATACATACATTATTTTGATATGATAAGCTAGTCTGATTATTAATTATTAGCGTTACAGGTTAGACGCCGGCTGTGAAGCGAGATGCCGCGGGTTTGATCCCCGCACCGAGACAAATGTTTGTGTGAACCACAAGTGTTTGTTTCGGGTCTAGGTGTTGGTGAGACCGAAAAGTCTCTCGTAGTTTCTGATACCCACGATACAAGACTAGACCTAAGTTTGTAGTGAGGACTATGTATGTGACTGTTGGGTGTATTTATTTTATACGTGGCTGTTAATCTAGCAACTTTATATACCGGGTATCTCAAGACTGCTACCGAAAACGAAGCAAGGTGGTAGTTTTAGTGACTACAAACACAATGCAACTAAAAATTTCGCAAAGAAACGCGACAATGATTTTTTATGATTTTTTAAATATCGTCATTTTTGTAAATCCATAGTTTTTGCTAAAATAATAATTTAAACACTTTTATATCTTAGATTATTTATAAATAAAAGGATATACACTGTTATTTTAGGAAAAAATGTATTTACCACCCAAATATGGTCATAGGAAAAAAATAACAAAAATAAATGGTCGCTTTTTTTTGCAACTTTTTCTGTTGCATTGTATCTGAAGTCGCTTTGACTACCACCCGGCTTCGTTTTCGGTAGCAGTCTTGATATACCCTGTATATTATTTTGTATTCGATTCTACTGAAAATCGTAATTGAACATACATAATTATCAATGAATGTTGACGAAGTACATATTGGGATGATTTATAGAATAACATCACGTTAAAAAAATGTAAGTCCCGCATAAGCCAGAAAATAAAGTTTATTAAGAGGTTTGAAAATGTTTATATGTGTTTAATTAAAACCAAATTTCCTTTTTGTTTAAATAAACTAAAGCTAAAGCTTAAGTAAGAGGTACACAGTAGAGCAATAAATAAGCCAAATCATGATATAATACCTCTAACCGGTCTTCAGGTCCCTTTCGCCATAAATCTCGTTTATGGCGTTATCTGTTCAAAATTTAGAAAGAGTCATTAAAATCTAGTGTGATTACTAGACTGATAAATTAAATTGAAAATGGTTGGGGTCCCACTTGTAGCTAGTTGTAAATGCTCAATAAATATGTTTGGTGAACGTACATAATAAGAAAAATTGACGCTTTAATATAATAATATGATCAGGAAGAATCAACTACCAAGTCTGAGTAAAAACCACCATTTTGGGTCAGGCACGTGACAAATTATAAAATATCAAAAGTTTCATAGAAAGAATTTGCACCGAGCTCAGGAGTTTGGCGAGTCTCTTATATTTAACCCGCATCTAAATGTATTAGAAATAAATATATAATAAAGAATTGGATACAAATAATAATTGTCATCTTTCCTCCTCAGAAAGCAGGTGACAAAATATTGAAATGTGAATTGTGATGTATTATGTTTTCTCTTAAAGTTCCTATGTCCCGTGAGGAACTATGAAATAAAGTGATCGATATCTAGCCAAGATTTTGTAAAGTGATCGCGGGAGGAAGGAAAAGGTGGCGTATTGGTAAAGGTAGCACCCCTTTGAAGACATATCCACTTGTTCTGCCATTCGTCAATTAACTCAGAGCAGGCATCAGAACAAGTTCTACGAATCACAAATAACTGGTGGTAGAATATTCGGGTTAACCTGGTGACCACCGTAAACCATGGTGAAAAAACATTCTGTAAGTAGCTCATTAGTGTAAGTTATTTCATACATGATACAAATGCGTCGAGACTAGAGATCACCATCTGTAGTTTATTCATATTGAATTCAGATGAAATTTGGTATGGACGTGCCTGGCACCTGATAAACACATAGGCTACTTTTTATCCCGAAAATGTAGTGTTCTCGTGGGATTTGGAACTTTGTATGCTTACTACTTTTTCCAACTCATGTTGATTGATAGAATTGGCGGGATTGTAAAAGCAGTATAAAGGACGGTAGGCACGTGGAGATTAAATATGTAACAGTAGTAGGGCTGCTAATAGAAAATAAACTTTTCGATTAAGGCAGTTGAACATACAGTTTGAAAGATATTTTTACTTATGAGGAAATTTACGTATCTATACTCAATGTTACAACTTCTTGACGACTGCCGCTTTTTCTGAATCAATAACTTCAGCGTACGTTATCAAATCGGTACAAATATTTTATTTGAAGACAGGCTTTAGAAGAGTAGTTAAGTGAGTGAGCGATCCTTATAAAATAATTTATTTTTATACCTATTTCAAATACCTAGTATTTTATATAATTTTGGTAACATCTCCAAATTATAGTAGACAAAAATATCATGAAGTTACCTATCCAAGAGAATTTCTCAATAAGTTTGAACGGTATGTAAATTTAACGTATGGAGTGCCCAAGGATGTACTTATTCCAATGGTGTTTGCCACGACGATCTTTTGGTGATGTGTAAAAGCTGCGAACTGTGAGGTTTTATGTTTTATTGACACTGATCCTTGAATGCACCACATCCATTTGCGTCACCACAGCACGTTTAGAACACGTTCGTTGAGACTTTACATCTTGTGTCTCAGGATGGCGAGCGCAGTGGAATGCCAAGCCTTGCTTTGTAATTCAAGGTGTTGTTTGGTTTTACTACTGTTTAACTACTGTTCATGAGCGGTCGTATCGCTTACGTCGTCTCGCCGATCATGGAAATAAAAAAAAAAGCGTTTGAAACATCGTGTAACGTCTATGTACCACCCATCGTCTATCTAATTGGATAATTATACGAATATCCTATCTCAGTAGTGTAGCCATGCTGGTAGATGAAAAATAAACACCAAATTTTTGTTTGACTTTCGGACCCGCTAATATTGGCACTCCTCCCTAATGTTTGCTCATGAAATGCGGATTAGGAGCGTAGCGGAGATCGGTTGGTCGCATGATAGCGTGTGGCAATCACATAGCTGTCTATACCGGATACGTGGCCAATGAAGTTCGTTTGGAAATCATCACTTGTATCTACAGGAGCGTAACAAGCCGTATTACCTTCAAATAAGAGCGATATTACTTTGGCATTGTTTTTAAGAATTAGACTTGTTATATCTAAAGTTTGTTGTCTTTTAGGTCCTAGTTGTATGAATAGAAGACGTGTCGATTCCCATAACGAAATAAACGTGTGATTGTGAATTTACCATGGCATGTGTGTATTGTGGTGTATTAAAATACGAATTTAGTAAGAGATCAAAAAATCATTTAGATTTTCTTCATATAGCAAAAAACCGTAAATGTTGTAATTTTGTATTACGTCACCACAAATTTCATTAATACTCTGTTGCAGTCAAACTTGAGCCGAATTTCATTCAGAAATTACGCGACCGCATTATTTTAAATATGATAAATAATAATATAAAATATCGTGAAATAAGAAATTAAATTAATAGTAATATAATATCTTCTCCTATGGAGCCATGATTGTAAGCTGAGAAGTACCAAGTCACAAGTCACTGTAGTGTTTAATAAGTATGATTCAGTTTTGTTATTTTCAAGTTTTGTCAACGAATTGATCTTTATTCTGAAAAGGACACTGAATTATTTATGGTACGTTTTGATAGTTGTCAAAATAACAGTTGAGTACAGATGTTAGTTTGTAACATAACTCACATAGTTGTATTAAAATTCTTGGGTCAACGTCTGTGTAAATTCTATTTGCGTGGAGCGAAATTTGGAACAACAAATAAAATTAAAAATATCTATTTAACGCATTATATGAGATATGTTTTCAAGATATAAACTACAATCTTTAATACTCGTAATCTAATAAAACATTTTATTGATATGAAATTGAAATTTATTATTTATATTTTTTACTATATGACCTAATTACTCTCAATCGTACTCTCGATTGTAGAGGAGGCAGGTGCAGTGCAGTGGGATGAATTTGGACTGATACAATACAATTTATATTTTTGCAAATGCTCAGGTTTTAGCCAAAGGAATATAAGGATTGCTGACACATTTTTTTATTATAGACTAGCGGCCCGGCCCAGCTTCGCCCAGGTACAAATAGATTTCTGTACAATAATATGTACTTTTATACATATAAACCTTCCCCTTGAATCACTTTATCTATTAAAAAAAACCGCATCAAAATCCGTTGCGTAGTTTTAAAGATTTAAGCACACAAAGGGACATAGGGACAGAGAAAGCGACTTTGTTTTATACTATGTATTGATGATAGCTGACCCGGCGAACTTCGTATCGTCACATTTTTTGCCATCAATACTGTCTAAAGTCTAAGATTTTAATACCTAATTAATTTATTGCATTGTAATAAACAACATTTTTTGTTTTTTCTTCCGGAGAGAAAAAAAATAGTGTGTTATAATATTAGGTCATATAGTCCACCCCGCTGGCTGGCTTAGTGCGGGTTTGCGGATTTTATTTAACGTAGAAATTACTCCGAAAAATCAGAGGTGTGCCGTGGGATTAAAACCCGTGACCATCGTAAACTTATTGGCAGTCGCGTCTCGTACGTTACCAACGGGCAACCACGCGCTTCTGGGAATTATTTTTATTTATTTTAGAAGACTATCTATACATATACAAATTAATAAAACCTTCATACTGCCTTACCAGGTGACGTAAGTAATAAATCAAATATTTAAAAATATAAAACTGCACATGGTTTCATTATAATGTCTAGATACGGCATCAATGTCCCAATTTTTTTTTCTCGAGTCTGAAAACAATACCAATGCGGAATTTAAATTTATCCCCCAGAACATCTAAAAGTATCAATTCAAAAAACAATGTCCTTTATGAAAACTAAAAATTATAATTAGATATATTTTGGTGTAGGTACTCCGGCAAAACGCTTCGATAGAGTATACCTTGTTTAAAAATATTGCAATAATCTCAAAAAACTATAGGCTATTTTTGTAGATATGGACATCGTTTTATTTTACATTTAACAAATTACGCGAAAGACGCCGTATCTAGATATTATATACACAATGTACACATTTTTTGAATGTTGTTCTATTTCGTCAACCGTCAATGAAAGACAATGGAAAGATAGATCATTTTACGTTGGTTGGTAGTTGAAGCTGGACCGTCTTTTACGTCTCCCGTCAACCACACAAAGATCATCCTATATTGGCTGGACACATCACGCTTGAACAATAAAAAAATTGGCTTTTCCTCGCAATTTTTCCATTTTTTCTCACCGTTTAGACCTACCTTGGACTTCCACGAATATTTGAAGATCAAAATTAGGAAAATCGGTTCCGCCGTTCTCGAGTTTTAGCGAGACTAACGAACAGCAATTCATTTTTATATATATAGATTACTATTTTCCAAACTTTGATATCCCCTTTCAATTCAAACAAATCTACCCGTAATTTCCAGTAAGAATAAATAGTAATTTAACAAATGACTTATATGTCCACTAATTCCCAGACAGCAATGAAAAGTTAATTCTTAGTCGTTTAATGGCTTAATTATGTTAATAGCAGTTCGGTTTAAAATTCAATTTTTAAGCAACTATAAACTCACATTAAAGTAGTTTTGTGTCCGAAAGCGATTAAATTAAACGTCCACATTGAAAACCCTAAAATAGATGCGATATACAAAAAAGCTCCACCAATATTTTATTCACCAAATTGATTTTGATGTTACATTACGATACGGGGGGGGGGGGGGGGTTTGGTGTTCAAGCCTCAGTGGTGCTTGTCTTGCTGTAAGACACTCATCCATCAAATGCTGAGATAGAGCTAAAACATAAACCCAAGTGTGTGGAGTTGGGTTACCATGTGCACCAACAAGTTCAACATACACGTCCACGCTGCAAGTCTGCCGCCGCGGGCTGGGGGTGGGCTTACCTACACCTATGAGTCGTCCCTCCTGGGCAATGCTACAGTCTATAGGGCCCCACACATCCTGTCTACCCCTGGACTGCAGTAGCAAAGTATGTTGGGCGAAAGCGAGTATTAGGCGCTTTAACCTAATAAACAGATAGGGGAAACAACCCTGAAATAAAAACCAGCGTGTAGTCTGAAAAGACTGCCCCAGACCGTAACCCTATGGTCATGTCTCATAGGAACGGGGGTCTGAGCTTCACCACTTGGACTGCGAGGAAAGTAACCTCTATAAAAAATCTCCTAATCCTACGGTGCGGTACGTGCCTAAATGACTCCTTGGCTGGAAAGGTGGGACCAGTCACTAGCGACCAAACTCGACGTAATAGGCGAACGTCGTTTTATATAGCCTTCTTCTGGGAATAGGCGTCACCCCAGTTGCGACCAAATATCGTCCTTACTCGTGGGAACAAAATGAGCAATTATGATCCTGAAATTCAACAAAAATTATATAAGAACAACCCAAAAACTATGACTCAACAACTTTTCCATAAAGCAATGTTCATAAATCGCCCAAGATCAAGTTCCTTTAGTGAAACTGCTAATCAAGGGAACACTGAACTGGCAGATAAAACAGCTGAAGAACCTAAAGAACAGTTCGCAGAAGTGCATTATGGCAAAAGGCAAAGATCCAGTCCAGAAGTAGAAATGCGCAACCAAAAACAGGCAAAATTACATTACTGGCTTGCAACACCAGCAGTACCAACATCCAATAGCTTCAAAGAGCTCGACGATATAGAGCAAGTAGACAAACCAGAAATAAAAACACAGAAGCCCATAAGACCCCCTCCACTTTTTATTGACGGAGTCAAAAATATACGGCCTTTATTTAAATTATTAGAAGATGTAGCTAAAGGAGAATATGAAATCAAGGTATTACGAGGCGACAGAGTTAAAATACAATCGAAATCATCCGAATCATATTCCACCATCTATAAAGAACTAAAGGCTAAAGATACGGAATTTTATAGTTACCAGCCTAAACAAGACCGCAGTTTTAGAGTTGTGCTAAAAAATCTACACCCATCTACAGACAAAGAGGACATAAAAATAGCTATTGAGGAGCTTAATCATAAAGTAATAAATGTCTGGAACATTCAAAACTCGAGAACAAAACAAGCGCTATCAATGTGGAATATCGAACTAGAGCCTCGTGACAATAATAAAGACATATATAGTGTTAAATATCTTCTACACTATCGCATATCATTTGAAGCACCCAGACCAAGGCGAATAATCCCCCAATGCACTAATTGCCAAGATTACAATCACACGCAAAAGTTCTGTAATAGAAAACCAAGATGCGTCAAATGTGCAGGTTCGCATCACACCTCAGCTTGTTTACGAAAAGAGAGAACCAAAGACGTTAAATGTGTCCTTTGCGAGGGAAACCACCCAGCCAACTACAAAGGCTGCACAGTCTACAAGGAGCTGTTGAAAATCCGATACTCTCCTTCAATCCCCAATGTCAAAAATAACACTAGATATATTAGAAAGGAACAAGAACCTATAAGCAAATCAATAAATAATGAAAAATCGTACGCCCAAACCACAAAAAAAGTCCCTGAACAACCAATGACACAAATAATGAACACGAAGAATGAAAATCAAAATACTAATGAACTGAAAAACATTATAGAATCACTAGCTGCCCTGATGAACCAAATGTTAATTATGACCCAAACACTCACTGACTTAATTTCAAAAATGCCTTCACATTCACATCACTAAAATTGTGTGTATGGAATGCCAATGGCTTGTCAAACCACTTGGAAGAGTTAAAAATATTTGTTAAAATACACCACATAGATGTTTTGCTAATCTCGGAAACCCACTTCACATCCAAAAGCCATTTTAGGTTACCAGGATACAACATATACCATACTGATCACCCAGACAACAAAGCACATGGTGGTTCAGCCGTTCTTATCAGGTCAAACATCAAACACCATGTACAACAACATTACTGCAAAAACTACATCCAGGCAACAAATGTCGTGATAACAGACTGGATTAGTGACATTACAATATCGGCACTCTATTGTCCACCTAGATTTACTATCAAGGAAACTGATTTCAGTGATTACTTTCAATCACTTGGAGGCAGGTTTATTGCAGGAGGTGATTTTAATGCCAAGCATTCATTTTGGGGTTCCAGGCTTATCTCACCCAGAGGACGAGAACTACTTAAATGTATACAAAAAAGGGATATGAATGTGTACCCCACCACTACCATCTAAAAACGTGGACACCCACGTATCAAAACACATATTCAATGCAATAATCAAAAAAAGAAAAATACGGAAACGCTGGCAAACAACCAGAGACCCTGTAGCGAAAAAAGAACTCAATCATGCCAATAGACAGCTAAAACGCACGCTAGAGAAAGATCGTAACGACGGATTTCATAATTTCCTCACCGGCTTGGATGCTACTGTTTCTTCGGATTATTTCCTTATGGAAAGCCACCAGAAGACTAAAACGACCCGTAAATGCCTCTCCTCCAATATGAAATTCAGATGGTACCTGGGCACGGACAGACCACGAGAAAGCTAAAACCTTCTCAGAACATCTCTCAAACGTCTTCACTCCTCACCCATATGAAGGCTCGCCAGAAGATGCAGTAGAAATTATCAACCACTTAAATAGTCCAAAAAATAAGCAGGAAATAACACTTAAATTTACAAAAACAGAAGTTGCACGAGTCATAAAAAAACGGACCCAAAAAAGGCTCCAGGATACGACCTTATTACCAATCGTATATTACAAGAACTGCCTGAATCGGGCATAACTTTCCTCACGTCTTTATTTAATGCCATGACCAGACTGCAGTTCTTTCCCCTGGAGTGGAAGGTTGCACAAATTGTAATGCTGTTAAAGCCAGAGAAACAACCTGAAGAAGCGAAATCGCATAGGCCCATAAGTCTGTTACCCATTCCATCCAAAATATACGAATCCCTACTGCTACAACGAATGTTGCCTATACTCGATACTATAGTAACATACATATATTTTTTCACCATCGGAAAGTAGAGATTTCAACGAACAGAAAACATACCAATTTTTTGAAAAAAGCTGATATTTTGACAGGTGATTTTTCGATTGAAAATTAGGGTGCTTTTTCGATATTAATTCAAAATAAGGCGAAAAAATAAATATTTTTAATCAAATAAATTACAGCGTATTTGGGACATAAAAAGGTAAGTTTTCACCAAATTTCGTTAAAAAATATTTTTTTTGTAAAAGATAAAAATAAAAAACCATTAACTTGGTTTTTTGAATTTTTCACATAAACTTTGAGGTTTTGTGAAAAAAGTGTAAATACAAAAGTTTTAGATCTTTTTATTACCTACAACTTTGCCATTTGACTTTTTTCGATAGGACTTTTAGTTTTGCCGGAAATCGAGAAAAACCGTTTTTTACCCTTAAAAACCCACCCCCATCCCCTTCCCGACCTCAGATCGCCCGTAAATTATTTTTCCTTTCATTTTTATACTATCCCCCTCCTTTTCTAATGGGTTTCATCCTACTATAATTTTTTTTCACTTTTTATTATTTTTAAAGGCTTCTACCCTGGTCTATACCAGATCACTTTTATGGAATATTGAAATCATTTCTCCAGCAGCGCCATTTCATAGTACAGCAAGGGGAAGCACTGTCTGACATCTGCCCTATAAAAGTAGGAGTTCCTCAAGGCAGCGTACTGGGTCCTATACTCTATTTAATCTTCACTGCGGATCTGCCGACATCGGAATACTTAATTACTGGAACCTTTGCTGACGACACCGCTGTTCTAGCTTCACATAGCGACCCAAAAATAGCCTCACAAATACTCCAAAAAGGGCTAAACGACATATCCCATTGGCTCAAAAAGTGGCGAATAAAAGCAAATGAAACAAAATCAGTCAACGTAACATTCACCTTAAAAAGAAACTCCTGTCCCCCAGTCACACTTAACAACATTGCAGTTCCACAGGCAGATCATGTGAAATACCTTGGATTGCACTTAGACAAAAGACTTACCTGGCAGAAACATATCTTCACCAAGAGAAAGCAACTCAGTATTCAAACGCGGAAACTTTACTGGCTCATTGGAAGAAAGTCGCAACTGTCCCTCGAAAACAAAATACTTCTGTACAAGGCAATACTGAAGCCCATCTGGACGTACGGACGAATCCAACTGTGGGGTACTGCATCACATTCAAACATTGAAATTGTACAAAGGTTCCAAAATAAAGTACTGCGCATGATAACCAATGCCCCCTGGTTCGTACCGAACGAATTATTACACCATGACCTACGCCTGCCCACTGTGAGACAGGAAATTGTACTCCATACCAGAACCTATGCGTTTATCATGATATTCTTATCAGGAAATTGAGCCACTATGGAATAAATGGACTTGCGCTTGAACTATGTAAATCATATTTAAACAATAGGGTTCAGAGGGTTGATGTCAACGGACAAAAATCACATGGATCTGTTGTTACTATGGGGGTTCCGCAGGGCTCAATTCTTGGACCCTTTCTCTTTTTGATTTATATAAATGACTTGCCTTATTTTATAAGGGATAAATGTGAGGTAGTGTTGTTTGCTGATGATACTTCACTGATATTTAAAATTAAACGACATCAATCAAATTTTGACGAAGTAAACCACACTCTCTCAAGAATAGTACATTGGTTTGGCGTTAACAATTTACTGTTAAATAGCCAAAAAACTAAATGTATTCGATTTATAACGCCTAACGTAAAAAAAGTGAATGCCAACATTTTTATGAACGGGGATGTGTTGAGCCTTGTGGAGACTACTAAGTTTTTGGGAATCACATTGGATCCTAAACTTCAATGGGGTCCCCACATAATAGCGTTAGCTAAAAAGCTGAGTGCTGCAGTTTTTGCAGTGGGCAAGATTCGCCAATTGACTGACATTGATACAGCTCGATTGGTCTATTTTGCTTACTTTCATAGCCTAATGAGTTACGGAATTTTGTTGTGGGGTGGTGCTGCTGACATTAATACCATCTTTCTTCTTCAAAAACGAGCCATAAGATCTATTTATTCGTTAGGCTCCAGACAATCTCTGAGAGAAAAATTTAAAGAAATAAATATAATGACAGTAGCATCAGAATTTATATTCGCTAATTTAATGTATGTCCATAAGAATATAGAACAATTTCAAAAGGTTAGCGATATTCATGACAGAAATACTAGAAACAGAAATAATCTAGTCAGTCATAAGACCAGGCTCCAGAAAATTAGCAAATCTTTTAAGGGTTACTGTATACATTTCTATAATAAAGTTCCCACTCACATAAAAGCCTTAACTATAAATAAATTTAAATCTAATATTAAACGACAGTTGTGTAATAAAGCATATTATAAAATTTCAGAATACTTAGAAGATAGTAAGGCGTGGGAATAAAACATAATATAAGTCCCCGAACCGGATGTGTGTGTACTGTGTTAAATATAATTAAAATAATTATCACACTTGTGTCACCATAGTTGTAGGCAATTTGAGTACGTCATGCTCGCTTAAAGGTCTGTGCTTGCGGCGGCGTCGTGTGCCGGGTCGGTCACTTCCCTATAACACGGTTGAGGAGACCGATGGCTGGCACATGCGTCATACTCGTGAACGGGTGCTGCTTGTGTAGACTGGTCTGCTCAATTTGCTTATAATGATAATATTAATTACTTTGTTTTTCTTTTTTAATTTTTTATTGCCTTTCATTGCTTTTGCTCAACAGTGTATACCGATTCCGCGGTCAGGGCGACCACACTTAACTCAGCCGTACAATATAATTATTATTATGAATAATTTATGAACTGCTCTGAATTTGAACTCCTGTATGATCACTGTATTGTAAACTTATTTTGAAAAGAGCAACGCTAGAGTTTCTTGCCCGTTCTTCTCTGGCGAAAACAGCCTTGTGAACTGGGTGGTAGTGGGAAAAAAAATATGACTGAATCTAAATAGTGTATGACATTTTATGGATTCAATAAATATTTTCATTTCATTCATTTCATTTCATATAAAGAGCGCATCGAACGACACCCAAATATTCTGGCTCGGCCACTCATGGTAAATCACAACAAAGCGCGACGTTTAAAGCGTAAAATACCTCAAGATTTAATACAAACACAGTAAACACATTTACTGTTTTAACAATGAGGATGTGACACAGGTCACATACCGAACACGTCAGCGATAGCACCAACCAACCTACTGCTGAATGTCTCACAAAGGAGAAAACAAAAAAAAAAACATTACGCTACTCTTCTCTCTTGGCTTAGGAGACAATTAATGTCGAATTACTGTAGACTAAAACGTATTGACGGGATAGGTTTTAAAAATTGCCTATTGTCAGAATTTGTAATACTTACACTTTTGACTGGATTTTTTTCAGATGGTTTTTATGAACATGAATAAGAAACAGTGGTTCTATCATTTTTTGAATTATTAGGTTTTCTTTTTTCGTATTGTTGAGTGTATGTATGTTTTAACCGACTTCAAAAAATGGAAGAGGTTCTCAATTCGACTGTATGTTGATTTTTTATTTATTATTTTTTATTGCATTGAATGGCGAGACGAGCAAGCCGTTCGCCTGATGGTAAGCGGTACGACCACTCATAAACAGTAGCAACATTCCACTGCGCTCGCCATCCTGAGACATAAGATGTTAAGTCTCAATATGTCCAGTAGTTACTCTGGCTACAATGTCCTTCAATCCGAAACACAACAGTGCATTTAAGCAGTGTTGTTTCACGGGAGAAATAGACATTGCAGTGGTACCTACCCAGATGGCCTCTCACATATGAGAGACCTACCACCAGTGGAGAAATAGACATTGCGGTAGTACCTACCCAGAAAGTACCCTTTTTTATGTTTGTTACCTCGTTTATCTGTACTGTGTGAACCGATTTCAACCATTCTTTCTTTGATTGAAAGCTGGTGCTTGTCATTTGGTCCCATAAAAATATGGTGAAAATCTGATGAATATCTTCGGACCTGGAGAGGGGAACTCCATAAAATTAAGTAGGATTCCAATGGTTATTTTTGCATTAGGTTCATTATAAAATTTAAGTTACAGTGAGAGAGGGAAAAAGGGGCGGGGGTGAGGAGGGGTAGGTGATAAAATTAAAATACACGTAAATTCTAATATCTTCGGCAGCTTTAAACCGATTTTAGTGATTTCTTTTTCATTGGAAATAATATATTGATAGGTTGAACCCAGGAATACAACATGAAGATCTGATGATCATGTTCGGACCTGGAGTGTAGAACTCTTCAAAATGTAGTAGGATTCCAATGGTTCTTTTTGCATTGGGTTCAGTATAAAAGCTAAGCTACAGTGGTGGAGGGAAAAAGGGGTAGGGGAAAAGGGAGGGGGGAGAGAGAAAAAATAATAAACATGTGAATACTCCAATATCTTCGGCAGCTTTTAGCCGATTTTAGCGTATTCATTATCATCGGAAAGAACATATTCCTTGTGGGGACCAAATCTTCTTCATTTAAATTCCTATCAACACAAAAAAGGTAAAAAATAACTGAAATTTTTAATAAAAAAATAAAAACCGACTTCAAAACAAAAAAACACTAAAATCCAAAACATAACAAAATAATAAGTACCACTGCAAAGCAAAAAAAATATTATTTATTTCATGGAACTTGTGCTTGTTGATTAATTTGCTTAATGACTTGACTAGCCAACAAATCAAAATATATGCATAACATATTGAAGGCGGGCCGCCAAGTACCAAACATATAGATATTTAAATTAATATAAGGCATAGGTCCTACATGTTGAAGAATAGATATAGTCATATACAAAAAAATATACATGTCTCAGATACAGCAATATAAATGTTCCTTACTTAATACGTGGATAATGTCATGGCCTTTTGCTTTACTTATATTAATTTTCAGATGTACACTAGCATATATTTACGACAATATTGTTTTTCTTTCCCAAATGAATAAAATAAAATAGGTATAATTTTTCTTCGTTAAGTATGAAAAAAATTACGAGCTAGTGACTTGAACCTTGTAATAACTTGAACTAAGCCCTTTTATTTTACATTACGTCGGTGCTCGTCGCGCGCCATTGTTGAGTAATTACAATTAAATGCTTTTGTAGCCTTTTTCTAATAAAGCGCGTGACAAATGGAATTTTTACTATCCATTGTAGTTCTAACTGTTTTCATTTCGTAGAGTTGTAGAACTTCTATACCTTGTAGAAAGTCGGACAGGTAAAACATCATCTCATTAACGAACTCGAAAATGTGTGTACCCGTATTTATAATTATTTATTTTTTATATTTTATAGCCGCGTTTTTACAATACTATATAACAAAAAATCTTCCATCCGATTTTTGTTCCCACATACATACATAATATACCGGGTATCTCAAGACTGCTACCGAAAACGAAGCCGGGTGGTAGTTTTAGTGGCTACAAACACAATGCAATTAAAAATTTTGCATAGAAACGCGACAATTATTTTTTATGATTTTTTAAATATCGTCATTTTTGGGTGATAAATCCATAGTTTTTGCTAAAATAATAATTTAAACTCTTTTATACCTTAGAGTATTTATAAATAAAAGGGTATACACTATTATTTTAGGAAAAAATGTATTTACCACCCAAATATGGCCATAGGAAAAAAATAACAAAAAAAAAAATTGTCGCTTTTTTTTTGCAACTTTTTCTGTTGCATTGTGTCTGAAGTCGGCTTAGACTACCACCCGGCTTCGTTTTCGGTAGCAGTCTTGATATACCCTGTATAAGTGCGTGGTGGAATGTTGGTAAACGTACTAGACGCGGCTGCCAACATGTTCACGGTGGTCGCGGGTTCGAATCCCAGGGCACACCTCTGACTTTTCGGAGTCATGTGTGTATTGATAGTCAATCACCACGCACTAAAATGGTGAAGGAAAACATTGTGAGGAAACCTACATACCATAGCGATTTATAAGAATGTATATGGTATGTAAGTCCGCCAACCCGCACTAGGCCAGCATGGTGGACTATATGGCCTAACCACTCTCAATCGTACTCTGCATTGTAGAGGAGGCCCGTGCAGTGTAGTGGGACGTATATGGTAGGACGTATACATTAAGATCAATTAAATCTATATTAACTACGATTGCCTTATTAGTCTCACAAACACCCTGACCCGTGAAAAATACTTTTAGACCTAATATACATTGGTCACGGTGCGGAGATAGAAGCCGCGATCTCTCTCGAATCTAGCAAGCTATTTTAAATATGTTTTTATTTTTTATTCTAATCTATTTGCTAGATTTGTCTTCTAAATCAAAATACCTAAGTTCGTTTAGATACTACATCGATTACTGATATATGAATGTAATCTATCGTCATTCCACACGATGATGTCTTGAATTGCAAATTTATCTATTTGATTGCGTCTAATAGCACAGAGATACGCCCGAGGCTAAATTCCTTGTTTCTTTTATATTTTAACTTAAATAATTATATGACCGCCATAATAATAAGTATTCGTCATAAAAAGTACCATACCAATTTTATAATCAGATTGTTGCATAACTATTGTTAAATATTCCTAAACTTTCTTAAGATTTGGGTTTTCAAATGCAAAAAAGAACTTTAAAAATCCGCGTAGTATAGCCAGAGATAAAAGCGTTCAAATAATCATTCTTTATTATATTGGTATAACTAATGATAGGTACATAAAAATACTGGTGGTAGGTCTCTCATATGTGAGAGGCTGCCTAGGTCGGTCTCAATGCCTGTTTCTCCCGCCAAACAGCAGTGCATTTTTGTGCTTAGGTCTGAAGGATTTGCAGCCAGAGTATCTACTGGACATATTGAGACTTAACATCTTATTTATTAGGATGGCAATAGATTGCCAAGCATTGCTTTGTAATTCAAGGTGTTGTTTGGTTTTGCTTCTGTTCATGAGCAGTCGTATTGCTTACCATCAGGAAACGCCATGCTCGTCTCGCTATTCATTGCTATAAAAAAGGCACATAAGTCTCAAAATGCCAAAATATATCACAAACTCATTTCAGTTTGTAAAACAACTAAGAAGCACTGCGCGATGAAAAACTTAGGTGTTTATATCTAAAATTCTGTAACTAGAGTAAGTCTTTTGCATGCAAAGGCATATTTCAGTGAGTGAACTAATTATATTTTTGCAGCATACGGAAACTTGGGCAGCGTGCTGAGTGCGCAGGGGCGGACTAAGGAAGCGGAGCTGGCGTTCCAGAAGGCGCTGAAATATCGACCCAATATGGCGGACGTGCATTATAATTTGTGAGTACTTGTACCCTCTTTTGCAATATGTATTGAACGGGTTACTGTCGTAGTGACAATAATGTGATGTTAATAGATAATAGTGACCTGAGTGGTTTGAGTGACATTGAAATAAAAAGCGGATTTAACGGGTTTGAATATAAAAAAAGACAGATTTATAGCTGTTTTAGAATTCTGAGACAGTTTGTAACTGTACTGTACTGTATCAGCCCATATACGTCCCACTGCAAGGCACAGGGGTACTCTACAATCGAGAAGTACGATTTAGACTGGTTAGGCCATATAGTCCACCACGTCGGCCGACTTTACATACCATAAAAAATCCTACAAATTGCTGTGGTATGTAGGTTTGTCCACTATGTTTTCCTTCACCATTAGAAGCTAGAAGTTAGAAGCTGAGAATGTAACTATCGCTATAAATATAAATATATATATATGTCTGCAATATCTGTAACAAAATTAATAAAACAATCACTAGTCGCATATGAAAAATAATATATACACATAAAAACTAGATCACAACGTCTTCAGTTTATATATATGCGCACAATGTTCGTACAAAACGAACCCTTGAAATTCGATTCAAATACTTGATAACTTTAACAGCACAATAGGTTTGATAAAAGAGACAAAGATTTGCCGTGGAGCCCATATTATTCTAATCTCGATAACAACAAAAGTTTAATAATACATTCAAAAGGTCTGTGTTTACCCTTAGTGAAAGGAGAAATAATATTCGGCATGTCTTACCCGAGGGACAGAAAAGGCAAAAGGTCCAAACCCTATTAAGGACATCGAGAAAGGAAAATATTATAAAATATAAAAGTAATAATAAGTATCATATGTTCAATAAACGAAAGAAATATGTTGGCACGAAAGAAAATTATTTCCAATGTTTACTTTCATTTTCAATTCAGTAACTACGTTTTGGCGGGTTGACAAGCTTTTGCGAATATTCAAAGAGAAACATTTTTTGCTATTTTATTTATTTACTAAATGGTAACACTTTTCTTTCACTTCTTTTCCATAATTTCAATTTAATCAGTTGGGGTATTTTATCTTCTATCTTTATTTTGTTATTGCAAATTGCAATATTTTGTTCATCTATTTATCAATATTTTGGTCTACTATACCTAGATGTGGAAGTTAATAGTATAATAATAATAACATTATCAAGGGATCTGATTATTTATTTAGTGGAACTAAATCTTAAATAATAGTATTATAAACACTTTTAAATTTACACAGAAAAACTACATAAATACAATTCTAAACGATATTCTCAATTCAAGGCTGTTTGTTTAATAGTTTGCTTTAAAAAACCATAAAAAACAATCGCTTCTACAATGAAAACATAACATACAGGTCTTAATTAATCTTAAAGTCCTAGATTCAGTGCACGCGAACAATGTACCTAGGAAACAAAGTCACGCCGGCCTTTATAACGACGCCTTTAGCTGAAGTTCTGTTTCAAATATTCATTTTGTATATATAAAAGTACATAAATGTTGTAAGAGTGAAATTACAGGTCGTAAGAAATGCTTTTTAAAGATATTGCGATAAATTTGAAAATAATACTTGTGAGTGTAAAAATACGTTGCATATTTAAAAACGTGAAATGTAACACCCCGTCTTAAATTAAACTACGACTATTAAAGATATTATAATAGAAGGATGCTTTTTGTTTAGTTAGTTTCACGGCTCATTTATGTTTTTATTCTAGGCTGCATGTATCCAAATTAAGACATCACAATTATTCTGCCCAAAACTCCTGCAGGTAAATTGTGCCCAATTTACAGGGGATAAGTTTCTCCTCTCGAGTATATGATTACTCGTATCGTAAAGGTATGAAAAAAGAAGCATCGTGTGAACGTACCTATGCCAAAATACGATGATCTCTTAGATAAATTCACATGCGACAATAGCTTTATTAATGTATCTAACATATAATGTTTACTTTTAACCAGCACACGGGGTAAAATACAGCGGTTTCTCCGAATGTTTAAGACGTTTTATGTAGAAAAATATACGGAAATTCTTGTAAATCAGGTTAAATATATACAAGTACTTACATTTAGGTGTAATTCAATGCTTAAGGCCCAAAATTTACTCTCATCTCTAAAATACCATTGCAAAGACTCAAAAGAGCGTAAGATGAGAAGGCTAATAAACGTACCGCAATATAAATTGTGATAATGAACCGCCACGTGATTGAAACAGAACTAGGTAACCTACAGGGGAACGTGTCAGTGTTCCATTCAAAGAGGGACCCGCGATCAATAGGCACGCGTTGACGGCCGCCTCCCTAATTCACCGAGGATTCCACTTCTTGAATTAATCGGGCAGTACTCCCTGCCTGCCGTCTAAGCGTTGGCTTTTCGAAGCAGTTTCACAAATTAACTGTCAAGCCACACGATCATAATATAATTACCGGCTGAGAACAAAGGACCAGACACACTGTGACGGAATTTACTCACTGCACTCACTTTGATAAGATCTTTTGTGGTCCCTTTACTTCACCGTGTCGAACTTTTGGTTTTATTATACCTTCGGTTAAAACCCGATGTAATATTTCACGTTTTAACTTCGGAAATATTTTATAATTAGAATTGTGCTAACATTTTTTAATCAACTCAGTTTTTTATTGTTCGATTGGTAATGGAATTTGCGCTCGCATTTTTTGTATTTAAACAAGGCGTAATCACAATGAGAGTAAGTTCACTGTAAATACAATCTGCTGTAAGGAAGCTGAAGGTACATTATGTAGGCTGGCATATTTATGAGGAGGTCAGTTTCAATCCCGCCTGGTATGAAGGTATTGTTTAATCTTCCATTTTGCCACGTTAACTCGTTCGCTTGTTTGAATAAAACCTTAATAATGTTAGTATGAGCTTTCCGACGGGCGCAACGTACAAATATAAAAGCGAACATTTTAACGTACCATTTTATATTCTACGAACGTTTTAGGATATGTCGAGTGCCCTGAAGAGATAAAATCTCTCATAAAATATAAAAAGTAACAGGAGCAATTTAGTCTCGGCGGAATATTTTCCGTTTGTATTTAAATTCTTAAATTGGTTGAAATAAAAGCTGTAATTTGCTTATATTTGTCTTGCTTTGCTAACTGGTTGTAAAGGAGAACAGATTTATATTTTTCGTTGCGGAGTGTTGTCATCGAAAGGCATTAACATAAGTACCGCACAAGCTCGGCTCGATAGCGGTAATGGTTGTGTGTCACTGAAATTAAGTAGAGCTATCTGCACGTGATGATCGGGAGCATGCGTTTTAAGGAAAATGTCCCTACCGAGTTGTATCTGCCTATTCTATTAATGTCGTATTGTACGCCCCTTCGATAACATCTTTGTATTAATGTTATAATTCTGAATTCTTGCAATCGACAGAAATAGAATGGCTATACAATTGGCATACTAAAACCTTCGCCACAAGTAGAAAAGGTCTTATTAAGGTTACGGTATAAAGAACTTATAGAATGAGGCTTATGATTTAGTCGTAAATGCGATTGTGCCCGCTCGAAAATTCTATTAACTGCCTATACAATTTGAAAGAAGTTGCTGAAATAACGTTGTTTATTACATAACCTTTTTATGTTTTAACTTTATAATATGATTTGTTTTGCCATTAACATCCTATAAACAAAGTCCATTATAAAGAAAAAGTTATAAATATCGCCGTTTTGCAAGAATATCAACCAGTGTCGTAACTACACCATCTGGGGCCCGTGGCAAAATCATCGGATGGGGCCCCCCTTTTTGTATGGAGAGGAAAACTGTTAAGCTTATTTTCCGATACCCCGGAGAAGACCGAAAGGAATATATAACCGAAAGGAATATATGGAGCGAGTTATAAATATGCAGCTCTTGACGTATCTTGAGGATCACCAACTGAGGGTCGTTCGGATGGTGATCTTCTCGTTTATCTCACTCACCATCAGGTGGAGACATTGGATAGTGGCGGTGAGGCGATTTCGGTAGGCCTTGAAATTGTCATCTAGTGTGGCATGGCATCGTTTTGGGGAAGCTACCTGCCTGGTATTTCAACCTGAGGAACTCTGAAAGTAGATCGCCAGCTTTCTGGATGATCACAGCATGAAAGTCGTATTGGACGCTTTTGCATCGAAACCAAGACCATTAATTCTGGTGTTCCATAAGGCTCGGTGCTTTCGCCGACCCTATTTATCCTCCATATCAATGACATGTTGTCTATCACCAGCTGGAATTGCTACGCAGATGCTAGTGCAAGTTAGGCAAGATACATCTGACTACAGAATCTTTATCCGATCCGTTAAGAAAATATGGTCTCAAATTTTGTCGGAAATCGAGACCTCTCTGGGGCAGGCCTCTCAATGGGGTAAATTGAACATAGCACAATTTAACCCCACGAATATATAAGTATGCTCGTTCACAAGCAAGAAGACCCCTTTTGTCATGGAGACACTCTCTCTAAGCATCCGAGAGTATTCATTGACCTGAATTATTGATAAAATTGCAGTTTGGGTGTCATTTGGAAGGCAAGGGCAAATTGGCCAGCAAAAAGTTAAGGGTTCTCAACAGAGCCAAGCAGTACTTTTCGCCGGATCATCGGTTATTGCTCTATAAATGCGACGATCCGGCACGACGTGGAGTTCTGCTCTCACCTCTGCGTAGAAGCCCCAAAATACCAGCTGGACCCACTTGACTCATGACAGCGCCGAGCTTTTCGAATCATCGATAATCCCGATCTCACGGAGAATGTGGAGCCGTTGGGTTTGCAGTGAGACTTTGGGTCTCTCTGTATAATCTATCAATTGTTCCATGGAAAGTGTTCTGAGGAAGATGGTGCCACTATCGCTATTCTCCAATCACACTTCCCGTCACCGCAGTAGAATTCATTCTTACGACTTGGAAACTATCCCTTCCCGGGAAGTACGTTTCCAGTGATCTTTTCTACCACGCACGTGCAAGCTCTAGAATGACCTCCCTGCTTCGGTATTCCCTATGCACTATAAACTATCCTTCTTTAAACTAGGCTTTAAGAAAGTGCTCTCCTTACGGTAGGAAGTGACTTCATTTTGGTGGATCCCTGAATCTGCAAAAGTCTATGAGCGGCGGTGACCGCTGACCGTGAGGCGGGCTGTATGCTCGGATACCTACAGGCCATAAAAAGATCTCCACAACGAGACCAATTAGTCGTCGTAATATATTTACTATGTGGGCGGAGCCCAAACGCAGCAATGGAGATGGGGGCCCCTCAGAAGCCTAATATTGAAGTTTCGTTCTTTTTTAAACCAAATCCGCACTATAATCTGTACATAATAGTTTAAAAAAAGTTAGTAAAATGCGCGTAAATCTAAAGAACCCTTATTATTTTTATGTATCAAAAATAATAAATGGAAACTAAGAAAATAATTTTTGATTACCAATTTTGTTGGTAATAAATTGGCTACGTTCTTCTCTTCTTACGGCCTGAGAGGCCGGGCCGCCGGGGGCCCCTAAGGTCAGGGGCCCGTGGCATTTTGCGCACTATGCCACCCTATTGTTACGCCACTGATATCAACGTACAAAATCGTTGTAAAATAAGTTTTGCTCAAATTCGTTAGAGTGGTGAGAAATTGACGGGTATTGCATTTCTGATACGCCGATGCAATATTTTTCAGTTAATGGAGTTAGATACACTTCTATTTGAAGTCTAAGTGGGATAGGGTATAAAATTATATCTTTAAAATGAGACCATTGATTAGCGTAGAAGCTAATAAATTGGCTCTGTGCTGAATGAAGAGAGGGTTAATACGCGCATAGACAATTATTGCAGATATTTTTCTGAGTCTGAGTAAACATGTGCAATTTGTATCAGTAAAATATATCCTAAATACAGGAGTCATTCAGCAGTTTCAAATTATTTAAATTGTCGTCTGTATAATCGATTATATTATTTTATCATCTATGAAGTTGTTTTTATCGGTTACCATTATTTCAAACATTTAGGTGCCAATTTGTTTCGATGTATTATTATTTAATTTGCTGAGAAACGACATTAGGGCGTCAGGTATAGTCAAAATGAATGAAGATCACCTATAAATGAATATTATCAAATTATTTAATCTACTTTCGTTTCATTTTGTTAACTTAGATGTATATTTGTATAATCCACACCTTACTTGATTACATACGAACGATTTAAATAGTTTTCATTAAAATATCAAATGTGGGCATATGACGGGGTAATTGGAGATTTCAATAAATGTGAAATATTTTTTGTATATTCCTTTCTGCCTCGGTTGCCTAGTTATGCTACGGTAAAATTACAACGCAAAGGCCTCGGGATCGAATTCCGAGTCGTGCAAAGTGCTATTAGATTTTTATTCATTATCTGACCGGAGTCAGGAAATTGTGATCATATATGGCGATAGCCTTGCCTTCTGTAACATCGGGGGACGGAATACACCATTGTGTATTCCGTCCCCCGGTGAAACGTGGGTGTCCAAGTAGCAGTACCTACCCCTTCTGAGAAAAACTTTGTGTATGTATATTCCTTTGTTACACATTTGAGACCTGCTGACTAAAGTTACAAAGTGCCTTGCTATCCCTGCCGAATCTCGCTATCTTGTCGGCGGGAGACGCGATAGGCTATGTTTACTTAGTAAACGCGCGGTACGCGGGGGTGCAAATAGATTCTTCCAAAAAAAAAAATAGAATAAACTCTGAAGAATGATCTTCCGTCAATATGCTTTAAAATTGTTTTGTGATATTTAATTTAAGTAAGTAATTTTAATAAATTTTATAGATAAAAATGATATAATAAACTTATTATGGAAATGAACTTGATAAAATTAATTTAAAATACAGGAATAGAACCATATTCACGAAAGAATCATAAATTACAAAATTACATTAAACGATATATATATATATTTAATATTTACTAATACGTTTAATGACTACAATTCAACTTCGTATTTAGTGATATCATTGCATAATATAAATTGTAAATATTATGTCTTTTGACCTAACGTCAAAGAAGCAGAGGCGTGCGATCAACTAGCAAACTTTATAAACGGGTTACTTGGCTGGCCTTCCGCTCGGGAGCGCTTTATTGTAACTTTTTTCTTTTATTTCACACTGAAACTTCGTCTTATTATTCCTATGAACTATACAAAAACTTCTATCAATAAATTATTTTACTTTTCGGCGTCGTAACGAAGCTAAATGGGAAGGTATTCGGAGTTTTATATTTTTATGCTAATTTATTAACCTTTCAAACACATTAATTTTCCGAGAAAAATATATTCGCAATAAAATTTATTAGCAACAAAACGATTTTGTTTATTTCAATAATTATATATTTTAAATATTATGTGTGCAAAATACAGCATATCTGTGCAAGTGGACTTGGATTTTAAATCGCGCTTTCTCGATTCGGGAATATAATGTAATTTTCCATTCACAAAAGTGCTGGGGAAGCGATAATAATGACCGTTAAGCTGTGATTCCTCAAGATTAGATTATTCCAATTCCTCCGGCCAGAAATCACTTGAATACCTACGTGTCCCCTAAAAATTTACGAGGGGAAATGTTTACACTGAAAACGTTTTTCACCTTGCAATGGGGGTTAGCTCCGTGTGCATTTCTGCAAATTGTTTATTTGTTGGAATGAGTGTTTTCCGTAATTGTTGTTCATTGCTTTTTATACGTTTTAATTTTATTTTCAGTTAGCAAAAATTTTTTTTTTAATGTAAGTTGACCTGGTAGATGAGGGATATGCGACTTTTGTTTAAATTACGTAATGACGAACAATATATAAATTAGAGCCACTAATTTTCATTTCTCTAAACTGCAGTGTTTCATATATATATATATATATACATGAACGCAATTTTATATCATTATTTTATTCCATAACCGACTTAATGTTTAGTTTCATATAATTTCAGGACAAAACTAGTATTATGTAACAGAAATTGAATAATAAACACAATTTTGTTAAATTATTATCAACATGAATACATATTTGTTAGTCTCGTGGTACATGCGTACAGTTCCGGACAACTATGTAAGAGTATGTTGCACTGAAGAACCAAG
Source organism: Hyles vespertilio (assembly GCA_009982885.2). Classification (NCBI taxonomy): domain Eukaryota; kingdom Metazoa; phylum Arthropoda; class Insecta; order Lepidoptera; family Sphingidae; genus Hyles; species Hyles vespertilio. The sequence goes on along the minus strand of CM042815.1, from coordinate 11,523,212 downwards.
TGATTTCAATATCCTTCACAATGTCCTCGTCAGAAAGAAGTAAATATCCTTGGATGAATGACACAAAGTGACATACGCATGAAATATATAGCGCAACATGCTTGCACAGTCATAACTGAGTTTCGAAGAACACTTTCAGGTTAAATTACCTTCAACTGTGTTATAATCAATTTGCAATACATCAACAAATTTGGAAAGCCTGTGCCAAATAAAATTTTACTTAAAAACAAAAAATATCACGAAACCTAACCTACCGGGCCAATTAAACCTATCAATCAATTTATTGTTTTCAATTTAAACTGGCCTGTAACATCCACGCATATAATATTAATACAGCGCTGATATCTACATTGATTACCGAAGTTGATGAGGTAAATGCTACCATTTTCTACTGCTGGAAAGTCCACTGCAGGCGTGTATTGGAAGCAATATAATCCATGCTCGAAACTATTAACCTCGTACAATGCATAGTTTATACATGTGTTATTGTCGGTGTTGTTGGTCGGTATCCGGGTAACCTAAGGGTTGTGTCACACAGTTGTAGGCACTTGACACTGCAATACTCTGACGGACGGGTGCAATATACAGCATGTGAACAATTTAATACGAAACGAGCCAACACTCGGGGCTTTGCTACTACACTAGGGTAAGGTTACCAAACGTTACACTGTGTCGGGACTCGAGATACTTTGCCCGCATTTGTGACAGTTATTTTGATAGATTTCTCAGTACTGAATAAAATATTGAGTGGGGATTGTGACAAGTAACGCTAGTCTGACGGCATACGTGTTCGTGATAAAATTGAGTTCAGTGAAGCGTGTCTAGTTATGTTGGAGTCATAAATAATATTTGATATCAATTTAAGAGCGATTAAAATGTTTTTTCGATTTCCATTTGATGAAACTAGTGATTAAATATGAAATGTATTAGATTCAAATGCTTAAAATATTCGAATCAAACGGCGTTGCTACACACAAGTAATGATCAAAACATTACACGTTAAGTTAACTTAGTTACGTAATGTTATACAGTCTTTGCTGATGTAAAAAGTACTGGTCCATAATTCTAAAAAGTTGGCAATACAATCCCAACCCTTTGGAGCTTCAATATTGTGTTACGGAAAAAACGTCGTCATTTTTAAAACTTCCGTATCAAGTTACCCTGAAAGGGTATCTAGTTTGCTTAAAGGTGTGTTTAGGGGTTGAGTGAAATCCTATTTCACTATAATTTTGTTCGCTCTTGTTGACTTTGAAAACTGTATCGGGTTTCATGGTCTATTTTAATCAATACTTTTTATAATCTCGCCACTCAGTCTTGAATTTTGTTCGAGATTGGACAGAAATTATTCAAAAATTTTACAAAAATCATAAACACTAAATACACGCATGCAAACGGTTTTGATCGTATCGTTGTTCTATTTATATTATATAATAAATTATTTAAAATAAACTCTGAATTCATTCGCCCACCACATAAAAAATTCAAGGAAGTATAGTACTCACATTCTCAATATTTTCCCACCACGCGTGAGGGGTATATCCGAGCGAAGCGGAAGCGAGGGTGTCACTAGTGTAGCGGCGCGTCCCGATGACGATAAGGCGCAGATTAAACTCCTGTTTGCACACACACACATATTTAACATTCTCGCCATCTAGACTCGCGACAACAACGCCTGCTTGGTATTTGCATACTTGTTTGTGAAACGATTTGGTTTGGACGTACCTACATGCAAATGCAATTTATAGGGCACAGAGAACAACAAAGCTTGCGTTAAATTTTATTTGCACTCGACGCTTTATTCCATTTCAACGCTATTTGTTAATGGTCAGTTGTGGACGATGTGTGATATATTTTATGGCAATTAAATGATTATTTTTAATGAGTTTGTGGTTTTGGTGGTCGTTGTTTCATAATTTTTGTTTGAAAGAAAAGTGCACCTTTAACTTTATTTACCTGATATACGCGATATTTTCAGTAAACTTATACACAAGTAATGTTCAATCTACTACATAAAATTTGGCTTCACAATCCAAGTTTCTTTTATTCATTATATTTCATTAAATAATGGCTGTGAATCGTTTTATTTTAAATCTATACTAATATTATAAAGCTGCAGAGTTTGTTTGTTTATTTGTTTGAAGGCGCTAATCTCTGGAACTACTGGTCCGATTTGAATGATTCTTTTAGTGTTGGGTACATTTATCGAGAAATGCTATAGGCTATATATCATCCCACTATGACTTATAGGAGAAAAGGAGTAGTGATATTTCTAGCAAATACGAGGAAATTTTGTTCGTTTTTCGTGGTCCGATTGGTCGATATTCTAAACTGATAGCCAGAATTAAATATTTTGACCGTCATTTTAAAACGTGTATGCACCCGGGCGGACCCGGGCCTGATCGCTAGTCGTAACATAAAGTTGTAACTTGAAACACATTGCCGATTTGCAGAACTATGCGTCCCTCACTAATGGAATTTTGTGAATTTTAGCATGATATGTATTGTTTCCAGAATGTATGGTTATCAATGTTATAGGTATTGTTATAATTAATGCTTTGGGGCACGACGTGTGACAATAGACCTTTTGTGTATTATATTAATATAAGTTAATGAGTTGTGTATCTAAAAAGCGTAAAAAAATATTGCGTTGTCAGTGCTAGCCCTAAATTTATGTGAATTTCTCATTTTCTATACACAAAATAGTTAGAAATTTGTACCCAATATGGCGACAGGTTCACCCCCATATCACGTAGTGAAAAAGTGAAGTGCGTGCGTATGCAAATTATTGTAACCCAAAATAAGAATAACTACATTATTTATATTTTTATAAATAAGTCTTGCTATTTTTGTAAGTGTTAAGTGCGTGGTGGCCTGTTGGTAAACGGACTAGACGCGGCTGCCAACATGTTCACGGTGGTCGCGGGTTCGAATCCCAGGGCACACCTCTGACTTTTCGGAGTCATGTGTGTATTGATAGTCAATCACCACGCACTAAAACGGTGAAGGAAACCTGCATGCCGTAGCGATTTATAAGAATTTCTATGATATGTAAGTCCGCCAACCCGCACTAGGCCAGCGTGGTGGACTATATGGCCAAACCACTCTCAATCGTACTCTCGATTGTAGAGTAGGCCCGTGCCCTGCAATGGGACGTATATGGGCTGATACAGATACAGATACAGATTTTTGTAAGAATAGCACGATGACTGAATGTTTAAAAGAAACAATACAGAATTTCCTTATGCCCGGTTATAAACTACGCTATTTATTAAAATGGAAAAACTTACATCTTTGAGACTTCCACAAAGAATCGGTGAGAAGGTATTTAATAATCTAAGTGGAAGAGAAATCCCACTGCTTTAAATTTTTACAAAGAAAGCTTTTACTACTATCCACCGTTCTCTACCTTTGACCGTTTTTCTTTACTTAGACTTCCTAATAATATCTAATTCGTCTAGATTTTTATGTTTACTTTCTTTTCATTGAGAAATGTTTGTACATTACATTTATAAATAAAATTACAATCTTTTGTACCGTGAAGTATGGTATAAAAATATAAGCAATTATATATTATAATGTTGAATTAAATGCTATAAAATTAAGTTTTTAGTAGCGAAATTTTTTTTCATACTAGCTCGTCAAAGTGACTAAATTGCATGTGATGGTGAGTGCTGTATAATTCAAATAGTGAGGAAGATAGTTACCATCCTGAAACTGACTAACTTACTGATAAGTACCTACATGGGTTTTCTATCATCAAATTCGGCGGTGCAAATCTTGAAAAAAAAAAGACAAAAATAGTAATCTACTACCATATAGGCCGACAACGCATCTGTAATTATACGGCGGTGTTCACTTACCATCAGGAAAAGGCTATGTTTAAATAAAATAAATACTTTAAAAATCTTTATGTGTTCATCGTATACAAATAATTAAATATGTTTTTATATGTTTGTAGGTAGGTATACATTGAACATAATTACATCCAAAATTATATACGTGTCTTATATTATTTTTCGAGGCTAACATTTCCTCACATAGCACAAAATTAAAAGATCGAAATAAAACTTTTGAAGGTATTCTTGACGCAGAAATGTGCGGAGTTTTTCAGCCATTGTTAAAAACACTAGCGATCCAGGCTGCAAATAAGAAGATTAGGTTTTGTTTGGACTGGCGACTAATTTTAATTCCGCTCGTTTTGTCTCAAAGTTTATTATTCAAAATCTATTAAGAGATTGATTTCAGTGATCGCCATTAAATCTTTTTAGTTTATCCACTGGCGATTAACTTAGCTGTGGGTAATTTCCTATTCATCGCATTTTAGAATAAGTTTCCTAAACCTTTTATGTTGCAGACTCATTAAAAATGTTGATGGTAGTAATAGCTGTTTAAGATACATTGCCTTCCTCGGATGCTTTTTTATACAAGCGGAAGAAAAAAAAACAAGGTTATTTAATACTCCTTTGTGTAACACGGCTGGTTGCTGTAGATATGTATAATCGTTATTGTGTTCTTTCAAAGAATTTAAAGAGAAATTCCACTGGTTTTATATTCTCTTTCGATAAAATAAATTAACCTTTGTAATAAAATTGTATCCTTATTTTTTTTAATTTATCCTTGTACTTATTGTCCTGTATTGTCCTGTTATATTACAAGTTCTGTAACGTCTTATTTATTTATAAATAACTGTAGTGTTTAATATTATTAGGTTAGCGACCTACCTGGTGGTAGGTTTCTATATGTGAGAGGCCGCTTGGATAGGTACCACTTCAATTGCAAATGCACTGCAAAACAGTGTAAATTCACTGTTGTATTTTGGATTGAAGAACATTGTTGTCAGAGTATCAGCTTGACATATTGAGACTTATCATATTATGTCTTAGTATGGCAAGTGCAGTGGAATGCAAAGCATTGCTTTGTAATTTAAGGTGTTGTGTGTACCATCAGGCAAACGGCATGCTCTTCTCGCCATTCCTAGCGATAAAAAAAGTATACATACGTACTGGCTGTATAGGCGGTATATGCGGTACGGCGTTTGTGCTTCCCGCGCATTCTGCTCCTGGACATCAAGCGAGGCATAATATTGGATAAATTGTTTCCATTAGCACCGACATATTTTAGGTAACTCTTCCAATACCTACCAACTTAAGTTTCATGTGAAAGATCTAGGTTTCATAAATCAGGGGAATTATAACATGTATTCAGTCTGAATGTTAAATATAAAATTGTCGATATGTAGGGAAGAAAAAGTAAATCAAAAACTACAATAAACCAGTAAAATCAAACATACGAGTAAACACAATACATTATTATTAATTCTCAAAAAATAAAAAGTTTTTGAAAATATTGTACTAATGTACTTAAACAAATGCATATTACAGATGATTATAAATATACTAACCATAAATATTAAGTCTTTGACCATCACTCAACTGGAAAAAAGTTTCAAGCCAGTTAATCAGACGACAGTACACTTATTATTAAGTGGAAGTATTCCTTACTCTATTTATCAACGTTAGTGAACATTGCAGACACTCACGCCATTTTTATACAGCAAAGCATAAAGCAGCTACAAAGAACTAAAGGAAACAATTGAAATATATTCAGGTTGCACTGTCATAATTCCCGCCAAAAACTTTCTTTATTTTTATTCAAAGACAAAGGACACTAACCGTACAGCCAGACAGAGTTTGCATTATATTTTAATCATTCAAAAATAGTATCAGAATTTGCATATTTTATTTCTTTTGTTTATGCAAATAAGATTTCATAAATAACAGTACAAATTACGATCAAAGAAACAATTGAAAACTTTTAACAATAGGCCGCTCCGCTGTTTCGTGTTTCTTAATCCACAATTCAAGAGAGCGTGTTTGAATAAATTAAAGCACAAAACGTTCGGCACATAAATCATTTTACAATGAAGATAGTTTAACGCGGCAATGTGTAGTTGTAATTTAAACGCATCTATAAACATTAATTCAATTCACAATTTGTCACCTCGGTTAAATCGTGGAATGTTGGTATCGCGTGACTACAAACCCTGCCTTGGCGAGGCCATCCGACCCGTTTCGTGAGCATTTGCTGCATAAATTAGTTACTTTGTGTCCTACGTGAGTAATACGATTGTATTTTACAGCGACACTTATATCAAATATTAATGACTTTCTTATACGGAGTAATGGCGACGGTTTTATATCGGCTATCAGCTGCAATATTGTGGAAACAAAAGTTGTAATAAAAACCTAATGTAATCTAAAGCTAACACCTAGTGAAATAAAAAGGAGTTGATGCTTTATCTCGATAAAAAGTATATTAAGATAAGAAATTGCGGTAAAAAGATGCATTTGGAATTTCAAATAGGATTTAGCTTGGCTTTAATTTATTGGTGCAAGAAATACGTGTAAGGATATAGTGGTGTGGTTTTACCCATAGTATGGTTAAGTCGAATCAGTTCAGTAAAAAATATTGTCTATTTTTGTTTAGACGGAAGCCTCAGAAAGGCACAGAGGGCGATCTTCGATTCATGTCATCTAATTACTGCCGGCCGCTTTTCACAAGTCTCCGTTTGGAGCGAGGGACTCTTGACATGGGACGTTTCACAGTAATTTGCCTTGCAATTTCCAGCCTGGAAATCGTTTATATTAGCTTTTATTGCTTTTTCAGTAAACAGAGCCATCCCGCCATCATTTTGGTGTATACTTAACGGGGGCAATGAGTTTACCCATAAGCAAATTAGGTCATATATACTTTTTAAAAAACTTGGTTGAATGAAAGCCGACCTTTTGTATAGAATATCTTATAAAAAAGGTAAATACATCAATTTTAAATCCTCGCATATATTTTATTACTCAATTATGGCACATTTTGCGACAATCTCAGTCGTAGCGTTGTCGTCAAAATCCCATTTATATGAAAATCGTTAGTTCTCCTCACGTCCGGCAGAGGCGCTGTATCCTATAGACTTCCGCAGAAATCTGGTTATTGTATTACTGCGTATCTAATAGCATGTTTTTAATTAATATTCCTGCTAAAGGCTTACTTTACACACAGTAGCTAGATGGCATTTAACTGATAGGCTCGGAGGCAATGCAATGCAATTCTGGATCAATGCGTCACATAATAGGATTTGGAGGTCAAACATCCAAGTACCTTTTTGTTTTATTGTTAATATTATATGAAATATTCGATTCATCGGTATTTATTTCTCTTGATTAATTGTTTATAGTTTAAAATGAGAAGATTTTCTTATGGATTTATTTAGTGTGACCATCTATCCTACAAATGCTTCCATTGTCGGTAGAAACTATTAGCAAAGCAGAGTCTTAAATCGGCACACGAGTCCATGCCAGGACAAAATAATTCAGCAGAGGAACATTTGCTTAACCGCTCGAACGTGCCAAATTAAACAAACGTTTCATCATAATAAGTTATGCAAAGATAACGTTAACAAAGCTTATCAAGATTTATAGCACGCATGTAATTCCTTTGTATTCAACTTTTATTACTACCAAATGATACTTGAAGGAAATTTAGTATTCTTGTAAGTTGATGATATATTTGGCGATCATTATATCTAATTATCATTAGCATTTTCTTAATAAGTGAGGAAAAATATTGTCTGGAAACCTCCATAGCTGATAGTCCTTTACAAAAATTTGAGGTTATCGTAAATTAAACAGACTAATTTCAAAATTCAGAGAGACTGTCGGATGTAAAATTATGAGCCTTGCACTGTTGATTGTAATGGGTTTAATTCAAAGATGGGATAGAAAAATAAAATAATATTATATATGTAATTTGACCTGTGTCAACTGTGGTGACAGGTTTGGCTGCTAAACTATCTTTGCGACAAATAATTTCGGAGTATTGTGGGTGGCACTAATACCCCTGCCCACGCACCCAGATAAACAGGAATCTTTGTATGTTTACAGTTTTGTATAGGATTTACTAAAGGTGTTTTTTTTTTCAGCATTCGAGCGGATATCCTTTGTCTGCTACGATTCGCTTATCGCGGTCGCAGTTACATATAAAATGGATAGCTCGTTTTGTTTTTGTGTGCGCTGGGTCCTTATCAACCCGCCTAGCATATGCGCTGCGAAATATTATTCTCAGTATCGAACCTCAGCCTTTTTTCGTAACTTTTAGGCCTCTGGTTCTTTAAAGAAGCAAGTTTATTATCTGAAAATTACCACTTCAAAGATTTTCATTAGTCGGTGTTTGACCGTATATATATTTTAAAATTTGGATGGGGTAAGGAAAGGGCAGAAAGGTAGTGGACAAGAAAAAGGAAAAGAATAGTAAGTGAAGACAGCATGACGTCAGGGTAAAGAATAGAATGAGTGGTATAGGAAAATAGGAGGTATTTATATAATGAATGATAAGGTGAAGATAACGTTTTTCTTTTCCGTAAATACTAAGTTCAAGTCCTGTAGTGTCTACAAAACAACAACAGCGACAATCCGTTGAATATTCTCTTCTATAGTGTTGTAATTGAACATCGAGTCTCCCAGTTTGACTAGCCATACAGTTCATTTTATTTTTTGATATCTGTAGTGATCTAGCTGTGGGGTGAATCGGTAAAGGCGGGGAGCCGGCTTTATTCCCCGTCCCGTATAGGATGCATAAACGTGATACGTTATTAATATCACGACCATTCCAACTATACCCGTCTATCACTTTATCTAGTATTGTGTACTAGGACAGCTCTATATCTCATTGTCTAGTTATTTCAATGCCCAAAATAGGAATAGCTTACATGGGCCAATATCACGAAGAGATATAAAAACTTATTGGAACACAGACATATTGTCGGATGTGTAACGCCCTCGGCTGTACGGCTTTTAACACCAGCTGCTTGTTATTTTTAAATATCACTGCATATTGTGAAATTTATCGACGCAGTAGAAATTTTACGTGCACATTTTATTTTAGGCATATCCATGAGCCCGTGGGAATCTATGGTTCACCTTTATAATAGACAGGGGATTTTTAGTACATACATACATAAACTCACGCCTTTTTTCGAAGAAAGAGAAAGCAGAGGTGTCAGGACGCCCACATTTCGCCTAGTATGTTCCGCCCAAATCGGGCACAAATTCCTGATTTCGAGCTGATAATGAATAGTAAAATCAAATATCACTTTGCCCAATCTGAGATTCGAACCCGAAACCTTAGTTTTGTAACCGTGCCATAGTACAACTACGCCACCGAGGCAGTTGAGACACTAAGATTACGAAGACTCTCCACGATGTATAAGGGGTCAATGAACTCGATATACCTTATTCTCAACCTTTTACCCTGCAAAAAGAAGATTTGAATGGGTCATAATCATGTATTTTTAATGCATTGCATGCATAAATACATTTTTTTATTATTTATCAGCTCTTAATACGACATTTGATTAATTATGCATGTGCATCATTGATCTATTGCGACGTTTTCACAGCAATGTCTTGTGAAAATACGGAAATATGCATTCTAGACCGATAGGATCGCAACAAAATATAATAAATTTGAAAACTGAAAATCCAATTCACCAATAAATAAAATAAATAAATAACACCCAACAGTCACATACATAGTCCTGACCCCACATTAAGATCGAGTCTTGTGTCGTGGGTATCAGGAACTACGAGAGACTTTTCGGTCTCACAAACACCCAGACCCGAGAGAAATATTTGTGGGCCGCACAAACATTTCTCTCGGTGCGGGGATCGAACCCGCGGCCTCTCGTTTCACAGGCGGCGTCTAACCGCCTGCGCCACGGAGACTGTCGTTGACCAATCGATGTCAATCTTTCTAATCCTCTTAGGGTTTGTGTCCACTGTACACTGTACTGTCCAGATCAGTTTTCAGATGACGGACGTTGGCATTGGATATGCAGTAGGACACATGTGCACTCGGCCGATAAAGTTCAGCCAGCATTGTACATCGTGGAGCGGTTTGTGGAAACTGCTCGATGCAGGACCCACTTTGAATATTTCTTGTGATGTGAACTAACAATGTATTACAATAGAATTTCGGAATTGTTTCGAGGTTATAATTAAAAGATATAATACACAGTCAGGTCATAAGTATTGTCACACAGTAAAAACTTTTCTTTTAGAATGCTGGCCACAAAAAAGTTTATTGAATTCGAATTCCGAATTGTTCATGAAAATAAAAATGAATACTTTTTAGAATTTTACTCATTTTTAAATATGGAGTGGACGCTTAAAGAAGACCGTGTTGCAGTTATTGCGTTGCATCGTTGCTGGTTACGCGCCAATTAAAATTTTTGACATACTGAAAAATTTGAATATAACCAAAAGATTCGTTTATCGTACCATCAAACGATACAATGAAGACTCTAGTGTAGATGACAGGTCAAGAAGTGGTCGCCCTCGGTCTGTTAGGACTCCAGCAGTGATGGCTGTGAAGGCGCGCATTCAAAGAAATCCCAAACGTAGGCAGAAACTGTTGGCCCTTCAGATGGGGTTAAGCAGAACCACGGTGAAAAGGGTGTTAAATTAAGACTTAGGGCTTCGGGCATATCGAAGAAAAACAGGACATCGTTTGAATGCTCGTCCAATGGACCTGAGACTGAAGAGATGCCGCGCTTTGTTGAAGCGGTACGCGAGAAAAAAATATCGGGAAATTCTTTTTTCAGATGAAAAAACTTTTACCGTAGAAGAGAGCTACAATAAACAAAATGATAAGGTGTACGCACACAGTAGTGAAGAAGCGAGCAACCGTATTCCGCGTGTCCAACGAAGTCATTTTCCATCCTCGCTCATGGTATGGTTGAGAGTTTCTTATTGGGGCTTAACAGAGGTATATTTTTGTGAGCAAGGTGTAAAAACGAATGCAGTTGTGTATCAAAATACACTCCTGGCGAACCTTGTGGAACCTGTTTCTCATACCATGTTCAATAAAAGGCACTGGGTATTCCAACAAGATTCGGCGCCAGCTCATAGAGCGAAGAGCACACAAGATTGGCTGGCGGCGCGTGAAATCGACTTCACCCGGCACGAAGACTGGCCCTCCTCCAGTCCAGATTTGAATCCTTTAGATTACAAGATATGGCAACACTTGGAGGAAAAGGCGTGCTCAAAGCCTCATCCCAATTTGGAGTCACTGAAGACATCCTTGATTAAGGCAGACATGGATCTCGTTCGTGCTGCTATAGACAATTACTACATATATACACGGAGGTCATTTTGAATAAACTTTAGTATCATAAGAATCTATGTTTTGTTAAGTTCATTTTGGTGTATAAATGGTTACATAATGAATAAACTTGTTTCTATTATTTTATATTAAACATGTGACAGAATTTATGACCTGACTAGGTATATATTAAGGTTGCGTAATATCAAATAATTATAGTATCTCTGCCTGCTATTAATAATGCCAAAGTATTAGACATTATCATAATAATCTATACTATATATAATATTATAAAGAGAAAAACTTTGTTTGTTTGTAATGAATAGGCTCAAAAACTACTGGACCATTTTTTAAAATTCTTTCAAAATTAGAAAGCTACATTATCCAAGAGTAACATAGGCAATATATTGGCCTAAAGGGGCTGAAATAAGGGTTGAAACGGAAATTGAAAATATAAATATTGAAGATATATTTATGAAAATGTATATTTTAGCTCCTTATTATAAACGCAAATTAATGGAGTGCAACAATTTTGGAAAAACGGCACATGGGGGTGAAATAAGGGATGAAATATTGAACTCTTTAGTTATTGATCCAATAGTTGTCAAAGCGATATCTGAGAAACTCTTTGTGTAAATAATCCAAATTCATAGTCGGAATCGGAAATTTTGGCCGCCATTTTGAACTTTTTTGTTATTGATACGATTGGTCTGGAAATTAATATCTGAGCCTCCCTTTTTCCAAATAACCTAAATTCGGAGTCAGAATTGAAATTGTGGCAGCCATTTTGAACTTTTTTGCTATTGATCCGATTGACCTTGAAATTGATATCTGAACCACTCTTTGTCCGAATAACCTTAATTATTCGGACTCATGTTACAAATTTGTGGCCGCCATTTTGAACTTTTTTGTTATTGGTCCAATTGGTCTCCAAAGCGATATATGAGGCCGGCACCCTTAAAGAAATTACGCAGAAATTGAATGGGTACTTGACGGCCATCTTGAACTTTTTAATTCATATTAAACTATTCGTAGTAAACCACGATATTTTGTCTGGGTATAAATTGCAAAATAAGTATAAAAAAACTATTCAACGCGAATGTAATAGCAAAAAGAAAAACTATATTTTATAGACAATGCAAGGATTGTCAATATAAACGTCCAATCAAATAATAAGCCGTATTCAAATTTGAGTATTCATTTTTCGCCCTTTGTAAGCGCATTGTAAGCATATTTTAGTAGTAGGTATAATCCGATGTGTATTTTAAACATAAATTTAATCTTTCTATTTCAATGAATGTCACCGGAGTAGTAAAAGTTTAATAATATACCCGTAGCAAAATGAATAAATTATAAATTCCGATTTTCATCCTAGAGAGATGGGATGGAATAGAATACGGGTATAAGGTGGATAAAAGGAGACAGAAGAATACAGGACGGGATTGGATAAGCATTATCGAGAACGGCAGTCATGTTGAGTTGAAATAAAATATGGACTGGAATCGTTTCTGTACCCGGGCGAAGCCGGGCCGGGCCGCTAGTATAATATACGAATACCAAAGGTTGAGCCAATATTTCATCACAAATACTCAAAACTCACAAATTAATCCATGACTACGTAACGTCGTCATATAAGATATTTTCTTATACATACATCAAATTAATCACTTATCGACGACAGGTTAAACGTAGACTAATTCGCTAGAAAGTTGCCGGCTTGTGTTTACTTCACTCATCGATCAAATTTCAAAGCAAACATAGGTGGGTGGTTCAAAGGCAGTTGAGTTGCAGAGTTCCCGGTCTGACCAGGCAATGGATATCGTATTAAATTTGTGTTTACCCGTACTTTGAGGATGTTTGAGTGTACACGACATTCCTTATGTACTGAGCTCAGGCATTGAAATTTTAGCCTTTGTATAGTTTGCTGTGTCGGTATATGTGAAGCGATTCTTGTATCTCGACTTGTGTATGGTTTTAGGTTTTCGCATTCTCATAATTTCTGCTTTTAATTATAAGTGGGCTTTTCTTTTCTTGATTATCTTCTTATCATCAGGTAACAGTGCATAAATATTACTGAAAAGCATATAGAACGATCACCCCGATATTCTCATACTCAACATTAAAATAGAGCATGCCAGGAGCTAAAATCCTTGCTGGTTTTTGTAAGTATTCATTGATTCATTATTATTATCAATGTATTATTATAATAATAAATGAACTTGCCGATATTGTATTTAAAACAAATAAATTATCAATCAAATACATAATAAAACAAATAATACATTATAAAACAATGTTACTCACTTCTCTTGAGAACTGTTAAATACATACCTACTTATAAAACGTCACAACCTCGCGGCCGGCAAAGCGTCTCTCTAAACTCTTGTGGTGAGGGCGGGCCGCGTTTGATGTTCCCGTATTTGATAGGCGTCGCGTCTTGCCATTCCGTTCTAGTATGACGTCATTGTTTTTGAAAGGGTGTTAATTCAATATTTTTTTTATATTAAGGAGAAAAAAATCAATTTTTTAAATTATTTGCTGTCCGACACGCCTCCACCCGGGTGTAGATACACTTTTCAAAATGGCGGCCAGAATGTTCAATTCCGACTACCCATATAGAATATCGGGGCAAGGGATCCCTCAGACATCGATTTTCAGACCAATCGGACCACGAAAAACGAATAAAATATCATCGTATATGCCAGATATTTCACTACTGTTGCCCTCCTTTGGGTCATGGCGTGATGGCATATGACCATGCCTGTCAGGTAGTAAGTAGCCTGTAGCATTCCTCAAAAATATTTTTTCAATTTGAACTAATAGTTCCTGAGATTAGAGATAACAAACAAACAAAGTCAGCCTTATATACAGGGTATATCAAGACTGCTACCGAAAACGAAGCCGGGTGGTAGTTTAAGCGACTTCAGACACAATGCAACAGAAAAAGAGGCAATAAAAAGCGACAATTTTTTTTTGTTATTTTTTTTCTATGGCCATATTTGGGTGGTAAATACGTTTTTTCCTAAAATAATAGTGTATACCCTTTTATTTATAAATACTCTAAGGTATCAAAGAGTTTAAATTATTATTTTAGCAAAAACTAAGGATTTACCACCCAAAAATGACGATATTTAAAAAATCATAAAAAATAATTGTCGCGTTTCTATGCGAAATTTTTAATTGCATTGTGTTTGTAGCCACTAAAACTACCACCCGGCTTCGTTTTCGGTAGCAGTCTTGAGATACCCGGTATTAATATATGTAGATAAATATACCGTCAATTTACCCGTAGTCATATTATGGCAATTTCAATTATTTTAATAAAAAAATAAGATTTTTACAAGGTCAATAAAAAGTGACGCTACAGATCCGTATCTTAATTCATGTGTATAAGCTAAGTCTAAGTTAATAGATCAATTTAGTTTTATGTTTATATATAACTTATTATTATTTATCTATGTAACTAGTATTGTTTAGATACAATAGGGTTGGTGTGTCCATGTGGACAAAAACCCTGGTAAAATAATAAATAAAAAAAAAAAAAGTTAATAGATGATAAAGTACAATGTTGACCCCTTTTCAGTGAAAATAGAGGTATTCTACAATTCCCGGGTTTGTATTCAATTAATATGCAAATTACGTTGACATTACAGAACATCAGATATATTCATATAAATAGTGGTTTTAAAGCTGAAACCCGTTATTACGCCTAGGTATAATGGAAATGACTGCTAATGGAATATATTTGTAAATGACATGACAACATGGCTGATCGTTTTTAATACGTATAAAAGTACAAATTACAGTTGGCTGAAATTATAGTAACATGTACCTAGGCAATTGTATATTATTTTCCTGAAATCACGTTAATAGCAACATATTTCCTGTTTTCATTGTGTAACTAACTTTTATTTGTATAGGTAATGAACGCATGATAAAATATAATACAAAACATTTCAGTTACATAATATTTTGCAATTTGAGTAAACAAAAGAAAAACACACAATGGCACCGTCGTAATAATTAGAAGGGAATTAGTAACAAATTATTGCTTGCAAAGAGAAGGTATAATAGCATGGCCGGGTTGGATGGTTCTCATTAGTGTACAGTGGGTCCGCGCGGAGGCAGCCCGTTGCGGTCCTGCATTATTCATGCGGACAATATTGCACTGCCTCATCTATACTGCTTTTATAACCGTACCCATATATATCGGTTGATGTTTCATTAACGTACACAATTTTTGTCGCGTAACATTTGCATCGGGCCATTATTTCGCTGTAAAATGCGGCTTATTTTTTACGCTACCACTGACATGCTTGAGCATTCCAGACAGCACTTAGCTTTTTCGTGACATTTAAAATAGAAGTTGCTCAATGTTATTTTATATTTGCCGTAATAAAGTTATGTTTCAATTAGCCCTCTATTGAAGATAAAATGTCTATCTCTGAACACAATTTTTAGTGCTATGTAATTAAGTTGCTGTGTTGAACAAGCAATTTAGATTTAAATAAAAACTGTGTAGTCCAATTAGAGTAAATAAATAATATTTAGTTCAGTCGATTTTTCGTCAACCCGAAACACAAATGAAAATGGAACAACCAATAGAACGGCGTTGTGCTACCTAAATTGCAATCAGGATTTCAAATGCAAAACTGTGGCGCGTTTGGAACAAGGATTGACGGGCTATAAATTGGGAAACAGCAAAATGTTGAGCACTAATTAAGAGCAAATGTGAAACTATGAATGTAAATAGTAGCAGTGTAGGATAAAACTGCGCTTTTGGACTAAATACTTAAATTAGCGGATGATAGTTGTGACATAACACGGTTTTCTAATTTAAGCTGGTAAATAGATATGAGTTATAAATAAGATATGCACAATAGCTGCAAGATAGAACTTACGTTCTTAAATTATGAACAGATGGCTTTATGAACACAGGTTGACTTGTTTGGCGTAGAACTAAAAAGTGTAGTGTGTAATTGAGAAGATCTGTAAAACCCTTATGTAGATACCTATATAAATCTATATAAACTTATTCGTATGTTTTTCATCGCATTGTCCTAGCCGGTGTACAGGTTGGCTTTATTCACAGCATTTTGTTTTGATTATCTATATGGCTGCTATAGAAAAGTTTACTACTTATGTTACATAATGACACCCTGGCTGGTGTAAAGGACTACCATCCAGCAAGGTCCCCACCATTTTGTCTGATCTTTAGCATCCTCAATTGTAACACTATTTGCTCTAATTTATTATCTATAGTTGCATAAGTTTGTTTAATCGATTATTTAATCATATCTCATTTGTTGTATCTTCAATATTATAGCGCCCTTTACCAGTGTCCGTCTTATTGCCCACACATAGTCTCCGTTACATCACTCTATCATTACAGATTCCGTCATAACTTTATTGACTCATCAAATTTTTCTGAACTGATACAGACAAGTAGATAGTATAAAACTTGGCAAGAAGCCTTCACTGAGCAACGGCGCGTTTAATATTTCACACGTCATATTGAGTCAGTCGGAAAGAAGACATCGATCGGCTATCCTTGCGAATACACAAATTATTTTATATCCAACACATGCTCTACATTGTATCTATTATTTCTCGTTACAGATACTTTATGTAAATACAATGTAGAATTGGACAGCGTATTTCATAATAAAACGCCACATACTGATAGACTGAACAGATAAATTCAAGATATGGTACGCAGAAAACAATTTGTTCAAAGCGTTTGTTATAACCTCAACTGTTTTGTTTGAATAATATCCTTCGTTTTTTTTTGAATGAGTTAGCAATAGGACGAAGAAAAATCGTCACAATAATTTATTTTTTTGTTTCAGGGGAATTTTGTTTCAATCTCAGCGAAGATACGGCGATGCAATCAAAAGTTTCGAGAGGGCAATACAATTCAGACCTTCAATGGCCTGTAAGTATTCTTCATGCATTTTTCATTAAAGGCCTCTTGATATAAGTTTAATGCTTCAATAACAATTTTCAGGTTATTAAAACGTGTAATTTTATAACGAAATAAATGAAGGCTGAAATTAATGGATTTTTAACAAGCGTCTAGACTCCAGGCTAATTAAACTATAGTAATATTATTACCCGCATACATTTTATAGTTTAGCATGAAATTATATTACCCAATAGCTAGCAGCTAACCAGATTTCTAAAATTATATTATTATGAAACGAATAGAAGAAAATAGTATCCGTTCAGGTTATTATAGAAATACTAATGTATAGTTATATAGATTGTTTGTGTTGAAATATCTACAAAAAAGAAGACACTTGCATACATAAAAATATGTTAAATTTCTGCTAGTGGCGGACCTATTTTATAGCAGAAATAGCATGGGAATCCGTAGGTAAAGAGGTTACACGCATCCATGGTCATTTTGTTTAATTATAATTTGTATCGTATAAAGTTTGTAGTGATACAAATAATAGAGTATATTTAAGACTTGTTTTCATTTGTAATTTTTCGTCAGGGTCTTATTTATAAAAAAAATATATTAGGTACTTAACAATACCATAATAATTTTACTTTATTAACTTGATCGCGATACTGTTGTATAAAACTGTCACAAAAAACAGTTGTAAAGCATAGGTCGGGTTTTAAAATGTTTGTATCCATTATCAAGTCCAAGTTTTATGTCGCGGTTATCAAAAATTACAAGAGACATTTCTCACGAAACCCGAGGCAAACAGTTTGTCTCGATGGTCCAATACGTGACCTTTCGATTCATTATCAACTCTTAATTATCTTCATCACGGAATCTCTCAAACGTAACCTATTTAAAACCAAGGGCCCTACCCACAATGTTTCCCCCATGCTTATATTTCAGCACTGATTCTCATTGTTTTAGTGGCGTATGTGAATCTCGGCTCATCATTAATGGCGGACGGCAGATTGGCAGAAGCGACAAGTGCTCTTCGCGCAGGCTCCCGCGCAGAGGGCGCTCGGGTGCGGGACCGAAGGGAACACGACGCCGCCCGCGTTTCAGCGCTCGTGCAGCTTGCAGCGCTGCATTCACAACGAGCACACTGGCACAAAGCGCTTTCATCGTACAAAGAAGCGCTGCAGATTTTACCTGCCAGTAATGCGCCTGTTGTAGGTTGGACGCGTGAGGTAAGGGTTTATTGTGTTTTTTCAGCCCAGTGTTCTTTTAGTGGGTTTTGCTTTTGCTTTATCTCCGAAGTCCTAGCAACAGCTCGCCAACCCGTACTAAGCCAGCATGGTCGACTATGGCCTACGCCACAAAAACTCTCGGTTATATAGATACCCCTGCCCAGCAGTTGGAGATTATGTGCTGATGCATTTTATTACACTAACAACAGCTCTGATATTTTACATGACATCAAGCTTGTAACTTTCAAATCTATTTTAACAATCTTAGAAACAAATATAATAGTTTTATAGTTGAGTTATATTTATAGTGAAATGTATTGTTACAGAGCATCCTCTCGATGGCGGGGGAGATATACGTTCAACTGCAACAATGGCCACTGGCGGAACACAGCATTCTTTCCGCCCTCGCCACCGCGCCGCATCATATCGGCATGCACATAACCCTAGCGCAGATACTCGCTCGGAATGTATGTAATATCCTTTTGTATTTACTTTTTCTTAGACTTTTCTTATTTCTTTTGTAAAAGTCTAATAGCTACTGCACTGATTTTTTACATTGAAGTTAAGGGTTGTACATATTATTTTGGTGCAAGCCAATTAAAGCATTCAATTAGTATCAAAATAAATAAATATATAATTGATGTAAGCATATCCAAACTTACAAAAGTTGACGAATAATTGACTGAAACAAAAGCAAAACGGAATCCTTTTGGGAACAAAAATAAAATGCGTGCAATTTTTGCTTGCCTCCTGTAATTATTTCAAACGCTCAAAGAGAGTTTTCACGAATGCTTTTAAACATCCATTGTTGGCTCGCGTCAATATGGAACCGACAATATACTACTAATTTGACTCAGCTATTCGTAATTCGAGTATAATATGATGTCATTTTTCTGCATGAAATTCGAAATATGGTAACTGCAGTGTTTTATCGACTTCACTTTGATACGAAGCGATGGCGATGGCGATATACTCGTTACAGAGGTAACAGTGTTTCAGGTTTCAGTGATCTGGCTGTATTAAATTTGAATTTGAAAGCTCAAAGGGATTTCTAGGAATACTGCTCCCGATTTTGCTTGTCGTTTGAATAGGTGAAACCTGAATGACGGCGTGATATTTTGTACTGCAGAGAGATAGAGAACCATTATTTTGGTTAAAGGATGACGAATAAAAAAAGTGGTAGCGCCACGCTGTTGTCAGTCATAACTAATGATCAGTGGGTAGGGTTGTCCGGGATGGTACCACTGTCTCACAGGAAATCGACGTGAAGCGACAGCTATACTGTCGCGTTTCGTTTTGTGGGTCAGATTGTCAGATACCCGATACCCCTTATCTCTTCCAGCCATTTTTTGATCCCACTCCCCTCTCGATTTGATGGGCCAATAACAACATTCATTATCCATGCGTTATGTGTATTCATGGGCGGCAGTGATCACTTACTATACCGGGTATCTCAAGACTGCTACCGAAAACGAAGCCCGGTGGTAGTTTTAGTGACTACAAACACAGTTTAAGCGACTTCAGACACAATGCAACAGAAAAAGTTGCAAAAAAAACGACAATTTTTTTTATTTTTTTTCTATGACCATATTTGGGTGGGAAATACATTTTTCCCTAAAATAATAGTGTGTATCCTTTTATTTATAAATAATCTAAGGTATAAAAGAGTTTAAATTATTATTTTAGTAAAAACTATGGATTTACCACCCAAAAATGACGATATTTAAAAAATCCTAAAAAATAATTGCCGCGTTTCTATGAGAAATTTTTAATTGCATTGTGTTTATAGTCACTAAAACTACCACCCGGCTTCGTTTTCGGTAGCAGTCTTGAGATACCCTGTATAAGATGACCTGTTGGTTATTTGTCAATCCTATGCAATAAAAATACGGCTAAAATGATACAGAGTGAATATATTTTTAATGCTATTGTAAACATATAACCATGTCCAATGAGGATGGTGAGGATGATACTAGCATCGAACATCCATCAACGAGTTTGATGAGTGACGTAACAAACGAAGTTGCTAGATGTTTGCTTTCAATATTTTCCTGTTAAAATTTTGGGGGAGGGCCCGGATTCAGCCCTAGACGTTCTTTTTCTCTGTTAGTGGACTTTCAGTATCTAAAAAATTAATTGTTTACTTTATGATATAATTTGGCACCCAGTAAAATAATAGAACGAATATAGACAGAAATAAAATAAATTACGTGATTCAGCTATCTATCTTATCCCTATCAGCGGTTCTTTTTTTTAAATATAACAATAAGTAAAAACACGTGCCACCAAAGGTATGTATAATAAATTGTTAGCTTGTGTACCTCTCGGAATTCATTGTAACTTATGTTTGAGTAGCACGTATTTAATTACAAGATAAAATACACTCTTTTACGGATACTGTTAAAGTTGTATTTACTGTAGCTCTATGTTTCACGGTTTTCCCTCTGGAGGTGGGTAATTAAATAATTTAATTAGATCGGGGAGTTAAGAGCTGTCTCAGTGCGATTTTTTTTTCGAAATTGAACGCTGTATTTCATTTATGAGAAGTACAGACTTGGATATATTCCGACGCGTCTCGACTTAAGATTTAAATTTTTTATTCCTGCTTCTTTTTAAATATTTACAGTAGTGATAGAAATCTAATTTGTTGTTGTTGCAAACATGATATTTTCTTGCATAAATATTGGTAGAAAACGTGTTGAATATCAGATATTTTTTTGAACCTTCAGCTTATTGGAGAAAAAGCTATCTCCTTATCACATTCTTCACACATATAATTCATATATTGAAGCATTAAATAGATGACCACTATATTGTAAATTACAGTCTGCGTACAGCACAGATATGTAGATATTATTCACTGCGTGTCTGCGGAGATGATACTGTCACCGCGGCGTCATTGTCAACGTGTCAAACGTAGTGTAGATGTCGGCCATTAGGTAGAGAATGATTGAGTGTCTTTGTTATAGACTAGCAGAAGTGTCGAAGCAGACATGTGGTTCAAAAAAGCACTCGAGCTGGCCCCTCGCGACCCTTCAGTACGAGAGAAATACGGTAAGTGATCAACACTAATGGATTGTGTCATTTTGATGCCTTGAATTATGAAATGCTAGCGGCCCGGCCCAACTCCGCTTAAGTACACTTTTCTAATCTAGTCCACATCAGAAACATATTATTTCACGCACTGTGTGTTAAACATATTTAAACTTGTGACTACTGTCCTCTATACTGTTTTACCTATCTTGTCCTCATTACATTCCGTCCAGGTTCGTCTGTGTACACAATACTTCATTTCGCTGCGAAGATATTTTAAAAACGATGAACTCCTTAAAATATTCATTGACCTCAAATAATGTTAGGGAAACATTGTTCAAAATTAAATACTTGTAATTATTATCTTATTACATATAAGGATCAAAATGTTACGAATAAAACCCTATGCGAAAATAATGCATTATTTTAAAACAAATGTCATTACTAACAAAAACTTTATGCTTACTTTAAACTATAAATATAGTCATACGCTATCGCGGACTTTTTTAGACCTTTTATGAGGCACAACCCCACCATACGTGATTATTGCGTAACTTCAACTGTTTCCACAGCGCACGAAATGGCAGCTCCCAGAAGCAACGAATCTGGCCCGATTTTGCACCACCGTTCCACTCTTATTGATCATAGAGTGATGTTATATAGCCTATAACATTCCTCAATAAATAACGACTAGACGCGGCTGCCAACATGTTCACGGTGGTCGCGGGTTCGAATCCCAGGGCACACCTCTGACTTTTCGGAGTCATGTGTGTATTGATAGTCAATCATCACGCACTAAAACGGTGAAGGAAAATATCGTGAGGAAACCTGCATACCATAGCGATTTTTTTTTATTGCAGTTAATGGCGAGACGAGCAAGCCGTTCGCCTGATGGTAAGCGATACGACCGCTCATAAACAGTAGCAACATTCCACTGCGCTCGCCATCCTGAGACATAAGATGTTAAGTCTCAATATGTCCAGTAGTTACTCTGGCTACAATGTCCTTCAATCCGAAACACAACAGTGCATTTAAGCAGTGTTGTTTGACGGGAGAAATAGACATTGCGGTGGTACCTACCCAGATGGCCTCTCACATATGAGAGACCTACCACCAGTAATTTATAAAAAAATCTATGGTATGTAAGTCCGCCAACCCGCACTAGGCCAGCGTGGTGGACTATATGGCCTAACCACTCTCAATCGTACTTACGATTGTAGAGTAGGCCCGTGCCCTGCAGTGGGACGTATATGGGCTGATACAGAGATTCCTCAATAAATAATCGACCCAACATAAAATTAATGTTCTAATTCGGACCTGTAGTTCCTGATATTAGCGGTAACAAACAAACACTTCAGATTAAATGAATTGAATTTGGTGAATATTTTAGATTGTAAACTATAAATAAATGGTTGAAATTATATTTTAAACACAAAGGCGGTATTACTATTATTTTATTCGTTAAGTAAAATATTTACAATGTGGCGGTTGCAATACGCTAACTTAGATTTAGCTTTTAAAGCGGTTGCAATACGCCAACTTATATTTAGCTTTTAAAATAACACGCTTATTATTTGTAATTTGAACATTATTTAAACACGCATTTCATTTTAAAATATGACTGCAGATGTTTAACCATAAAACATCTGCGAGTCGTTTTATTAAAATAAGAATTTTTGTGTACCCTATTGTATAATATTAGTTAAAAAGATGCTATTCTAAATTATTGTTTCCTAATTGTAATGCCCGTTCATGCCGGGGCAATAAAACTGTATTATTATAGTTAAGTTCTTTAGTGGCGGCAATCCTTTGCAACAAATTTATGTTTTTTAGACAATAGTACACATGTTTGGGTAAAACCTTTCGGTTTGGACAATAGCCCAGATGTTTGGGCAGACCTTAATTTTTAGTTGAAAGGATAGACCCTATTTTATGGCTTAAATATATTTTCTGTAAGATTTATCCCCACCGATCCTCATTCGGGTAGTCCTATAAAAGGGTCGGTTTATTTGGATGAAGAGGACAGTCTGCCATCTCTCGTCACGAGCACATCTCGCTCCGAGTCGCATAATTATAATTTTACTCTGTCTCTGAATGTATTAAGTGTTAAATTATAAAATATACTATTGTTAGTTCCTGGAAGTGAGTGCTTATTCTAATACCTACACTTATAACCACCCAAACAATAAAAGATAAGTCGTGTTGGTATTTATTTGTGAAATTTATTTCGGTCGTCAGGTCAATTTATCCACAACATATGTTTTTGTATTTATAAAAATACGATTCGGCCATATTGTTAATTTCCCAGGAAGGTTGAGATCACACATCCTCAGCAATAGGTCTCTACAAAGTCCCTGTAGGTAAAAACTAGATTCATGCGCGACAAACAATCGTTATTTGTCACTGTAATGTTAGAATAATATAAAAGTATTAAAAAACACAAAGGGAGACAGAGTACTGTCCATCTTTACAGAAAAATAAATAAGTTCAATAATAGTGTATGGCTGTTAATTATCATACAAATCAAAAGTTCTTGTAAAAGTATAGTTATATATAGTATTTTATAACATCATTATTAAAATATTGAATTATTGATCTTACTTACGAGTATCTCGATTTAAGACGCGGCTTTTCTCTATCCCTCCCTGTAATCTTTTAGTAAATTATGTTTACTCTTGTCTAAGTACTTTAAATATATTAGAATGAGAAAAGATAATTGAAAAGATAACGCGGAAATTACAAGGAACTCTTGACATTGGCTGTCGTGTATCTTTTGCTGGTCTTTGTGAACGCGTAATATTGGCTGCAGAATTAAGCTTGCTTTTTATTCATTTTATAAACCACGTAGCGGTGAAAGATAATTAACTTTATCCTTTTTAATAGTGTTATTTTGGGATATTTTTTTAGTCTCTATTTTATTAGGTAGCAGGTACCTCGTATGTGAGAAACATTCTGCCTAGAAGTGAGTTAATGCTGTCGTGTTCCGGATTTAAATGATCGTGAAATTAGTGACACTTAACATCTAATATTTAGAGTTGTAAATCGTAATACATTGCCATGAAATGCATTTATAGTGCGTTATGGTGCAGCAATGCTATCGATTGTTGTCACCACATGTCTAGACAACTTAATATAATAAACTGACGCGGCAACATGTACTAACAATAAAAACATTTTATCAGATGTTACTGAGCAACATTTGGAAACGTTATTCAACAAAAAGTACATTTTTTATTGCAATGAATGGCGAAACCAGCAGGGAATTCGCCTGATGGTAAGCGATACGACTGCTCACTAACAGAAGCAAAATCAAACAACATAAAGCAATTACAAAGCAATGGTAGGCATACTCAATATGTCCTGTAGTTACTCTGGCTACAATGTCCTTCAAACCAAAACACAACAGTGCATTTACACTACTGTTTGGCGGGGTAAATAGACATCGCGGTGTGGATGCACTATTAGTTGTGTTTCTCCTGTTTATTGTCAGACAACGCCAACTATAGGCAAGCGTTCTGTTCGTCTCGTAATTTCACTAGCATAAACATTTTATTTTAATTTAAAAATATCTATAAAGCTGGTTATACACTAGCGAGCCGTAACCTTAACCGATGCCATATATGTTACCTAAAAACATAGTGTGCACGTGGCTCGCAAATCTGCTGCATTTTGTACGTGCTAGTTCAAGATATTTATTCTGTACAGTCTAAATTGTAACATTAGAATCTCTTCACTGTATCATGCAAGTTGAAGTTACAATGCGCTAGTGAGTACTCGGCTTAAGCAGTATGCAAAATCTGTTCACCGTAAATAAATGTTGTAAAATGTGGGATATATATTAAAAATATATTTTTTTTTGCTTTCCTTTCTTTCTGTATTTCTGTTTATTATGTTGCTAGTTGGGCAGTATGAATAATTTTACTTTAAATTCCAATAATTAATAAGAAGAGGCCGTCGTAAAGAATAATAAAATTAATAGATTATTTACACAAGTCACACGAAGAAAGTTTTACAAACTACAATTAAATATTTATAAATACAGGGAAACATTTTACTGAATTTGACGGACCAGTTATATTTGTTGGACTTGTAAAGAGAAATATCCATTGTTAAGCAGACAGTAATAAACAAAAAAAATAAAGTTATCAAATAATCTTCTTGGATTTGATTTCACATCACGACTGAAGAACAAGGAATAGTTAAATTCTGGACTCAGAAAAATAAGTATCAAGCAGCCACATTTTCCAACGTTAAATTATAACGTCAAAATGTTTTTTACACTATGAAAAAAATCAATGAATAAAATTTTAATTTAATCCATATGACTTAAATGTCGTAGAGATTTTTGCGATATATCGAAATTTCCGGTACTTATTTTTTAACTCATCGTGTAAAATTGGTATTATATGAAATATTTTAAAGTGAAACCTCTTTAAAATCGCTGTGACTTGAAAATTCGATGAAACGAAAAAGCGATACGAAAAAGGCAGCCTGAACAAAGCTTATTTAAATTAAAGGAAAGTTCATTAATATTAGATTAATTATACAGGGTATATCAAGACTGCTACCGAAAACGAAGCCGGGTGGTAGCTTAAGCGATTTCAGACACAATGCAACAGAAAAAGTTGCAAAAAAAGCGTATTTTTTTTGCAACTTTTTATTTTTTTTCTATGACCTTATTTGGGTGGTAAATACATTTTTCCCTAAAATAATAGTGTGTACCCTTTTATTAATACATAATCTAAGGTATAAAAGAGTTTAAATTGTTATTTTAGCAAAAACTATGGATTTACCACCCAAAAATGACGATATTTAATAAATCATAAAAAATAATTGTCGCGTTTCTGTGCGAATGTTTTTGTTGCATTGTGTTTGTAGTCACTAAAACTACTATCCGGCTTCGTTTTCGGTAGCAGTCTTGAGATACCCAGTATGTAATTTAAAATATAATGTGTACATTAAATGGTTGCCTGGAAGAGATCGCTTTTAGCGATAAGGCCGCCAATTGTTCCACCTAATGTACAGTTGCTTCATATTTTTATTTTTTGTTTTGTGGTGTAATAATTATTATTACATTTGTATTAAGAAAGAAATTATTTTTTACGCTTGTTAAAATATTCTTACTGGTGGTAGGTCTCTCATATGTGAGAGGCCATCTGGGTAGGTACCACCGCAATGTCTATTTCTCCCGTGAAACAACACTGATTAAATGCACTGTTGTGTTTCGGATTGAAGGACATTGTAGCCAGAGCAACTACTGGACATATTGAGACTTTACATCTTATGTCTCAGGATGGCGAGCGCAGTGGAATGTTGCTACTGTTCATGAGCGGTTGTATCGCTTACCATCAGGCGAACAGCTTGCTCGTCTCGCCATTCAATGCAATAAAAAAAAAACTATAAATATTAAACCTTAGAACTTGCTGTCAGTTTTTTCTTTACTCTAAAAATTTAAATTTGCAGTCGGAATTGAAAACCCAATGGTCATGCTAGTGCCATCGTACCCTCATACAAGATGTTGACTTATAATTACATAATCCTATTTGTGTAATAATCATCACTACATAGTATTAAACAAAGTCGCTTTCTCTGTCCCTATGTCCCTTTGTATGCTTAAATCTTCAAAACTACGCAACTGATTTTGATGCGGTTTTTTTTTTAATAGATAGAGTGATTCAAGAGGAGGGTTTGTATGTATAATACGTACATATTATTGTACTGAAATCTATATGTACCCGGGCGATGCTGGGTCGGGCCGCTAGTAAACTATAAAACGTTCTGACTTGCTCACTGTCAGGTACTGCCAAAACACTTAGTACCACACAATATTTAATTTATTTGGTTCTAATTTATTTACAATAGTCTCCCATAAAGATATTTATAAAAAATACCCTGTATACTTATACATATATCTTCCAGGCAGGCTATATCCTACTTATCGTATATGTCTCTTTTTGGTGCCCCTTTACAAAATCTGTATTTATCTCATTTTCCCGTAAGCTACTTTTCTGAAATTTGAGTGAAATGCACATAAAACACATTAGGCTACTTTTCTGAAATTTAAGTGTATTGCACATAAAAATGAAATGTTTTAATAATATAAATCGTGTTTCGTAAAAAATATAGTAATAAAGTAGGAAAACGTTAAATGAATAACGCGACCTAGGAACTGACCCTAGAAATTATACTATCTTTTACCAATGCGCGTCTAGTCTTTGTTATTTATTCATTCCAGTTGGAAATATTCAAATTGGAACTATGAAACTTGACTTGAAATCGGTGTCATGAATTCAGTGTATGTTTTTGATTTTTATTGTTGAAACTACGCCACGCAAGATATTTTTGTTTTATTTATTGTACTATACAACGGATTTCGAATAATTTTTATGACAGTAAGGTATTTGCTTTCTTATTTATTAATTAAACACGCAAATCAGTAGAAAATAAACGAAGAACATACTTTTCAGAATTTGTGTTCGAATTATTTACAATTCATGTGTGCTTTATTTATTTATTACCAATGTGTTTGATGAATACCTGTCTTGTCTGTTAAAATATTTTGTGGCAAGAAACTTATTTTACAACAATAAAGAGACGTGTGTGTGTGTGTGTAAAATACTTTTTAGATACATAAATAACTTGTACCATGATTTTTTAATGAGCTGACATTCTTGACTACATAGATACAATTTAAAATTACAAAAACACAATCATTTATATTTATGAAATAATAAAGTTCTTTTAATATTGAGTTATGAGTTACGGAAATTTCACAGTCAGTTAACAGCTAATTTCACAAAGTCTCTTTTTGGCTGACGGTGTTCGCGCGCATCGAAGGTTTTTTTTCCAAATGCTCCTAAAGAAATATAATTTCAAATATCTCTGAAAACTTCATGTGTTTCTTGTATTTATGTTACTCCATCATATCGCCTTTTTGGCAATCGATATAAGCGCGCTTCGTAAAAAAATTGCGCACACAATTTTCCCAAATGACTAATGAAAAAACCGTCAAAAACTCCGTCAACTTCGTTCGTACTTATCTACTTGAATAGTAAAAAACTGTTTCTTTCGAAACTGCAATTAATTTGTTATTTAGCGTCAACAGACAACTGCTTAGAACAAAAATATTAAATATTTTTCCTTATTTTACTGCTGCATTAAATGCTGTAAAAATACGTTATTTTCCTAGGAACCTTCCTGAGAACTCAGTTACGGCCTCTCGAAGCAGCGAGGCAGTTGGTGATAGCTGCCAAGCTCGCGCCAAAAGATGGCGCTAGGGCTGCGGCGGCGGCTCGCGCCTTGCGTGATGCACACCGCTGTCGCCTGGCTGAGAGATGGTATGCGAGAGCCGCGGAGCTAAGCCCCATGGTAAGCATATTGTATATTATGCGATTATTGACTGAGTGCCTTTGAGCAAGTGAAGCGACTATAATAGGCTTGCGGAACATCGTGAGGAAGCTTGCATAGCATGGTGAATTTGTATTAATTTCTATGGTATGTAAAGTCCGCTAACCCGCAGTACCTAGGCCAGCGTGGTGGGCTATACGGTCTAACTACTCTCAATCGTACTGTCGATTGTAGAGGAGGGCGCGGCGGTGTACTACAGTGGGACGTAAATGGCCTGATACTGAGTCCACAACAGTATTTATTTATGAATTATCAACATTTTGTTGATAATTCATAAATAAATACTATCGTGACACACATAGTCCTAATACAGTAAGATGCCACACAGTCTTGTTTTGCATCATATTTACATCTCACAATACCCAGACTCAAAACAAATTTGTGATCCATACCAACAAATATTAGGTTGGAGGATCGAACCTGCGGCCCTACCTTTAATAGTCAGCTTTAAACTGTCTGCACCATGGTCATTATCATAAGCTGTATTGTAACGCAGCTTATGCGATTATATTATTGACCGTCGACAGGCCTTAAACAAGCGAAGTGGCAACACTAACAATATATTAATAGGCTTACGTCAAGTCACAAGTAAGGTATATACATTGTATGAAATGATTTATGAAATCATAACTGTTACTTTTATTCTTATTTATTTATCCTTTACTGCACACAGGAGAACTAAAACCATAAGAAATATTGCATAAAAAATAAAAAGTACAGATGGTGGTATTATCGCTCTAGGTGTCACATACAACCTTTGGATATATATTATAAGAAAAGGAAAAAAAGAGAGCAGAATTTTTCTTAATGTCTTATAAATTGTTAGCGTGTATTTGATGTGTCGTGATTTACTTTTCCGTAAAAAGTGAATCTAACTCATTGTCAATACGCAATGAGTTAGATTAAATATGATTGAGACTATTATCTATTTTTTATATTATGAGACTATTGCCTTATTAATTTATTGTGGTTCGGTTATAAAGCTGAGGTCTCGGGTACGAATCCCGGGCCGGCAAAGTGATATTGGAATTTTCTACTCATTATCAGCCCGGGGTCAGGAATTTGTGCCTCCTTTCACATCGTTGGATGAAACAAGGCCCAATGTGGGTGTCCTGGCACCTCTGCCTACCTTTTCTAGGAAAAAGGCCTGTGGTTGTCTTTATTCATATGTATGCGACTATGAATATGATCATGTATTATATCATCAATAAAAACTGTATAAATAAATCAAATAGGTACATGAATTTCCATCCCCACAGTTGAGATTTGTAGAATAATGATTTAGATTTAAAATTTGAACTTATACTATATAACTTACCTATTGAACTTATTTAGCAAAGATAACGTAGGTATGGATAGTAAATTTGTACAGAAATACTTACAGATATAAGTAATACTTTGATAACATTCCAATCGACGTGCAATATTAATTCATATCTGTTTTGTTTTTAGTATACCGGGCCCCTAGGGCGAGATTGCTAGGAAGCACTGTTCTAAAACAAATCGTGACATCGCCCTCTGTCTGTCATTCAAATTATATTCAAACGAATAAAAAATACTAGTGCTGCGGTACCCTTCATTTTTGTCGCCCTAGGGGTCCGGCCATACCCCACCCAAGCGCCGCTCCTTTTATTATATTTTAAAAGCATACTAAGTCCTTAAAATAGGACAAGCATAACAGCCAATAAATTAATTGATGCTCCGGTCTAATTTCCCTCTCGAGCAACGGATCGGTTAGTAAAATTTTCAATATTAATGACATGTGATTTACATAAAATCTAATTAATTGTGTGATATCCGTCGTGAGCGTACAAAGCCGACCGGTGCATTTGATATGGACAATAGTCATTAATAAACCCGGAGAGCTATGAAATTACATCGATCATTCTCGTCAGTCGTCATATATTAAATCTAAGCGTATTATATCAATTTGTTTTCGAACGTGCACCTTGTATTTTTGTTTTGGGAAACAGCATTCTTTGGTTTCTTTCGGCACCACAGGGGGAATCGGAAGATAATGTCGTAGTCATCAGAAAGTGTCTACACATTCTCATTAAATCCTTAATAATATTAGAAAATTACAAATAGGCAATTAAAAAAAAATAACACTAATGCTAGCGTTAAAAAAATTATAACGTAGGCAGATGAATAATGATAAATATATGTCCGTATAATATTTGAAAAAAATATATTATGCTATTTTTCCCACGTCATAAAACTATCCATATAATGTAATATTTAATCATGATAAATTAATTGTTTAATTCAATATTGATTGTATATGATGAAGGAAATTGGAATTAAATATATTAGATTTACGTAGCTGTGCCACGACATATATTTTGCGTTGCTTTATTAATTTTATTCGCAAAATTTTACATTCAATTAACACCAATCAGTTAGCAATCAAATAAAGCTTCGAAATATATCACGCGATGAATGGTTTGTAACTGTAAGATAAATAAGATTAAAATAGTGACACTTTTAAATATTCCATACCTTTGTTTCTGTTATTGATAAAATTTATATTTTACGATGAACGATGCTCTTTTTTTAATTAAATGTGAATAAATGTATGGAGAAATTTCGATGTATTTATTTAAATCTTGATTAGACACAATGTAAAAGAACAGTATACAGCAACAAAATGAAAGAAATGGTATATACAGTACTATTAGGTTGATCTATTTTAGTGACATATAAAGCTAGTTTAATTCAATATAGAATTGGATCCCATGCTTATGTGACCTGAAAGCTATCCTTAACAGGAAACGGTGTTCTTTTGCGAAGATGTGGGGCTGGTAAAAACGAAGGTAATGCTTAAAGTCTTAATCTGTGTGTTCAGCAACTGCAGACTTCGTTGAGCTTCGATACATCAAATCGCAAAAGCAGCGATCTTTTTGAACTAAATTTGTTAATTTAATAACTGTAAAATAATGGTAGTAATATTGTAACAGTCACTGAGCGGATGATTAAGTAATACCT
This sequence comes from Hyles vespertilio, assembly GCA_009982885.2. Lineage (NCBI taxonomy): Eukaryota > Metazoa > Arthropoda > Insecta > Lepidoptera > Sphingidae > Hyles > Hyles vespertilio. The sequence goes on along the minus strand of CM042815.1, from coordinate 11,491,496 downwards.
TCGTTAGTCCAACCCGTGACCAAGATAAAAACTGAAAAAAGTAAACCAAATCCGCGATAAAAAACCGTATACATTTTTTTCGATTGTAATAATCACGTAAATATAAAAAAAATACCTTTAATGACATGACTGTTAAATGATACGTTTTATGTCGAATGTAAAATATTATATTATCTATTAAAAAAGGAGAACAGTATCGTGAGCGAACTTAATAACTCCAATAGGATAAAGCGATGACTATAATGAGTACGGGTGTAATGAATGACGACCGAATGCGAACTGATTGAACAAATTGATGTAATGGTGGTCTGCATGAATTATTGATCATATAATGTTCTTTCGTGCTCTGCAGTACAACTATATTTCTTAGACTTACGTTAAACTGTAAAGTTATAACGTTTTAATAAAATCAATGGTTATAAAAATATAACGATGCATTACAACTAGTTGGTAAATAACAAAAGGATTTGACTTAATACATTGACATTAAACATTTCCTACAGCTTATGACTACCAGTTCGTGCAAAGTAATAAAACTTGCCATTTTGAAAGGCGAAATATTTTATAGTATTCATTCAAATATCACCTGAGGCGGATTTCACAAAGGATATGCCAAACGTAGCGCTTCGAACGTGTCGTTAATTTTTTTGTCGGTTTATTTCATTTAAGTTCGCAGTTGCAGATTTTCACTGTACTGTGTCTTCTTTTATTATGAAGTGCTTTGTTGCGTGTGAGGTCGGGATGAAAACAAATTTCATTTGCCTTTTTGTGAACTATGAATGTTTTCTTTATGAATAGAGAATTCTTTGCATTGTAAACAAGATGAGGGCCCTAGCGTATTTTTTATTACACGAAATGTTCATAGTCTAATTGAATTGCACTTTTAATGTCGTAATAAAAGAGTGCCTTATTTACATATTTATGAAAATTCATTTTAGGAGCAATAAAACAAATGAAAAAAGATAATTACTTTTTCAAGAGTTTAATTAATTGTTTCAATTGTCTAGCGTTGTTTCGTAGTGGAGGATAATTTGTTGAAATGCGAGAGATTAGAATATTCATTTTGTTGCAGGTGGCTGAGTACCACTCAAACTTGGGCGCCATTTTACATTTAAATGGAAAGTACGCGGCAGCGGCTGCTTCTTATCGAAGAGCGCTCAACTTACAACCCGAGGACCCGATCACCATCGCAAACCTGCAGAAAGTAAGGTCACTCATCAAGCAACGTAGAAAATAGATTCCTAGCGTTAATACACGAAATAGGATGTCAATTGCCAAAAATATTCTTATACACCCGTTTATTTATTTGCATATCTGTGGTGTATATGACAGAAATGCTTTTAAAAAACAGTTTCAAGAATATCTTAAAATATCCGACATTGAGCGGTCTAAATCGTGACACTTTGTATTTTTTTAATGTAATCTGTACAAGATGTAAAGTAAAAGTCTTCAATTTCTCAAAATACGAGTATATAAAATGTAATTACTGTATGCAATTCGGTATAAAAATACATTCTTACGATTTCAATTACTATAACCCGTTTAGATATAGAATTCAAATCACTTATTGAATATCACGATCATATTTAATTACCGTATATACTAAATAATATTATATGATTTCTAATGCGAATTGTCATGTATAATGAAGGGTCTTAAAACAACGTTATAGGAGTAGTTAGAAAATGAATACTGTAAATAGTTTTTTTAAGCATTAAACGATTTTATACACGCGCAAGTATAAAACTAATAAAAATGTTAATCGTTTAGTTTAAAATATGTAATAATGTGAGGTATAAAACTTGTAAATTTTTTTGTCTTCCAATATCTATTTGAATTATCTATTTTTTTAAACCGCTATCGATTAAAGTAAAATGTCACACAATAGCAATTCAAGGACAAATTCAAGGACTTGCAGATGCCGTGTAAATGTAAATTTTTGATTAGTTGCGTTTTGTATAGAAATAGCTTTGCAACGTCCTGTCAAATTGATGAAAAGCCAGCGCACCACTTGAACAGAGCATTAGCATTACCTGCTAATTGCGTTGTGGCCGTCCGGTGACCTACATTCTAACGCTACAGAGGATGCGGTGGCCAATGCTTCTCTACCTTCCTATTTCTAATCATACAAGACTAACGTGGCTTGTAAAGTCGATCACAACGCCATGATTGTAAAACTATCAATAGTTTAATCGATGAAAATTTATCTTTTACGATCGATTCCCCTTAAACTTTCAAGGGCCGGCATTTTAAAAATCTTAGTCCACAAACTTAAAGTGCAGTGTTTAATGAAAAGAGCTCGTGGAAAAGACGGCGAGCAAAAAGCCGTCTTAAATATAGTATTGGAAGATACACTCACTTTGTTCTTATATTTTTAAAGTGTAAGCACTCCGAGAGTTTTTGGTTCATTACACGAATTTTCGTTCCGTGTTTTTATACTGAATTGTCGTCTGAAGTTTCTATAAACAATATGTCTTTCATTAATAATCCGAATAATCACTATTTTTATGGGCTCATACTCAAATACGTTACGGCATAGTTACTATTACAATCTTATGATTAGTTGCTTATTTATTTAATCGAACGCTATCATTAATCTTATAATGTGATATTGGAATTAACGAGAATTTTATAAACGACTTTTTTTTCTTGAAGTCTGAAACATATCTATTTCATGTTTACGTAGATGAATATCAGACATTATTGTTATTACGTGCTGTATTTGTATAATACGATTGTTGTAAATAACATTTAAATTAAACGGTACAAGTACCACGATGAATATTGTAAAATCTTATATTTCTAATGTTTATTTTTTGTCATTTTATTCTCACGTCTGTGACAATAAATATAAATTACGCTTTGTAGTAATAGACGAAGGCCAAACAATTTGTTTCTTCTGTGTGTAATATTGCTTATACGATTGTGTTTATGAAAATATACCGATGTAATGTGTGCGAATATGCGGTGAATATATGAGGCAACATCAGCAGGTCTATTGAGTCAACACTGCCTGAGATTTCTATTGTTACATTATTTTCAATAGATATATCATTTATTCCTACATTTACTAAAGATTTTTATTGATAATTCTCTACTCTACATGGGAGCTGTTCCATTTTTGTTTACCCTTATGATTACATGACCTCAAAATATTGTAACTTAACTACCAGATTATAGCAGAATCTCGATTTGCGTAGTAGAGTAATAAGTTTAATTTAACCGACTTAAAATTGTTTGTAGTATGACCGGGGCACACTAAAAATGAAAGAATGTTACTTGATACCACGTGTCACTGCGGCTCAAGAAAACCCATAACATATTTTTATGGCGAGAAGAAAACTGTAAGGCTTCCCTTCTGCTCTCCAGGGGAGGTCGAAAGAGGTATACTAGAGTCACCAGCCTTCCAACCCAGGACGCTTGTGGATGTTGCGGCCAGTTGCCGGATAAGGTGTTTGGGCGTCCACGATGGAATACATGAGGTCATGTACTTTGTTCTTCATTTCGTTCATATTGTTTGAGCGACGTGATTGGCGACCATAATGATGCGAGTAAGTCGACTCTCACGACGAACAGGGGATACCGTAGATTGTTTCCACCGCTGTAACGCTCATGAATACCTGAGGCATCATTGGGCGTCCATGATGGATGATAGTGGATTTCCAAGGGAATGAGTAGAGATTAGGCGTCTAACTGTTTTGGTTTTGGATTTACTTTTCCCAAGAGCACTAAAACTGTGATATTATCCAATCCTGGAAGTGTCCATATTGATGGAATTGTCCTGCAATATTTTTTATCGTGGCTAACTTCTTTTAATTATTGTATTTAAGAATCCGAAAACTCTTTTATTCTAAAGGACGGTAATACACTCTGGGCGTATGAGCGAATTGTTCTCTTACATGTCGAGGTATATGGTACTTCTACATATAGCTATATTCTAAGCTTTGTCAGCTAGGATGACACTGTGTATATTACCTTTATTGCAAATATCAACAACTGCCAAATTATACAAAGAAATTCAGTTTTAGTAAAGTAGCAACTATGATTATTTCTCAAGTAGTGTTGAACTAAACTAAACGCCGATTTTGCCTGTAATATTAATACTGATATACCGTTGAAATTGTATCTTAATGGAATGATAAAGGACTGTGACAAGAAACTATATTCAGCTGAGGAATTACAAAAGCATTCTTTTTAATATATCTGTGCGTTGTAAAAACTATATTTGGTATGATATACTCTTTTAGAAACATCTGAATAATATCATTATCGTTTTACAAATATAGTAGAATGCAACCAGCGCAATCCCCTAATCATTAACGTTATTACTGGTTACATTACTACAATTATTAATTAAATAGTGTTAAAAACAAGTTAATAAGTCAGTATCATTCTTGCAAGTATAATAAAAGTATATGAATATTCTTACAATTTCTATGTATTACAATATAAAGCGTATCCCTTGGAAAATATATGTGACTTCGTTTTGCAAACATTTATTTCGTATTAATTCTAATTTAGTACCATTCTCAGTCAAGTGGATGATATTTACTATGGAAAATATTTCTATTGTTAAATTGTATACACTCTATACCTAATTTTAGGTAAAACGCCTACATTATTGTACCTGTAAATTATACTTCCATCTAAAATAATAACATTTCTTTTATGTAATGCCCTTTCACAAACCTTAGATCAACCTATTATTTATTGCTCATTTTCATGGGATCTAAGGAGTTCAAGGAATTGTATCAGTCACTATTGTTTTTATTATTAGTTATATTAAGCATATATACTATTAAGTACGTATGTTCAAGAGTTATGCAAGTAAACCTGCAAATCCCCAAAGTGATATAAATTGTATGTTGATAATTTTGTAAATAAAAGCTTCAATATTTTAACTTGTGTTTTATTACTGTGTCATATTTTTACACAATTTATTGCCAGGTTCGTATTTCCAAAATAGCAGATACCAATGGTAAATATTCATTAACCTTCTATTGATGGTATGATTCTTACATTGATGGAACAAGTAGCAAACCAATCACAATGTTCAGTTATTCTTCTTCCAATCACAATGTTTAGTTATTCGCATCTGGTGGTAAGCTTGTTGCCGTCTTGAAAATATTGTTGCAATTTTATTGATTGTCAGCTGCGAAACGAGAGGCCTCGGGTTCGATCCCCGCACTATTTGTAGCCGTAAGTAATTGAGGTACCGAAAAGTCTCTCGTTTCCTATACCCATGCACAAGACTCGATCTTAGTGAGGGGTCAAGACTGTGTATGTTAGGTGTCTTTGTTTATTATTTTCTCACAATTTGCTATAATGATGCTGGCCCGCTTTATTGTTTCTGTTGTCGCATTACTTCGTGCTTATGTTCGTCAAAACATTAATTATTGTCAGTTTCATGTGCAATACAAAAGGGCTGTCTCAACCGTTGTGATACCACTTCAAAGTAAGATACTGGAAAGCAAAAACACTAATAGTATAAATAAATAGTATAGCTCAATAATACCAAAACAGGTCGATAAAAACCTATTATCTACTATCTACTGTCTATGTCAGCGATATTGAAATGAAAATTCATGATAGCGGATCTAATTTTAACAGAGTTTGTGCTCTTAAATATTTCAATCAAATTAATTACTTGTCATACCTGTTGTCAAAAACAATATTAATTGAAGTCAATTTATAAGTCTAGCCAAAAGACAAGAGATTTAAGAGGTAAGAAATCAGAAGCCGTTGTAAATCCACCACTACGAAATATAATATAATCTTTAACTACGCATATAACATTAAACAATAGGCTTTCATCAGGGTAGGAGTCATTCTACTTTCAAGGCTCGTTATGACGTCATAACTACGTGAGTCTACGGCGGAGCGTTAATAATACCTTGGGACCACATGGCGTGGAAATTAAATAATGTGTACCTGTATCATGTGGATGTAATCTTTTATGTGGATCTGCTGAACCGTGTTTCATTACAAAATATTTGAGGCTCGCGGTTTTGCTTTCATTCAGGTGAGCTTTGTACATTATTGTGTAAAAATTTACAGTAGTGTTACAATTTAATGTATGTACGGCGTGTTTTTTTTCTATTGAGGGTACGTGCATAATATTAAAAATCAGTGGCTATTCTGTTTTGTTTCTTTTATATTCATACGGTTTTGAGTGAAAGCGACTTTGTTAATGAGCAGCAAGATATTGCATATGAGTAAGTACTATCCCATCAAAAACATCCTGTAAAAAAATTCCAAGTCTCGCAGCTCAGGTTTTCTACCGCAAAAAGTCGACTTGGCCATCGCATGAAAACATAATGTATCGTACAATTTATACATAGTGCTGCTGGCCAAGTCGATCTATTTATTTAAAACGTAAAGAATTTTAATATTGATATGGTAATAACTAACGTAATAACTTTATATAGAAGGTCCCTTAAGGACTAAATAAATTAATCGACTTGGTATTACATGCATCTCACAACTTTTTGCGGTAGAAAACCTGAGCTGCGAGACTTGGATTTTTTTTACAGGATGTTTTTGATGGGATCTCACGTCTTTTTGTAGAGTCCTACTTTTTCCTTTTCGGTACTTCTTACTTCTAGAATATCACTAACGATTTTTCTTAAAGCCTCTGTCTTATGTATTTTTCTTATGTTTGTAGGTATCAATTTATCACAGATATAGCGGATTTGATTATTAATGTTCTTTCTTTCATTGTAATTGATATTTTCGAGCTATTTCGTCTATTTATTTGCAAGTTTTTCTTCGTCATGTTTTTCTAGAGGAATGTTGTACAGTTTCATGGGCTGAATACACCATTTCCCTCTCTATATCCCTCCTGTTATGCCTCATATATATGGATATCTATCTACAACTATTATTCCATTATATACGGGTACAATGATTCATTAACTGCAAATGTAACTTTGTAATCCTATACATTTATATGGGATTACAAAGTTATTCACGCAGTTGGTCTATCTAGAAAACTAGACACAAATTATGAAATGTTTGAATTTTCTCTTACTTTAGACACTAAACACTAATTATATTCTAAATTTGAAGGTTCTATGTCTGCTAGAAGTGCCTTAGACTTTTGATGATCGATCAGTCAGTCAGTGAGTGACAAAATTACGAAAGTTTGACAAGTTATAATTCTTAAAGTACTGGTTCAAATTGAATGAAATTTTAAATATACCGTGTTTACACAATGCCTGCTTAGTAACTGAAAATTCAGGCTTCATGCTTTAGCCACAACGAAGTTATAGGGGGTTGAAAATGGTCTGAATTGCTTCGAGAAAAGGATGTTACGGCCATGCCACTTTTAGCTCGACTTGGAGGGGGCTCGGCCGCGCCCCCAGATTCATTATTTTGTAGATTTTGTAAATCCTTATTTTGTACAATCAACTGCACGATTTTGTGGAAAAAATCAATTACTAACCAAAATTTGGCATAAATTTAGGTGGTACACTAAAAATTAGTACCAAGTAAGTAGAATAACGGTGAAGGAAAACATCGTGAGGAAACCTGCATACCATAGCGATTTATAAAAATTTCTATGGTATGTAAGTCCGCCAACCCGCACTAGGCCAGCGTGGTGGAATATATGGCCTAACCACTCTCAATCGTACTTACGATTGTAGAGTAGGCCCGTGCCCTGCAGTGGGACGTATATGGGCTGATACAGAAGTAGAATAATAACATTTCTTATTTTAAATATTATGACGTGGAGTATAAAGCTTGAGGAATATAAATCATTTGATTATTGAAGTACTAACCTGAAACAAAACCTTGAATATATGTATTAAAGTTTTTTTTTTCTCTTTATTTGTTAGGGGTTTTTATCCACACGGATACGCCAACCCCATTGTACCTTATCAACTGTACACTACATAATTGTCTTAAGAGCTAAATAAGTTTTAAAGTTGATGGTGTTAATATGTCCAATAAGTATCAGTTACGGCCACGAAAAAATCCACCGTAGTGACCAGTGCTAGAGTTGCACATTTCAGAATATCTCAGCGTCATTTTGCTACAAGCACGCCCGCAAAAGTGTAGTGATTGACGAAATGTACCTACTCATCTGATATCCACTACCGAACATAAGCCTTCCTCAAGGATTTTCACATCGAACTGATGCTAGTGACCTGCATGTATAATGTTGCATGTTTAATTTACCTGTTCTGAATCAGCCTATATACATATCACTGCAGGTCACCTCTAGAAGAGAATACGATACCACTACGATACGTGAGAACTAGGGAGAATACGATTGATAGGAGTTCGGCCATGGCAGACTTTACATATCATAAATATTCTTACATATCACCATGGTATGTAGGTTCCTCACGATGTTTTCCTTTATCCTAATAGTACCAGAAGTTAATTGCATCGCAATCCAATTAAAGTATCCATCGACAAAAAAAGTTATGTCTGATCAATTGACTCAGCTATGGCGGGTAGTCATTCAGGTATACGTACAGCTGAGCAATACACGTAACTTACTTGCGTGGGCCTTTCGCGTAGATTTCGAGTAGACACTACCCGTTACGAAAACTTATCACCAGTTGTATATAATTGCTAGGTTTGCCCCCTATTACATCGTGGGATGGAACATACAAGACGAATTGTAAGTGTCTTGGTTGAACTTCTACCTATTCCTTTTGGGAAAAAAGCGTGAGTATATTTGCAACAGCAAAACTTTTATATAAAATAGTGACTATGTGATACACCTTATGAAGCATTATTTCTTTTTCAAGATGTGAGCTTTTTCATTAAACATACTACCACGCAATGCAGCGCAATTACTTTGCCTTACTAGTAGAAAAACAAGTTTTTAAAACCTTAAACCGACTGCAGCTAAATAACACAAGTAAGACGAACTGAATCCCACCTAACCGAAACAATTCGCGGAACTTACACGAAATAAAACCATGTAAGTTGAGATTCGAAGTTCTTTTCAACGTATTTACAGCAATGAGTATCGATCGGTTCCCTTTATTGCTGTTTTGTAAGAACAAAAGTTAGCAACTATAATTCCGGAATGTGTTCTTAATTGGTAGCTACGTGTTCTTTTATTGTGAGGTATTTCATTTAGATTATAGGTTAATAAACACTAGAAATGGCCTTGTATCACTTATTTGCTTATCGGTATTAGTACCGTAATCGTATTCTCGATTGTAGAGTAGGCCCGTGCCCTGCAGTGGGACGTATATGGGCTGATACAGAATTATTAAATTCAGTGGAGTAGATATTTCCCCCCACATAAAAACTTAAAACCCGATAAAATAATACCATTACAATATCTAATATTGTAATGGTATTATTTTATCGGGTTTTAAATATCTAATATTGTAATGGTATTATTTTATCGGGTTTTAAGTTTTTATGTGGGGGGAAATATCTACTCCACTGAATTTAATAATTCTGTATCAGCCCAATATTAGATATTGTAATGGTATTATTTTATCGGGTTTTAAGTTTTTATGTGGGGGGAAATATCTACTCCACTGAATTTAATAATTCTGTATCAGCCCATATACGTCCCACTGCAGGGCACGGGCCTACTCTACAATCGAGAATACGATTGAGAGTGGTTAGGCCATATAGTCCACCACGCTGGCCTAGTGCGGGTTCGCGGACTTACATACCATAGAAATTCTTATAAATCGCTATGGTATGCAGGTTTCCTCACGATGTTTTCCTTCACCGTATTAGTGCGTGGTGATTGATTATCAATACACACATGACTCCGAAAAGTCAGAGGTGTGCCCTGGGATTCGAACCCGCGACCACCGTGAACATGTTGGCAGCCGCGTCTAGTCCGTTTACCAACAGGCCACCACGCACTATAATTTAATAATTATCTTATAATATTCAAAGTACATGCTTTCGGCCTAATAAAGGGTATTTTTTATATCAGTAACAGGTTTTTTTCAAGTTTGAGATACTGATCTATTAAGTTAATCTAAAGGTTAATGCTATGACATTCAAGTCATATATAAAAATTAGAATAGGTACTATCTACAAGCATTTATCATTTTAAAGTCTATGCCGAGAAATACACGTATTCAATCCGTATTCTCTAAACTAGAAGTAGTGATTGAAATTTGAACAATATTTCCTCTAGCCGGAATCTTTGTTCGTATCAAAAAATTCAATATGTTGTTATTAAATGGAAATACTTCCAACGAAACATAATGCAGCATTTCTACTGACAAAATATTTCATAATTTCATAGTACTATAATGGAAAATACGCCATGGAGCTTCACAGAAGTGTGTTGTAGTTCTCGTTTATCCTGTCTATATTTGATTTCAAGCATGTTGTTTTCATAAAAGCGATGGTGGAAAGCCACTATACCGATCCAAGGTATCACGCTTTCAGCCCTTGTATATGTATAGATACACGGAAAAATACAAATCATATGATTTCTAATGTTCTTGCATAATTTTATAAACAGGGATGTTATGACTATCTTTGTTAGATATTTTACTAGACTTGCATTGCTCTTACCATCAGATTTATTTTCACAATGTCATGCCAGCAAAAATCAAGACCTACAGGTCCACTCACTACACTTTTCCGTACAAAATGTTTGTGCCTGAGGAAATAACGCAAAAGGGACTTGCTTGTTGCTTACAGAGTACTTGTACAGTCACTTACTATTCGTCCTTAACATGTAAACGACGGTGACCTCTACAGTAACACGGACATTTATTCAATATTATCCTCGCCGGTTGATTGGCTACGCAGCCGCCATCGTATCGTGTTTCTTGTGTAATAGGAGTGAATGGAAGTGTGCTAGCAATAATTATAATTTATAACCCGTATTTGTACACTTTAGTAGCTGTCGTTTGTTATTTTGTGATATTGTTGTATATTTGTTACTGACACTGTTCTCAAATGGAGAACGCTTAGGTTTGTTTGGCCGTCACTTTTTTCAGTAATATTCAATCAAAACTACGAGGACTTGTACGATATGACGAAAGAAACATATTATGGACCGGTATGTTGTTTGGTGGGCGGTATTTGATTTCGATACGTTGAATCATTGCTGATATTTGCCTTTATTAAGTATTTTTCATGTTTAAAGTTTGTATTGGTACCCCAAGATAACAAGCCTAGCTTAGTTTTGGGACCCCTGTTAAAATGTTCATACCGCTGTTTAGGCTGGTAAATATATAGTTGTTCTTTAATAATAGTGTAAACCCTTTTATTTTAAAGACGCTATGGTACTCAAGGCTTTAAATTATTAGTTAAGCAAAAACTATGGATTTACTACCCAAAATCGAGGATATTTAAAAAATATAAAAAAAAAAATTGACGCGTTTCTTTGCGAAATTTTTAATTACATTGTGTTTGTAGTCTCTAAAACTACCAATTGGCTTCGTTTTCGGTAGCAGACTTGATATACCCGGTATACATATATTTTTTATGTATGTTGAATACATTTTTTTGGATACCATGAATTAATGATTCCAGCCTTATTTTCTCGTAATGATCTCTGCAGCATGTTCAAAAAAGGACAATGATCATCCAATAGCGAATAAAATCGTCACATTTTCTCCTACTAAAAGCGTAAAAAAGTATGCGTATGTGTCAAAGTAACTTTTTCCTGAATGGAATCATGTTACACTTAGCCAAGTTTTTTGTGTCTATCCCGACAAGTATGTGATCTGGAGAAAAGTGAAATAACTGGGATAAAAACACTTAGTTCTCGTCTGTTATAGACGCATCCTCTAAGGTTCACAAGAATTTGCCTGGTACATTATTTTCTATATTGCACTGACTTTGCTATGTTCGTGTTTCGTTTTCTTTTGTTATACTCTGATGTTCAACCCTCCTTATTGTTTGATATCACGTCTTCATTTTGCATAATAATTGTCCAAAGGCAAAGAGAACAGACTTTTTTGCCCTAAGTATATTCATAGCAACATTATGTTTACTTTTTACTACTTTTTACTGCAATCCGAAAAAAGTATTTTTAGTTAAGATGAACTAATTTCTAGTAATTTAGAATTCAAAAATGATATTTTCTCTTGAAACTAGACCCTATTTTTAGTTACCTTAAGGGCTGAGATATTTCTTTGACATTCAAAATGTTGGTGTATACAGAATTAGAAATACAACAGTTCTGCACATTTTCTTGAAATTAATATTTTAGTAGAAAGATGCTGTCTTTAATTAAGTATTCTATCTTCATGAAGGATATTTTAATGAGAGCGAAAACCTTGCATTTGTAAAAAAATACAAGACGTTCTCTGCCTCTGACAGAGAGAATGAACGTGAAGGAATAGTAATTAGACACACTTTGTGCAGTATTTTATTTTTGTTCGAGAACGCTATCTATTTAACATATTTCTGGCTGACTTGCATATTTGGGCAGTATATTTTAGAATAATATAAATTGCATAAATACTAATATATTTTACCGGGAACCTTAATTTATGAGTTTCATGGTAAACCTTAAAATTGTTCTTATTGACGAGACGACGAAGTTGCTCGCCTGCACATAAACAGGAGCAACAATAATTGGAAGTTATGATTAGCGAGCGAAGCATGGGATGTCGTCGCCACTTCCAAACATTAGGTACTAATTCTACTCTCTAGCAATCCTAATAAAAACCGCAAAAAAATATATAAACCATGATGTAATTACAAGGAAAAACTCATTGAGTAAATTCTAGAAAAAAATCATATTCCCAAATACTGTTTGGATCAAAATTCTCAGAATTTATACATTAAAGTTTTATGCTTGCCCTATAGTGCACACTTCAAACCACTTTTTTTTTCTGTATCAGCCCATATACGTTCCACTGTAGGGCACGGGCCTACTCTACAATCGACAGTACGATTGAGAGTGGTTAGGCCATATAGTCCACCACGCTGGCCTAGTGCGGGTTGGCGGACTTACATATCATAGAAATTCTTATAAATCGCTACAGTATGCAGGTTTCCTTCACCGTTTTAGTGCGTGGTGATTGACTATCAATACACACATGACTCCGAAAAGTCAGAGGTGTGCCCTGTGATTCGAACCCACGACCATCGTGAACATGTTGGCAGTCGCGTCTAGTCCGTTTACCAACAGGCCACCACGTACTTAGCGATTAGCATTTAACTGTTTTCCCTATTAGTATAATATTAAAGGGATTTTATTTTATACTAGCGGTCGGGCCCGGCTCCGTCCGGGTGCATACACGTTTTAAAATGGCGGTCAAAATGTTTAATTCTGACTATCAGTTTAGAATATTGACCAATCGGACCACGAAAAACGAACAAAATTTCCTCGTATTTGCTAGAAATATCACTACTGCTTTCTCCTATAGGTCATAGCGTGATGATATATAGCCTATAGCCTTCCTCGATAAATGGACTACCCAACACTGAAAGAATCATTCAAATCGGACAAGTAGTTCCAGAGATTAGCGCGTTCAAACAAACAAACTCTGCAGCTTTATAATATTAGTATAGATTAATGGTACACGGTAAATGCCCACTTAAGCTTTGGGCTAGAAAGAAAATAATGATATCCAAGATAAGGTAGGAAGTTTGATACGTGTTCGTATAAAACATAGTCATCCAAATGAAGAATACGATGTTTGTAGTCTATTATCCATTTCTAGAAGAGTTTACGAAATAATTGTAAGTTTGCTACTATTTTTAAGTGTTTCATCATGTTAAACACCATCGAAATCATCATATTTGGGCTCCTTCATAATATTAAATTAATGCAGTAAAAGATGTTTGTTCAAAACAACACGATTAACGTTAACTAAACCTTTAATTTCCAAATTAGTTAAAAACTTTTGGTGATTAAATATTTCAACTGTTTCTGTTATGTAATTAGTTTTAATTAAAAGTTTGCACACCAGTCTAGACGTGTTATTGTAATATAACTGAAGTAATAAAAGATTTACAGAAGCAGTTGTTTTAAACAGTGTATTGCCTCAAAAATGTTATACTTTATAAAAAAACTGTAAGTATTTTATGTTTATGAGAACATTATATTATAACTTTGTGTAGTTAAAAACGGTCTAAATGACAAATACTCAAAATCACATCCGCGGTCTTGAAATTATGGTTAATATTAGAGGCTTTTGTCTAGAAGTAACATGTATAGTTATGGGTCCGATTCCCTATTCGAGTAAATTTTCTGTTCATTTTGTAATTGGATTTAAATATATACTGAGTATCTCAACTGACTGGTGACTACAAACACAATGCAACTAAAAATTTCGCAAAGAAACGCGACAATTATTTTTTATGATTTTTTAAATATCGTCATTTTTGAGTGGTAAATCCATAGTTTTTGCTAAAATAATAATTTAAACTCTTTTATACCTTAGAGTATTTATAAATAAAAGGGCATACACTATTATTTTATGAAAAAAATGTATTTACCACCCAAATATGGCCATAGGAAAAAAATTGTCGCTTATTTTTGCAACTTTTTCTGTTGCATTGTGTCTGAAGTCGCTTAAACTACCACCCTGGCTTCGTTTTCGGTAGCAGTCTTGATATACCCTGTATATATAAAATTTAATTTATAAAAAAAATATTATAAATTGTAGTGTACAATTTATTTGAACTGAACGTAGATACTGACATATGAAAACATATTTTGAAAGGTTTAAAAAAGGATATTTTAACTAGTATGCTTTAATATATGAATATTGAAAACTCAATTTATTTATGTGTCATGAGAAAATAGATATTTTTTCGGTTGATTTATTTCGTATGGATTATTGCTTTTCCATATTTTAATATACGTATATGCAACGAGCGCTTTGAAGGCTTTAAATGTAAATATGTTTTTATCTGTTTATTAGTCTTTGAGAAACATGAAGGAAAAATAATGCCATGTTACAATATAACCATGGTGCAAATATAAATACTTATTCGAGGAAATTTGCATTGTTATATTCCGGTTTGAAGTGTAACTGCTGGAAATATTGACACATATCACCTTACGCCTCAAGATGGCGAGTGAAGTTGAATGCCAAGCATTTTTTTGTTTATTGTCCTTTAGCATTCAGCATTTCTTTATAATCCGTGGTGTTGTTTGATTTTGCCATCCATGGTCTGTATCGCTTACCATCAGGCAAATGGTATGCTCGGCTGGCCATTCACAGCTAAAATTTTTTTTTACAATGTATGTGTAATAAAGTTGTTCACCGCCATTGAGGTATTACAACTGGAGCGGACACGTAGAAGAAAAATTGTGCTCATTTCAATATGACAGCGAAGTATAGATAAAGTCGGCATTGTAGCAGATACGACACTTCAGAAATTTCTACCTACATAAGTATCGTATTCTATATACGCTTGATAGAGCCTATAAATTCTTATATTGAATTTAAAGTTTTATTTTATTTTCTTTATTTAGAATAAAAAACATTATAAGAATAAATATACAATTAACCAATTAATTAAATATATAAAGTTAACGGAAAGTATAATTAAAATGTCCAAATATGCCATATTATTGTATTGGAAATGAATTAGAATTTTTAAAAATATATATCATATCATCACATACAATATCCACTATCCCTATACGAAAACTTCAATTTTTACCTATCTGTCACTACATTATTATTGATCTATAAATTTAATTTCGTGCTTCTTTATTTAAATTATGGTTGATTTACCTATGGAATTAAACTCCATCTTTTCTACCTATTATTCTGGAATGGTTTTTGCACGTTTTAGCACGTAATACGGCATTTACGGACCAATTATATTTACACCTAATTAGGTCCGTCTTCGCTGAAACGTCAGGGACGACGCGACTGACAAGCCTAACGGTACAATGTACTCTTGCGAATGTTCCAAACTATTTGGTCTTGATGTCCCCTCCAGTTGTGTAACTCAATTTTCACCGCTGAACATGAAACTGCTTAAAAATAAAGTACGATTCCGACTTCATGCTACGTTTTGGCTTACATAAAACCCGACCATGCTTGACTTGAGCGGTTTTGTGGACTACACAATTTCTATTGACAAGTCTTTGATAGTTCGTAGGTTTCCCGATGGTATTATCCTTTGTCGTTAAAGAGTAGAGAACACACGACTCCTTCGGTGTGTCATAAGATATTTAAATACAATATATTGTAAAAAGAGTAGATAATGATCATCATCATCAACCGTCCATCTACGTTCACTGCTGGACATAGGAAATAACCGCTACCAGCCATCTTTCGAATATCATCAAAAGCGTAGCTATCCTATTACAAATACACTGGTGTATAGGAAATTCAAAATGCAACAAGTATGTCAACAAAACTGAATTTACAATCAAAAGAAACACAGAAGCACGGCAAAGGGCCGACTGAACGGCGTGTCACAGTTCATTAATATTAATAGTCGACGGCGAAACTCGGCGGCTACTGCTCTCAATTCATGCATAATTTCTGTTCTGCGTCTCCTACAAATTTTAATTGCTGGAGTTGTTACACTGTAACTTTGTTCGGAATCACAGTGACAAATATAGCACCCATTTGTTGTACCGAATAAACATTAAAAAAATATTTACAGTACCTACAGTGTATACCGGATCCCGTCCAGTGTACAGTGTCAGTTTCGGTCCCACAGAACTTTTGCCGTGCGTTTCCGAACTCGACATATTTTTAGTTTGAAATGATTAAGTGTTTTTCATTTGGGTAATGAAACAGCTTGTGTATTTAATAAGCGTGTAATCAATATACATACCTTCGTCACTATTAAGACGACGCCCACGGCTGAAATTCTTAGCTTCGATGTTTAATAAGCCGGATTTTAGGGCAATATTATTTTTATTCTTCTGTTGGGTGTATGTTACCGGCAGAGCATTTCATTCGGACAATGTACTGAATACCTAATAATTCTATAAGTACGTCTAATGATTGCTTATAATAAGTTTGTTATCGCTTATTTTACACTAATGGTAATTATATGCAGTTCTATTTACTGTACAGAATTCCCAGACATGATATAGAATAGATTTTGCTCACTTTCCCGTAACGTTCCAATTTCACAATACTTGAGCAATAGTAGATATTCTGTAGAATGTCCAATTATATAGATTGCCGATAACATGTAGATAATTACAAAATATTATTAAATTCCGTAATAGATCACGGATAATTAATCTACGAACATGGCGCGCCAGCATAATTGGGTAATCTCTCGAGTTTATTTTATGGAAGATCAAATAAGTTATATTTTCTAAGGATGACACGCGGCACTGAGGCCCAGAGCTTATTAAAATCTGTCACATAAAGCTGTGAGAGATCCCTTATGACTTCAACCAGACACTACTAATCTTCAATAATATTAAATAAAATAAGATTTTATAGGACATAATGCATTATAAGTACTTTTAGATTATCCATCATAATACATTTATTTCAATGTTCTCAAGAGGTTTTAAATGTAAAAGTTTTGTCTTAAGCGTGTGCTATGGACTTGTTACTCACATTTTTAGTTTACGCTGAATAAGTTAGACTTTTGCGTGAAAAATGACATTGTGTTTTGATTAGTATTATGACTTTTGTAATATACCTAAATTGTAGTTATTTCGTAGTCAACAATAAAAATAGTAACCTTTTAATTTAAAGAAATTTCTATAGATCATCACTTTAGATAAAAGGGTTTTAAAGCTTAAGCTGAGAAGTAGAATGTGCTCGGTTGACGAACTAAGAATTTTGTTCATTAATATACATGTGCATATACAGAGTAGTCTGGTAGATAGTAAATACAACGGAATGTTGCTCTCCGGTTCGCTGCAGGGATTAAATTTAATCTTCCACTACTTTTGTGCTATCTACAAAAGTGTCTGCGGTTTGAAACTTTTCTGCAGCTGTGAACTATAGCGAAGTAAGTATGCAAGTTTGAATAAAAACTTTATAATATTTCGTGTTGTATAAAAAAGTACTTGAAATGCGGTTGATGTTTTCTGAGATTTGTATACAATGTGTAAAAATGTTGGTTGCGTGTTATCATACTTGGTTTTCAAACTTATAGAATGTTATTACGTAAGCATGAGGGGATAGAGCCAGCATTATAACTTGAATTTTCTTTATGAATATTTGGGGATTAGAATCACGAATAGTTATAAAATTAAATAATAACATACTTTATAAAAAACATAGGTCTACGTGAATTTATTGATTCTCGTAACAGAATCTAGTTATAAAAGGATCAGACTGACCCATCGAAGGTTCAAGCCCACACTTCCGACCATTCGAAGTCATCTGAATTCATAGTTAACTATCACTCATTTTAACAGTATAGAATATGTTTTTTTAATATTTTGTCGTCTCTTTTTGCTTTGTGCTTAATTTAGAACGAAATATACTCAACCCAAAATCATTACAAACTGTTGTATTTCCGAAAATGTAGACTAAACCTTGAAACAATTAATTTAACCATGATTACGAGCTAGACAAGTAATTTTCTCCCACAGATATGCATTTTCCCTTTTTGTTTAATATTGAATCCATCATTTCAAGTCACGAGCCCTGGGGTCTTTTCATTTTCCAACTTTTGGCGCAATTACGAAAGTAGTTGCAAAGTTTCACATCGGCCTCTCAAGATTTTCATTTGCAAGAATGAATTTTCAAATTAAAGACGAGAGAGGCAGCCCTAAAAATGTACTTACTGCCGAACTTGTAATCTGTTCTTGAAATAATTATTATAGATGACTTTGTTTCGACTGCTGTGTATGACGACAATATGTAATGTATGGAGTTGCTAAACTCTAAGGTGTAGTGGGTTAAGCGCGCTGTGAAACGAGAGGCGTAATGCCCGTGCCAATAATCGTGCCGAATAAAAATCGTGTTATCACTTAATATTTGTTTCGGATGTATTGGTTAGAGACCACAAAGTCTCATAGTTTTCGATATTTACGCCACAAGAGTTGGTAGTTTACTGTTGGGTCAAGATTATTTGTGCCACCCTTGAGTATTTTATAATGAGTTTAACTATTATGTCACTTGAGTTCGCTAACTATATTTTACCTAGAATATTAGCAATATTCCTTTAAAAATTAACATGACGGGGCCGATATTAATAGTTTTTCACAGAATAAAGTGAAGTCGCAGATTGCAAATATTTTTTACCAATTTGCGAGGAAAAATAACATGTACAACGTAATGTAATAACGAAAATATTTATTTTCCATTATATTCATGTCATTTGATAAATTGCGAAACTTTAAGGATTTTTATGCTTTCGTCTTCATTGAAACGTGACTTTGTAGTCTGCAAGTCTACTGTACCCTAATACAGGACAATTACATCAAGAAACTCTGTCCATACTCTTCATTTGTACATATCAATTCAAAGCACTAAGGTAAACGAAGGTAAGGAAAATACAAAAGCAAAAATAAACGTAAATAACTCTCCGACCCTGAAACGAAATGGAGAAATGATGACCGATCGACTGTCCACCGCGGCTTTATGCGTAAGGTAAATAAAAGACAGATGAAAGAACCAGAAATTACAGAGAATAAATAATGCCAGCTACCTTACATTTTGTAATTGGGTAGCAACCAAGGTACCTACATCATGACAGACAAATGCATAGCGACTCCTGTAATTTAATAAATAAATAAATAATTACACCTAATAGTCACATACATAGTCCTGACACCGCACTAATATCGAGTTTTGTATCGCGGGTATCAGAAAGTACGAGAGACTTTTCGATCTCACAAATATTTGTTTCGGTGCGGGGATCGATCTTGCGATTATCCGATTTATATTTAATTGATAATAATATGTTTTATGGATATACACTGGTAAGAAATTAATACCACTTTATTTGAAACTCTGGTTAGATTGTTCTCCACTTCTCCAAAGGGCGCCTGGGTGGGTACCACCGCAATGCCTATTTCTCCCGTCAAGCAGTAGTTTAATTGCACTGTTGTGTTTCGGATTGAAGGAAATTATAGTCAGAGTAACTACTGGACATATTGAGACTTTACATCTTATGTCTCAGGATGGCGAGCGCAGTGGAATGCCAAGCATTGTTTTGTAATTCAAGGTTTTGTTTGGTTTTGCTACTGCCCATGAACGGTTGTATCGCTTACCATCAGCCGAACGGCATGATCGTCTCTTAATTCACGGCAATATAAATGATGGAAGGAAGGAAGGAACTGATGGTAGGTCTCTCATATGTGAGAGGCTGCCTGGGTGGGTACCACCGCAATGTCTATTTCTCCCGTCAAACAGCAGTTTAAATGCACTGGTGTGTTTCGGATTGAAGGACATTGTAGCCAGAGTAACTACTGGACATATTGAGACTTAACATCTTGTGTCTAAGGATGGCGAGCGCAGTGGAGTGCCAAGCATTGCTTTGTGATTCAAGGTGTTGTTTGGTTTTGCTACTGTTCATGAGCGGTCGCATCGCTTACCATCAGGCGAACGGCATGCTCGTCTCGCCATTAACATAAAAAAAATAAGGTGTTTCTGCCACGGGTTGCCAACCAAGCCATCTTAGTGAAACACGACCTAATATCACTCAATTGTACGTTACGGAGATGGTCCAATTAGCAGTAGATAATTTTAAATACTCTTCTGTATTATACCATTATTTGTATTGCAGTCCCTTTTGAGCCAGTGAAAGGATACTTACAGTAACAAGACTGCATTAAAATTCGCACAAAAGGACAAAATAATTGAAATTCATTCAGGACTGTATCAACAGGTGAAGTTATTTCAAGCCCTTTAAAAAACAGAGGAACCCAAAATTGTAACCTCTTTAAAGGGCTTATGAATAACAATTCAATGTTTTTTGTAAGAGTTCAGAAAATGAAATGATAATTTGGACACGTTACTAGTTATGTATATTTTTAAAGAAATGCAATATAAATCGTAGTAACTAAAAAGGCGAACACAATTATTGAAGTTACTTTTTTATAAAAAGAAACTGTTTGGTGCTGACACTGAATAATCAATCAATATTTATTTATGTAATAATATAATATAATCTTTATTTCAAGTACCAAAGACTCATAGCTTATTTACAATAACAAAAATTAGTCAAATTACAAATAAAATAAATCAGAATAATAATAGATAACATACAATAACAGAATACGCTTAAATTGTCAACATCATGCAACATGTAGCCCACAGCAGTGATTAATGATGGGGCAGTCCAGCCTACCTGCAAGCACCGCATGCTGTTGGCGCTTTCACGCACTCTGTGTACTAAAGAAGCGCCTCTCTTGCGTATTATCGTGTGGAAGCAATTCACTCGCGCTTCCGCAAACATAGTTGAAGCACTGCAGTAGCGTGGCAGCCCCAACAACATCCTGAATGCGTCGTTAAACTGGACTCGAAGAGCGTTGAGCGATTTTTTAGTGTATGTTGTCCACAGATTGCATGTGTAAAACGTAGTGCAATAGGCTCTAAAAAGAGTTATTTTAACATCAGTAGAGCACTGCGCAAACCTGCGAATCAACATGTTGGCTCTGATACACAACGCCCTTCGCTCCCGTTCAACATCATCATCATCCCTTAGATCAGGTGTAACCAAATGACCTAAGTATTTAAAACTATCTACTCTTTCTAACTGTGTATCTTTAAGTTTTATAATTATATTTCCATTTCTAATACTTTTCTTGAACCACCCTGAAAAACCATGCATTTGCTTTTCTTGGCATTATACAGCAAGCCATGTTCAGCCGCATAGCTCTCACAGATAGTCACCAGTTTTCTAAGTCCGCAGACCGTGGCGCTCAGCAGCACCATATCGTCCGCGTAGCTAATGTTGTTAAAACACACGCCATCTATGTAACAACCTATATGTTGTTTACTGACCGCCTCGATCAACCCATTAATGTACAGGTTGAAAATGGTAGGAGAGCTCAGACCTCCTTGCCTCACACCACATTCCAACCTATATGGGTCCGACAACGTGCCTGCCCATTTAACGTTGTTAATTTGGTTCCCATACCAGTACTTAAATATTTCAATAAGTTCGTTTGGTATATGGGTGATCTCATTTTATTCCATAAGATGTCATATGAGACCAGGTCAAAGGCCTTGGAGAGGTCGAGAAAACAAGCGTAAACAGAGGTTTTTCTAACAGTATAGTACTTAACAGCACTCTTAAGACACAATATTGCTGTTTCTGTTGACAATCCCGGTCTAAATCCGAACTGATTATCATGTAACTTAATGTGATTATTTAATTGTGTATCAAGAACGCAGTCTTTGCAATTATTGTTGCCACGGAAATAGGTCTGTAGTTCGATATGTCTGATAAATCTCCTGCTTTATTTTTAACCACAGGCACTGTAGTGTATTGATAAATTCATACTCTTAGCATCTGTCGTCTCGAACTATACACTACGCGAACCAAGGGTGAGTGAGATAGATATAGAGGGAGATAGATCATAGACGTGGAGGACGGAACGGGGTGTGAAGACGTGGTGTATAGCAAACGAGCCGATAAATATTAATAATTGTATTCTACTACAATGTTACACATATTAACCGTAAATAGTGACTATTACATTTGGCGACGAGGTGAATTGTGAGTGGAAATGATTGTATTTGTAGTAATTCCCAATTATTGATCGGCGACGATTTTGAATGCGTATTGTCATGCTGTTGTCGAAATGTTGGGAGTGGTATTTTTTTCTTCACATTTCAATAAATTGGATGTGTTTAATTCTGTTACATTACTTTGAGTAAATAAAATGCTGTCTCGTAATAATCTAGTACCTAATTGGCGGGACACAAATAAAAAATGGCGGAAGGAATTATAAAAGTTAACTTCGAACCATGGAGTAAATTGTAAACTCCATGCATACACCACAATTACGTATGTAAATTCTAATTGTTTATAACATGGAGATATATCTCAAACAATGCAGTAAATCGATATTTTTTTTAAATGTAGGTCATACTTTGATACTGACAGGTGAGTAAATTATTGTTTTATAACTTTCCGTTTCTTTGTAATTATCCAATAAATAAAGAAGAAAATGATAGAATGGGACCGCTGTCACATCAACTCCTAATATTTAATTTATTTATATTAAAATAAAATTGTTGGTGGAAATAATTGCTGTTGATGGATATTTATGGTACGAGATTTAATTTATAATTTAATGAATAAATCCTATAAAGCAGGGTGGAGGTTGATATATGTATATATATTTATTTTATACTTATTAGTATACAAATTTGTATGCGGTTTGTTTCAATTACAAACAAATTTTGATTTACAGACATATTATTTTTGTATTAGTTGCTCAATTGATTAATTCTAAGCCATCTAGATTTAACAACCAATCAGAGGCGTCGCTTATTGGCAATGCATTCATTGTAATGCCTTACGAGTTGCAGGTATGGAATAATTAGCACATAAATATTATTTTGGTATTAAAATGTGATTATATGTTTTAATTAAGATAAATATATACAAACTATACCTAATTAAAATATGAGAATATACATTGATAACTAATATATAGATATAAACATAGCCTCGGTATGGCGCGTTTATATTGCGATGTGTCATGTGATTGAGGTGCTCGGGTCTCGGGTTTGAGACACGGGTTGGATAAAAAGTCGGAAAAAATATATATATTCTTAGAGGATTTCCACCAAGGAGGCGGGAATATCGCATGATCACGTGACGCAATGACGTAACGATTGAAAGAGACGACAACACTCGCTCACTTTATCGCGCGGGTGCTCGGATGCGACGGATTGCTAATTATTTTTGTTTTCTGATTTTTAAATGTTTTGTTTGATTTAATTCTAATATTTATTAAACAGTCGATTAGTGGAATAATATTATCTGTGTCGTGTTTAAAAATTAATTACGCTTCTGATCTCTAAGATCAGAAGTGGGATAGGTTTAAAACACGCGACTTTGATCGTTCGCGCCATCTCTCCAGCTGCAATTTCTCATTTTCCCGCGTTTTTGTTTTTGTTTGTTTTTTTGTTGTTCGCGTTGTAAACAATTACATTTTATTAATTAATGAATTTCTTTATTCGTGATTTGATAACTTACGTGTTGGTTTTGTGTGTATATAATTAGTTTACTTCGGATGGTGTATTTCTGTAAGTAAAAATACCATCTATAGTGTTTTGTTTTTGTGTGCGCCTTGAAGTTAACAATCGTAAGTTATAATTAAAACTATTTGTTCAACGTTAAATCCTTCAGCAAGTTAAACGACTTGTTGTATAAAAATGTCGAGCTGTGAATGCACACCACGTAAAAAAATCGTAAAAATTCTCATAGCCGTCGCGATGGTGAGCAAAGAGACCGTAATCGTGAAAAATGTAGAAAATCAAGTCTCCGCAATAGACCGTATTGTTCTGAAAATCCATGTAGGCGTCGGAATAGCTCATATACGAGCCGAAACAGCCCTCGCCGTGATGGTTTAAATGAAATACTTGATCGGTAAATGCTCTAGAGGAACGGGCAACGTATACTTTTAACCCTTTACCGTCGCATCCTTGCACTGGAAAAGATACACCAGCATCGGCTTCAGCAACTACCGGGGTTTCTGTTCCCGGCATTGGGATACGCGCCACGGATGAAGCTGTGTCTGTTGAATCGGCGCGTGAGGCTGACGTTGCGGACAGGATTGTGGATGCACTTTCTTCGTTATTTCAAGTAAGATCTAAACATTACTACAGAATCGAAAAATCAAATTCGATCACAGTTTACATAACTGTTGACGTGAGGTGTGCGGAAGTAGACCACCATCATGGCCACCGTACTATATGGCGTCATGAATACTAATTCTACTAAGTTCTTTACCTACACAGAATATGCAAGGTCAATTTTGCGATAAAATGTCGTTAAAAGTTAAACTCAATTCAAAGCCGCAGCTACTACCGCCAGGCTACAGTCATAAGGTCTAGTAGAATTTCTCTCAGTTTACACTTTTAGTTTGATTTGATTTGATTTAAGCCTGAAAGTGCACCTGCCGTTACTAGCAATCCTGCTCGCACGTCAGACATAATTAACCCTGACATACGTAAACGTAACACTCCCTAGTAGTATGATCGATTGGTTTATTCCACATGTGGCCATAAACAGATTCTTAGTCCAAAAAGGTCAAAGAATTCTTAATATGATTCCGTGATTCAATGAAAACTGACTCTAAACCTGTAAACTGTAAAGTATTGTCCGTTTTGTAAAAATAATGGACATTCTGTCGATACTTGTTTTTTTTTAAACGACGAGTAGAATTTAAGATAAGTGAAAAAAGAACCCTGCAGTAATGTAATTTTTTTTTTGCTCAGAGTTTTTCTGGATATATAATGTGATGTCTGTACTATTCAGAATATGCGAGTTGATGTTTTAGTTGATTCTGGTCCAGATATTTCCCTTATATCCGATTCCGTTTTAAGGCACTTTAGTTTATATAAGATTTCTACGTAACGTTATATGCGAGGTATTGACAAGGTGCCGATGAAGGATAATGACTATCAGTAAAACCAGTATTTGTTACGCCCGAAGGCCATTACGAATATTTAAAGATGCCATATGGGCTCACTAATCCACCTATTGTTTATGTAGGAATCATCTCTAAAACTGAAGCACCTGGTGGATACTGATAAAGTGCTTATTTATGTAGATGATGTACTGGTCATGTCCAATTCTATCAGTGAAGGTTTGGAAACTATACGTAAGGTATTAAAAAAAAATGGAGACGTAGGATTTGGATTTTCAATTAACATTAAAAACTCTACGTTTTTGGACTGAACTTGAATACCTGGGCAGACTTGTTGCGCTTGGTCAGGTTAGGCCGAGTCCAAGTAAGGCTGAAGCTTTGGTTAGGACGGCTATCAACATGCTGCGAATAGAAGTGAACAATAAGGGTGCCCAATGGTTTAATCTTTTATGGAAAGTTTAAAAAGTTACTGGAATTGCTGGCTGGTTGGTATGGGAAGAACGGCGCGGTGAGTGGACACCGGAGACTTGTGAAGCGTTCTTCAGTAGTGGTGAGTTTAGTAGCCCCGACATTGTGGCTACCTCGTACCCCGACATTGTGGTACTCGTATTGCACCCCGACATTGTGGTGCTCGCAGCCCCGACATTGTGGCTATCCCGTACCCCGACATTGTGGTACTCGTATTGCACCCCGACATTGCGGTGCTCGCAGCCCCGACATTGTGGCTACCTCGTACCCCGACATTGTGGTACTCGTATTGCACCCCGACATTGTGGTGCTCGCAGCCCCGACATTGTGGCTATCCCGTACCCCGACATTGTGGTACTCGTATTGCACCCCGACATTGTGGTGCTCGCAGCCCCGACATTGCAGCTGTCTCGCACCTCGACATTATGGTGCTCGAGGCCCCGACTTTGCGGCTGCCTCGCACCGCGACACTGTGGTGCTCGCAGCTCCGACTTTGCGGCTGCCTCGCACCGCGACACTGTGGTGCTCGCAGCTCCGACATTGCGGCTGCCTCGCACCGCGATACTGTGGTGCTCGCAGCTCCGACATTGCGGCTGCCTCGCACCGCGACACTGTGGTGCTCGCAGCTCCGACTTTGCGGCTGCCTCGCACCGCGACACTGTGGTGCTCGCAGCTCCGACTTTGCGGCTGCCTCGCACCGCGACACTGTGGTGCTCGCAGCTCCGACTTTGCGGCTGCCTCGCACCGCGACACTGTGGTGCTCGCAGCTCCGACATTGCGGCTGCCTCGCACCGCGACACTGTGGTGCTCGCAGCTCCGACTTTGCGGCTGCCTCGCACCGCGACACTGTGGTGCTCGCAGCTCCGACTTTGCGGCTGCCTCGCACCGCGACACTGTGGT
The DNA here is from genome assembly GCA_009982885.2 of Hyles vespertilio. NCBI lineage: Eukaryota > Metazoa > Arthropoda > Insecta > Lepidoptera > Sphingidae > Hyles > Hyles vespertilio. Next base: position 11,464,708 of record CM042815.1, on the reverse strand, counting down.
GCTCGCAGCTCCGACTTTGCGGCTGCCTCGCACCGCGACACTGTGGTGCTCGCAGCTCCGACTTTGCGGCTGCCTCGCACCGCGACACTGTGGTGCTCGCAGCTCCGACTTTGCGGCTGCCTCGCACCGCGACACTGTGGTGCTCGCAGCTCCGACTTTGCGGCTGCCTCGCACCGCGACACTGTGGTGCTCGCAGCTCCGACTTTGCGGCTGCCTCGCACCGCGACACTGTGGTGCTCGCAGCTCCGACTTTGCGGCTGCCTCGCACCGCGACACTGTGGTGCTCGCAGCTCCGACTTTGCGGCTGCCTCGCACCGCGACACTGTGGTGCTCGCAGCTCCGACTTTGCGGCTGCCTCGCACCGCGACACTGTGGTGCTCGCAGCTCCGACTTTGCGGCTGCCTCGCACCGCGACACTGTGGTGCTCGCAGCTCCGACGTTGCGGCTGCCTCGCACCGCGACACTATGGTGCTCGCAGCTCCGACTTTGCGGCTGCCTCGCACCGCGACACTGTGGTGCTCGCAGCTCCGACATTGAAGCTGTCTCGCACTCCGACATTGTGGTGCTCGCAGCCCCAACATTGTGGCTGTCTCGCACTTCGACATTATGGTGTTCGTTGCCCTGACATCATGGAAGTACCGTCTTTTTTTTTTTAGCTTTTTTTTTGCCCGATGTTTTATTATTTCAGTAATGAATATTGTCTCAAACTCATGTATGATACTCGGTGATACAGCTTGCATATTACTGCCTGATCTAATGGGATCACAAAAGAAAAAAAAAATGCTTTCGAAATTATTCCTTTAACTACCATTCCAGGTGAAACTCTAACCGAAGTAAACCTGGGACATGGTGATTCTACTGTAGCGGACCAACCAAGCGAAGATCGGACAAGCTGTTAAGCTGACGAGGACGTTCAGCTGTCAGGAACGGCCGTCTTAGAGGATTTCCACCAAGGAGGCGGGAATATCGCATGATCACGTGACGCAATGACGTAACGATTGAAAGAGACGACAACACTCGCTCACTTTATCGCGCGGGTGCTCGGATGCGACGGATTGCTAATTATTTTTGTTTTCTGATTTTTAAATGTTTTGTTTGATTTAATTCTAATATTTATTAAACAGTCGATTAGTGGAATAATATTATCTGTGTCGTGTTTAAAAATTAATTACGCTTCTGATCTCTAAGAATATATATATATACCGGGTATCTCAAGACTGCTACCGAAAACGAAGCCGGGTGGTAGTTTTAGTGACTACAAACACAATGCAATTAAAAATTTTGCAAAGAAACGCGAAAATTTTATGATTTTTTAAATATCGTCATTTTTGGGTGGTAAATCCATAGTTTTTGCTAAAATAATAATTTAAACTCTTTTATACCTTAGGGTATTTATCAATAAAAGGTTATACACTATTATTTTCGGAAAAAAATGTATTTAGCACCCAAATATGGTCATAGGAAAAAATATCAAAAAAAAAATTGTCGTTTTTTTTTTCAACATTTTCTGTTGCATTGTGTCTGAAGTCGCTTAAACTGCCACCCGGCTTCGTTTTCGGTAGCAGTCTTGATATACCCTGTATATATATATGAGTTTATTTATGTACGTATGTTATAGCTCGTACACACAATGGCCAGTATCAACTACGGACAATGAAAGGCGCAGGCTACTGAAGTAATACCTTAAGCATATTATGTGCGTTTTGACGCGAGTGGAGCTCTGCGTTTCGACTCATAATACGCCATTGCGTAATGACGACTCTGCGCGATTCATTTAAAACGGCAGTATACTGTCAGGTTTTGTTGTACGAAATGTTTTTATGTATGAAGCAAACAGAGTTACATATTATGGAATTTGTCATGCCTAATAATTAATCATTTAAAATCAACCACCCTCAGTAACTTTTATTCATGTGTTGGATGAAGGAATGACGACTCTAGAAACACTAGCGTGGAATGTGTAATTTAACGCACGTGTAGCATGTCGCATATCCTGGATACGATCTTTTGGAAAAATGCAATATTTGTGACGAAGGTTGCCGAATGTACCGTGGCACGTGATTGGCGATAGTGTAGACGCGCTGTAACATTGGCAACAAATAGCAAAGATCGTCCGGAACATTGGCATTGGATTGCGGTAGCATTGACTACATTGGCATTAAATTGCGAGTAGCATTGACTACATTGGCATTAAATTGCGGGTAGCAGAGGCTACATTGGTATTAAATTGCAAGTAGCATTGACTACATTGGCATTAAATTGCGAGTAGCATTGACTACATTGACATTAAATTGCGAGTAGCATTCACTACATTGGCATTAAATTGCGAGTACCATTGACTACATTGGCATTAAATTGCGAGTAGCGAAAAGGCTATATTGGCATTAAATTGCGAGTAGCGAAAAGGCTACATTGGCATTAAATTGCGAGTAGTGAAAAGGCTACATAGGCATTAAATTGCGAGTAGCGAAAAGGCTACATTGGCATTAAATTGCGAGTAGCGAAAAGGCTACATTGGCATTTAATTGCGAGTAATGAAAAGACTACATTGGCATTAAATTGCGAGTAGTGAAAATGCTACATTGGAATTAAATTGCGAGTAGCGAAAAGGCTACATTGACATTAAATTGCGACTAGCGAAAAGGCTACATTGGCATTAAATTGCAAGTAGCGTAAAGGCTACATTCGCATTAAATTGCGATAAATGTGTGAAATGACATTGAATTGCAATAATGTAAAACGGCATTGAATTGCAATAAATGTGTAAAACGGCATCAAATTGCGATAAATTGGTAAAACGGCATTAAATTGCAATAAATTTGTAAAATGACATTAAATTGGGACAAATGTGTAAAGTGACATTTAATTGGGATAAATGTGTAAAATGGTATTAAATTGTGATAAATGTATAAAACTGCATTGAATTGCGATACATATCAAGTTGGTAACAAATTTCGACGATGGTGTTTATTTTCGATTTCGATACTAGGTTTCGTATTATGTAAAAACATATACGATTTAAGTTCAACAGTTGACAGGTGGTATTGAAGTATGGTGCTATGGTTTAAATCGCAATAAACTTACGACAATTTTGAATGTTATGAGGACCTATGCTCAGTTGCTATTCAGTATGTTCATTAAGAAAGGAGGTTGGATATATTTATATGTATATTGTATATTCAGAGTTGACCGGTATAATAATAATGTTAATGTTAAGAGAGATAATGTTCAGAAGAGAGGGTATTTGTTGTATATTGGTGCACGTGAATTATACGGAATATTATACTGTTATATACCAAATGCCTGCAGACTCCTAGATGATAATAATAGATGAAAAAAAATATATGGAATAATGATAAAATATAGATTAGATGTGTATTTCGCACTGAAACAAAGTAAAACATACGAAATACATGTATGATTATATGTTTTTCTTTTTCTATTTATTTATCACTTAAAATAAAAATACAAATACACATATTTAAGTATCACAAAAACCATTTACAGGTTTGTCTGGATACTGAGACACTCTTAATCATTAATAATATAAGCCAATTTATACAAACCAATATGATTAAAGACTAACGTTATATAATAGGTTAATAGATTCCGATTACACCATAATCTAATAAAGGATAAAACATCTAAGAAGGTAAAAATACTGGTATTGTAGTTATGGTACAGAATAAAAATACATATGAGAACTTTGTCGCGTGTCGCAGCACTTATTTAAAGTTATCAGAACGTTTCCTAAGTGAAAGGATGTTTTAATTGTATATGAAGCGCACTGACAACTATACCGGGTATCTCAAGACTGCTACCGAAAACGAAGCCGGGTGGTAGTTTTAGTGACTACAAATACAATGCAACTAAAAAATTCGCAAAGAAACGCGACAATGATTTTTTATAATTTTTAAATATCGTCATTTTTGGGTGGTAAATCCATAGTTTTTGCTAAAATAATAATTTAAACACTTTTGTATCTTAGATTATTTATAAATAAAAGGATATACACTGTTATTTTAGGAAAAAATGTATTTACCACCCAAATATGGTCATAGGAAAAAAATAACAAAAAAATAATGGTCGCTTTTTTTTGCAACTTTTTCTGTTGCATTGTGTCTGAAGTCGTTTAAACTACCACCCGGCTTTGTTTTCGGTAGCAGTCTTGATATACCCTGTATATTATACAGAATTCCGAATAAAGCAATTATTACAAAACGTTGACGGTGTACATCAAAACAAAAAGGTAGGAACACGAACAAATACTATGATAGACGCTGGGAGCTCATCTCAACAATCACCTTTTGATCCTTAAAAAATCTTCATTTAAGAGAATTGAGTATATCTCTTTTAAGTAATAATAATCCATTTGATATCTCCATGGTTAAGCATGATGCTAGCGCCGTTGGACTGAGAGTTGTCTTGATTCCTAGATACTAGAGAGGAATTGGAATAATAGCGATTGGCAATAAAAAAAATAAAATAAAAAAAAGCTCTCTGCACGTAGTGAAAAATGAGTTTTGAGACTTCAGTGCAGCAAATTTGATACTATATTCACAATTATACTCTAGAAGTAGATTAAGTGGATTCTTTGTCAGGGATATGTTTGCTGATTTTACACACTATAGAGCAAAAATATATATATTTATTAATCGAAAGGGTATTGAACATGTTATACCAATTGCTATCTCTGTGAGACATTTTTAAGCATGACAACATGAACATTACATAGAAAAAAAAAAGAAAAAAAAATTGGTCAGGGTCGCGGGTGCAAATCTTATATCTTTGAACGAGAAATTCTTGTATATATATATATAAATATCTATATAATCTGGATCTCGGAAACCGCTTCAGCGATTTTTCATGAAATTTTGTATGCAGTGTTTCGGGGGCGATAAATCGATCTAGCTGGGATTCATTTTGGAAAATAAATAATAAAGGCATAAACTGATAATATTACTCTTCCTAACATCTATTGGCGAATGATAATACTGTTTGTTTTATTGTGTGCAGCTGACTGCATAACCATGCGGTGCCACTAGAGATGTCCCAGTGGATGGCGTTGTTGAGCAGTGTTAAGCCAATGAGTGGCATTAGCCATTAGGTTTTATTGGGATGTGTGTCGGAACTTTTAAAGTAGTAGGTGAGATTGGTGGTTTGGCGTTTGATTTTGGATATGGCTGTTTGTTTGAATCATGGATTATTAATGATGTGCTGCCGGATTGAACGAGTATTGAATCGAGAGGGAATGTATTGTGTAAAGTACGGTATATTCCGCGGAGCGCTACTAGGAATAATTTGTAACGGAGAATAAGATCATGTTGAACTGTATTGGAATTATAAATGGTAGAAAGTACAAGAGGACTTTTAGTAGAGTAATTCCTTCAAGGGTGCATTTAATAAAGTAAAAAACAAAAAAAAATGTCGAGCAAAGCTCGAACATCCAGGTAATACTGTTTAACGAGGGATTTATTGACTATCCAACACCGGAGTACATTTTCCGTTTGATCTAGTAGTGCCTAAGCGGTTTCAACCACACAAACGAACAAACCCGTGAGCTCTATATATTAGTATAAATATTGAGATGGACTTAAAATAGCCATTGGCAACGTACAATGCTATGATAAAATGGAGAAGTAGGAAGGCAAAACCGGGATATACTTTAGTATGGGACGCCTCATAATTTCACGAGAAATACATCTGCGGAAAATTACTGATGATTAAGGACTTGACATTTAACTCAGAATTAAGAAAAAACAAAAGACAAAAGAAAAAAAAAGATAGATAAGTAATATGCAGACTAAAGAAGAGGGCCCATGAGTTGTTAGTTAGATATGGATGATAAAATAGAACTAACTAGCTTTTGCCCGCGACTTCGTCTGCGTGTACACAATGATATAAACGTGAATCTTAAATTGTATATTTTTGGCTGTGCGTTGATCCGACAGTTCAGTGCTACAAAATTGTAACCCTTATCTTAAACCATTTAGGGTTAATTTTAGAAAAATAAAGTACGCAGTTATTCTTGTTTCTAGATGGGTAACGAAAATGCAAAGTTTGATAATTCTAGCTTTAACAGTTTCCGTTTTCCATACAACAGTTTTTTACCCTTTTCACTCCCTTAGGGGTTGAATTTCCAAAAAATCTTTCTTAGTGCTACTCTACATCATAATAGGAACCCTTGTGCAAAATTTCATCTTTTTAACTCCAGTAGTTCCGGCTGTGCGTTGATCCGATAGTTCGGTTCTACAAAAATTCAACCCTTATTTATATTCATTTAAGGTTAATTTTAGAATAATTAAGTATGCAGTTATATTTGTTTTTGATAGGCTAACTAAATTGCAAAGTTTGATAATTCTAGCTTTATCGGTTTAGATTTTCCATACAACCGTTTTTTATCCTTTTCACCCCCTTAGGGGTTGAATTTCCAAAAATCCCTTCTTAGTGCTACCCTACGTCATAATAGGAACTCCTGTGTAAAATTTCACATTTGTAGCTCCAGTAGTTTCGCCTGTGCGTTGATTAGATAGTCATAAAATCACCCTACTCTCGCAACACTTCAACCCTTATTTTAACCCCTTTAGGGTTAATTTTAGAAAAACTAAGTATGCAGTTATATTTGTCTTTGATTGGCTAACGAAACTGCAAAATTTGACAATTGTAACTCTAACGGTTTCGATTTTCCATACAACAGTTTTTAACCCTTTTCACCCCCTTAGGGGTTGAATTTCCAAAAATCCCTTCTTAGTGCTACCCTACGTCATAATAGAAACCTCTGTGCAAAATTTCACGTTCCTAGCTCCAGTAGTTTCGGCTGTGCGTTGATACGTCAGTCAATCAGTCAGTCAGTCAGTCAGTCAGGTTCCTCTTTTATATATACAGATATATGCATAAATTCATCATAGACCGCAAAGGCGAAGAAAATCGGAGACGTACAGCCCAGAATAACGAAACTGGGGAGACAATTAAGCAAAATGGGTTCATTTGGAAAAACTAACGGATAATATAGAGTTATACAAAATAAACAACACTGAAATGAACAAACTGAATGAGCAATCTGATTATGTTATAAAACATTGGTACTGTACTTAAAATTCAATTCCATATTTTAGCATTTATAAGAAAAATAGTTTTAATCATCTAAATGAATGTCAAAAGATATAAGCAATAAGTATCTATACTGTTGTTCAAATGATTTAATGCGCTGTATATTGAATAACCTCTTAAAACAACAAAAAGGGAGGGATGTAGTGTATTGATAAATTCATACTCTTAGCATCTGTCGTCTCGAACTATACACTACGCAAACCAAGGGTGAGTGAGATAGATATAGAGAGAGATAGATCATAGACGTGGAGGACGGAACGGGGTGTGAAGACGTGGTGTATAGCAAACGAGCCGATAAATATTAATAATTGTATTCTACTACAATGTTACACATATTAACCGTAAATAGTGACTATTACAGGCACAACAATAGTTCTCATCATATCGGAAGGCAAGTAGGAGTGTGAAATGCAAAAGTTGTAGAACATAGCCAACACTCTGCACATATGTGGTCCGGCCTGCTGTACATGTTCCACACTTAAATCATCATGACCAGGGGATTTTCCAGTTGATATTGATTTTACGGCCCTTAATACATCCTTTGCCGTGATTCTGGTATCAATGTAACCACTACTTACCCCACCCCTCTCCTGTGAAAAAGATGGCCCTAAAGGTGATCTGACAACAAAATTATTTTTAAACTTATTTGCGATGCATTTAAAGTCGTTTGTACCGTCTACAGACACGGGAAGACCAGGACGACTTCTCAAACGTATTCTTCCAGAAAACCGCTAAAATCTTTTGCGCGATGCTTTACTGCAAGAATATCCATTTTTAATTTTTCTTGGTGATTTAAACACCATTTCAAACGTGATTTAAATATTTTTTTGGTTTCTTGCATTTTCGTGTACATATCACCAGTGGTAGGACTACCACACAATAAACAATCACAAAAAACTCGCCCTGGCCGCCCCATGGCTGTCGCTGACCAGTTCATTCCATCCCACAACAATATTTGGACATTTAGTCTGGTTACACTTGCCTCCCCCACTCTCCACCGACGCCTGTGCCAATACTAACACGATGTCGGAATACATTTTATCGATGATTATTCTGTGAGTAGGGTCATTACAATAATGGTCACAACACTGTCGAAACACATTTGGAAAATCAATAATCAAAATCTGAGAAGTTTGTTACATTTTAAGCTATATATCTGATCCAGGGTGTTTTCTCCCCACTTAATTCTATTATTTATTAAATTCGGAATAATACGTAACGGAGCGAAACAATTCAATTTACATTCGCATATAACAGGAAAATGATCAGACCATACTACGTCATAATTAACATAAACATTGCAAACAGATGTAGCCGCTATTTGTGACACCACACAATGGTCTAACCAGCGCTTAGAACCACACGCTTGATCTAAGTAAGTAAATTTGTCAGAAGACAGCCCCAGTGTATATATAGCTACCCATTTAAATTCCTCGCATAAACTAATTAATTCTTTATAAAATAATTCATCAGGATGAGCATTACGGTAGGGCTGCGCTGTAAGCTACTATCGGGGTCCATAGGTGGCGGATAATGGAACGGCAGTATAATATTACTGTTAGCTGCTTCGGCAGCCCCCGACCGTACAGCAAAGGACTGCCTTGGGCTCATATAGGCAAAAGCCCTTAAAGCGAGGCCAAGGTAGATAAATCGACATTAGTGCAGGATGTCGATCTAGGACGAAGGCGGAGGAGTACTTAGAGTACCAACGGCGACGCCCACGAGCATAGTTAGGTTGCTCACTGCATACCCACCAATCCGCATTGGACAGGCGTGGTGGGTTAAATGTCCAATCTTTTACCCTCACAAACCATGACTAATAAACCTAAAAACAGGCCCCAAGTGCCCGGCGTCTCCGGCGGGCGCGACACCGATGACAGTAGGCCAATGTCCTCTGGAGACAGGGGCGCATACAATCCCCGGGCGGGATCTCTTCACTGTCAAACGACCTCAGCGAACCAAACGGAAAAATTGAATATATTATCATACAATGTTCGTACCTTACGCACCGATGAAAGACTCCACGAATTAGAAAACGCTCTTGCATAAATTAAATGGGACATCATAGGCCTCGCTGAAGTGAGAAGAGAAGGAGAAGATATGGTGGAAAGAGCTGAAGACGTATTCTATTATGTAGGACAGAGCACCAGCCGATACGGCGTAGGATTTTTGGTCAAAAACTCTCGCAAAAGCAATGTAAAAGAATTTATTTCCTATTCTGACAGAATAGCTGTACTTATATTCCAACTCGATCACACCCGAACCTTAACTGTAATTCAAGTATACGCTCCAACTACCTCACATTCCGTTGATGAGGTGGAAGAATTTTATGACCTGCTGAATATTGCTTGTGACAAACACAGAGGCACCTGGACGGTAGTTATGGGCGACTTCAGTGCCAAAGTAGGATCAAAACTCCCTTCCGACACTCACAATATTCTAGGACCATATGACCTAGGTACCAGAAATGACCGTGGTACACGACTACTACAGTTTGCCTTTGGCCAACATTTCTTTGTAAACAATAGTTTCTTCTACAAGAGACCCCATCGTCGTTGGACATGGTTATCTCCTAACGGCCGCACTAAAAATGAAATAGATTATTGCCTCTGTTCTAGTAAATAAATAATTACTAACGTCGAAGTACTAAATAGCCTAAAATTCAGTTCAGACAATCGCCCTCTGCGTATAAAAATAAAATTTAATTTTAAATTACAAAGAATTCTCACGGTTACAAATAGTATCAAACGACTAAACAGATCTACCCTAGTAGCTAACTCAGAACAATTCATACTGGAATTGAAAAACGCTTTTAATACACTCAATACGGATACAGATAATGTTAAAACTCAATATAATAATATATGCCAAAGTTTAAACAAAGCAAGTCAAAAAATAAAATCAATTAAAAACAAACACAAGAAACTTAGCTCTTCGACACTTAAACTAATAGATGAATGTCAGACATTAAAATTTGGTACACCTGAATACACCGTAAAGGACAAACAAGTAAAACGAGGTATACGCAAAGATATCCGACACTATAATATGAAACTGGTAGAAACAGCTCTAGAAACCCATCAATCTCTCAAAACTGCTATGAGAAATACACAAATAGGGAAATCGCCCATCAGATGCCTGACAGATAATAATGGCAAAAAACAAGGGGATCGCGATACAATTTTGAATATTTGCACCGAATACTATAAACGTCTTTACCATAGTAACGATCCATTATCCCAATCAACCAACAACGTATATCATTATAATGAGGACATTCCAGCTATATCTGGATATGAAGTCCACCGAGCGCTAATAAGCATGAAATACGGAAAAAGTCCAGGTGAGGATAGCATTACCACTGAGGCCTTAAAAATCGGAGAAAATGTTCTTTTGCCATCAATTACAAACTTATTTAATTATATCTTACAAACTGGTACCTTCCCCGACAAATTTTGCCATTCAAATATAATACTCATCCATAAGAAGGGAAACAAAGCGGATTTAGACAACTACCGACCCATTAGCCTTGTGTCTCATCTTTACAAAGTCTTTATGAAAGTACTCGACAACATGATTTCTAAGACACTGGACCTACACCAAACACCAGAACAGGCAGGCTTCCGCCGAGGTCTGTCCACTATTGACCATCTTCAGAGTCTCAATCAGATCATCGAGAAACATCACGAACACGAGATTCCACTTTACTTAGCTTTCATAGATTATTCTAAAGCCTTTGATAGCCTTACACATTCATCCATATTCCACGCTCTAGAAAACCAAAACATTGATGCAACATACATAAACCTATTAAAAAACATATATCATAAAAGCACAGCATCCATAAAACTACACAAACACGGATAATCTTTCTCAATTCGCAAAGGAGTCAAGCAAGGAGACCCGCTCTCACCTAAACTCTTCAATGCTACCTTAGAAGAGGTTTTTAAAAAGTTAAGAAGATCCTGGGAAGGGAGAGGCATTGTTATCGGGGAGAGAAGGTTAACAAACCTTCGTTTCGCCGACGACATCGTGCTTTTTTCCTACACAGCTACAGAACTGGGCTCCATGATCATGGAATTAAGTAAAGCCAGCTTCGAGGTCAGACTGAAGATGAACATGTCAAAGACCAAACTAATGACCAACACCAAACAGCACAAAATAGACATCAACGGTACGGATTTAGAATACGTCCATGAATACATATATCTGGGCCAGTTGATTTCCTTCCAGGCGCGGCAGGAAAAGGAGATTGTGCGCCGCACCGAAAATGCTTGGAGGAACTATTGGTCCATGAAAGACCTGATGAAGGGAAACCTTCCCCTCTCCCTAAAGAAAAAAACTTATGGATGTATGCATCCTACCGGTCTTAACATACGGTGCGCAGACTTGGTCTTTGACAAAAATTCAGAAGTCCGCCCTCGGAGTATGTCAACGAGCCATGGAGCGCAGTATACTGGGGTTAAAGTTGGTGGACCACGTTAAAAACAGTGTATTGCGCTCTAGGACTCAAATACTAGACGTTGGGAAGAAAGCAGCTAGCCTGAAGTGGAACTGGGCAGGTCACATATGCCGCATGCCCAACGAACTGTGGGCAAAAACAACAACTTTATGGAAACCATCAAAGACGCTGAAACGTCGCGGTAGGCCCAGAAAAAGATGGCGAGACGAGCTGGATAGGTGGGACAGAGATTGGCAAGATCGAGCCCTGGACCGGGACGAATGGAAGGAGGGTAGAGAGGCCTTTGCCCTGCAGTGGGACAGCGTAGGCTGATGTATGTATGTATGTATGAGCATTAAAATCCCCTAAAACAAAAATAGAATCAAATTCATTATCATTACTAATAGCACTTACAGTCCCCATGCAGTCCGTAAAGATCGTCAAATTATCCGCTTTATTTGTGGGCATATACACACACACCACTATAAAGGAACTTTGGCCTAAATTAACACGTTCACGTATCAGAGCGTTGATGTCAACGGACAAAAATCACATGGATCTGTTGTTACCATAGATGTAGTATAGAACATAGATCGGCAATGTGTCATTTTGAGCGCGACCAAAACTGATTTACGATTTTGTGCGTGAAGTTTACATGTGTGCTTGACATATAATGGTGTACCAACCACTTTCGATACTATCATATCGATATCGATATAGCTGTCGGCCTGTATTTGTGAAATAAAATTTTATGGATATATGCGACATTTTATTATATATTAACAGAAACTTATTGATGTGTTTATTTCAATACACATACATAAACACACAAATAAATAAAGATAAATTGTCATATTATTTGAAAACATTTTGTTTCAGATGTTTTGTATAGGTCTTTATGTTCACCTGAACAAAATTATTTTTTCATTGTGATGTATACATAGTACAAACACCTAATTAAACTGAGAACAAAAAACACTTTTATAAAATAAAACTATTATTTACAAAGTTTTAGCGTTTTCGGTTTATTTTTTTCATTTTTAATTTCCTGTCGCGAAATTTCGATTACTTTACAGCTTTCGTAGTCACAGGGTGGACTCAGTCTGCAACAAAATCCGTGATTATTAGTTTTTTTCAATGAGTAACATTCGCGTTAGTCTAAGAAACACATTTTACTATATGTATACTAGAGTTACATAAAAATATGCTTATTTAATTGATTGACTTGTAACACATTGGGAAGTGTTGGACGCCTGCTAGGCCACGTTGAAGGTATACGGAGGAGCTTGTTGCTCGTTGGATGCAGACAGCTTACAACATACTGATATAGACATTCTTATGGGAGGCCTATGTTCATTAGTCGCATTCCTGTAGCTGAAGAAAGAGAAAGTTTAATAAACTATGAAGCTTTTCTCGATCACGTCACCTAAACTAATGTTTTTCCTATGAGAATATTAAATTTTAAACCTATACCTAATGTTATGATAAATGAATAATGTTGCTTCAAGGTTTGGACGATGATACTGTGCGTAGAAGTATCGCATATTTTATAATAATATCAAATATGTTCTTGTTTTACTATTATAAATTGACAGCCTCTTGGCTGAGATTGAAACAGGCTCTTAATTCATAAATCACACACATGAATTGTTATAATAATTATTTCACAAATATAAAAATGAGAAAAATTAAAGTAATAAGTAATATTGTAGAATGAATACTATAATAATGGCCGGGATAACGCCAGGTAGAAGAAGAAGAAGAAGAATGCCCACTAACACAATATACTATAGCTCTATAAATATGTAGGGAAACATGTGTTGTCATCGACTATTTTATCGACAACGTTTTATTGATCGAACCTGTCAGTCAATCCCTAGCAACTTTTGGTTGAAATTATTGTAAATTCACGTATTTGATATTATTTTTTATACGCAATGGATGCTTTCAGCGTATTTATATAATGAAATACAATATTCTTTTCTACCGATATGTATACACGGATTTCCATGTAATTCTATAATATCGTCACAAAATAGTATTGTGCAAAAGTGGCCGGTACCTGTGATGACTTTAATTATTTTGGATTTTTACGCCTGCACGAACCACACCTTGGCACTGCACAATGCACTATAATAAACTACGTTTAATAAATATAACCAAGTATTGTAAAATTAAATAAATAATGAAAATAAGCGAATTTTGTTGCTCGCTTAGTTTGACATATTTTGACTCTGGGTCACTGCAGGCTACTTCTGTGTAAACGTATGGTCGCATCGTGCATCTCGCTTTAACATATGAGTTAAATTATTCTATCTCTTTCACATTGCCGATCTATGTTTTATACTAAATCTATGGTTGTTACTATGGGGGTACCGCAGGGCTCAATTCTTGGACCCTTTCTCTTTTTGATATATATTAATGACTTGCCTTATTTTATAAGGGATAAATGTGAGGTAGTGTTGTTTGCTGATGATACTTCACTGATATTTAAAATTAAACGACATCAATCAATTTTTGACGAAGTACACCACACTCTCTCAAGAATAGTACATTGGTTTGGCGTTAACAATTTACTGTTAAACAGCCAAAAAACTAAATGTATTCGGTTTATAACACCTAACGTAAAAAAAGTGAATGCTAACATTTTTATGAGCGGGGATGTGTTCAGCCTTGTGGAGACTACTAAGTTTTTGGGAATCACATTGGATCCTAAACTTCAATGGGGTCCCCACATAACAGTGTTAGCTAAAAAGCTGAGTGCTGCAGTTTTTGCAGTGGGCAAGATTCGCCAATTGACTGACATTGATACGGCTCGATTGGTCTATTTTGTTTACTTTTATAGCCTAATGAGTTACGGAATTTTGCTGTGGGGTGGTGCTGCTGACATTAATACCATCTTTCTTCTTCAAAAATAAGCCATAAGATCTATTTATAGGTTAGGCTCCAGACAATCTCTGAGAGAAAAAATTAAAGAAATAAATATAATGACAGTAGCATCTGAATTTATATTCGCTAATTTAATGTATGTCCATAAGAATATAGAACAATTTCAAAAGGTTAGCGATATTCATGACAGAAATACTAGAAATAGAAATAATCTAGTCAGTCAGACCAGGCTCCAGAAAATTAGCAAATCTTTTAAGGGTTACTGTAGGTATACATTTCTATAATAAAGTTCCCACTAACATAAAAACCTTAACTATAAATAAATTTAAATCTAATATTAAACGACAGTTGTGTAATAAAGCATATTATAAAATTTCAGAATACTTAGAAGATAGTAAGGCGTGGGAATAAAATATAATATAAGTCCCCGAACCGGATGTGTGTGTACTCTGTTAAATATAATTAAAATAATTATCCCACTTGTTTCACCATAGTTGTAGGCAATTTGAGTACGTCATGCTCGCTTAAAGGTCTGTATTTGCGGCGGCGTCGTGTGCCGGGTCGGTCACTTCCCTATAACACGGTTGAGGAGACCGATGGCTGGCACATGCGTCATACTCGTGAACGGGTGCTGCTTGTGTAGACTGGTCTGCTCAATTTGCTTATAATGATAATATTAAATTACTTTGTTGTTTTTTTTTTATTGCCTTTCATTGTTTTTGCTGAACAGTATACACCGATTCCGCGGTCAGGGTGACCACACTTAACTCAGTCGTACTATATAATTATTATTATGAATAAGTTATGAACTGCTCTGAATTTCAACTTCTGTATGATCACTGTATTGTAAACTTATTTTGAAAAGAGCAACGCTAGAGTTTCTTGCCCGTTCTTCTCTGGCGAAAACAGCCTTGTGAACTGGGTGGTAGTGGAAAAAAAAATGAATGAATCTAAATAGTGTATGACATTTTATGGATTCAATAAATATTTTCATTTCATTTCACGAATGGCACTAACACGAGGGTTTTCACAATTTAACGCGGTCACATTTGGAAACACACTGGTATTCCATAACAAAGCAGTACCGCCATATGGCCTGCCGCGTAGTAGGCCCGCACTAGTGTCGACAGCGGATGTCCCCTTACAATTGAATCTGCTATCTATGCAGCTCAGGTAGGCTAAATCTTCGGGAAGCAGCCAAGTTTCTTGCAGTGCTATTATAACACACTCGTCACACAAACGCCGAATATCGCTGATGGCGCTTTTCACATTTTTACAATTGTAGCTAGCAAACTTGTACGTCGTACTATTCATGCTTACTATGTAATGGACCGATGTCACCAGGCTCACCACCCGCTTTTCGATATTTATAGTCAACCAAGCGCCTAAATATAATTCCTTCAGGCCACATTTTTTCATCTAAGAACAAAGACAATTTTGATTCGGACACAAAAAACTTGTAGGCTTTGTGATCCAATGGTTTTTTCGTGTTTACCTTTTCCAACAAAACACTTTCTTGCGTTTTCATTTTTAAATAATCAACAATGTCCGACTCTAATGTGTCTTTATGGACATTTGTTATAAAGATAAGTATTTTATTATTAGCCGCTTTAAAGGTTGATAGGGGCTTCTGCTTTTCCTCTTTCACCCAAATACCTATATTTTTGTTTTTTCTTCCGATTATTCACTAAGTTCCATGTTATTTTATCTGTTTCTTCAATATTCTATTGTGAACAAGACGGCTGAGATAAGTTAATTACATTCGCATCAATACTACATTCACACATCTGTTCACATTGTATTAATTGTTTTGATGCTATATTAGAATCAGCGATCGGAGATAACGGCATAACTCGGCCCTCTACGATTTTATCACAGCTGACCGTGCGAACCGCTTCTACAGCTACCTGCTTACTCGGTGAATCATGTCTATTCATATTTTGCGATAACGGTGCATATTGCATCGTGTTAAGTGAACATGAGTTTTGACGTTCGTTGCAGTTGTTTTTATAATTTGTTTTATTGAATAAATGTTGTAAATCATCCGGACATGTGTCTACATACCTCGCTCGTTTAATAGGTGTGGGTAACGATGCTTTTAGATTATGTATATCCATCTTCAAAATCTCCAGCTGATTTATCGTGACAAAAGTATTTTTTACTTCTTGTAATTCGTGGTTCAGTCTTGTAATGTCTTTTAGCAGCTTTGTACAATCTAGGTGATCGAACAAGATTGGAGGTAGTTTTTCGTGTTGCCTGGCCACAAACACTGGAACCAGCTCTGGATCGGTGCTATTAAAGACACTTACTATATCGTCCAAGTCTCTTTCTTCCTTTCCATTCCTTTTTCTTGAGATTTTACGTTTATCATTCGGGAGGGCTTCAAATAACAAAGACTTTGATTTACTAATTTTCATTTTGTATTTTATGAGATGCGTTCGCGCACCTATCGCGGTGCACACACCACCACTGGCTGCTTTATGCTGGCACTTCACATGGCTATTTGTATTTGTGTATTTGGCATATTTGGCAAACAATTACCATGTGTAGTCAGTTTAATTGACAAAGTGTGGCCTTATTTGCCTATTTGACAAACAAGGCCAATAACAAATACGCGTTACCGTGCGCTTGTTGGTTTTTCGAGGCACATCTAAGGCTAAGCACGCACTGCGATTAAACGCGCGCGGTTTAGGAATAGCTAAAAACGCAAAAACAAACATCAACAACCACTACGGCTAGCGTTTTGCTTAAATTTATTTCATTTCAACATGGATTTCTGGCGAGGAGCATGTGTTGTAGCTTTGATATTGAAAAATAGAATACGTAAACAACGCCGGTGCCATAGGTACTGGGTACATCCCAAAGACTAAGGGTACATCCACTCACTGATCAAAGACATTTGAAAGGATACTTTTGCAAAATGTACAACAACGTACGTCAACATCCCGAATAAAAACCGAATGCGATTAACCACCGTGCGTGCGCCACAGTACTGTTACTATGGGACACAAAAAAACCGCGCGTTTTCAAACCGCGGTAAAAACGTAACAAGTTGAGTTTTTTAAATCAGTCACTGAAAAAAGGCACTAATGCGTGCGCTTATATAGAGAGCTATGTGTTAATTTTTTGGGGTCTCAGATCTGCAGTTTGACGCGGGCGTTTAATCGCTGTGCGTGCTAAGCTAAAAGGAATAAATAGACAAATACGCAAACAAACAGTCTACACATTGTACACTACGGACGCATTGTATTTGGTACGATTTTTATGCATAGTCAGCATCCATCAGCGCCTTGCTCTCCATGGTTTTTTCAATACCTTGTGTTGTCTGACACATAGCATGTGATAGTAGCATGTATTTAAATAATAAAATCCCGTTGCAAGTTGAAACACGTATAGTATTGGAAACACCCTAGCTATCTGATGCGAAATGTTTGTGTTTTTGTTATTTGTCCGCTAAGTATGGATGGTCATATTTGCCTCTATTTGCATGTTTGCCTAAATGTCATATATTTTTCCAAATACGACAAACACCCAATAGCAAATACAAACAGCCATGTGAAGTGCCAGCATAATATAGGTATAATATGTCCTATGTATTTTAATATAATTATCAGTTCAGTTTAATTTACGTAAATATTTTTCTTAATACACCTGTTGAAAATATTTGACAGAAGCGTTTAATGATAATATTGAATGTTGTCGGGCTTGATAAATCTACCTACATTTTCATTGAGACTAAGCACATAAATAATTGTTTATTGAGATAAATAATAATAATAATATAATAATAATTATAACTAGTCGCCATTGCCAATACTCGCCACGCTTGGCAGGCGGGTTGGCGAGCGCAGTAGGCGACTGGCGTTAATGACGCTGCTGCCCGTCATTAACCGGGGAAAGGAAATAGGATTTGTGGGTAGAGGATGTTATAGGAAAGGAGAGTATGGCCTGAGGGAGTGGATACTACAGTCACGGAAGGGAAGTTAAGGTGACTGCAGTAGCTCGGGGGCTGAGGTCGCGTACTCGTAGCACCTATACAAGGACAGGCCATGACCACTAGATAGGAGCATCCCTGACCAACAGTTCAGAGTCACTCAACGAGCTATGGAGAGGGCGATACTCGGGGTTTCCCGACGAGATCGAATTAGAAATGAGGAGATCCGTAGGAGAACTAAAATAACCGACATAGCCCAGCGGATTAGCAAGTTGAAGTGGCAATGGGCAGGGCACATAGCGCGGAGAACTGATGACCGATGGGGTCGGAAAGTGCTCGAATGGAGTTCACGTAGCGGAAAGCGCAGCGTAGGACGTCCACCCACAAGGTGGTCAGACGACCTGGTAAAGGTCGCGGGACGTCGCTGGATGCCGGCTGCCTCCAACAGGTCTCTGTGGAAATCATTGGGGGAGGCCTATGTTCAGCAGTGGATTTCCTATGGCTGATGGATGGATGGATGAATGGATGGATATAACTAGACTTAGGTATAGGTGAGATCAAAATAATAAGTAAGTAATACAATCAACTTAACCTAAAATTAACAAAATATTTTATGTACACCAGAAAAAAAATACTAGTGATCAACGCTCTAGGCTTGGCCTGTATAGCAATAATCGTTAATAAACATAAACCCATAGAATTAAAAGTTAATACTAACCGAAATAAACAAACAGTAACTGCAACAGTAGTAACTGTACCTAAAATATTAATTAGCAAAATTGATTTCCGTTCTGTGCTATTGTTGGGGTTTATCCACTATTGTAAACAACATTACGCACAGCGGTTGTCTAATCGCATCTAGTATTTCAAATTATTTCATATATATGCGGTGGTTCAGTTGTACAACTCGTATTGTATGATTGAAAATCTGAGGTCTTTTTTTTGTTTGTTGAGTTTGAATCCCTGGTCTGCAAATTGTTAATGGATTTTTCTATTCAATATCAGCCCTGAGTCAAAAATTTGTACCCGATATGGCGGTAGCCTCGCCCCTATCACATCGAAGTATGGAACACACAATGCGACACATTGGTGTCGATGTAGCACATTCTGCTTACCCCTTCTGGGAAAAAGGCGTGAGTTTGTGTATGTATGAAGTTAACACCTATTTATTATAAAATACAACATTCACGTCGACGGCTGGATTATCTGCTAAGTGCGGATGATTTGGTTTAATTCAATTTACGTAGTTACGTCAATTTGTGTAAATTTGATGTACGTTATAGACGATATTGGAGGTGTTTCATTCAGTTATTATAATTTTAGAGACTTAGGTATATTTGTATCGATAACTAATTATTTGATAAGTTATTTATTTCAAATCCCAAGACACACACTTTTGACTTTTCAGTGTCATGTGTCAACGGTGAAGGTAAACATCGTGAGGAAACATGCATACCACGCCGTTTTCTAATAATTTCTATGATATGTAACGTCCACGAAATCGCGTTAGGCTAGCGTGCACAATATTATGGACTAACCCCTGTCAATCGTATTTTCAATTGTTGAAGAGGCTCTTGCCCTGCAGTGGGACGTATATACACAGTCAGGTCATAAGTTTTGTCACACAGTAAAAACTTTTCTTTTAGAATGCTGGCCACAAAAAAGTTTATTGAATTCGAATTTCGAATTGTTCATGAAAATAAAAATGTATACTTTTAGAATTTTACTCATTTTTAAATATGGAGTGGACGCTTAAAGAAGACCGTGTTGCAGTTATTGCGTTGCATCGTTGCGGTTACGCACCAATTCAAATTTTTGACATACTGAAAAATTTGAATATAACCAAAAGATTCGTTTATCGTACCATCAAACGATACAATGAAGACTCTAGTGTAGATGACAGGTCAAGAAGTGGTCGCCCTCGGTCTGTTAGGACTCCAGCAGTGATAAAAGCTGTGAAGGCGCGCATTCAAAGAAATCCCAAACGTAAGCAGAAACTGTTGGCCCTTCAGATGGGGTTAAACAGAACCACGGTGAAAAGGGTGTTAAATGAAGACTTAGGGCTTCGTGCATATCGAAGAAAAACAGAACATCGTTTGAATGCTCGTCTAATGGACCTGAGACTGAAGAGATGCCGCGCTTTGTTGAAGCGGTACGCGGGAAAAAATATCGGGAAATTCTTTTTTCAGATGAAAATTTTTTACCGTAGAAGAAAGCTACAACAAACAAAATGATAAGGTGTACGCACACAGTAGTGAAGAAGCGAGCAATCGTATTCCGCGTGTCCAACGAGGTCATTTTCTATCCTCGCTCATGGTATGGTTGGGAGTTTCTTATTGGGGCTTAACAGAGGAACATTTTTGTGAGAAAGGTGTAAAAACGAATGCAGTTGTGTATCAAAATACAGTCCTGACGAACCTTGTGGAACCTATTTCTCATACCATGTTCAATAACAGGCACTGGTATTCCAACAAGATTCGGCGCCAGCTCATAGAGCGAAGAGCACACAAGACTGGCTGGTGGCGCGTGAAATCAACTTCATCCGGTACGAAGACTGGCCCTCCTCCAGTCCAGATTTGAATCCGTTAGATTACAAGATATGGCAACACTTGGAGGAAAAGGCGTGCTCAAAGCCTCATCCCAATTTGGAGTCACTCAAGACACCCTCGATTAAGGCAGCCGCCGATATTGACATGGACCTCGTTCGTGCTGCGATAGACAACTGGCCGCGCAGATTGAAGGCCTGTATTCAAAATCACGGAGGTCATTTTGAATAAACTTTAGTGTCATAAGAATCTATGTTTTGTTAAGTTCATTTTGGTGTATAAATGGTTACATAATGAATAAACTTGTTTCTATTATTTTATATTAAACATGTGACAGAATTTATGACCTGACTAGGTACCAATTTATAAAATTATCACAAAATTATCCAGCACTTACGTAGTTTAACTATCGAAGTCTTGATATACAGGGTATATCAAGACTGCTACCGAAAACGAACCCAGCTTCGCTTTCGTTTCGGTAGTTTTAGTGACTTCAGAAACAATGCAACTAAATTTTGTGAAAAAAATTGTGTCAATTTTTTTGTTATTTTTTTCTATCGTCGTATTTGGATGGTAAATAAATCGTTTTTTCTTAAATAATAGTGTACAACCTTTTATTTTTAAAGACGCTATGGTATTCAAGATTTTAAATTATCATTTTAGTAAAAACTATGGATTTACCACCTAAACTCGATAATATTTAAAAAATAATTTAAAAAATTGTCGCGTTTCTTAGTGAAATTTTTTGTTGCTTTGTGTTTGTAGTCACGAAAACTACCACCCGGCTTCGTTTTCGGTAGCACTCTTGATATACCCGGTATTGTATCTGGGTCCCAAGTAAGCAAAGCCCCTTTCTTGGACATCCGTCCATGAATAATTACTGTATACAATATAAGCCCATATTATACATGTCAGTGTGGAACATGGCTCCTCTACGATTGAGTGAGGTTTAGGCAATATTCCATTAGGCTGGCTAGTGCTGGTCGTGGATTTCATAACTTAGAAATTATTAAGATTTTAAATATACAGGTTTATAATGTTTTGCTGTAGGGTTACAGTAAGTTATAATTAATCTAGATTTAAATAATAAATACACTTAACCCATATTAAGATAGTCTTGTGTCGGGGGTATCAGAAACAAGGAGTGACTTCGGTCTAAAAAACACACAGACCCAAAATAAATACCTGTGGATCACAAATATATTTATCGTGATGCGGGGTTTGAACCCGTTCACTCCCGTTACACAGTCGGCATCTAACCAATTGCGCAAAGGAGACTTTCTCAGAAACAGACGCAATTGCAAGCAAATTTGAGCCAGTCTAGACGCCCGCAATGAATTACTTCCATGACCAAGATATGTTACCCGTTTCGTGTACTTGTCCTGTTATCTCGCAATTTAACCACCTGGCTAATACCTAGATGTAGTATACTCTGAGTGGCAAGCATCGTATTTCATTCTTAAAATAAGCAAATTTGAATAGATCATACTAAAAAACTTGGATGCCATTTGTGAAGTCATTTATAATAATAAACAATTGTAGCTTTTTATTTCAAAAACTACACAGTTAATACAACATATTTATTTTTTACTAAAACATATTATCTTAGCTACAATATTCATAACATCGTTATCATAGTCATAGGCCTTCTCTAAAGTGCGTCATTTTACTCTGTCTTCGAATTATCCCATTCTGCTTCTGTTAGTGACGCCCTCTTCTAAGCTGAAAGGCGTCCTACACTACACTTACCGAGTCTTTGTCTCCACTGAAGGACTCATTTATCCCAAAGCTTATGGTTTGATATTAAAGAAAATCAAATCATGGAAGCGTGGAATGACATTTATGTAGGTATTTCCAAATACTCGTAAACTCCAATTGGAAACCAGTTTTTACGTAGCCCAAAAAAATGTTTTCAGTCAGTTAATTTCCAAGCGTCAGTTATACGAGCAGTTAGTGACCTCTTCTCTGAATACGATACGGGACAACTTGCAGTTGCATTGCAAAAATCAGGACTTTAACCATTGTGGACCGTTACGCTTTGATATTGTTCCCAGAACCGGAAACAAAAGGCCTGCAGGCTGCTGAACTAAGGAAATTAATACTAACCTCGGCGTGTGACGTGGCCATTTTAGGGTTATTAATATTTAGGTCAATTATAAACGCAGCTTACTCGTATGGAGTAATTGAAAAGCTGAATGGTGTTGTACTAGTTTTTAATCTCTTTTTTATTCAAAGTTTTTAATTCCTCTATATAGATGTAAGCTACATCCTTTGGGAGCTTATGTTTAACAGTGGAATTCCTATGGTCAGAAAAGAAGCTAGTCTAGCAGTGAAACCTACTACAGGTTCGCCAAAGACATATAGACATCAGATTTTCCTAATTTACTTGGAAGTAGTGATATGTATTCTCTGCATCAAAAGCACATAGCCCCAGCTATCGTATTTAAAGTAGTAATAATGGCAGTCGTGTAGAAGGAGGTGATATTTTAGCTTATGATTAAAAGTACCCCACCCACAACTTGGACGGACATCCTGGTTAAGGTTGCAGAAAGCCGCTAGATAAAGGCCGCTACCAACAGGTCTATGTGGTGATACCTCGAGGAGGCCATTGTTCAGCAGTGGACTTCCGGTAGTTGAAGAGAGATAAAAATAAACTAAAGTATCAATTACGATGAAACTGCTGGTGGTAGAATGTGTAATAAAGTCCTCTCTCATATAACGTGTAAAAATGATGACCTTTTGAATGAAAAGAAAGGTTTCAAATAAACCGTTTAGCATAGCATTTAATTAGAGTGGAGAGCTATTCTTGTTTATCCTTCTAATTCTCACTGTCCGACAATTCCCTCGAGTCTTAAAGAGCGTGTTAATTTGTCGGTAAAACTGTTGTTAGTCATTAATTTTAAATTAAGTAAAATAGTTTTAGCTTGACAATAGTGACGTGAGATTTTTGGTCCTAGAGCAGAGATTTTTTATTCTTATGGTAATTCTGGCTGGCAGGGCAAGTTTCTAGCTTATTTTCCTTGATTTCACCCGGTTTATCGCAACGTCGATTATAGTCCCACAGGCTTGAGTATAGAGACAGCTTTTTTCAAATACAGATAATAAAAAAAAATATAAATAAATACACCCAATAGACACATACATAGACCTGACCATACACTAAGGTTAAGTTTTGTATTGTGGGTGTCAGAAATTATGAGAGACTTCTCGGTCTCATAAACACCCGGACCTGAAACAAATACCCGTGTTTAATTTAAATATATATATGCTCATATTCTTAATCTTCTTTACAATATTTGTTCAATCCTCTCACTCCATCATATCTCAAAGAACGATTTCTATTTCTCCATGAGTCTCATTCAAGGTCCTTGAGGTCGTCGGAGAATCTGAAACTGAGAATGCCTATGCATACCACAACGTTCATGGATAGGTCCTATACAGTGCAAGCCGTTCGACTGTGGAATGCATTACCAGTTGTCATAAGGCAAGCTCAAACATTGACATCTTTCAAAAAAATGCTTAAAGACTATTATCTTTCTCTCTAAGTAGCTGCATTAAGAAGTTTTTATTTCCTCTTTTTGTCTCAATAGGTAATTTATAATTTATATTTAGTATGTATATTTATGTCTATGTTTATCTATAGAAATATTTATACATGTATGTATATTAAGTGTATTATATAATTATGTATTATATATCATGTATATATTCGCTATAAATAATTTGTTTACCTATTCCTTATAAGAGCATGTTTTTAGTTTTCTTTAAATTCTATACTGCCCTCTCTTCTTATCCTTTTCTTATATCCATCCAAAGGTTGTCTGTAAGAAATCGCCTAGGGCGATAAGACCGCCAACTGTACTCTTTAATCTTATATGTAAAATATTGTATACTTTTTCACTTTTTGTGTGCAGTAAAGAATGAATAAATAAATAAATAAATAAATAAATAAATATATGTTTGGAAGCAGGGATCGAATCCGCGGCCTCTCGTTTCAAAACCGGCGTCTAATCAACCGTGCCACGGAGGCTGCTATCTCCAACATTTACCGAGAATTATCGGTTCCATGTACATGATGTTTAAAATTTTGAAAAAAAAAAAAAAAACAAAACCTTCGTTTTCTATCGAATCTTCACGTCAGCATTTTCTTAAGACTTCGATTAATAAATCTACTCTAAGTGCACTATTATATCTCAGATTTTTTAAATACATTTTTCTTATGGAATAGTAACAACAGCATTGCTTACAACAATATCTGTTCAATCTCAATAAAAAGCGAGTAAAGTCTTTTTAGAGCAGAAACGTATAATATCAAATATACGTATATCCAGTTGGATCTATCCATCTGGATTTTCCGTCGGCAGTAGTTTTGCCAGAGCCCAGAGCTAGGAAGGATTTTTTTTTATTAAACATCGGGAGTTTAGTGCAGTGAAACTTGTGGAAGTTTTCCATCGACGCGTTGAATTTAGCCATTGTAAAAAGTGCTAGCGAAGCACATGAAATGTACAGTAACTTTAGATGAATTCTCAGTTAATATTCTAGGCTGTGGGTTAATGTCTAATTCATGCTATTGTACACATTTTTTATAATATGACAAGTTACGATTATTGTAGACAGGCTTTCCTTAGGCTTAAGCATAAGAAGAATCAATTAAATAATTGAGATAAGTAAGTAAAAATAGCTCGGCAAGAGATTTGCTTTATTAATATTTGTAGATACTCGACTTGTACGGTACTTAAATTGTCCCCAGAAACAGCGTAATTACTTTGTCTAGCAAGTATGAAAAAAACGATTAAGTTATGAACAAGACTAACTAAAGGAAATGGTAATGACATTACTCCGCAATTCAACGTAATTCTTAAGTATTATTCAACATTATTTGAAATTAATTTGTAAATTGTAACCTGAAAAGTCTCGTAATGGTCTCTTTACTTATACTTTCATTTGCTTTTTATTTTGTATGTAATTGATCTTTATAAATTGTAATCTTCTGTGACTTAAGGAAGGTAATTAGTTCGCTTTTTATTTATCGATTTTCTTTTAATAATATTTGTATAATTAAAAAAATATTTAAGACGGGTGCAACGTCATCAAAACTATGTCCTGCGCTCGCCAACTTGTCGTTGTAACACTTCCAAAAATGTTGGCATATCTGACCTAGAATGTGGTGACAAGATTTCTTGTTACAATCAAAGTCAAGGTGGACGCCCACTGAATGCCAGATGCGTTGGCAGCCTTTGAAATTGGACGGTAGAAAGTTATTTAACCGCGGGGAGTAAAACTTAGCCTTTCTCTTTTATTTCATATTTGAGTATATTAATTATACGATGAAATGGAAAAGCCAAACGAAACTTTAATAAAGCATAATATTTTAACTTAAACTTTTCCTTAGAGCTATCCAAATCATAAATTACAGAATTAATTTCTATAACTTTATAACGTATATTGTTTTAGGATTGTTAGCCTTTAAGGAAAATGAAATTGAATTGGTAATATCTATTACCCACCGGTGGAACAATAACAGCGACTTTCATTACGTTTAATAACCGTAAAGCCCCATTTATAAGGGGAGAGTTACTCACTTCGAAGATACGATTATTGTGAGAATATAAAATAGTTGCATCATGTAAATATTTGCCAGAACACAATATTCTATAGCTGTTATATGCGATGCGATAATGACCTACCATTCTTGTCGCTAGAAACTCTCCGTGTAATATAATACTCAAGTCCGGTATGTACCTATATATACGTATATTCTACAAGACGGTGTATAATATGATTTTATTTATTATTTTTCCAATATAATATAGGTTAATACAATATTTCCTATCGTTTGAAAAGCCCGTCTACTCGCAATACGTATGTATGGAGAACCAAGTCCGAATCCTTCTCAATCCTGCTTTTGATTAAAAGGTACTCCCGTACTTCGCTGTCCTTTAAATGGATTTTGGGCTCATATATTAAAGATCATGATTATAATAATTTTGCTGGCTGTAAAACGTGAGGCTGCGGGTTCGATCCCTGCACCGATACAAATATCTGTGATCCACACGGTTATATTTTTTCGGGTCTGGGTGTTGGTGAGACCGAAAGATCTCATTTAACTTCTATAACCACGACATAACACTTAATGTTAGTGGGATCAGGACCATGTGTACTTTATCACGTACTGATTCACAGGACTATCAGGTGTATGTGGTTGTTGGGTGTATTTATTTGTATTTAAATAAACCACAATTACTTCGCCATAGCACAATATAATTAATGATTACAATAGTTGAATGCGATGGTGGAACGACGGGCATTATTAAGAACAATGCGGTTTAAAAGGAATATTAAATACAAGAAATTAAATTTGAAAAAGCGTTGCGGGTAAAATAGCAGTTCATTATGGGGGACTGAACTATTTGCTGGGACGATTAATATTCAGCGTCACACATTGACGTACAGCACCATTCGAAACGAGGTTAATGTCCGGAAAATCATTTGCGAGATGGAATTACGGTAATTAAATTCGAATTGAATTCTTGGTGTGCGTGTTTATTTTTTATTTACGTTTCATTAAACTGATGTTTTATCATAATGCCCGTTCGAATCGGTAATGACATTTCTAAATTAGTTTATTATTAATTACTCAATAGATGATTTACAATAACGTTAATTAATGATTGCAAATATTTCCTATTATTTCGTTTTAAGCGACCATCTACTACCATATTATATTTTACACTCAACCTTGTTATTCCAAAAGAACTGACTTTATTATTTCAGACAAAGAAAAAAACAGCTGCATATACCCAAAAAACCACGACCAACCAATCCTTATCTGCTGTGTAAAAAATCTACAACTCCAAAATACTCCACTAACATCTTTATTGTCTGCAAAACACCGAAGATAAATAGATTGCAATAAGAGGTGTTAAAACGTTCATAACATAAGTAAGTTGCGCGAATTGTCGAGCAGTGTGTCATCCGAGGCGCTTCCGTTGCGGACTGTCACTGCTAATTTGCACACAATTGTTCATCTCACTGAAAGTATAGAAATGAGAGGAGAAAATGTAGTCTGGGTATATGTAACTCACTAATTGGACTCGCCAAATTGTATCCAGTACGCAAACGTTCATTAAAGCCTCTTTGTCGGATGAAATGGTTATCATCATCGTCAACGGGTATTCTGTTAAAGCTTATTAAGATTTTGGTGTTATATTTTGTGTTCTATCGTGATTTTACTAGTCTTTGTTAATGTATTATTTAAGTGTTTATGGAATTAACTGATCGGAGATTATTTGTTCTTATAATGAAACGATGCCGTACAGAAGTTAAAATAATAAACACACTTTACTGATGCTGGGTCTCTCATACGTGAGGGGCCGCCTGGGTAGGTACCACCAATGTCTATTTTTTCCCGCCAAACAGCAGTGTAAATGCCCTGTTGTGTTTAGGTTTGAAAGCAGAGAAAGTAACTACTGGGAACATTGAGACTTAGCACCTTATGTCTCAGGATGGCGAGCGCAGTGGAATGTCAAGCATTGCTTTGTAATTCAAGGTGTTGTTTGGTTATGCTACTGTTCATGAGCTGTCGTATCGTTTGCCATCAGGCGAAGGCATTATTGATTTTCATACATTGATTAAAAAAAAAATAATACAAAACAATGATGACAATTACCACTTATAGGCTGATAAGTTATTTGCTAATTATATGCATAACAAATACTGGAGTTAACCTTTTAAGAATATGATAAACGAAGCGCTGAGGACCGTCCATACTACGGCGTACGTACGGCGTGATTGATTGTAAAATATATAAAAAGCATAGTGTTTTTACCACAATGTTTGGACGGCTGGTAGGAATCTTTCAGACATTTATGATCATTATCTGAATTAAAGTATTTCTACGGTAAGTATAATTATATTAAACATAAAGTATTTTGAAATACTTGTTTAATGGAACAAATACCTAAATGTCAATCACACATTAAATCAATAACCGCTATTATCCACTTCAATAACCATGGTACTTGTATACCCGCAACACATGTAATCGTTTGTCCTGATTTTCATGATATTTATCCGATTAATTAGTATTATTGTATAGAAATATTGAAATATTAATTAACATCAATTCAATCAATACTATAAATTAATATACACTCATTTGCAGAAAAAATGGGCGGTTTTGATTTTAATTCTTCTTTAAAAAAATACGGTACCAAAATGATTTCAATCATTTGTACATGTTACTGGCCGGTTTTAAAAATGCCGTGGTGTTTAAAACAGTACGTTCTAAATTCAAATTTTCGTTTGATGCTCGTTTTTACAGAAAACCACTTTTTATCCTACATTTTTGGTGCGAAGTTCCAAAAGATAATATCGGTTTTCATAACTTTTAGTCAATTTTTATGAATTTATTTCATATTCTTAATTGTCAAAGCGTAATTTATTGCTGTTTAGCTGTCTCAATAATGTTAGAGAAAGTGGTAAAAGCTACCAAAATTATTGCGCTGCTCGAAGAGGGTTGCAGCCAATGCTTCGTGGCTCAGAGGCTAAGTGTGAGTCGCTCGACGGTTCAAAGGACCTGGCAGCGGTATCAAGACACCGGTTCCGTCGAGAGATGGGAAGATGGAGAACCACGGGATGATCGTTTTCTTGTGAGTCGCGCATTGAGAAATCGCAAGTCTTCGTATGTGGACCTTAAGAACAACCTCGAAGAAGTAAGAAATGTACATATTAGTATACGGACGGTCAGGAGGAGGCTTCTCGCGGCCAATATACGTAGTCATCGCCCGGCCCGCGGCCCTAAGTTACTCCGTGAGCACAGAGTTGCCAGGCTTAGGTTTGCTCGAAATTGTGCGTCATGGACTCAAGAAGACTGGAATAGGGTATTGTTCTCCGATGAAGCCAGGATATCTCTGTTCGGTGAAGATCGACGTCGGCGAGTGCTACAAAGACGAGGAGAACGCTTTGCAGAGGCTTGTTTTGAAGAAATCACACCTTATGGTGGGGGCTCTGTTATGTTTTGGGTAGGAATAAATTCTATGGATCGTACAGAGTTAGTATTCATTGAAAACGGCTCACTGACTCGACATCGATACATAACGGAAGTTCTAATTCCTCATGCACAACCCGTATTGGCCGCTTTATGCGAAGACTCAATTTTTATGGACGACAACGCTCGCGCCCACCGGTCTGTCGATGTGGAAGCGTATGTGCAAGAGGTCGGCATTCGTCGTTTGGATTGGCCAGCTCGAAGTCCCGACCTCAATCCTATAGAGCATGTCTGGGACGTTCTGAAAAGACGCGTGAGATCAGTACAACCGGCTCCGCAGACCATCAGAGAACTGAAGAATGTGATTACCGCGGAGTGGGAACGTATTCCGCAAGCAAGTATCCGGGATATCCTCGCTAGCATAACCAGACGAATTCAAGCTGTGATTTCAGCTAGAGGGGGTCACACTCGATACTAAACATTTATCTGCTTTTACTTTATTAAAGAAAAAACAAACAAAAATCTTTGTTAACTTTTACTTTACGAGCATATGCACTACTAGCGAGCATACACTACTAGTGAACTTTAGCATTAAAACCCATAAATTTTATCAAAATTTTATGATAATACTGACGAACACGATTATTTGCTTATTAATTTTCAAAATTGCGAAAGTAAAACTACCTATAATTATCAAACAAACCAATAGTAACATTTGAAATGGTTCATTGCTTAGGTGCCCGTTTTTTTTGCAAATGAGTTTATATATATATATATATATATATATATATATATATTGAATTTAATACCAGTGCCAGAAATACAATGACTATAATTTTGGTTCATTTTTACTCATTTTAGTACCGGTCCATATTTAGGTATATGTACTCTGCACGGGCCGTCTCCACAATGAAGGGCTATATTAAGTGAGATTACACCGTAGACTGCCTGGTTGGCGGAGTGTTTCTACGGTACGATTATAACGTTGAGGTCCTGGGCTGAAATCAGCTGGGACAAAGTGATCACGGATTTTTCTTCTCATTATTGATCAGTCCGGATTCAGGAATTGGATAAAGCGATATGATCCCCACAATCAAATCATACGACGGAACACACAAGGCAAAATATGGATGTCCCGGTAGCATATCTGGTTACCCTTTCGGGGAAAAAATGAGTTTATGTAGGTACGCGTGTATGAAGACCATGCTCTACAATGCTCGTCTTTCTCTTCACATATCGATTAAATTCCTCTAATAAGCTCTGGGGCATACAGTTTTCCATCCTGATGTTTTTCTTCGCCATGACATTTTATATTATCAATAATTAAACAAGTCTTCATTGTAAACTCATTAATTAAAACATAACTCTTGTAAACCGTCGAATAATAATCTTGTAAAGCATTTACCTGTTAAAAGTACTTATTGAAGTATTTTATCTCCCAGCACTTTGTACAAAGGAAACTTGTGTCGTCTCCTCTCTGAGTCTATTGTGCTAAATTATTTCGATACAAATTTAATTATTAAATTTGTTCTAAAATTAATCGGATTTGGTTTTCCACTGATGAATTCCTGAGAATTTTGGTGGTTGCTGATAAAACTTACATAACGGGAAACGTTTTTGTGGTTCGTAAAGAAGTAACTAAGGAATTTTTTTGACAAAGTTCAGTTTATAATTTTAATTTGTAATTCCGAATTTCGCCACACCAAAAGATTCAAGATTGATAGACTAATATTCCACGCGATAGGTTGAGATGGCAATCGGGGTATGACGTGAGGCGTGAGGGAGGGGGCGTCCCGCATGCTCGCACTTGCTCGCGCTGTCCTAGTTGTAGTGCTGCATCAGTCCACATCGACCACGTTTATTTATTTCGATCCCGAACACATTATTCTTTGTGTATTATATTATTGTGTATTGAATTGACTGCGGCAGCTTTTAAAGCTAAAGAAAAAATAATTCATTCCTATTCTTACGGTTCTATTATGTTCATATATTTCCCCTATAATATTTTTTTCTCATACATCTTCTATGTGCAGACATCGAATGGTTACAAATTGTAGATAAAATATTTTGTCACATTGCACATTTTGTTAAACTTGCAAAAAATCCCCGTTCTCTCCTCTCCCCATTCTTCAGGGTGCTCCCCTCTCAATGCGGAATGACCTAAGTATCCTTGGTGTGGATATCCGCTGTGATCTCAATCCAAGGAATCACATCGAGGGCGTAATAACTGCCACATCACACAGGGTTGGAGTCCTGAACAGAGTGCGTCGGTTTTTCACGCCCGGTCATCTTTGTCGCTTATATAAAGCGCATGTCCGGCCGGGTACCGGAGTACTGCTCGCACCTCTGGGATGAATCCGCCCAGTGCCTGCTCGGTGCCTTGGATGGTCTGCAGCGGCGGGCCATCCGCATTGTGAATGATGCAGACGTTACGAGCAACTTAGAGACCCTACAACGCCGGAGGGATGTCGCCTCTCTAAGCGTGTTCTACTACCTGAATCACGGTGAGTGCTCTGAAGAATTGTTCAACTTGATCCCCTCCTCTCCATTCCTAACCAGAACCACGCGTGCTGGCTTGCGAAGCCATGGCTTGACGGTCCACACCATCCCGGCGCGAACCAAACGGTTCTCAAATTCTTTTTTATGCCGCACCGTCAGGCTGTGGAATTGTTTGCCTTCTCGCGTGTTCCCTCCTTCCTATAATCCTGGGTCCTTCCGCCGTAGTGTGAAGAGGCACCTTAGCAGGCCGGCATAATTGTTTCCATTGGCATGGGACTGCCGTCCGATGCCAATGAATACTCTGCCTGGGCGGCATTAGCGCTTACCACCAGGTGCAATGCCGCCAATATGCCGGGCCTATATATAATTAAAAAAAAAACTTGATTTAATTATTTGCGTTGCGTCATTGCGTTGCACACAAATATCAATATAAGTAACTTGGAATGAGACACTACATCACTAGTAAAACATGTCAACCTGTGAAATGCCGCGGACTGTACTTACCCGCTGTCATTTTATTATACCATTAAAGAAGAACCTTTATATAAACACAATATTGCATATTATCCCTATATTAAACAAAGCCATGTAATGTTTGACCCAGTCACGATAGTGCATCCGTCTCCCCTGCAGCAACAAATTATACACACAGCAATTAGCGAAATGCATTCTAAATTATTGTGATTTTAGCAGATGTTGTTTGCGTTAAAACAGAGTCACAGAGTCTCTTTGTACTATTTAATGCGCACCAGAGATGTAGCTTCGCTCTGCATTTTCTATCGCATTTACCACGGGGAATGTTCTCAAGAATTGTTCGGACTTATCCCTGCTGCAGAGTTCCGCCACCGTACAATACGACAAACCTCCAAATACCACCCACATCACCTTGGAGGTTGGAAATCTACTACAGTACGTTTTTCCAGGCACTTTCTCCCACGTACTACAAATCTGTGGAACCAGTTGCCAGCGGCATCATTCCCGGACAGATACGACCTGGCGACCTTCAAAAAACGAGCGTATTCCCACCTCAAAGGCCGGCAACGCATCTCCATGCCCTATGGTGTTGCAGATATCCATGGGCGGTGGTGTTCACTTACCATCAAGTGAACCGCATGCTCGTTTGCCCCCTATAATATTTAAAAAAAAATGCATAAATTGCTTAGGTATTTGGAACACAAAAATGTATTTTTAATTCGTACATATGTTGTGACTATTTTGTGTCATTACTTACCTATGTTTGTCGGTATAAATATAAACAGAGGGTTAAAAGATATATCTACTACTGATATGTTTATTTTAAAATATAATCATTTAATTTAATATATGTCATGATTATAAATCGTTACTCTTTATAATATATCTTATATTATTTATTAAGAGGAACGATTTGATAGTTTGTTTGCATTGAATATTGAATTATTTATAATTGAATAGGCTCTGAAATTACTGAATCGATTCTAAACATACTTTCACCATTAGAAACCTACATTATCCCTGATCTACATATCATCATCATCATCATCATATCAGCCACAGGAAGTCCACTGCTGAACATAGGCCTCCCCCAAGGATCTCCACAATGACCTGTTGGAAGCGGCCTGCATCCAGCGACTTCCTGCGACCTTAGTCAGATCGTCCGTCCACCTTTTAGGCGGGCGTCCGACATTTCGCTTGCCTGTACGTGGCCTCCACTCGAGAACCTTTCGGCCCCAACGGCCATCGGTTCTACGAGCTATGTGCCCGGCCCATTGCCACTTCAACTTGCCAATCCTATGGGCTATGTCGGTAACCTTGGTTCTCCTACGGATCTCCTCATTTCTGATTCGATCTCGTAGGGAAACTCCGAGCATAGCCCGCTCCATGGTTCGTTGAGTGACTTTGAGCTTCCTAATAAGGCCCATAGTGAGAGGCCACGTCTCGGTGCCGTATGTCATCACTGGTAACACACAACTATCGAAGACTTTCGATTTTAGGCACTGAGGTATTTTGGACGAGAAGACGTCGCGAAGTTTCCCGAACGCTGCCCAACCGAGTTGGATTCGACGATTGACCTCTCTCTCGAAGTTGGACCTGCCTAACCGGACCACTTGTCCTAAATAGACATATTCGTCTACAACTTCGAGAGTCGAGCCCCCAACTCCAATGGGGGTGGGCACAACATGGATATTCGACATGATCTTCGTTTTATCCATGTTCATTTTAAGACCCACCTGTTGGGAGACTCGATTAAGGTCTTCGAGCATAGTGCTAAGGTCTTCCAGCGATTCTGCCAAGACTACAATATAGACTTTCAGCGCGGCAGTGAAGAGTTTCGGAGATATGACATCTCCCTGTCTCACGCCTCTCTGTAGTGGAATAGCCTTCGTGCTTTGATCTTGTACTCGGACCGACATGGTGGCGTTGTTGTATATACACCTCAGCACTTCGATGTACCGACAGTCTATGTGGCACCGCTGAAGAGACTGTAGCACTGCCCAGGTCTCGATCGAATCAAAGGCTTTCTCATAGTCCACAAACGCTAAACAAAGCGGCAAGTTATACTCCTCGGTTTTTTGTATAACCTGCCGTAGCGTATGAATATGGTCTATGGTACTAAAGCCTTTTCGGAAACCGGCTTGTTCGGGAGGCTGGAAGTCATCAAATCTGCCTTCGAGACGATTTGTGATGACCCTTGAAAACAACTTATAGACATGGCTCAGGAGCGAGATGGGCCTGTAGTTCTTCAGGAAAGTGTTATCACCTTTTTTGAAGAACAGTACCACCACGCTCCTGCTCCATGCCTCCGGCGTTGAGCCCTCGAGGAGAACGGAATTGAAGAGCTTCTGAAGGACTTTCAGTATCGGCATTCCGCCCGCTTTCAGAAGCTCTGAAGTGATTTCATCCTCACCCGGCGCCTTGTTGTTTTTAAGTTGTTTGAGGGCCATCTCAATCTCACACAGGCTGATGTCCGGGATATCATCGCTAAAGTGTCGGATCAACTCGGCTCTCGGGTCTTCGGCCGAGCTAACAGTAGGTTTGGCAACCGAGGTGTAAAGCTGTCCGTAGAACCTCTCGATCTCCCTTAATACCTCTGCCCTCGTCGATACCACGCGGCCGTCTTCCGTCTTCAGCCTAGACAACTGGCTTTGCCCAATAGACAAGTCTCTTGCAAACACTTTGGAGCCTCCGTTCCGCTCAATTGTCTCCTTAATGCTCACAGTATTGTGAGCACGGACATCGTGTCGCAAGGACTTCCAGATCCGTCTATTGAGCCGCTGATATGTTTCGGCGTCAACGGAAGACTGCAGCGTCAAAGATCGACGTTCGGCCATGAGGTCAAGAGTCTGGATCGAGAGTTTTTGTGGTCTATCTCTACGGCGAGGTCTAAAATACTTAGATCCCACCGTATGGACAGCTTCTACCAAACCGCTGTTTAGCTCGTCCACTGCAAGGTTTTCTCCTAGACAATCAAAGCGATTTGTCAGCTCGAGTTGAAAGCTCTCGGGGTTTTGGATATGGGCGCGAGTAGGTCGGAGCGTAGACTTCATCAAGCGACGCCTTTCTAATTGGACGTTGATGTTCAATGTGCCCCTAACCATTCGGTGATCACTTCCGGTTTTCACCCTGTTGATCACAGAGACATCACTGAACATCCGTCTATTCGTCGTCAAGATGAAATCTATCTCATTTCTCGTAGAACCGTCAGGACTCAGCCAGGTCCATTTCCTGTGAGGCGGCTTCTGGAAAAAAGAGTTCATCGCGAAGAGTCCCTCTTTTTCCAGAAAGTCGGCCAGCCTCTGACCCCTGAGGTTCCGTTGCCCATGTCCAAATTGCCCCACTTTCAACTCTGCATCGCTTCTCTTGCCCAACTTTGCGTTGAAGTCCCCCAAAACAACATTGAAGTAGGTTTTGGAAGTATGTATGGCCCGACTTATGTCCTCATACATCTCCTCTACTTCTTCATCTGGGTGTGTCGAGGTCGGCGCGTATACCTGTATGACCTTCAACGAATATCTTTTGGATATTCTGAGTATAAGGTATACTACCCTGCTCGACACACTTTCGATGGATACGATGTTGTTGATAAGAGACCTGTGGACGAGAAATCCGACACCTCCTCGGGACTGTTGGTCGTCCCCCGGTAGAAGAGCAGGTTACCAGACTTCAGGGTTATCGTATCCTCCCCGATTCTTCGGACTTCCGATAACCCCAGAATATCCCAGTGTAACCCACTCAATTCTTCTTCCAGTTCGACAATTTTCTCGTCTGTCCTCAAAGTGCGTATGTTGTGTGTTACCAGGGCCAGTCGTCGTCGGGGGTGGTAGCCGGGGCCAACCCGGGGATTCTTAGCACCCCCTGCCCCACCGTAACCATGGCTGCTACCATCGCCAGGAATAGTGGGGCTGCCGGGGACTGGGGGCCTGTTCAATTTTTGTGTCGACATTAGGGGGGTTATTGCCAATACTCGCCACGCTTGGCAGGCGGGTTGGCGAGCGCAGAAGGGGACTCGCGCTGATGACGCTGCAGCCCATCATCAACGGTGGAAAGGAAATAGGGTTTGTGAGTAGAGGATATAATGGGAAAGGAAAGTATGGCCTGTAGGAGTGGATACTGCAGTCATGGAAGGGAATGTTTGTAGTGACTGCAGTAGCTCGGGGGCCGAGGTCGCGTACTCGTAGCATCTATTCTAGGACAGGCCATGACCACTAGATAGGAGCATCCCTGACCTCATACTACTATTACCTCATACTACTGATCCACATAGGCGATAGAATATTTTCAAAAAAGTGTATCTACACACGGCCCGAGCCGCTAGTAATCAGATTGAAATTGTAGAGCATTTATAATCTATAATAAGAGTTCAAATTTCAACTTGTAATACATGAGCAATATATGATTCGCGCTGAGAAGCAATTAGCACGATTCAAATTGGGCGATGAAAGAGATCGCGTGCGGCCGAACGAAGATAGTAGTTTGAAGTAATTACGATTGTTGTGAGCGCCGACAATCACTTAGAAGCGCCTTATCTAAGGCCTACTTGACGCGGACTTGGCTATTAAGTCATAAATCGTGGGCTAGTCACGCAACGAGCTGACGATTTGACTCCGAACCGAGTTATCTGCACCTTGCCATCTAATTAAGAAAATATCTTTTTTGCTTTTGTTTTTATAGGGTTTTTAAATCGTCGAAAAATAATTGATTACTATTGTATTGTAAAATTGGTAGATTTAGCAAGTAAATTAAATAGCATTCAAATGTTAGCCTCGCGGCCTTTTTGTAGACTATTTCTTAGTCCAAGTCGTATATTTACTAGAACCTTTTGATTATATTTGTTATGGTTGCTATTTGTTTGGTATTCATTTTATTATATACATATACATATATAAGTGCCATTTTAAATTCTTATTATTAAATAATTAAATAATCCTATAAGTGGGTATGTATGTATCTTCAATATACCTACTCGGCGTACGCCATTGGCGTATTGCATACACTTTTTAAAGCTAAGAAACATCACCCCAGAGACATACAGCCGTGAGAGTCGATCGGCAGACATGAGTCAATTTATTACGTGTAAACGTTACTAATTACGTTGTATCACAGGCGCAGATTTAGCCCGTCCCGGCGGGTAGATCGATTCACTCAGTGGACACTGGCAATCCATTTAACAATTGGACAGCCAGTTTGACACATATCAGTGTGTGCGCATAGTGCGCCTAACTGCGACCGTATACTGCAGGTAAGCGACAGCTTTTGTTTCTTTTATTGCTACGTTTGATTGGGGATAGGAGTATTGACTTTGCGGTAGAATTATTCTATTAGAATGCAAAAGGAATTGATCCAAATATTGTTGTTTATATGATCACATCAAAATGTTAAACATGGAATGGTTATACCTAGTCGTATTCACATATTAGCATTAATTCAACCCATATGTTTATCATCACTCTGATGACGAACTACAAATTTGAAAAAAAATCTGAGTGAATGTTGTTGACAATAATCGATATTTAAGTCTCTTGTAATTATTTAACAAAATTCGTTACTCCGTATAGATACGAATTATTTACCACTTAGCAGCACTTCGGTTCGGTTCTACCTATTGTGTATATACGAATTGATGATACATTACCAAACCATTAATCAATTAATTAAAGCAACAGCACTCAGTATTCTCAGATCGAAGATGAAAGAGAATTTCCAACAAGCTCTAACCCTAAAATAAAAGTTTTAAATTCGCAGAAGTCCACCATTAGTCTATAACTAAACTTCGCAAAGTTAATCACACATCGTGCCGATACAGTTCCTGAGAAACACTGAATGCTTGTGGCTATTTGGCACTCCAGCAGAAATTAAACCCACAAGTGTTATTAAAGGGCTTCCAACGAAAACTAAATGTTACCGACCAGATCACTTTCACTAACGGTACATTATAATATCATTTTACATCACATGTAGACATTAATTAAATTTTAACAAAGCTTACTTACTACGGATTATGTTTCAATATAATTTGTAATAAAAACAAGTCATCGTGTTATTAAAACAAAAATATAGTAGATTATCAAATATCGTTTCGATTAGGCTTATTTTAATGATTAGAATTATGGCACTTAATAAGCCACACATACTTTACTTCTCTCTTTTTCTCCCTTCAGCCACAGGAAGTCTACTGCTGAACAGGCCTCCCCCAAGGATCTCCATATTGTCCATACTTTACTTGCTTATTGTTTATTGGAGGCAAAAGGAACAACCTATAAAACATTAAAACAGAGTTTAATGTAAACAGAACAAGTCATATCATTATCATCATCGCTTCAGTAGTTGATTTTACTGACAGCTATGATATGGATATATAATTAGAAGAAATACATTGCACTCAATATTCCTAGAGTAAATTCATGTGCTTCAACATATTGCCATAATTTCATCGGTTGTAAGAGGAATTTAAGGCAGACATCCACATATTCACATCAAAAGTACCGGACGCATCGCATCAAACGTATCGTATAATCTTTGTATATGAATTCATAGATTTGTGCGATCCGTCCGATGCGGATCACCTTTTATTTTATTGCTATGAATGGCGAAAATAGTATGCCTTTCGCCTGATGTTAAGCGATACGACCGCTCATGAACAAACAACAGCAGCAAAACCAAATAACACCGTGAATTACAAATCAATGCTTAGGATTGCACTACGCACGCCATCGAAATAAGATGTTAAGTCTCAATATGTCCAGTAGTTACTCTGGCTATAATGGCCTTCAAACCGAAACACAAACAGTGCATTATGAATGAATTCCTATTCAAAGAGTAACACGATACATTGGATGCGATGCAGGCGATACGCACGATGCAAATACGCTGACGTCTGCCATTAATAAAAAATACAATACATTTTTGTAGAGTATGCACAAATTAAAAATAAATTGAAAATAAAACAGATGTAATGTAACAGCTTTGCCATCGTATTTCATTCATTCTGCGAGATTGGTAGACGCCCACCAATAATCCGTAACTCCCCCTCTTTCCTCTTTCCCTTTGTTCCCAAAGGTCAAGTATAGAACTACGATGTTTATGTTATAAATGTTCATGGGCGGCGGTGATCACTTATCATCTAGAGAACCACGTGATCGTTTGTTATAAAAAACAATATTTTAAGTCATATTGAAGCTTCTGGATTTTGGGGTTTTTGGAGTATACTTTGAATTAAACCAAATTATTATTACATTAAATAAATATAAATAAAAGTAAATTAAACCAAATTATTGTTAAATTAAATAAATATAAATAAAAGTAAATTAAACCAGATTATTGTTAAATTAAATAAATATAAATAAAAGTAAATTAAACTAAACCCGCAATAAAATCCGTAAATAATAGTTTTATTTTATGTGTAACATTAGCGTAAATCTAAAAAAAAAAACATTATGGAGTATACTTATCACCCGCCCTGTACCTTATAGTTAACATATTATGTTTTTTAATAATATTTATGAGTAAGCCTACCCCTGTAACTTTGAGAGCATAGACTTAGGTGCGTTCGACTTAACCTACGTCCAATGATGTAATTAATGCCAGACGTAAATTGCAGTCCTGGGTAACTCATACACCATTTTATTATGCTCTTAATGTATCCTTTATACATAAATGACAGATATTAACGATAAAATGTAGGCATATCCGGCGAATATGGCATCATGGAATTCTGCTACAGGGTCCATAACAAACGATTTGCTTCTTCTTAAATTGGATGTAAAAATTACTGTGGAAGTTTGTACTTTTTAGGTCAAATATGGAATCTTAGATTTACGCGAATGTTACACATTGAAATAAAACTATTATTTACGGATTTTATCGCGAATTTAGTTTAATTTTTTACATTATTGACTTCCCGACGTTTCGATCACTTTACAGCTTTCGTGGTCACGGGGCGGACTGAGGTATTGGTCGTCCGCTCTGTGACTGTTACAATTCAACTACCCTTAT
Source organism: Hyles vespertilio (assembly GCA_009982885.2). Lineage (NCBI taxonomy): Eukaryota > Metazoa > Arthropoda > Insecta > Lepidoptera > Sphingidae > Hyles > Hyles vespertilio. The sequence continues at coordinate 11,423,828 of CM042815.1, read as the reverse complement.
TTTACAATTATTAAATTAAAAAAAGTTAATTTAAATAGTTAATCTGTTTTTGCGATCCGATCTACGCAGAAGGAGCTCACAATGTCTTGAGGTCTGGCAGTTGGTCGTTTGGGTTCCGATGGAAAATCCCATCGGAGAACTGGCTAGTCCTGTCATTTAATATTTTGTTAACACTTGATTATTTATTTATATCCTCTGTAAGTACCTTCGATGTTTTAATTGAAGAGATTTTCCGAAAACGCTCTCGTGTAGTAAATTTTAATCAACTTCATATTAATAATTCCAGCAATCAGGCATTCATTGCGTAATGAAATAATAGAATAAACCAAAGTCCGCGGTAAGCGAGTACTTTTGAATGCTCTAGTTATTACATTTCTATTGTTTCAATGTTTGAACAGGGTAAAAGGTTCCCAGTTTCAGTCCTTATTATTTATTAAAGGTATTGACCGCCATTTGGTTTGGAGATTGCTATTGTTACAGAATCATAATGGACAAAGTTCGAAAGAGGGCGTTTCGCCGCTGTTTAATAACTAACTGTAACGGTATATAAGCCGGCATTATGCGGTAATAATAATGATAAATAGGACGAGGAAATAGTGAAACGTTTGCCGCCATGTTTGCCGATTTATACCAAATGTTTGAATAATTGCGATAAAATTATACGCATCGTACTATCGAGAATTGAGTATTGTAATTTACTTTGGGCTGTATGATTGTGAGTTTTCGGAAATATTCATTACTGTTAATTATTAAAATAAAAGGATTATATTCTGTAAGCTGCATTAACGTTCCACCATCATAATGACAATGTTGGTCGACTCAATGCATTTCCAGCGTATACATATTAACTTTGATATAATACAAATGGACAGGGTAGAAAGCGCGTAGTGTTCCGACGTAAGTGGCGCGCGCGCTTCAGTGCATCGCTAGTGTACAGTTACTGAAGACGACTAACGCCACTCGCACCAATTTTGAAAATTCTTCCTTGTATTACGACAGAAAATTGAATAATAATAATATAATAATCTAAAGCCAACCCGCACTAGGCCAGCGTGGTGGACTATATGGCCTAACCACTCTCAATCGTATTCTCGATTGTAGAGTAGGCCCGTGCCCTGCAGTGGGACGTATATGGGCTGATACAGATACAGATACAGATACAGAATAATCTGTATCACCGTTTAGACGAAATCTATTAAATTAGGTTTTTAAATTTTTTATATCCGCATTTTGCTGGGTAAACTCCAAATGTACTGAAGGGCCGATCCGCGGTATTTAAATAAATAATTGATAGCAAATTTGTTTCATGGGAAACTACGAAAGGACTGGTCTCACGGAACCCATACTCTGACACTCAATTTGAAACGCATTACTAATCATCAGGTGCATTGTTGTACATTTCTCGTCTCGGTAGGGGTATAAAAAAATCACTAACATTAGACTGCCTCGGTGGCGCAGCTTTACTATGATACGATTACAACGCTGAGTTCTTGGGTTCGAATCCCAATTCGGGCAAAGTGCTACTGGATTTTTCTATTCATTTTCAACCCGGAGTCAGGTATATATTATGCCCAATATAGCAATGGGCTTGCTATCGACCACTTTGTGGGACAGCACACAAATAATACGCGTGTGTCTTGATAGCACCTGTACATACCCATTCTGAAAAAAGGCGTGAGAGTATGTAAGTTCACTGACGATAATGTTACTGATCGTCACAAAACCAATCCACGTTCAATTCTTTAACACAATTCTAAGAACACAGAACACTTCGTTTCTCTCTGTCCAAATAATGCCCCTCGTAAATCTCTTAGACACGCTAATGGGCTGTTTTAAAGATAGTTGTAGAAACAGATATTGTTGTTGTTTATTTGAATACCGCATCGTGTGGTGGGCGTGGCCATCCGTTCAACCGATAGTTGATGTTCGGCCCAGTAGCACGAAACAGTGCCAAGAATAACAATTCAACGGCAAAGTTTCGCCCTACGTGGCAGTGCTACATTGCCATAAGATATGTACATATATCTTAATGCCAAAATCAACAGCGGCTGTAAATTATGTTTTAATGACCACATTTGTATAGAATTATGTGGAGGACTAAATATTTACGATGTTCGACGCAGTTGAACGCATTTCCAAAGCGCTCTACAGGAAGCGACCTGCCTCCAGTGATCTTCTGCGATCAAAACTGTAAAAGCTATCACTTTTTAGCTACTATTTTTATTCAATTATATAAAAATATTTATTCGGTATCATATTTGGTTTTACTTGAATTATTTTGTTATAAATCATGTTTTTTTAATCTGATATTTTTTATCTGTACACAATCTTGATTGAACTATAAACTAAATTAAATAATCGGGACGCAAAATAGTTTAGCGTGAAAGAATTTTCAAAATTGTTTTGTTGAAAAGCTGCGTTTTACAGTGAATTCATTAAAACCAGCGAAATGTTCGAAAAACTCGATGAAATATGGCGGTATTTGAAACTTTGCCATCTCATAGTAGACGATGGCTTATCTTAAATAAGCAACCGCACTGGGACTATCCACTAGGTTTTAAGAAATATTGGCCTATCTGCTTTTGTTTTATTAACCTATAACCTTCATGTACAGTGTTCAGTGTATACCAGGTAAATTCAGACATCGACTGAAAACGAAGCTAGGTGTTTTAGGGACTACAGATACAACGCAAGTAAAAAATCGCAACAAAAAAGCACCGACTTTTTTATATTTTTTTATCTAACGTGGTATTTGAGCACATATACATTACATACATTTACATATTTTTTCATTATACATTTCTTTCTTTCTTTCATATAGATTTTTCTAAAATAATTTATGAAACGCTTGCGTACCATTGGATCTTTAAAATGAAAAGTACCACCGAGTAACCTTCGTCTTCAGCCGCACTCTGGATATACCTAGTATTTTATTGTAATAGACCGATTAACGTCACACTCTATGATTTACCACAGCTCTATGCATATAATACTATATTAGTTACGTATTGTTCTGTTTTCGGGGAAGTTGTACAATTGAATGCAGTAAAGTAAAATTATCAAAAAGTCCTTTAAAAAAACGTTCATGCCATAATTCGATTTATGCCATATTTCGAATGATTGTTAAGAAAAGTCAATGTACAAATTCGGAATAAAAGTGATTTTTTTTCATTGATCCCGTAGGTCTCAAATCGATGGCTGAGGGACTCTTTGCTCCGATAATCTAAATTCTCAGTCAGAATGTGAAAGTGTGGCCGCCATTTCAAACTTTTTAGTTACTGGTCCGATTGGTCTCAAAATCGAACTTTGGGCCCTTTGCTATAGTAATCTAAAATCAGAGTCAGAATTGGAAAAAATAACAGCGGAGATAAAAGTATATATTTATTCGTAAAATTACATGTATGTATAAAGTGCGTGGCGGCCTGTTAGAAAACGGACCAGACGCGGCTGCCAACATGTTCACGGTGGTCACGGGTCAGGGCACACCTCTGACTTTTCGGAGTCATGTGTGTATTGATAGTCAGTCACCACGCAGTAAAAAAGTAAGGTATGAATTTTTATGTTATGTAAAGTGCGCCAACCCGCACTAGGCCAGCGTGGTGGACTATACGGTCTATACACTTTAAATCGTGCTCTTGATTATGGAGGATGCCCATGCCCTGCAGTGAGACGTGTACGCATATATGTGATTTATAATTGTAAATTATGGTAGTGAATAATAAGCCAATGTATAAAGTAAGTGAATGTTGTCTTAAAATAAGTATAACTTCTTACATGTGTACAGAAGTACATACACGCGTTTTTCATTAACTTGCGTGTACGTAGAAGCTAGCAACAAGCAATAGAGCTGCGAATATCAAACGATTATGGGCAAAACACGAAGTGTGTAAAGAACAACATAGTCGTACCAAAGCTCTGACCAAATGAATACCCTATACCGAGGTCGAATAAACGGAGTGCCGGCAAACCGCTTTATAGTCTGATGATATCCAGCGAATGGCCACTATGACCTAGATTCTACTAACCCTAAAACCTAGAAAGTATAATAAACAGAAAATGTACATAGAGGAAGTGCATGTCTAGTAATGAAATAAAGTGCGTAATTATAATAACGACTCTGATGGAAATGTCTATCTGTAATATTTAATTCCTTTGTTGGTCTAAGGGTCTCGTTCACCATTTTCAAGTAACCTGTTACTTTTTGATTAACGTTAATTGGCAAGTAAAATAACTGAGTATCTTTCGTGGATTTCACAAGTGAAAATAAAAGTGGCGAGTAACCACGTGCTGATGAAGCGAATGACATAATAATGAACGAATCTTCATTCAATATTACGTCAAATCTCAGAAAAAATGATATAAATACTTTATTATATTTTAATAGTAATTGTTCGGAGCGTCGAATGTCCCTCACCCTGCCTCTTAATTAAGTGTCAACGCATTTTTTACTTTAAAAATAAAAAGGGGAAGATCATTTAACCTTGTTTTAACCATCAAATAATAAGCTAGTGGGCAATTGATGCGACCAGTAAGTTACTGATTAGTGTAATCATAAGATAGTGTAACTTGGGCGTCGTGAAATTGACACGTGAATGTTGCGGGTGACTTTAACTGATGACTAGCCTGATTGACCCTTAACTTGAGGTTGGTGAACGAGGGCCCTTATACTACCCAATATGATGCTAATTAAATCATGTATTAATCACTCACTAACAAATAAATACTATCAATGCTGAGATTGAATATTATTGTTCATTTGTAAATATATTGCGCCGGCTTGTCTGCGCGATGTCTGATTTAAAGTATATTAAATTACCGACCTCGATATATCCTTGCAAAAGTTTTCGCATTAAACTATATAGGCTTTTTGTTAGATGTTTTGACGTACAGTGTTTTGAGCAAATATTAGTTTAGTATAATTTGTTTTCGTTAATTTTCATAAATATACGTAATAAACATAATATTTATGTCTTGGGTAAAATTAAACACAGGTTTGCGTATTAATCTTCAGTATAATTTAAATTCTTTTAATACGTCTTCTGTCTTGAGTCATTCGTCTTCTATCGTCTTCCAATCAGTTTTCTTGCATTCCGTCCTTTCATTCATTAACATCTTCATTAATCAGCCTCTACACTTCTATCTTAAGTACTTTCATTCGTCATCTCTTTCACGCAATCTATGTTCCATACCAGTCATTCGTGTAACGTTTCATTTCACTCATCCTTCTTATAATTCAAATCCTCCATACCCATTTTTAAATTCTTTTTTTTATGCATTGTATAGCGAGACGGGTTCGTCTGATGGTAAGCGATAAGACCGCTCATGAACAGTAGCAAAAACCAAATAACGCCATGAATTACAAAGCAATGATTGGCAATGCGCTCGATATACTGAGACATAAGATGTTAAGTCTCAATATGTCCATTAGTTACTCTGGCTACAATGTCCTCAATCCGAAACATAACAGTGCACTTTCCCTCTTGTTTGGCGGGAGAAAAAACATTGCGGAGGTACCTACCCTGGCGACCTGTCACATATGAGAGACTTTATCACCAGTAATTTATATTTTTATTGCACACCAGGAAAAACACAGAGACTTTAATATAGGGGCATTCCACGCGAAGCGGACAGGTAAAAAATCTCGATGTTTCTGATTTCAGAATATTTGAGTATGTTCTACCTATATATGTCCTTGATTCGTGTATCAAATATTTTTCTAATATAGTGACTGGTTAAAGAATTAAGGACCTTTGAAATTTTGGCCAACTGGTGGGCATACAGTACTTCAAAGACGATTATCTAGTCATAAAATTATTGATTAAAATAATTAAACCACTGGATTTAAAACTTCATTTAATGAGCTTTTTAATTGCATTTTTGGATACGAAAATAAATTGTTTTTTTTCCATATTTTTTTATTTTAATTTTTTTAACTTCGATTTTCCACAACTTAGACCATTTCGATTTTTTTTATATTTTTTATGAAAGTAGCTAGTATTGTATAGAACATCCTTGCCAAGTTTTATTATGGGTTGGGAAGTGGTTTACGAGCTATACTGGAAATATGCGCCGCACCGCGCCAAACGCCCGTCACTTGCGTGAGTTTGCAGACATTATTTCTTTAGTACTTTGATATAATATTTAAAATAAAACGAATTATTTTTATATGATTAACTACAAATTTATTTACAGGCTTTTACAACTGTTACTTGTCACACTGTTACTTGTGCTTGTTACCATAACACCTTCAGTAGTAGGAATGAAGGCATGATATTTTTTTGCGCCTGGGATTGTCGCTGCCGACTCAAATCTGCTTTTGAAAGACTCTTTTCGAGCATAGAAAATGTGCGTTTGTGGAATTGATTTTCTCGCCCAATGGTACAAATGATCAGCTGTGCTATTGCTTCGTTTGACGCCGATTGTAGACTAGCTGTTTTATTTTAAACAGGATTTTGGTAAGAAGCAGAATTTTATTTTCATGCCACTGCTCACGGCAAAGGGCCATGTGATGACTTGGGGGCAACTTAAAACGTCTAGCGACTCGAGCTAGTCTACAATCGGCGTCAAACGAATAGGCTTGGGCCTAACCGGTGACTACAGAGAGCGCTCAATTTAGTTCATAATCCAAGGATGAACTAGTTCGCTCTATTAGTTCATTAGTTCTTTTTTTGAAATAATTTAGTAAGAACAATAAATAAAGAAAAAAATATAGTTATGATTATTGTAAGTTTTGTTTATTTTATTTAAAAAATACAAAGTATTACATGAAATTTTGCACGTCCATTTGTATAATATGAGATTTTTTATTTAAATAATGAAAATTAAAATAATTTATATTAATGATTAGTCAACAGCTAGGCTAGTTCCTAGTATAATGTGTAATTATATTAGAATACTTGAAAAGTATGAATTTTTACAATTAAGTTGACTTTTTTGTGGCACATAAAATATTTTATCGAAATAATCGAAAACATAGCGCCACTGTCTAGTAAAGTGGACGCTAAAAGAAATATAAAAGAATTAAAAGCGGGATTTTTAATGAACTAGTTCGCATAGTTCACCTAAAGGAGCGCTCTTCCCACCTAGGTCGTTCGCGAACTACCCAAGACTACAACGAAGCAATAGCACAGCTGAGCGTTTGTACCATTGGGCGAGAAAATCAATTCCACAAACGCACATTTTCTATGCTCAAAAAGAGTCTTTCAAAAGCAGATTTGAGTCGGCAGCGACAATCCCAGGCGCAAAAAAATATCATGCCTTCATTCCTACTACTGAAGGTGTTATGGTAACACGCACAAGTAACAGTGTGACATGTAACAGTTGTAAAAGCCTGTAAATAAATTTGTAGTTAATCATATAAAAATAATTCGTTTTATTTTAAATATTATATCAAAGTACTAAAGAAATAATGTCTGCAAACTCACGCAAGTGACGGGCGTTTGGCGCGGTGCGGCGCATATTTCCAGTATAGCTCGTAAACCACTTCCCAACCCAGAATAAAACTTGGCAAGGATGTTCTATACAATACTAGCTACTTTCATAAAAAATATAAAAAAAATCGAAATGGTCTAAGTTTGTGAAAATCGAAGTTAAAAAAATTAAAATAAAAAAAAATATGGAAAAAAACAATTTATTTTCGTATCCAAAATGCAATTAAAAAGCTCATTAAATGAAGTTTTAAATCCAGTGGTTTAATTATTTAAATCAATAATTTTATGACTAGATAATCGGCTTTGAAGTACTGTATGCCCACCAGTTGGCCAACATTTCAAAGGTCCTTAATTCTTTAACCAGTCACTATATTAGAAAATATTTGATACACGAATCAAGGACATATATAGGTAGAACATACTCAAATATTTCTGAAATCAGAAACATCGAGATTTTTTACCTGTCCGCTTCGCGTGGAATGCCCCTATAGTTATTTGGAGTGGATATCAGTCATACAACGACGCTACAAAGCTATTATAAGAATCGTTCGCTTCCCCCAAAAACAGTACCACTATCTTACAGGAAAACGACACGAAAGAACAACTTTTATACTACTAATAAAACAATATACAATTAGGAATTAAATAATTTAAATGTGCCTGTAGTGTATTTGATATATTCATACTCGTTGCATCTGTCGTCTCGAACAATACACATCGCGAACCAGGGGTGAATGAGAACAGAGATGAATATTAATAATTATATTCTACTACAATATTACACATATTAACCATAAATAGTGACTATTACAGTGCCTTTTTGTAATTTTGTTGTGCTTAGAATGTAAAAAGTACTCTGAAGTTGTTCCACTGACTAAATTCGGCAACTTTTGCGCGATAACGAACTAATTCTGTCTTCACAGTCTGCAAAAACAGTACTCGTAGTACCACAGGTATCATCGCACATATGGCATTGTTAGAATTGTCGACATCGGCACTGCCTGCAAAATAAAACAACTGAACTGGATTTAAAAACGGATATAATATAATCCGAATATAAAGTATTAAACACCAAAGTGCGTGGTGGCCTGTTGGTAAACGGACTAGACGCGGCTGCCCACATGATCACGGTGGTCGCGGGTTCGAATCCCAGGGCACACCTCTGACTTTTCGGAGTCATGTGTGTATTGATAGTCAATCACCACGCACTAAAACGGTGAAGGAAAACATCGTGAGGAAACCTGCATACCATAGCGATTTATAAGAATTTCTATGGTATGTAAGTCCGCCAACCCGCAACTAGGCCAGCGTGGTGGACTATATGGCCTAGCTACTCTCAATCGCACTGTCGATTGTGGAGGGAGGCCCGTGCCCTGCAGTGGGACGTATATGGGCTGATACAGAAACACCAAAATAAATAGCTATAATAATACAACGTTTCTAAATTTTTTTTTAATTGTGAAAAATATCTGCTGTGGGTATTTTCACATTGGCCTCTTCAACTTGAAATGTCAGTTTCGTGCAAGATGTGCCGAAAAGCGCTACTCGTGCTCCGATATTGCGCTGGGTTTTTACCCAATTTCGCTAGTTTCGTGGACGATAGGATGTGCAAGTGGTGTATAGTGCTAAATAGATCTGTTTTTTGGTCTATACTATGAACTGAGTTCCAGAAGTTGTAAGTGGACTTGATTTATTTTATTTACATGGTTTTTTATATTAACAGTCTTAATTATCTGTCTAATATAATGAAGTCATAGAGCATAATAAATAAAAAGCGAATGGCTAGATTAATGTTATGTACTCAGCCTATCGCAGTCTATACAGGGTATATCAAGACTGCTACCGAAACGAAGCCGGGTGGTAGTTTAAGCGACTTCAGACGCAATGCAACAGAAAAAGTTGCAAATAAAAGCGACAATTTTTTTTATGTTATTTTTTTCCTATGGCCCTATTGGTGGTAATATATTTTTTTCCTAAAATAATAGTGTATACCCTTTTATTTATAAATACTCTAAGGTGTAAAGAGTTTAAATTATTATTTTAGCAAAAACTATAGATTTACCACCCAAAAATTACGATTTTTAAAAAATCATAAAAATAATTGTCGTGTTTCTATGCGAAATTTTAGTTGCATTGTGTTTGTAGTCCACTAAAACTACCACCCGGCTTCGTTTTCGGTAGCAGTCTTGAGATACCCGGTATGATCATGTCGTTTTATTATAACACAATGTAGACGATTCGATATATAATGAAAGTTTTAGTCCGTATATCATGTGTACTGCAATATAATATAATCCGAATATAAATTAAGCACCAAAATAAATAACTATATTAATACGTAAACTTAATTTTGAATCTATTTGACAGAATTAAATCTAGCATGGAGATATCGTATAATTACATTTTAAGATACTAAGACACATCGTGAGTAAGTATGTTAGCTGAATTGTTATGCAATTATTTCTGAGTCTGGAGCTAAATGCATTATTCTATGTCGACAAAAGGACGCCTTCGAGACGATATATCGATTTAGAAACTAATGTCTCGAATATATGTTTAACTTACTTATAGTCAGACCAGAGACGTAGGTCTTAATAGTAATTATATTGTTAGAATTATTCGTAGAGGTCGTTGCAGCGTAGTATAATTCTTAAGAGTTTAAAAATGTTGATGGTCTACGGAAATAACTGTTTGTAAAGTAAGCCTACCTTTCTTTCACCCCTGCAACTACCAGGCAATTCTCATAAAGAAAACCGATTGTCAAACCTCATTAAAAGACACCCGAAAACTGATAAAAGCCTGCTTTCATTTGGAATCCTTTTGCTCCTACAGTCGTTAGGGGATTAAACGAAATATTTTGCTCACTAAGTGGGGAACTTGAAGCTCCTCTTAGTACAATCCCGACGTATGTACCTACCAAAGCCTGCGTAATTGTATTCGACATGAAAACTTACTTATTTCGTTGAAATTGTACAAGTTTAGTAATATATGAGTCGTGTTTTCATAATGAATTGGGTGATTAAGCTAAGCTTTTAAATATATCTAGCTGCTGTTGTAGAAGTTTAAGATAAAGGGTTTTATAAAGTTTGGTACAAAGAAATTATAATAAATATAATCCAGCAATACAGCAATATTAAAATCGGACCCATTGATCCGGAAACTTTAACCAAATACAGCTCTAGTAAAAAGGATAATAACAATAGTGATTTGGCTTAGGTTCAACTATAAACCAGTGTACTATTTACTCCTTACTTACCTGTTATTTAAACACCAGTAATTTTTACAAAGCCTATTTTTCGACAACTACCCTCGATGAGTTATGTCTTTTTGCTTCAAACATATAATTTGCGTCATCAGAAAAAGCCATTTTCTTTATTAAAGGGTATTCAAGTTCAAATTATACGCTACGAAAATGTAAAAGATAAAGGTTATATTCGGGCAGGGCAATCAAACCCGGCGATTGAAGGCAACAACAATCAAGATTGATAAACAGGCCGGCCCGATATCGATGTTGCGTTCACAAAACAACACAGTTAAGAAAGCGCCGTAACCAATGGCTTGTATTAAGATATCGAAATATATTCTTTCGTGGCAGGAATTGCTTCATAACTGATAAGTAAATAAACTTAGCAGTAATTTTATGTAGATTTATTGAGTGCGTGGTGGCCTGTTGGTAAACGGACTACATGCGGCTGCCCACTGTTCACGGTGGTCGCGGTTTCGAATCCCAGGGCACACCTCTGACTTTTTGGAGTCATGTGTGTATTGATAATCAATCATCACGCACTAAAACGGTGAAGAAAACATCGTGAGGAAACCTGCATACCTTAGCGATTTATAAGAATTCTATGGTATGTAAGTCCGCCAACCCGCACTAGGCCAGCGTGGTGGACTATATGGCCTAACCACTCTCAATCGTATTATCGATTGTAGAGTGCCTACTCTACAATGCCCTGCAGTGGACGTATATGGGACGTATACATACATACATATATACCGGGTATCTCAAGACTGCTAACGAAAACGTAGCCGGGTGGTAGTTTTAGTGACTACAAACACAATGCAATTAAAAATTTCGCAAAGAAACGCGACAATTATTTTTTATGATTTTTAAATATCGTCATTTTTGGGTGGTAAATCCATAGTTTTGCTAAAATAATAATTTAAACTCTTTTATCCTTAGAGTATTTATAAATAAAAGGGTATACCACTATTATTTAGGAAAAAATGTATTTACCACCCAAATATGGCAATAGGAAAAAATAACAAAAAAAATTGTCGCTTTTTTTTTTTTTCAACTTTTTCTGTTGCATTGTGTCTGAAGTCGCTTAAACTGCCACCCGGCTTCGTTTTCGGTAGCAGTCTTGATATACCCTGTATATACATTACACATACATACATATATATATATATATATATATATATATATATTACACATACATACATATATATTATATATATATATATATATATATATATATACAGTGGTATATCAAGACTGCTACCGAAAACGAAGCCGGGTGGTAGTCTAAGCGACTTCAGACACAATGCAACAGAAAAAGTTGCAAAAAAAAAAGCGACAACTTTTTTTTTGTTATTTTTTTCCTATGGCCATATTTGGGTGGTAAATACATTTTTTCCTAAAATAATAGTGTATACCCTTTTATTTATAAATACTCTAAGGTATAAAAGAGTTTTAGATTATTATTTTAGCAAAAACTATGGATTTACCACCCAAAAATGACGATATTTCAAAAATCATAAAAAATAATTGTCGCGTTTCTATGCGAAATTTTTTAATTGCATTGTGTTTGCAGCCACTAAAACTACCACCCGGCTTCGTTTTCGGTAGCAGTCTTGAGATACCCGGTCTATAATATAATATAATAATAAACAAAAATTTCGCAAAGGAACGCGACAATGATTTTTTATGATTTTTTTAAATATCGTCTTTTTGGGTGGTAATCCATAGTTTTTGATAGAATAATAATTTAAACACGTTTATACCTTAGATTATTTATAAATAAAGGGTATTCACTATTATTTTAGGAAAAAATGTATTTACCACCCAAATATGGTCATAGGAAAAAAATAACAAAAAAAATTTGTCGCTTTTTTTTTGCAACTTTTTTCTGTTGCATTGTGTCTGAAGTCGCTTTAACTACCACCCGGCTTCGTTTCGGTAGCAGTCTTGAGATACCCGGTATATATATATATTTGTATCAGCCCATATACGTCCCACTGCAGGGCACGGGCCTCCTCTACAATCGAGAGTACGCTTGAGAGTGGTTAGGCCATATAGTCCACCACGCTGGCCTAGTGCGGGTTGGCGGACTTACATACCATAGAATTTTTTTATAAATCGCTATGGTATGCAGGTTTCCTCACGATGTTTTCCTTCACCGTTTAGTGCGTGGTGATTGACTATCAATACATACATGACTCCGAAAAGTCAGAGGTGTGCGCTGGGATTCGAACCCGCGACACCGTGAACATGTTGGCAGTGGTATATATATATATATAATATACACAATAATTTTATTGTTAACTGCAAAGAAGAAGGAAAAAAACTTAAAGAAATAAATTAAACAAGAACATTATCGCGGTCTTATTGCTCTGACTGAATGAACGCAATAGAGCCCAAAACAATGTTACAATTCTTAGTGAAAAACATTGCGAAACCACTAAGGTTTATATATATCTCAAGACTGCTACCGAAAACAAAGCAGGGTGGTAGTTTTAGTGACTACAAACATAATGCAACTAAAATTTCGCATAGAAACGCGACAATATTTTTTATGATTTTTTAATATCGTCATTTTTGGGTGGTAAAATCCATAGTTTTTGCTAAAATAATAATTATAACTCTTTTATACCGTAGATTATTCATAAATATAAGGATATACACTATTATTTTAGGAAAAAATGTATTTACCACCCAATATGTTCATAGGAAAAAAATAACAAAAAAAATTTGTCGCTTTTTTTGCAACTTTTTTTGTTGCATTGTGTCTGAAGTCGCTTAAACTACCACTCGGCTTCATTTTCGTTAGCAGTCTTGATTATACCCTGTATACTATCAGAGTTGACTTATAACTTATAACTTTCTATATAATTTATAACTGGACATTTGATTGTTTACATTTTGTACAATTAAATATTATCTACAGGCGGACTTAATGGTATTTTCTACCAGTCGACCATATGGCAGTGCACAGGACGGAGGCAGGTGTATAATTATAATTATTAAGGGTTAGTAAGAAAATAAAAAAAAAACTATGAAAAAGAGACAAAAAATACAACAAAATATAATACAGATTTACACTGTAGTGTTATTAGGGAGTTTGAGATTAAGCATTCACATTTAAATTATTTAAAAATTTGTCTTGAGTTGATATTTGATTATTGCAACGCACGCTAGTCTCAGAAACGAATTTAAGTAAAATTTGGATTGTAGTGAGTGGGAGTACTGAGTGGGAATGATAAGAAATCATATATACATATATGTGTTATTCTTTTAAACTCAAAGAAAAGAATAGTCAGAAGACGAAAGATTACATGCCTTGAGTCATAGTATAGAATCATAGAATAGGACGAGACAGGGCGCGATTTGATGGGACGATACGGAAATAGTTGTCACATTGAGTTTAAATATTAATAAAAATCACGCGAAATAGTATGTTGCTAGCCGGGACTTGAGCTCATAACATATAAGAGTGAATTCGTTTTGGACGCTAGTTGAAAATAATATATACCACAGAATCCCATGACCTTCGTAACTAAAAGAAATTAGCTTAAAGAAAATCTACGAAAAAGAAAATCAGCGTATAAGAAAATTTGCATAAAGAAAATCTGCGTAAAAGAAAATTTGCGTAAAAGAAGATCAGCGTAAAAGAAAGCAAATACAGTCTCTCTTCTAACAGGTATTTGGAAATGACCAACTAAACTTCCTTCTAGGAAAGCCGCTCGTACAATTATTGCACACTTTTATTAAAACACGTTCAAAAAGATTCTGTGAATCAGCCCGCCATTTTACTTTACATCCTGCATCACGAAAAGAGAACAACTAGACGTCTCCTTTATATACAGGGTATATCAAGACTGCTACCGAAAACGAAGCCGGGTGGTAGTTTAAGCGACTTCAAACACAATGCAACAGAAAAAGTTGCAAAAAAAGCGACAATTTTTTTTTTGTAATTTTTTTCCTATTACCATATTTTGGTGGTAAATACATTTTTTCCTAAATAATAGTGTATACCCTTTAATTTATAAATACTCTAAGATATAAGAGAGTTTAAATTATTATTTTAGCAAAATCTATGGATTTACCACCCAAAAATGACGATATTTAAAAAATCATAGAAAATAATTGTCGCGTTTCTAAGCGAAATTTTTAATTGCATTGTGTTTGTAGCCACTAAACTACCACCCGGCTTCGTTTTCGGTAGCAGTCTTGAGATACCCGGTATTATATAACATAATTCATATCTGACATTCTTCATGACTGCCTCGGTGGCGTAGTTGTACTACGGTACGGTTATAAAGCTGAGGTCTCGGGTTCGAATCCCGGGTTGGGCAAAGTAATATTGGATTTTCTATTCAGTATCAGCCCAGAGTCAGGAATTGTGCCCGATATGGCGATAGGCTCGCCACCTATCACATTGTGGGACGGAACATACAAGGCGAAATGTGGGTACCCTCGCACCTCTGCCTACCCCTTCTGGGAACAAGGCGTGAGTTTATGTATGTATGTATATCTGACATTAGAGTGTCTATGAAGAATATTATTATTGTGGAGCTCACAAATATCAAAGACTTTAATTACAGTCTTTGTATCGGAAAAAATTCTAGTGTAAGGTTAAACGAGGGACTTTTGAAGGAGAGCATTGAAAACATGACGGAATATAATAACCTTATTTTGTAATGAAATATTTATTATTCGTTGATCAGAGCGCGCTGAGAAGCAAAAGCTAATTGTATGTCATTGACACGCACAATGAGATAAGATAGATCGAGCTAGTGATTTAAGTCAAGCGCATCTTCACGTTGTGATATTTTATACACAAATCAGTTAAAGGTTTTCTTTGTGATCTTCTGTACATGTGTTATTACTATACAATTAAGAGCGATCACCTCTTTCATAAGTTTTTATTTTTATTAAATTTAATATCGAGACAAACCTGTCGTTCATAAACAGTAGCACAACAATACAACTATTCGAATTATAAAGCCATGCTTGGCATTCCACTGCACTCGCCATCCTGAGACATAAGATGTTAAGTCTCAATATGTCCAAGTAGTCACTCTATTGTAGTTAGAGTAATCATTCCTCAAACCAAACCAACAGTGCATTACACTGCTATTTGGCGGGGAAAATAGATATTGCGGTGGTACTTACCCAGATAGCCTCTCACATATGAGAAACCTACCACCGGTAAAGTTTCTTCGTTTTAACAAACGCGTTGTAAATGAATAAATCAGTGTACTCATTTATTTATTTAGAATATGTATAATGTAAACTTAAACATAATATGCCAACACGGTTACAAAGTTATTTATATATATCAAGACATAGATAGACGAGGTATATCAAGACTGCTACCGAAAACGAAACTGGGTGGTAGCGTTAGTGACTTCAGACACAATGCAACCAAATTTTGTGCCAAAAAAATTGTGACGATTTTTTCTATCGTCGTATTAGATGGTAAATACATAGTTTTTTTTAATAATAGTGTAAACCCTTTTATTTTAAAGATGCTATGGTATGCAAGGCTTTAAATTATTATTTTAGCAAAAACTATGAATTTACCACCCAAACTCGACAATATTCAAAAAATAATTTAAAAAAATAGTCGCGTTTCTTTGTGAAATTTTTAGTTGCTTTGTGTTTGTAGTCACTATAACTACCACCCGGCTTCGTATTCAGTAGCAGTCTTGATATAACCGGTATATAAGAGTATATACGTTTGTCTGTACTTCTGAGGACAGACCGGCTCACCTACTAAACGATTTAGATTAACTTCACCTATATCTAAAATTAACTATACTTAAAACTAATGCTGCAGTCTTCCAAACAATGGGTAAATTGTAAAAATACCTAAAACCGCTATAAAATATGTACAATTAGCGTTACATGTTGGCTAATCATGCCTCGGAGCCTAGTCACCGAGTTACTGCCGTTAGGACTTCACAAGATGTGGTAACTACGCACCAAAGGCCACCCTAGTTGGGTAACTATATAGATAACTTGAAGCCGTAACAAACGTACATAACTCAATTTCACAATTTGAAGCATGTACTGCGTGTAGGTACGGGTATTGTTCCTTTAGTTTCGGTGGATAATATTGTACGCTGCGGGTATCCAATAATTTTGCGCTGGCTACATATTTTACATTAGTTAGGAGCTGCGGTCGGAGTTTAGATACCTTCCGAGATGGACTTAACTACTTAAACACTTCCATCACTTGTGGGTGTAATTAACATCTTGGGAATTAGATAAGGCTTGTGTTAAATATACGCAGTCTTGCCGAATATTCTAAAGCGATGGTAGATTGGTAAGGTAGTAATCGACAGCCTCCGTAGTACAGTTGGTAAGACGCCACCCGTAAAATAAGATTATAAAGAAATATGTTTATGTGAGCCCCAAGAATTTGTTACTAACTGTAAATTTTACTTTTAATTTTTTTATATAATACCTAGTCAGGTCATAAATTCTGTCACATGTTAATATAAAATAATTGAAAAAAGTTTATCATTATGTAACCATTTATATACCAAAATGAACTTAACAAACATAGATTCTTATGACACTAAAGTTTATTCAAAATGACCTCCGTGATTTTAAATACAGGCCTTCAATCTGCGCGGCCAGTTGAGTATCACAGCATGAACGAGGTCCATGTCAATATCGGCGGCTGCCTTAATCAAGGATGTCTTGAGTGACTCTAAATTGGGATGAGGCTTTGAGCACGCCTTTTCCTCCAAGTGTTGCCATATCTTGTAATCTAACGGATTCAATCTGGACTGGAGGAGGGCCAGTCTTCTTGCCGGATGAAGTCGATTTCACGCGCCGCCAGCCAGTCTTGTGTGCTCTTCGCTCTATGAGCTGGCGCCGAATCTTGTTGGAATACCCAGTGCCTGTTATTGAACATGGTATGAGAAACAGGTTTCAAAAGGTTCGTCAGGACTGTATTTGATACACAACTGCATTCGTTTTTACACCTTTCTCACAAAAATGTACCTCTGTTAAGCCCCAATAAGAAACTCCCAACCATGCATGAGCGAGGATGGAAAATGACCTCGTTGGACACGCGGATACGGTTGCTCGCTTCTTCACTACTGTGTGCGTACACCTTATCATTTTGTTTGTTGTAGCTCTCTTCTACGGTAAAAATATTTTCATCTGAAAAAAGAATTTCCCGATATATTTTTTCCGCGTACCACTTCAACAAAGCGCGGCATCTCTTCAGTCTCAGGTCCAATAGACGAGCATTCCAGCGATGTCCTGTTTTTCTTCGATATGCTCGAAGCCCTAAGTCTTCATTTAACACACTTTTCTTCGTGGTTCTGCTTAACCCCATCTGAACGGCCAACAGTTTCTGCTTACGTTTGGGATTTCTTTGAATTCGCGCCTTCACAGCTTTTATCACTGCTGAAGTCCTAACAGACCGAGGGCGACGACTTCTTGACCTGTCATCTACACTAGAGTCTTCATTATATCGTTTGATGCTACGATAAACGAACCTTTTGGTTATATTCAAATTTTTCAGTATGTCAAAAAATTGAATTGGCGCGTAACCGCAACGATGCAACGCAATAACTGCAACACGGTTTTCTTTAAGCATCCACTCCATATTTAAAAATGGGTAAAATTCTAAAAGTATACATTTTTATTTTCATGAACAATTCGAAATTCGAATTCAATAAACTTTTGTATGGCCAGCATTCTAAATGAAAAGTTTTTACTGTGTAACAATACTTATGACCTGACTGTGTAGTATCTTGTAGTTCCTGATACCCACGATAGAAAACTAGATCTTAGTGTGAGGTTAGGAATATGTATGTGAGTGTTGGGTGTACTTTACTATTTACTAGCTGTGCCCGCGACTTTGTCCGCGTGGAATTTAACAAAAAAGTTAATTAGTTTTTTTAAGTTATTTTTTTAATTAAAAGAATTTTTTTATAACAAATATAGCCTAAGTTACTCCTTATTATATCAGCTACTTGACAAAAAAAGGCCCGTCAAAATCGGTCCAGCCATTTCAGAGATTAGCCGGAACAGACAGACAAAAAAAATAATGATCTATTTCGGCACTGGTATCGTGTATATAACGATATGTAGTTGGACATTTTCTTTAATTTTCACTTTACAAACAGACACTTCAATTTTATTTATATGTATAGATTTAGATTAATATACTAGGTAGAGGCCACTGAATACGAGTGTACATACAATATAAACTCACGCTTTTTTCCAAAATTATAAAGTGAGTTGGTTTTTATGTTTGCAGTCTATGGCCCAAATATTAATTGTTCATTATACTATACTTTTGCATCTAACACGAGCGTGCATAAGCGGTTATTAAATACACGATGCGATATCTTCATTAAACGGATCAAAATTACATCACGTTCATTATTGTTCGCAGCACCAGCAACACACCCGCTGTTAAATATTAAATATTTTTAATTGAATCAACTTAATTTTAATCAATGGTTAATAATTATTAAATCCTTGATGCAAAATCAATGAGTATTTAATAATTTATTAATTTCCTATAATTTATCGAATATGCTTCAGTTATTCGTTCATAATAATATAGTTATTATAAGCTGTAACGCAGTTGTGAAATTGTATATTTATTATTTTAATAAAATTACTACATATTAAGTAAATACTGATAGTATATTACGTTGATTCGACTGGTGAAGTGAAATTGAACCATCGGATGTGACGTCATTATACTAACCTAAATAATAAAACCACGTCACTTCTTCGAAAGCATTTTTTTAAATGCAATGTTGGTGAGACAAGCATGTCATTCGCCAGATGGTAAGCGATACGACAGCTCATGGACAATAGCAAAACCAAACAACACCATTAATTACAAAGCAGTTCTTGGCATTCCACTACGCTCGCCATCCTGGGATATAAGATGTTAAATCTCATTATGTCCAGTAGTTACCCTAGCTGTAATGTCTTTCAAATCGGGGCACAACAGTGCATTTACAGTGCTGTTTGGTAAAAGAAATTGTCATCGCGGTAGTACTTATCCAGGCAGGCCGCCTGGGTAAGTACCACCACTTCACATATGAGGCACCTACTACCTATGAGTAAAAAGTTGCCCACCACTGAGCATGAAACTGCTTTAATATAAAATATGATTACCATGTTTATTTTCGGTTAGATCAGACCCGACCATGCTTGATTTTCGTTTTTGTGGACTTCACATCCATCCAATCACCAGTAAAACTGGTACAATAGTTGACTCTAATGAGACATAATAGGTAAAATTAGAACTCTATAAAACCACTTTATCAGTCACGAAAATATCCTATAACATCAATTTAAATTAAAAATCGGAAAAAACTCGCAACATAAGTGGATATTTCGGGAACTAGTGATTTTTGAAAGTTCCGTGATAAATTGACAAGACGCGGGAACTCGGGGCAAAAATTGGTGATACAAATGTGAAAAGTTGCGTAATGGCGGTGTATTTAGATATGTTTGTAGGGTTCGATTAGGGTCGACAAGCCCTCGCCCTGTCGCCTGGTCACATGATCGATGGAACAGACAGATTTGGGGATAGTTTTTATATGTTGTCTTTTATACCTAGTCAGAGATTGCGGCGAATTGAATGATGTCGTTGCTAGTACGATACAAGGATAGATTATAAATTAAAACTAACGCTTATGGTTTCACTTTAAAAGTTGTAATAAGATGGAGACTTTGTCATGTATGATTTACAATTTCGTTATAAATTTACATCAGATTATCTGTGATTGTTTTTATTGTACTCTATCAGCCACTGCAGGACTCTGGCCTCCTCCAAATTCCAAAGTACGATTGACAGACCATATAGTCCACCATTCTAGGCTGTTGCGAGTTCCTGGACTTTACATACCATAGAAATTCTTACCAATCGCTATGGTATACAGGTTTTCTCAAGAGGTTTTCCTTCACCATTATAGTGCGTGGTGATGAACTATCAATACACACATGACTCCAAAAAGTCAGAGGTGTGTCCTGGGATTCGAACCCGCAACCACCGTGAACATATTTGCAGCTGAGTCTGGTCCGTTTACCAAAAGACCAACACGTACTTAGACGACGACCTTTATATCACAGTTCACATCTTCTCGGCTTCGTTAGTTAGAATACTAGTGTCGCGTTACATTGGCCAGATGCAGAATGCCAATAAAAAATTAAAATAATTGACCCTACCTCTGAGATTTTTTATTGTATTCCCGGGTGATCACAATAGGACCAGATTGCATGTTGTGTTATACCGAGGCGTTGTATCATGCTCTCTATATACCATGTGCAGCCACGCTAGCTCTTGCACACATCAATCTTCAATGTGATTTGTTTGCGAATGAGTAGTCAAAGACATTAGCCAAAGTTGATGTTCTGCGAGCGAGATGCTTGACTGTGTCCTTTGTTTTTGTTTGATGGATCTCGATGTTGTAGTTAAGTAAATGCTGTTAATGATATTAATCAATTAGGTTAATTTAATTTAGAAATAGTGTTATTATCAAGCAAACTAAAGTGGCTTTGATTGGACAGTAGTTGTAATGGGTGATTTGTTTGAACGTCTTCTAGTGGAAACCACAAGCAAATGAACCGTAGTATTGGTGATTAATTTCATTAAGAAATCTCTGGATGCGGACCAATTTTAATGAGACGTTGTGTATTTAAAGAAGGCTTATGTGCATACTAGACTTCCTATTAGAAGTTAAAGAGGCCGCAATATAAGCAAACACAAATTCTTAATCCATGAAAGTAAATGTTAAACACATTTCAAGCCTTCAAAATGTAAATAAATTGTATTAGCTTTTTGAGACTTGTTAAAGTCCAATTTTCCGCTTATTGCGCCAAAAAATACTAGAAACAGAATTAAAAAATAACAAAAATTAAGTTGTTTGATAATTATAAATAACCATTAGTAAAAAGAATAGGAAAATAACAAAACCTTTTTAGCAGTAATAAAGTTCCACTCCAGACGCACAGCGTCAATTTATATATAATATTTTATAAATTATAATATTCTGCCAGCATTTTACTATAAAGAAAACATTTCCAAGAACATACCAAGTGATATTCTGGTTCCAATTACGGCCTCCAAGACATTTACTTAGAAGGTACTTGCCCAATTCATGGAAGCCGACGTTCCTTTTTTAGTTCGAGTTATTTTCATTTTTTTACTGTACATTATTAACCGGTTAGTTGAATAAATTTAATTACTTTACACTTTATGAAATTGAATTACTGTTAATTTGTAAGAATTAAAAAATAAAGTTGGTCCATAATATATTTGCGTCATACCGTATGGTACAGGCCTCCTCTATGCTTGGAAGAATTTACGATCTTCAACCTATCTGGCCTATTGCTAGTTAGTCGATATTATACCCCATAGAAATTATTTAAAACATCTTTGTAGTGCTAAGATGTCTTTACGAATATGGTTATTGGTTAAAAATACAACATAACTATTTACTCCGAAAATGTATAGGTTCTCTTTGATTCGTATTTGCAACAACTGTCTTTTCAGTTTATTCTGTTCCCAAATATGTTATGTTAACAAATGTTACCATATTAAGTTTCATAGAAAACATATCATTATAAATTCATCTTATAATATAAATAATACTATTTTAAATGAAGTTTATATAATTGTGGATTTGGGAGTTGTGCTAGACAGTAAACTAACCTTTGTACCGCACTATGATCGCGTTGCTAAAAAGGCGTCTAAGGCGTCGATATACACTCTATGTCACTACACAGTTTTCGAAAACATATGTTGGATGCAATATCGAGTTACATACATTAGTTTTGGTTTGTTTTTAAGTATAATTATTAAATTTTTTCTTAGTTTGTTAAGTTGATATGTTGTGTTTTTTTTTTCTTATTTGTTATGTTTACCTGTTATTAATTGTGCAATTAGTTAAGATTATTTTTTGTTTTATATTTTTATTGCAAGAATCATTGTAACAATTGTAGGTAGACGTTTCATAATAAATAAATAAATAAATTCCCTGATGTACTTCTGTATCAGCCCATATCGTCCCACTGAAGGGCAGGAGCCTACTCTACAATCGAGAATATGATTGAGAGTGGTTAGGCCATATAGTCCACCACGCTGGCCTAGTGCGGGTTGGCGGACTTACATACCATAGAAATTCTTATAAATCGCTAAGGTATGCAGGTTTCCTCACGATGTTTTCCTTCACTGTTTTAGTGATCATCCCTGATGTACTTATAATTAATAAATAAACTATGAATCACAATATTATTACTTTATATCTGACATCCTACTTCCAACTAAATAGGATGCAAAGTAAATATCCGCATTTCGCAAGTATTTCCGTCCCCACAGATTGTCTCGCTCATTTCTGATTCAAGATGCGGAAGAAAGCGAGCATATCACAACCCCGAGCACAAATTCCAGCCCTGAAATATGTATCAAGCCAAAAACTCAAGTAAATAATGACCAACCTGCCAATCGAACCAAACACCTCAAAGTTACCAGCTAATACTGCCAGTAGACTATTGAGATTACGATAATTTTATACCGAATTTAATATACTATTTTATTACTTTCCGCACCATGTTTCGTGTAAAATGATATGAATAATAAATATTTTATTTCAAAGGTAATAAATATATTTACATTTGTATTTCGTATCGTAAATTTTCTTTCAGTATAATAATTAAATAATACTCATTTTAAGGGTGAAGGAACATTATGAGATATCACCATCCTACTGATATATTAATAAGAATGTATAATAATTTGTCGAATTCACATGAACTAGGCATTAGACCAGCGTGGTCTCGAGGAACTTGGGCGTGTTCGTAGTGAGGTCCGAATGTTTCTAAAAAAAAGCAGATGGAGACATGGGTTTTTAGCCGGCATGCCTGGTCTATCTAGATAGTCGGGTACCTAATGAGGATATTACCCATTAGAAAAAAAGGCCAGATTGGTCCTTTAAATTAAGGACATGGTCATTTTAAAATTACGGGATAGTTTGTGTTTGCAATTACAAATTTAATTTATTTTGTAAATGTCAGTAAACAGATTTAATATATACTGTATAGTTTTGATATTTAAATCTACTTATTTAATGTTTGCACACGTATATACACTTTTCAGTGGGTTATTAAGCATGCCGTGGTTGTGCAAACATCGTAAATCACACAAAACTAGGGGCTTTGTAAATACAATTTGCGTTCCTAATTCCCCCTCAGGTACCTCCAGGTAGGAGTTGCTACGTCAGACCCGCGGTTTTGCTTTCTAATTAAACAATGATAAACTGACTAAATAACAAAATATACGTGTACTCTACTAGTCTATATCTAGTACGCACTATTTTGTCTCTTTGAGTCGAGTTTCTCCATTCCCAGGTACTAATTAAAATGATCAAATTCAAAACGAGTGTTAATATTTCAATTTGTAATCTTTCCAAACGTAAGAAGACAACAAAACTATCGCTCCATATTGCTTTTCTGCGAAACAACGGAACCGCCTTGGTAAAGGCGTACTTTTCCTACGACAGTCTAATGAAAATACAGTATATCACTAATAGTCAAACAACATTTTATTATAAACTAAAATCAATTTTAAAACGATAAACAATGAAAAAGTAATAAGCGATATAACATTAAATTGCATGACTTTGTACTGGTTTATGCAAATAAAACAAAATGCCCAATCAAATTCACACATTAGCTAGTCAATAAGCGTTGGGTTTCAAAGTGGAAGGTAATAATTAGAATCCCATCAAAAACATCCTGTAAAAAAATTCCAAGTCTCGCAGCTCAGAATTTCTACCGCAAAAAGTTGTGAGATGCATGTAATACCAAGTCGATTAATTTATTTAGTCCATGCTTAAGGGACCTTCTGTATAAAGTTATTACGTAAGTTAGTATCATATCAATATTAAAAATTATTTACGTTGTAAATAAATAGATCGACTAAAATAATTAATAATTTTAATAATTAATATTGATATGATACTAACTTAAGTAATAACTCTATACCCCCTCTTGTTATGCCTCATATATATATACCTATCTACAACTATAATTCCATCATATACGGGTACAATGATTCATTAACTGCAAATGCAACATTGTAATCCTATACATTTATATTGGATTACAAGGTTATTCAGGCAGTTGGTGTATCTAGAAAACTAGACAGAAATTATGAAATTTTTCAATTTTCTCTTACTTTAGACACTAAACCTAATTATATTCTAAATTTGAAGGTTCTATGTCTGCTAGAATTGCCTTAGACTTTTGATGATCGGTCAGTCAGTCAGTGAGTGACAAAATTAAGAACGTTTGACATGTTACAATTCTTAAACTACTGGTTCAAATTGAATGAAATTTAAATATACCGTGTTTACATAATGCCTAATTAGTAACTGAAAATTCAAGCTTCTTGCTTTAACCACAACGAAGTTATAGACGGTAGAAAATGGTCTGAATTGCTTCGAGAAAAGAATGGTACGACAGTGCCGCTTTTTAGCTCGACTTGACGGGGGCACTGCCGTGCCCCCAGATTTGAGCTTCGCCGAAGCGTCCACTCTCCTTTCAGATTAAGGGATTATTAATTTATTTGCATAGCGTTCACTGCATTCGTAATTAACGATTTCAATTCGACCAAAACTCGTTTAATGCATTTTCAAACGTTTCTTTATATGTTCGTTTTTAAAAATAGTTGTATGCGGTGATCAGAATCAATATTTAAGTTTCAAAAACGCTTTGGTGTATTGAATATTGAAATGAATGTTATATTTGTAAAAGAAATTCGTATCGGACGGGATGAGAAGAGTTGATATAGCATGGGATGGACCGGGAAAGGATGGAAACGGACGGAAAGTTTGGAGAAAACATTTTAATTCTATACACATACATAAAAAATATTTTCGTTATTTCTCTCGAAGAGACATTCATTGTGCCCGGGTGAAGAGAGGCCAGGTAATTTGTATTATTAAGGTTTAATCTACGACCGATTTTTTTATTACTATACAGCAGCATAATATTAAGTAAAAAGTGTACTTTAGAATTGACGCCTATGAAATCTATGTACACATGTTCAACTAATATATGCTAGCTGGTTGCCTGAAATATAAGCATTGAAAAATAAATAAATTAGTCGGCCATAAAATCCTTTAAATTTTCCAGTAATGATTCTACGTTTCAGAGCCTTTAATATAATTTTTATATAATCTTTAATTAATATAATATATTTTTTATTGCCTTCTAAAAATATATTAACTATTTAAGGTTACTTACTTGTGAAAGTAAAAATGCTTAACTGTAACTAGAACCAAACCTAAGCTACGGAACTCCGGTTTTATGCCAATCAAACCCTAGCCGATTGTAATAGCGCAGCCACGTCCGCTAATGAAAATTAATTATTTTAATGGTTTATTTTTTTACACAGTGGCCGGGTAATGGTGCCATTCCCTTTTTTCCTGTCCAATTTCGCTTTCATAAAGGTAATGCTCCGCAAATTGGATTAGACTGAAAGGGCGAAACCCGCAAGGACATGTCAAACGCTTATAACAATGGCCTACAGAGAAAATACATTATTAATTATGCTAAATTACAATAACTCTGTACCTGACGACTGCCTCGTGACGTAGTTGTACTACGATACGGTTACAAAGCTTAGGTCTCGGAGTTGAATCCCCGGCCGGGAAATTGATTTTGGATTTTTCTATTTATTTTCAGCCCTGAATCAGCAATTTGTGTTCGTTGTGACGATAGGCAAACTTCCTATCTCATCGCGGGACTGAACATACAAGGCGAAATGTGGATGTCCTGAAACTCTGCCCATCCCTTCTGGGAAATAAAGGCGTGAGTTTGTGTATGTATGTAGAATTACAATAAATAAATCACATCTGTAAGGCAGGATCACGACTAAAGAATATATATTATAAATATTAACGACCCTAAATACTGTATTAAAAATAATATTTCCGAAATTCGTCTCATTTAGTTCGCTCAGGAAAAAGCCTTTGATATTCCGTTATTACTTATTTATAGGTATATTTCAGAAGCCGATTATGTTTCCATTTATGTACAAACGTGAAGATAATATAGTTTAGGTTTATGGAACGGTATAGAACTCAAATAATATTTGACGCAGCACAAAGCTTTGAAGAATTCCCTACGTTGTACATTTTCCTTTGGCCGAGCATACAAAGCGGAATTCTAATTTGTCTTCAAAACACAAATTCTACTGTTGAATTTCATGCACCCTATATTTTAATCAGCGAACTTCAGATCTTTATAAAATTAAACAGATGTTAGGGTCCGCTAATCGAGTAAACCGGGGCTGGAAAACAAAAACTCGACAACGGGTTCCTTAATTCGCATACCCTTTCGAGGGGCTAAGGAGTACTTAAACATCTACTTAGCGAAAATTAAAATAATTACGGACGGTATTCGGCGTGGTATCCATTAGCCGTTCCGATGGGCACGGCGCTGCAGATAATGCCGACAGGTTGGGTTATTGTTGGAACAACAATGGTGGCACTTACGCGAGCTCTTATCTCGTCAACCGCCTCGTTTGTAGCGGCGCAGCGAACTCTGCTTACCTGCATAGTCGAGATATCACTTCCACATGAGATTACTGTCTACTGCACATTGGACGTTATGTGTTTTTAGGATAACCTTTGAACGTCTTTTAACGTTTCTGAGGATGTGTTAATGTCAGCTTTGTTTAGCTGGTGAGCCATGTTCTTCCTAGTTTCGACTATGAATAGATCAACTCAAATGTCCTCATATTGTATTGTAGAAACCACCACGCCTTCAAGTAACAGGTTTCCACTTTTTACGTGTGTCTGGTATATGAGGTTGCTGGAGACGCAACTGTCTGCGTTTCTCTCCTTTATACTCAGTACTGTTTAAAAAAATCAATATTTAAACACTCAAATTTTGTGGTCGCAATGATCAAAAACCTTTCTATATCCCTAATTTAATAGATCTATAAATTATGTGAATATAGCTTATATTTTGGACCGTGAAAATAGTCTATAGGTGTATATTTAATATTATATACATGTTTTGTAAAATTAAAGTGTCGGTTATGGATTCAATGGCATTGTACATTATGATCGGTTATTCTTACATCAACAATCCGTTTTTGGAATATATTTATTTAAAATACATATATGCCTTACTAGTTCTGTAAGGGTTTCTTTAAAGTAAGTAGATGTTCATGGGCGGGGGTGATCACTTACTATCAGGTGAACCGTATACTCGTTTCCCCTTTGTCTATTAGCAAGATACAGTGCCAATGCACAGAACACAGTAAAAATGTACGACCGGTGGAGCCGAAAAGCTCTCGAATTAGGCCTTAGCACTACAAACGAAGTATCAGACGTCCATCTACGTCTATAATTGGACAAAAATACATTGTAATAAAAGCTGTAGGTGGATTTCAACTGAACCCGTAGAAACCCTTGGGAGAGGTTATCTGTGTTCAGCTTAGATTGAAAATGATGTTGATACCTTAGGAAATATATATACATATATACCTATTGTATGGCGGCAGCTGCCAACATGCTTACTGTGGTCGCGGGTTCAAATTCCAGGGCATGACTCGGCCTTTTCGAAGTTATATGTGTATTCATAGTCAATCACCACGCACTATAACGGCGAAGGAATTCAGAACCTACATACCATAGCAATTTATACTAATTTCTTAGGGATATAAAGTAAGCCAACCCGCACAAGGCCAGCCTGGTGGACTAAATAACCTTACCACTCTGAATAGTATTCACCAGTGCCCAGCAGTGGGAAGTATATGGGCTCATATAGATCTGTGTCACCCCATATATATTATGTCCCACGGTATATGGTGTAGCACAGATATCGGTTAAAACGTAAAAGGTAAAGTTTATAAAACATCAAGTCGTGCCCTCAATGCTACGAACTATATCAAAACCGATTTTCTAAGTGTCCTTTTCTCATATCGACGTCTGCTCCTGTCATAGGCTAAGTGAATTGCTTCAAGTAGTTTGATTACTGTTTAATGGTTTGTTTATTCAATTTCATCAAGTAGAAGGCCTTTACTTTATATAATCTTGATATATTTTATTTATATTAATTATAAAAATTGTAGGTATTGCATAGAATTTTCAAATAATATTATTAAATAATTTGATAAGCATAAGCAAGCAAGCAAGGTGTATGCAACACCGAAATATGTAGGTATAATACTTTTCAACGATAATCTTGTATAATTTCATTTCTTTATTATTTCTCTTTACGTTGCAAAACTCAGCATCGGTGGCGTAGTAACCTCGGATCGGGCAGAGTGATATTTGATATTTTCAATTAATTAATTATTAGCCCGGAGTCAGGAGTTTATGCCTGATATGGCGATAGGCTCACTTAGGAGTGAGCCTATCGCCTATATGATAGGTCATATCGTGGGACGGAACATACAAGGCGAAATATGGGTGTCCTGGTAGCACCTCTGTCTACACCTTCCGGGAAGAAGGCGTGAGTTAATGTATGTATGCACATTGCAAAACAATATTAAATATAAATACAACAAAAAAAATAAAAAAAATTAAGAGAATAAAATGCGAATAAACTGTTGTTTTATAACTTTTTACTTTTATTCTACTGTCAATATGATACCCCGAAAATATGAATAATTAGATTTAAAAAAAAACAGAATCTTGTACGAATGTTTACAAATGCTTAAAACTAAAATTACACAAATAAGTCACTCGAAGAGTCCACGATAGTCCTTTAATGCTGAAAATATTCAAAACCAAATTATAACAACATCAATTCCATCCATCTAGAATCACTTACTAAATACATAATTAAATTAAACTGTTTTTAAAAGCTATAACATATTAAAATATATAATAATTTGCTATAATAATTCAAAACAAGCAACTAGATAAGACCAACAACATTAAAAATAGTCCGGGCTGAAGACAAAGGGGCAATATTCGTGACACACATTCCGCTGTATGCATATTGTTAACGAAGCTCTGTGAAGCGTCATCACCCAAGACCAGGCTTCATTAAAGGCCTGAGTATATTACTCTAAACAAAATATTTAGACGTCATCTACAGTGAAAATGACATGTGAGTTCCGAGGGATATTAGATCCTCGAATATTATTGTTTTGCGCTAAGTTTGCGCAGTAAAAGAAATGTGTAATATATTTTTGATTTCATAAATCATATTGAATTTTGCTTTGTATGTACATAAATGTTATCTGGGCCGTTAACCTCATTTTTCTAAATAAAACTGTTGCCTAAATTGTTACTATTTAGATTGTTTGATGCTTTGTAAACTTTATAAGCAAATATTCCAAGAACGCAACTTTTAAAGATGTTTCAAAGACTTTGCAAAGTAACATAATACGCTTATTATACAATTTCTAATCATCTTCTCAAGAAGGCTTCGGATTAAATTCTTTAAGACAACTTTATCGTTGTAGGTATATGTTGTCTTTATGATAAAGTTTGTGGCACTATTTCAGAACTATGAGAGGTCACTCGGCGGCCGAAATTCGACCGTAACTTATCTTTCAACTGCTAAATATTTATAAAAAATATTTATATACAAATAAATAAAACTTGTATACCTACTGCCTTATAGATATGAATAACATATATCTTCTATTATGTATATTCATACATATAATCCAGATAATATATCTACATATATACATACTGGATATATTCAGACTACTAGCGAAAACGGAGCCTGGTAGTAGTTTTAAGCTAGGTTCACATTACCGTGCAGCACCTTAACGCGCGGTAATGTGAACAATACAAGGCTGATTCTCAAAAAAAATCGAAGTTGATGTCCTTGATCATTTTTATAAACCAGGATCGTCAATTATGAAAAGTTTTTTTTTAATAATAGGACTGTGCTAGATTGTATGAAACAAATTTATTTTTTATATGATAAACAGCAAAGATATGTCCAAGAAAGTACCCTGAAAATCATTCCCTCACTATGTCCCAAGCGCTAAATTTGAAGATAATCATTAACTTAAAACGTACAATTCCTAGGAAATTGTTTATTATCATATTTTTTACTTATATAGGATAGTATTGACTATACCTATATAAGTTCATAGTTTCCCAAATGCGAATGGAAATATTTTTAAATATAATACAAAATTTGTCCTTAAAAAAGTATCATTCTCTCACCGTTTTGTAACAGTGTGATTGGAGCAATACTCCAAGGCCTACCAATTCACACTTTATTTTTTTTTGTAGTTGGCAACATTGCCCTTGAGAACATACACTAAAGTGGACCATTGAAGAAAGGATGTTTTCTTGAAATCAATTTGACAATAAGTTTTTTGAATATTACATTTTTAATGTCATTCCCTCGTGTAATGTTATCAAAAGGTAAGCATTTTTTTATTTAATAATCATAACATATTTTTACATGTTTTCGGTAGTAATAAAGTATTGTTTAAAATTCGTAAGGAAGTAAGGTTATGTTCCTCAGTTTGTAGCAATTTTGTTTCGTTTTGTCATTCCCTCACAGTCATTCCCTTATAAAAAAATTCAATGAGAGAATGATCTCGGTGAGGGAATGATTTATTTTCTAATAAATTTAGAAAACTTATGTTTGTTTAATTGGTGTCAGTACCCTGAACATCTATAATGACGAAAAGTAGAAAATCAACTGCTGCAGAAGCAAAGCTGGAGAAAAAGGAGTATGACAGAAAGCGTAGAGAAAAATGAAAAAAATATTATAATATATTATATTTATACAGGCCGCTTCCAACAGGTCATTGTGGAGATCCTTGGGGGAGGCCTATGTTCAGCAGTGGACTTCCTGTGGCTGATATGATGATGATGATGATATTTATATTTAGGTAATATTACTTTTATGAGTTAACGTGTTTTGTTTGTAACAATTAAATTGTTACAGTATGGATTAAATTATTATATTTTTGCAATAAAATTATTTAAAACAAATAACAAATATTTGGTGCATTATAAAGTTTTTAATTATTGTAGAATCATATTAAAAATCATTCCCTCACGAATCTGTCATTCCTTAAAATTTCAAATAAAAAAAAAAGTTAAATTCGATTCAAACTCAAAACAGTTGGGGACCACTTCAATAGTTTCCTCAAACGAGGCATATACTACGATTAGAACAAAAAAAAAATCGATTACGAGTTAAAAAAACTGATCAACTACAAAGCCATTTTCGACTTTTTTCGGAATCAGCCACAAATGGTTTAGTTAGATATTGTGTCGCGCGGATTCCGTCATCTGAACCTAGACTTTAGTGACGGCGTCTTTGGCTTAGTTTTGTAACCAGAGATCACATAATAGGTGTATGTTTGTTTTAAATAACGGGTGGTCGTTCCTTCCGTACCATTCCGTCAATGAAAAACAAATCATAGTTGTACGTTGATTGGTCATTTAATATTGAACTGGAAAAAAAGCTTTTGTTAATCAAATAAGTTGAACAGGCCATTATTAATAATAAATTTTATTAGGAATTAGCACGTAACTTAATTAAATATTAGTTTTCTGCAACATTTTTCCATATTATCTTCAACTTTTTTTTTTATAGCAGTGAATGGCGATACGAGCTAGCCGTTCGCCTGATGGTAAGCGATACGACATAAACAGTAGCAAAATTCCACTGCGCTCGCCATCCTGAGACAATATGTTAAGTCTCAATATGTTCAGTAGTTGCTCTGGCTACAATGTCCTTCAATCCGAAACACAACAGTGCATTTAAGCAGTGTTGTTTCACGGGAGAAATAACTGTGCCAAATAATATATAATTTTCGTAAATCTGCGATTTTTTTCCTTCATGTATTAATATAGAGATAGAAATATACGTATATACTAATATACGCTTATAAGAGACTGTTGTGTTTCGGTGTGAAAGACATTGTAGCCAGAGTAACGACTGGACATGTTGAAACTTAACATCTTACGTCTCAGGATGATGAGCGCAGTTATTGTTAGGTCTTGACTACCTCGGTGGCGTATCTTTACTACGGTACGGTCTCGGGTTCGAATCCCGGGTTGGGCAAAGTGATATCGAATTTTCTATTCAGTATCAGCTCAAAGTCAGGAATTTGTGCCCAATATGGCGATAGGCTCGCCACCTATCACATCGTGGGACGGAACATACAAGGCGAAATGTGGGTGCCCTGGCACCTCTGCCTACCCCTTCTGGGAACAAGGCGTGAGTTTATGTATGTATGTATATTGTTTCGTTTTGCTTATGTCCATGAGCTATCTTTTCGCTTCCCACCAGGCGAACGGCATGCTCGTAATGACATTCATTGTAAAAAAAAAGTAAATAATAGGAGTTTGAAGTATTTCTTTCAGTGTAAGTGAGTTAAGCCAACGCTTGACTGACAAACTCATCAGCTTCTGGCCCTTAATACTCGCTCATGTAAAATGTTGAGTGACACGCCGTCGGCCAGCAAGAGTAAACATATTTGACATGCCATAAAAGTGCTCAATGAACTGCGCAGTCTAGTACACCGTTATGGGGACAGCAAAGATTAACAAACGTGCTCTTAATTCTGCTTAATAGTGTCCCCTATTTTTTCCAGTCGTAAGAAATAAAGGTTTAAGAAAATTGACGCTTTTACCTTCCTTCACAATATTAAGCCATTGATATGTCTTTGTCATAAACAAGAAATATTAAGTGATGGATAGCAGGGCACGGACCTCCTCTACAATTGAGAGTGGTTAGACTATATAGTCCACCACGCTGGCCTAGTACGGGTTAGCGGACTTTACATACCATAGAAATTCTTACAAACCGCTATGTGATGCAGGCTTCCACACGATACTCTCCTTCACTTTTATAGTGCGTGATAATTGAAATTATCAATACACACATGACTTTGAAATGTCAGAGGTGTGCTCTGGGATTCCAACCTGTGACCACCGTGAATATGTGATGTGAGCCTATAAAACAACGATAATGTAAGTCATGAAACTGCGGTATATAATATTAATTTTATACAATTATTCATGCCACAGTTTTTTGGACTATTTTCAAGCAAAAAGTGAAGCAACAAATAAATGATATACAACGTTTTATATACAATGTAGGTCAATAAGATAGCTACAAAATAATTAACCTCACAACAAAACAAATACAGTCATTCAGGGCTGCACAGCAAATATACCCAAATATATTCAGTATAAAATCGACGGATATCGAATGACCTCACATTTTATTACTAAATCAAACTCAGTTAAGCTGTAAAATTGTTGTGATATCTTTTAACAAAAAGATAATAGTTGTTATTTTTTTTAATTCTAAGTCTGTAGGGAACGCTTTGTGACCACAAACAATAAAAAAATGTCGGCATCAGCGGCGCACGTGGTTATTGAGGAGACATAAAGGATATCAAACACTGGACTTACAACTATTTAGAATAAAAAAATATCTGTGATTCAGGGCGTGGCAGAATTTGAAAAAGCGTAAATAAAATTATTTCCTAACTTAAAAACAAACAAAAATATTTCATTACCATCTAGAATTGAACAAGTTAGTTAATTGTAAGTTTCAAAGAAAAAATATGTCGACTGAGCAGCATAAATAACACATACTGTTATTTTTTATTTCTACTGTACCTACTGCAAATCTCAGCAAGTCATTTTAGTGGAGAATCTCTTGGGCATCAAGTCTACGATCTGCCTATTTACAGAGTATGTAAAAAGTTATAAAAAATAAAAGTAACAGAAAGAAACACAAAATACCCACTACATCATCATTTTAATACAGCAATTACAAACAGACTAGACACACTGCTGTTTTACAATTATAATGCAGTTTTACATTCATTTAAGCGTACACCTGGCCCCGTGACGTCACAGCCAGACTACTTAATCCCCCTCGACCACGTTTCGTTCAATGCTAATGAGAACTAGCTGAAAAGCAAGATCGCTTTATATTAATGACTTAAAGTAACACTTCGACGTACTTAAGTATCTACTGAGGGCAATGTAAACAAAATAAGGTTGTTAAAGTGTCAGTTGAATAGAAGCTCTTGTGCAGATCGGACGTGGGGTTTGGCCATTAGCCTGATTACGGTCAAAATGTTCGCCCCCTGGGAGATTGCCGGTGGTCGTTTCCAAGGCAGATAAACTATTAAATTTTATTATGCCTACCTAGTTTGAGTACGTGTTTGGGTGAAATAAATGGTGCTGAAATCAAAAAGGTAAAGTCAAGATAGGAGTGAAGGGTTACAGATAAAAAGGATTTAATAAACATTCTTGATTAACTACTATTAATAATATAATTATTTTCTTGTTACAAACGTGCAAGCAAAGCATTCATATAACTAAAAGAAAACAATTTCTTTGTTAAGCATTCGCATATACAATTTATGTTTCGTTACGCATATTCCTTTATAAAATAAATACTATAATTGAAGTCACGTTTTCCTAACAACGGCATAAACCCTTATATATTTATTTATTTATTTTAGTGCCTTACGCTCATAAAACCCAGGCCACTAAACGAGCATTTTAAAATAAAGTAAAGGTATATTTTTTATGCCTAAGAATGGCGAGACGAGCGTACCGTTCACCGTTGGTAAGCGATACGTCCGCTTATGGACGCCTTGATTTACAAAGCAATGATTGGCATTCCACTGCGCTCGCCATCCTGAGACATAACATTTAAGTCTCAATATATCCAGTATTTACTATGCCTACAATGTCTTTCACAACACAACAGTGCATTAATACTGCTGTTTGGCGAGAGAAATAGACATTACGGTGATACCTGCCCAGGCGGCCTCTCACATATGAGAGATCACCGGAAAAAAAACTAGCAAGATTATGTTTTCTAGAAAGTGGAATCAGAAATAATATCCGTAGAAGTTGATAGCAGGGAGATCTCATAGCACGAAGGACACGTCGTCGACTGAGCAAGTCGATTTGCCATCCATAATGCAAACAGATGACATAATAAATGTTGCAGGAAGTCACTGGATGCAGGCCACTTCAAATAGATCGCTATAAATCCTTTGAAGAATTATTTATTTTAATTTTATGTTGACATTAGTTATCGATTCTTCATAAAAATCGTAAAAATGCAATAATTTTTAGGTCAAAACTGTTCATTAATTTAGCTGAATCATATTTAAAGAAATGCGAAATGTCGGACGCCTACAAGGTGGACGGACGATCTGACTAAGGTTGCAGGAAGTCGCTGGATGCAGGCCGCTTCCAACAGGTCATTGTGGAGATGCTTGGGGGAGACCTATGTCCAGCAGTGGACTTCCTGTGGCTGATATGATGATGATGATATTTAAAGATATTACAAATATATTCCACCACAACATTACAAGAAAAAAGTTGTATTATGCTATACCCAATTACAATAAATCTTTTTCTGTAGTTATCAATTTATATAAATCGAAGAAAATCGACGGTAGGTATTTTAATAAACAACTTTTTCATAAGTTGTAAGTCTGACAAAATATTGTAATAATATTTTATCAAGAATATCTCTCAACGGAATAATTTTGGGCTGCGGAATTTTATAAAAATATTATTGAAATTACTTTTCGCCTTAACATTTTAATCTAAATAGTTTACGTGTAAAAAATAATAATATAATAAACGGCTTTCGTCTGACTATCTATCATTGTTCATATATATACGTACATAAAGTCACGCCTTTCATCAGAAGGGATAGGCAGAGGAACTACCAGGACACCCACGTTTCGTTTTCTGTTTTCCGCCCCACGATCTAATAGGGGGCGAGATAATTTCCGGGCTAATGGATAGAAAAACTTTATATCATTTTACCCAACCCGGGATTCAAACCATCTTTGCAATCATACCGTATTTAGAGGGTTTAGGCTATCCACCACGCTGTTAGGGCAAATAACGAAAAAAAAAACATGGTTATTAATTATGGTTTATTTTTCTATTTCCGATTGGTCACTATTGCTACTTCCCTTACTTCCCCGTCTAAGCTATTATCGAGCTAACTAATTCGAAGAATAGACTAATTGGATACGTGGATTCGAACACCTGTAGTCACGCAATCCTACGTATCTTCCAAAAATATTCTAGAGCATTTTGAACTAACAGGCAAAACGATAGAATGTTCAAATTTTTTTTTGTACTCAAGTTTTTGTTGTTACTTTTATATCTATTGTTTTGATACTAGAAACATTTGTCCAAAGAACTCCAAAAAGTTTAAAAAATGTCTTCATACTTTGTAGGAACGGTACGGTAAAGAAGCATTAATTTAATCCATTAACGTATATTTTTGTGATCCTACTTTGGCTTAAAGTAAATTGCATGAATAGTAGAGTAAATAAATCCAACAACATAACTTTCTTTTTAACTGTAAATTTAGATTTTTTGTCAAAATATCTCAAAAAGCAACGCGTTAATTTGGCCGGCTTTGTAAAGAAATAACGAGAAAACTTACACGTTATCGAGACATATTTTATAACAAGGTGTGATATATTTATTAGACGAGGAATTAATTTCGGAACTTTATATTTTTAATACAATTTTAACGTAGTAAAAGTTTTTAAATTTAATAGAACCAAACATTTTTACGTGACATTTGAGAAAATTGATTGTAAATGCAGTCAATTTTTTAGTTTCAGCCGAAAGGAAAATGAGTGAAATCTCGATCCGACGCAAGCACACTGCAGACGACTGGAAGAGCGATGATTGATATTATTCAAAAACGTGATTCGGGTTGGATTTTAGTTGGGGCGTGTACCTAGGCACGTACATGCGTACTTTATATTCCCGTTGAGGTTACTATTATTGATGGCCCTGTTTACGGAGTCCGTTGTACCAAGCAATGTTCATACATAACATTATCAATGTCGACAGCGCCAGCCCGGAAATATGTGCACCCTCTGATATTTTATAACTTCTCTGCACTTTAACCAGGTATCTATGAGCGCATTTTTATAAATTATAAGTAGGTTTTGAAATATTAAAATAAAAAAGTTGACTGATTAGTTCCGTAGAGTTAAAACTAATCTTCTCGTTATTGATAAAGTAAAGTTTGTTTCCCCAACATATTTTCATACTAAGACTTAAACCTTCTCATATAATGAACAAAAAACACACACACACAAAGTAGAAGTATATACAGGGTATATCAAGACTGCTACCGAAAACGTATCCGGGTGGTAGTTTAAGCGACTTCAGACACAGTTCAACAGAAAAAGTTACAAAAAAAAGCGACAATTTTTTTTTTGTTACTTTTTTCCTATGACTATATTTGGGTGGTAAATACATTTTTTCCTAAAATAATAGTGTATACCCTTTTATTTATAAATAATCTAAGGTATAAAAGTGTTTAAAAGATTATTTTAGCAAAAACTATGGATTTACCACCCAAAAATGACGATATTTAAAAAATCATAAAAAATAATTGTCGCGTTTCTTTGCGAAATTTTTAGTTGCAATGTGTTTGTAGTCACTAAAACTACCACCCGGCTTCGTTTTCGGTAGCAGTCTTGAGATACCCGGTATATGTAGATGATTTTTATTAATATAAATAAACTTCGCGACAGGCTTGCACGTGTCACATAACGGGGCGAAAAATACACGACAAACTGTGGGTGTCATGGTTCCATCTCTGCCTACCCCTTCTGGGAAAAAGACGTGAGTTTTGTTCATATGTATATAAACAGAAGATTACAAAATATGTCTGGTCAAATTTTGATACCCTTTCCCGTTCTAAATTAAACAATAAAGTTAATTGTATATTGTTATATTTATTAAATGGAAGATTGCCAGCGGATTGTTTGGTAAAATGGCCTCGTACAAAGTAACTAATGAGAGCAATGAAAAAAAGACAAAGTGGCAATTAATTGTGAGTTCTGTTAGAACAAAAAGATCTTAATGTCCTTCATCACTCGTTTGTTGCACAGCACTGGTAAACCCAACATTAGTATCATGTGCAAGCGACCCGTTTCATAAAATATTTCTGAACCAAATCACGGACAAAGTAAGCGATACGATTCTAGCGGGAACTCTATGAATAAAATTATCATTTTGCAGAATTGATTCTGGTACACAGTAAAATATTCGTACAATACAGCCTGCTTATGAGTATCTACACATTTGCTCAAATGTAATTTTATGTAATTGATACAGAAACGTAATTGGCATGTGGAACGTTGCTTGCTATATGAATTGGCTAATTAAATGTTTTAACTTGGCTCGCCAGTTTTACTACAGACATTCTGGTAGGGGCGAAAATAATTCGGGCAAGATGTGTTGTGCTTATTATGAATAATGAAATTGCGAAAAATGGCAAAGGACTGCGTGCCTGCGCGTTTCCTGATGTGGGTTTGACGTTAATGTTCAGTGTAATTAAAATATATTTTTGTGAACGCGTGTCAACGAACCTTAATGTCCTTTTAAACTCTGTACGCTTTCCAATTAGCGTCACGTCTTACGCAAAAATATATTGTACACAGCTGAATCTTGAAGCAATATTTTCTGCGTGAAAATAAAAAGTCGACAACAATAAATTCTAACCTCGGAATCGAATAACATTTTCAATTTCACCGGATTCGACGCGGGTTGATCGACAAACAGTAGGATTGACTGAGTTTCGGCTAACAGTAGGTAGATATATTTGGCAGCTTGAAAATTGCCGTCATATTTCAATGTCAAGACTGCCGAGCCAAATAACTTCGTTTGCTACGTATACTGTAACTTTACGCGAGAAAACCAACCGTAAGTGTAAACAAAAAGTTCGGCGCACGCTGCTACAAATACGCTTCATTGTCGAACACTTTACCTCCTTTAGGATATTAATAAAGTTTGCCTTATTCGCCATTCCCAATGTTAAATTGTTTCGAATGTACGAAATGTGGAAAGTTATACATATATATTAAGAGCTAATATTTTTTTACAATATACATTTAGTAGTGGTCGCATGGCAGTGGCATACTCGTGGTAGGCCGCCTGGGTAGGTACCACTGCAATGTAAATTTCTTCCGCCAAACAGTTGTAACCAATGTAAGTGCTGGACAAATTGAGACTTAACATTTTGTCTCAGGATTTGCAATAAAAAAGGAAACAATTTTAAGAGCTAATTAGCTTGCTGAAACTGTTTTTACGACCATCTATTTACATCTCTTCTAAACGATTAGATTTCATAATTTTGATGTAAAGAAACATAAATTGAATACTACGCACGGCAATAACATTTTTCTATGTCGTTCGTGGTGCACACAATAGTAAATGACGGATAGCGAAGAATTAACATAAGATATTGGATGTGGGGAATCAAATTCAGAAACGCTCTAAAAATTTCCGCCTCTATATTGACTACTTTAAAATAATGGTGTGCATCGTGATGCGTGTATCAATACGTGTATTGTCAATATTGTTTTCAGTATAGTTACTTTGGACAATTTTGTGCACTATATTTTATTGCAAAGAATAATTGGAGTGCGTAATA
This sequence comes from Hyles vespertilio, assembly GCA_009982885.2. Classification (NCBI taxonomy): domain Eukaryota; kingdom Metazoa; phylum Arthropoda; class Insecta; order Lepidoptera; family Sphingidae; genus Hyles; species Hyles vespertilio. The sequence goes on along the minus strand of CM042815.1, from coordinate 11,383,703 downwards.
TACAAATTCAATTTTGTTGTATATATTTTATAGAAAGACATACTTTCAAAAAAACTTATTGTTTATTATTCAAACGTTGCATATTCGTTTTTATAGAACTGAAAAATACTGATTTAACTATTGTGGACAAATATTCAAAGTAACTTAAAAGAATTCATTCATTTCCATTTCAAATCAATCTGTTGTTTATTGTGCCTAAGCACTTTTGATTTTAGGAAAAAAAAAGTAACCTTGGTGAAGGAAAGATTTAATGAACAATTTTATAATTATTTCATACATAAACTCCCGCTTTTTTTCCCAGAAGGATAGGTAGAGGTGCCAGGATACCCACATTTCACATCGTATGTTACGTTCCACGACGTGATAAGGGGCGATCCTATTGCCATATCGGGTACAAATTCTTAACTTCGGGCTGACGATGAATCGAAGAATCCAATATCACTGCTCGTACCGGAGTAAAACTACGCCACCAAGGCAATGAAATTATTATTATAAAAGTCTAATTAAGCTCAACATCAATATCTGTTTTGTGACAGACAAAATGATAGAATATTTTGATTTGTTTTGTTTTACCAATATATTCATGATTTAGAATCTTCTGTTCAAATTTCAATACTCTGCGGAAAATAACACTGGGGCCCTACTATATTCATCCGAAACGAAATTCGAAACTTTGGATGATCAAAGTTGATATACGATACGAATGTACCTACATATACTTATGGTCGTTATTGACTTATGGTCATAACCATAGACTTATGGTTACGATGTACGTTATACAAATTCAAACTTTTACAGAGTAGATACATTCGTATCGTATACAAAACTGCGATCGTCCGAAGTTTCGAACTTCGTTTCGGATGAATATAGTAGGGCCCCTGTATGTTTTCACGAATGTTCATGTCCGTCGCAACGATACCCGCGTGTAACAAAGTTCCCATTTAAGTGCCTTTAGCACCCCTTTCATCTCGATAATAGCCTGTTAAAAGGCACATAATAGGTGTCCAGAACAAAAGTCGACAGGAAATAAGTATCGTGTTACGAAATTTTCAATAACCTGAATTTCTTATGCCCTCAATTTTTTTCTGAAAGCGATCGAGTAAATATTAACATTTAAAATAATTTAGTCTTATAAAGAACTTCGATGAATTTATAGATATTCGGGTAAAATAGGGAAATTCTTAAGACGGTTGGTTATTAGCAATAATACATTTATGAATGAACGACTTTGTGAAAAGTTCCTCGCCTGATGTTCCCCAGTATTTTAATTAGTGGGACGCCAATGGCTAGTACGACTTCACCTCTTCTTTCAGTCAATAAACCTCTGCGGTTGTTTGAATGCAATACATTTTCAATTTTATATACGTAAAAAGAACTATCTGTCTCTTATAGAGATTTTTGGATTTTTTTAACGCCTCATATTAAGTATGTATGTAAGTATTTATTGTGGGTTTAATTTCTCTATACAAAATAATTAATGTATTATGTTGTCTATTCATGAAACAAAAAGTAGTAGAAGGAATTCAGCAGGCAGACGAATATACGGCCCGCCTGATGGTACCTGATGGTAAGCGATCACTGGTGCTCATATGATCTATGCAGTACCTGGGATCTATCACAGCCAGGTCTCTGCCTATCGAAAGACGATCTGGTTGTGTATTTTGTTGTTTGTTATGATATTAACGTATAGACCTAGCTTATAGGTTTAATAACAGTTTCAACCATTGTGTTAAAGGCGTACTACACACGAAAGTACCGGTAACAAAGCCCGCCCACATAGCCCGACTACCTATAAAGACAGAATCATGTCGGCAACGAGCACTCGCACGTGTGGCTCGCCTACATGTTGGCAGTATGGCGGCGACGCAAGCGCTCAGCTCAGTTGCACAGGGACACTCAATGTCATTAAAAGTTCCATGTGTCACAACCACCGACATGCCACCGGCAAAATTTTCCGACACGCAATAGCCCGTCGACAGTACTTGCCGACATAGTTTTGTGCGTAGTACTCTTTAAAACAAATGCGCTAAGAGGTAGGCGGTTAATAACCTACTACAGATCCTTAAGTGCACAGTATCAAATCCCCGTAGTAAACATTGTTTCAGCGTAACTGAAGTAGGTATTTTTTGTATGCAAATAGTATCTAATGTTATAATAATGTCATTTTCCCGATAGCAGCACAGACAAAACGAAGAGTAATTATTTTAGCAGTCTAAAATTGAGGCAAATGAAAGAAAATATAATGATAAGCCATTGAGGTATTATACTGGAGCGGACATCGGGAACAAAATCTGTGCGTATGGTGTGTGCACAAGGGTACACATTGAAGCGAGAGGGAAGATATGTTACTTCGTAGGCGTGACAGAGACGGAAATAGAATGTACCCTTCATTTTGTTACAAACATTTTGTTTGCAGTGTCCCCTCTAGTATATTATCTCAATGTGATAAGCACAACAATATTTTAAACAAGTTAAACAAAATTTCCGAAAATTCAAATATAAATTTTGTTTTCATAGATTCGAATGGAATGGTGTGAAAACCCTCGTGTTATCGGAGTAATGGCACCAAGAGTCGCTAATGTTTGAAAACTAAGGCGATGGGCCGGTCTAAACGCATCCGGTCACCAACTCCCATTATAACCTCGTCGACTCACTAATGACTATCTTTAAATATAAGTTGGTGCGGGTACAGATTTAATAATACATAGGTTTGATATCTCACACACAATTTACAAAATATAATAGTCTTACAAATTTTCCAATATTCCAACCAGTGTTGCTCAAAGTAATATGTATGTATAATAATATAAAACCATTATTTATATTTAAAGAGTGACTCCTAGACGGGTTTCCAGCGTTCTTTTTTATTACGCACGTACGAGCTCAGGAATAAACTCCCTTCTTTGGTGTTCCCTGAGCGGTATGACCAGTCCTTCTTTAAGCGAGACCTTAAGTGATTATTCTCCTTTTGACAGACAGTGATTTTGTTGTATTAGACCACTGGCATTGTGAAGTTCCATGAGCGATGTTGGACTGCTTGCCATCAGGCGGGCCACATACTCGCCTGCTTGCGAACTTTATAAATTCAACTTCTATTCTACTGTTTTCACTTTTTTCTGATAGATTATGATTAGAATTTTTCAGTTCTGTTTCTATCAGTTTTATACAGCATCATGATGCTAAAGCGTGAACTATGCATAGTACTGAACGCGAAGACTCATCTCTGAATACAGCCTTTAGCCATATAACACTTTTAGTTAGACCACCACACAGGATGGCAAAACAGCGTCGAGAACTAATTAGGATGCACGTGATGAAACCATAGTTCCCTTCATTTTATACGTATTAGTCGCGAATCCTGGACATGAAAAGCCGCACTTTTGCGTACGCGCCTCTATTCAGCATTAGTGTTTGTAGACAAACACTAAATGAGGCTGAATAAGTGTAATTAGTCCCTTACACTGCCAGCAGACTGATGAATTATCATCAGTCTCATGTATCAAAATATATTTTATTCAATAACTCCGCATCCCATACGCATAACTATTTGATAATTGCGTGGATTCATTTTTATTTTATTAGCGGTAAAATATAACACGTATAACACATATCTAGCTAACTTTTTTTCAGGTTACAGATCATTACCATCTTAGCTTGGTTCCCGAACCAGTATTATCGCCAATTAATATTTTTGTTATACCTTTGGTTATGGAACAGTTTGCCAGCTAAAGTGTGCTCTCTTTTAAACGCAATCATTTTACGGTAGCATGAAGGAGTAGTTAAGAATATATTGTATCGAATATTTCATTTTGTTCAGTCTCACAAAGGCAGACAGAATATATGCCTCTTCCAATGCTCGCCACAATGTATTGTGTGGCGAGAGATAATTGACACTCATCGATACTCTGTCTAGACAATATTGCACTTATCATGTTCAGTGCAGTCACTTTGCAAAGTCAGAATAAAAAATATATATTGGACTCCATTATACATGACATAGAGTAAACATGGGATGTTTATTTATAATAAATCATCAAATTCGTTTATTTGTCTTTCCAAAAATGAACACGCCAACCTCAAATATATTAATTGCGAACTCATATGAGCGCGGTGTTTAAAATTGTTTCCAATCATGTACATACAGAACATAATATACGTAATTTCCTTTGACTAATTAGGTTGTATACTGGATGCTTGCTTCAGCGCGTACAAGAATTTATTTGAGTATTGAAGTGTCCTTGAAGAGCTCTTTTTTTGACGATTTAAGCGAAACCTGTATTATTGAAAACTGTAAAATAAATGACGATAAATATTAAGCAGAAGAAAAAACGATTAAAAGTAATACCACATAGGTCACGTCAAACAAACTTGAATCATAAAATACATAATATTATATCATAGTATTCAAAGTGGCTTATTATACGTTTGATTTCGTATAATCAATAAATTCTGTTCATCAGTGAAAAGAAACATAATTCGGCGAAAAGTACTCTTCGTTTTATACACGTATTTATACAGAAATGGTTAAATCCGACCTTTGAAGCCATGATCCAAGAAATTTGTAGAGCACTAGTATTTTGCATCTGTTTCTTAAATAATATAAAATAATTATATTTTATTAAATGTCGTTCAGATTATACTGGAGTGGTCAGCACGAACAAAATTTCTATATAGATAAAGTCCGCCAGCCTGCACTAGGCCAGCATGGTGGACTATACGACCTAACCCCTCTCAATGGTAATTTCGATTGTAGAGGAAGCGCGTGAACTGCAAATGGACGTATATATGATCTAATATAAATACAGATACAGAAAGAACATGTACCAAACGGGATCGCGGGATCCCAGTAGAACTAGAAGGAATATAGCGTGAATGCATACGAATGACAGAGATAGCAATAGGCACATGTGTTACTTTGTCGTTACCTTCATTTCGTTATAGATATATCTCAAAGATTCTAACTAATCTCAACGTGAAAGAGGGATAGTCTTGTTGGTAATGGAGCAGCCTGATAAATCAGAAGTGGGAAGCTCGAGCTCACACAACTTTCACTTTTTTTAAATGGCGTGTAAGGGTGGACCTATGTGTAATCTTTATATGTACCTAGATATAATACATATGTGCTCCATGCTATTTTAATGTCTTACAATTGTTAGTTAATTATAAATTAATCGGTGTTACGGAAAAGTGAACATCGCGGGAAATCTGCGCACTTTAAAGATTTCTTTCAAAGATAAATAGGTGAAAACCTACTCTAGGTCACAGTTGTAGGGTGCCGGTAGAAGCTGCAGCGCTCTTGCTTCGGGTTCCCGGGTTGGTATGCTATATCGGTGAAACCAATATAATCGTCCACTTTCCCCCGAAGTGGGGTGTTAGCAGTAAAAAGTTCAGTTTGATAGACTATACTCGAAACCACTCTCAATATAAGGGTAGCCTCCTCAGCAGTGACTTTATTTTATACTAGCGGTCGGACCCGGCTTCTCCCGGGTGCAGATAGCTTTTGAGTCCAGTATTGATTTGGCCACAACATATTATTTCGCGTACTAACTATATTTTCGGTTATTATACAGGGTATATCAAGACTGCTACCGAAAACGAAGCCGGGTGGTAGTTTAAGCGACTTCAGACACAATGCAACAAAAAAGGTGCAAAAAAAAGCGACAATTTTTTTTTGTTATTTTTTTTCCTATGGCCATATTTGGGTGGTAAATTCATTTTTTCCTAAAATAATTGTGTATGCCCTTTTATTTATAAATACTCTAAGGTATAAAAGAGTTTAAATTATTATTTTAGCAAAAACTATGGATTTACCACCCAAAAACGACGATATTTAAAAAATCATAAAAAATGATTGTTACGTTTCTATGCGAAATTTTTAATTGCATTGTGTTTGTAGCCACTAAAACTACCACCAGTCTTCGTTTTCGGTAGCAGTCTTGAGATACCCGGTATATCGGTCCGTTATATCCGGTTTATGTTTCATCTTATTCAGTCCCATGATGAAATTTTAGTTATCATTTGTTATCAGTTTTTAGTATTAGGTTTATTGATTATTTTTTTTCATATACAATGTATTTTGTAATTGTGATATTAATTCGTTGGTGGGAGAAGTGGTGGGAGGCGCCCGACGTGACGGCCCAGTGGTGGCATGCGCGCGGTACTGGACAGTAGATACTTGGGCATTGCAACATTACTTTATTTTTCTAAAATAAATGTAGCCTAAGTTACTCCTTGTTATATCAGCTACCTGACAAAAAAAGTCGCTTTAAAATCGGTCCAGCCATTTCAGAGATTAGCCGGAACAAACAGACAGACAGACAAAAAATTTTTAAAGATCATTTTCGGCACAGGTATCGTGTATATAGCGATATGTAGTTGGACATTTTTTTTATTTTCAATTTACAAACAGACACTTCAATTTTATTTATATGTATAGATTACTTTATTATATTTATAAATATACATATTTCTTACCTACTTTTTCCTGCTAAAATACTTGAAATGTTAGGCTTGACACAACGCAATCAAAAGTTGAGTGAAAACAAATATCAATTCAACCAATGTTTATAATACCAGCGAATCCTTGCAAGTAAATATAATCGGTTTATCTGTTGAAATATTTTTTGTCTCTTTTCTGTATTCTAAAACGTTGAATTGGTTTATCAAGCCTATTTAATCTACTGTACTGTATCTGATTCAGCCCATACGATTGAGAAGGGTTAGGCCATATAGGTCTATTAACTTTTTTCCTTCCTTCTAGACAACGTAATCCCGGCCGGTGCCATGGTTCGTCTTTCGGCCACATCTCCTCCGTTTCAACGATCTTCGGCATCTTCAATAGTAAGTCCTTTCATACAATGAACTATCTACCATCCTTTAATTCGTTTATGTCCAGCTTTAATCATAAAGCTGGCATTGTGCGGTTTGGTGGAATACTTATAGACAAGATATTACATATTTGTTGAGCTTTCTTTGGTGGTGGGAAAGAGGGATTGGTGAAAAAAAAAATGAACAGTATTTGCTCGGCCTCTCATTGCTCAACATTTAAATAGCTGATCATCATACAGCCGACGGCAAGTATAGTGGAGTTCAAACAAAAATGTAACAATACTCAGCCAGTACCTGAATAGCCACCCAATGGCGTGGGTCATTGTGAGGAGATAATCATCTAAGTGTCATCATGCAATATATTTGACAGCCTCCAGGGCGCAGTTGATTAGACGCCGTCTGGGAAACGTGAGGGTTCAATACCCGCAATGATTTTTTAGTGTAGTCCATAAGTAATTGTTTTGGGTCTAGGTGTTTGTGAGACGGAAAAGACTCTCGTAGATTCTGATACCCACGCCACAAGACTCGATCTTACTGTGGGCTGAGGACTACGTATGTGATTGTTAAGTTTATTTGTTTATCAACCCATAAACTACATGTCGGCTTCAATAGGATGACCAACATATTAAGTCAATGTACAATTTCAACATTTTTAGTTAATTTCGACTTTGTAAATATTTGGTCGTTAAAAGTCTTTATTTATGTTCTTGATGTGAGGTACTAAATATGTTTGCAAAGGATTTACAAAGGCCGAGATTTTCGTAAATGGACGAAATTCTGGAATAAAATGTTCCTACTTAGAATGATCCACAGTAAACCTTAGAAAGCCCTCTGGCTTACGATATAATTGAATGCTTTAGAATGGCTTTCTTTGACTAAAGGCGAATAGGGTTAACCATATGGAAATACCACATTAGTTTTATCGCTTGCGTCAAGTCTTCGTTGAAAGTCAGCTCGTGGCTTTTCGTATTATTATAAAACATATATTATACACATACGCTGGTGGTATTTTACTGCTAGCAGGTCTCTGATATGTGACAGGTCACCTGTAGGTACCGCAGTGTCTGTTTCTCCCGCCAAAGTGTACATGCACTGTTGTGGTTCGGATTGAAGGACATTAGCCAGAGTATCTACTGGACATATTGAGAATTAACATCTGATGTCTCAGTTTGGCGAGCGCAATTGAAACATTGCTTTGTAATTCAAGGTATTTTGTTTCTGTTCATGAGTGGTCGTATAGCTTACCATCAAGCGAACGGCATGCTCGTCTCGCCATTCATTGCAATAAATAGACGCTCTATATTGTATACTTATGTTTAAAAGGTAAAACTGAATAATGCAAATATTTATAACCTAATTTTGCATGAATGCAGCAATACAGAAAATGTTACATGTAGGTATTTCAATTTAATTAGTATGTGGTCAAATAGTTGCGAAACATTAATTGTGATAAAACTATGTTGAGTACCAACACAATAATAATAACTGATTTAAATCTTTCATAAAATTACGGATTGTTTTGTATATATTAATTTTTAAATTACTTTTTAAGCCTTTTGTGAAACGTTCTGCATCTAGCAAACAAAAATTAATAATACAAACAGCCTCCGTGGCGCTGGCGGTTAAACGCCGCCTGTGAAACGAGTGGCCGCGGGTTCGATCCCCGCACCGAGAGAAATGTTTGTGTGGACCATAAATATTTCTTTCGGGTCTTGGTGTTTGTGAGACCGAAAAGTCTCTCGTAGTTCCTGATACCCACGAAACAAGACTCGATCTTAGTGGGGTCAGGGCCATGTATGTGACTGTTGGGTGTTATTTATTGGGTGGGTGTTATTAAACTTTCTCATTTATATAATTATATCCAATAGGTACAGTCATTTTTCGGAACATCGGCTTAAGATTTTCTAGCAACATTAAGCTAAATTTCTTGCAATCCACAATATAAAGCTTGTTTGTTATAAGCATTATTGGACCTAGCAAATCTCTATGTACCACCAATCCCTATACAAATATTTCACGATAGAACTTCTAAATTCCTGCCTGGAGCGTACCATTCATTCAGTTTTGGACGCTTAATACTCGCTAGGGGCAATATTTAGCATCGCACTAGCCATAATACTGCATGAATTCGAAATTGTAATGCATTTACCAAGTGTGATAAGCCGCTTAGAATAATAATAATAATGTATATACATCTCACTGCAGCGCTGGAAGCTCCTCTATAACCCTTTCATTGAGAGATATTCAGACCTTAGTCTAGTCTAGTCTAGTCATAGATTGCTGGACTTCACATACTTAGGAAAAGTTTGTACAGGTTACTCAGGGTTTTTACCGCTACGTGGTTGATATTCATTGAATATTAAGAGGTGTATCTTGGACCTCTAATATTTGAAATGTAAGTCACATCCCCTTACGATGAAAAATACATATATTAGTCTCTCTTTGGATTATTAAAATGCATATTTATAAAGTACAAAACTTATTGCCTTACTAATATTCTTGATATTAACATTTTAATATAGCTCATATTATTGCCGCGGCGCTGCATTCGGTTTCACCTCGGATTTGTAATAAAATCTAACTAAGTGGATATCGTAAAGCTTATGAGTTTGTCGTGAAAAGCAATATTACGCTATGAGACGCCTCTTAAGCCGTTTACCTAGCGGTACAGTGGAATGTCATAACATGACAAAGTTTATGCGACAACGGCAGACAATTTTTGAATGGTACTTCGCTTCGAAATTTAATATTACAAGCACTGTTATGATTTGCGAAATGTTATTGCCTGCGGTTTTATTCGAAATAATTTTTCTTATTTTTTTTATTTATTTGATACTGAGTTCGTTTATGTGGAATTAGTTTGATTAGGTGGTACAAACGGTGTACAAACGGTTTGATTACATATCACAGAATAAATAATAGTATGAACAACCAATCTCTGTTTATTTCATGCAAAACTTTACGCTAGGCTTTACAAAAAAAAGAAACGAAATTCTATTACAATATAAGAAGAATGTTGTATGATAAACTAAATATAGTTCTAGGACAGGACGGAATCCACTTAAGACCATTAAGAGGATATTCTGCACACCAATTATTGTATTGAAATGCTTAACATATTACGCTGAATACCACCTGAATTTCATAGCAGTTTGCAATTCCAACAGCTGATTTTAATTCTAGACCCGTTCCAGTGCGAAACATTAATTCACAAAATATTAACGCAATCAGTCTCCAATTTGCACAAGAATATAACTCTTTGCTCTCAATAAAGCATAATTTACTTTCTACTGCAACTGCGAAAGCGTTTTATTTCCATTATGCAAATTACTGAAATGCAATTTATGTGGTGACTGTAATACTGCGTTTAAATGTGTACAAATTGCGTTTATAAACATCAGAATATACAGGGTATCTCAAGACTGCTACCGAAAACGAAGCCGGGTGGTAGTTTTAGTGACTACAAACACGATGCAATTAAAAATTTCGCAAAGAAACGCGACAATTATTTCTTATGATTTTTTAAATATCGTCATTTTGAGTGGTAAATCCATAGTTATTGCTTAAATAATAATTTAAACTCTTTAATACCTTAGAGTATTTATAAATAAAAGGGTATACACTATTATTTAAGGAAAAAAATGTATTTACCACCCAAATATGGTCATGGGAAAAAATAACCAAAAAAAATTGTCGCTTTTTTTTGCAACTTTTTCTGTTGCATTGTGTCTGAAGTCGCTTAAACTACCACCCGGCTTTGTTTTCGGTAGCAGTCTTGAGATACCCGATATATTGAATAGCGATAAACTAATGAACTTAGCGATTACATTAATTTCATCAAAGATCTATAGAATCAATAAAATAATGAGACTCGGTGTGTAATTTGATTGTTTAATCTTATTAAAAAAATACATATATACCAAACTTGAAATTTATGTGTAAAAGCAACATTCAGTAGTACTGTCCCTCTGGCTAAAGAATAAAAACAGAAATATATGTGACAGGTAATCAATTGAATAACTTTTTAAATCACATTACCCAGGCTTTTAACGTAATTCTAAGATGAAAATGAGAATAAAGCCCTAGTTACACGTCTACCTGAGCTGTTCCTATTCACTCCAACCCCAAAGCTCTAGATTATAGCACACTGAAACACAAATTCCGGCAACGCATTCCATTCTTCAGCCGCACGCATGATGAAACACGAACCAAATAACTCCGGCGATTCGCTGGTTTACCCGCTACGTAAACAATCAGTCTGTTAGTCAAACGTGAATAAGTTCAGCCTATATTCCTAAAACTGTTGGCAGAAGTAAAGCCCCATTTACATGAGGGAGTTTCTCGCCTGTTTTCAGGCGTGAATTACATGCCGTTGTCGTATGCCATTATTGCTATAAGACTATTGTGTTCTGGCAATATTTTGACGATGTAAGTTTTTTATAACCTTACAATAAACGAATATTCAAGGCTAGAAACTTTCCCGTGTAAATGGAGCTTAACACTACCACGCACTTTCTTGAGTTATTTTCATCTCAAATATTGTAAATGTCTATCGTCTTGCCGAGCGTAATTTGCGAGAGCAATTGATATGAGTTTAGCTGTCTAAAGGTACCACTCTATATGGTTTGTGCTGTATATCTTGCTTTTAAATGTTGTAATCGATAGCTATTTTACACCCTTCGTAGGCGTGTAGTACTAAAAAATATTTTCGTGTAACCTTTACGCCTGATACAAAATAAAGTTCTATGCCGTTATACACATTCAGTATTCACTAACAACTCAAAGTCAGATACAACCAAATTAGAAAAAAAAAAACTGCGATTGAATAACTTGTCTAGTAGTCAAAGTTTCGTATCAATATTGTCAGATTAAAATTTTATTCTTTATGGATGCATTTTAATCCACGCCCTGCAACTACAATTACTACCCCCAATAGTAGGCACAATACCATCCAAATAATGTATACATTGCTACCAGACGGCTTAGGCAGCTATTTGACACAAATATCTCAGCATATTTTTTTTATTGCAATTTATGGCGATACAAGCTTTCCATTCTCCTGATTGTAAGAGATACAACCGCCCATGAAAAGTAGCAAAACCAAATAAAAATATAAATTATAAAGCGATGTTTTGCATTCCGCTGCGCTCGCCACCCTGAGACGTAAGATGTTAAGTCTCAATATGTCCAGTAGTTACTCTAGTTATAATGTTCTTCAAACCGGAATACAAAAATGCATTTACACTATTGTTTGACGGGAGAAATAGACATTTTGGTGGCCACACACAAATAAGAGACCTACCGCCAGTACAACGCTGAATGCTATGCAGAATCTAAAAATATTTAAATAACATTTGTCGTGTGTGTAGGCACATCCGTCACTTTGTTCTTGTATTGGCCCAGTCGTTGTCTGTAGTGTCGCCTGTTGGCCATTTTGAACAAAACACGTTTCAAACAACACCGGGCCCTTTGTTCGGCGTCTAACAATGAAAACACTTGAATGTACACCCGGTCTTATCAACACAACCCTCATTTGGCCCTCGAATCACTGTTATGTTTTACTTCATTTGTAAGTCCTTGAGAAGTTAGAAACATTGTTAGATGAAAGCATAGGAATTTTTTACTTAAAATTTACATTATTGTATTTTTTTAAATAATTCTCAAAATGTACTTCCGCCCTGTAGTCAGAATTTGCTTGATTTGTAATAATATTTTATTATAATATATTTAGATTTTACTGGTGGTAAGTTTCTCATATTTGGGGGGCCACCTTGGTAATAACCATTGCAATATATATTTCCACCGCAACCAATAAGTAGTGCACATGCATTGTAGTGATATAGTTGGAAGAACATTGTAACTAGAGCAAGTGGACATATTGAGACTTAACTTTACTTACATCTCAAGATGGCCAGCACTGCGGAAAGTCAAGCATTTTTTTGTTATTCGTGTGTTGTTTAGCTTTGCTACTGTACACAGAGCGACTGAGCGGTCGTATCACATACCATCAGGTGAATGACGAGGTCGTTTCGCCAATAATTTTAATACAAAAATGTTTCACGTTAATTTTCATACCTACGATACAATATTCAATTTTAGTTGGGGATTGGGACTATATGACTACTGAGTGTATTTATTTGTGTATATCAACTGATGCGGGATGTCTATTGCTGAGCGTAGACTACTTTATCCAAATTGACCGATCCAATTTTCGATAAACTCTAATTTGTATTACTCAAAATACTCAAAAAACAGCATAAATATCGCTATAATATTTTAAACCTTTTTTTAACACATATTTGCTACAATACGAGTATAAGTAGGGTACGAACCAAAACTATTATCGAACTACTTACGTCTCTAAAAACCCAACACACATCACACTCAAGAAGCCCTTTAAACAATAACTTTAAAACTATTTCTAAAGCCGAAACCGCAAACTCATTCGACGCAGCTGTAAAAGCCATGGGTTAGCAAGGGTCCAAAAAAAAACAACCCATAACTCTTTTTTGCGTTTACGGTATTGGGAGGCAAAAACATTGGTACCGTGTTTCAAATACTACAGAGGTTTTGAAAATGTTCGGCATCTGAAGTGTACGAAACAAAAGCCTGAGGCTTTGCTTTGTTGGCTCCAGATATAGGTAACACAAAAGTAAGTTTACGTTTGCGGAAGTTGCACGAACTGTGAACTTCTAATTCTATTATAGTCATAAATATAATATAGCCAATGTTATATTTAATACATAGTCACTGAGCTGTGTATTATTTTGAAATTAGTTCCAGTTTTTACGATACATTGTAAGCCACTTTTAAATTTTTGTTATATAATTTACATGATGCTGCACAAAAATCCTCTATGAACTATTCACTTCTCACACAAAAGCGAACAAATTATAACATAAGCAGGCCGAAATTTTGTAAGGGCAAAAATCTTATTTAAATCAAACTACACCACAGTCTTCAACATCAAAATTTTGAATTTTAAATATGTAAAATGTAATATTCACTACCAAATAACGAATGCACAAGGAATATATTGCATAAGTTACCTTCAAATCCCTTGCAGTCCTTGCGTGACGTACTTATTTATAAGTGTGCAGCTCCGTAGATACGTGTGCATTGGTCACGCCTCGCGTTGAAATGCAAGGAACGCGCCTCGTGTATTGCACTACAAGCGGATAAATAAAGTACTAGAATCAGTTATCCGGAAAACGTGGTGTGAACGTGGGCTATCACCTGCTTCCATATTTATTAGAAACTCAGTTCTTACTTCTTTGCAACAATCAACAAACCAACAGCTTAGCTAGATTTACTTGTTAGATTCTTTTATTCACTTTATTTTGAAGATCTACACTTCATATTTGAATTAGTGGGGATGATTACTACTGTTTATAAAAATTACAGCACTTCAAAATCAAAATATTCTTTATTCAATCATCTTTCACACGATCTTTTGCATCGTTACTTACTGCTATTATCATTTGCGGCTTCTGAAAATGTACAGACAGTGAGTGGGGGAAAAAGGATTGAGCTTTAGGAAATCTACCTAAGAGAATAAAACATGACGGTAAAGCTGTCGCCTGACGACAGTCTTCTGTAACAGAACTCAGAACTAGGCTTTCCTTCAATAGTCCAAGTTTGACGTAGTGGGAACCTGCCATTGAGGACTCGGTTTTCTCTATTTAATTATCATTCACATACTTTTTTTTAAATAATATTTTTACACATAATCTTATTTCTAAAATTAATTTACAAGCATACCCTGCTAATAATCTTCCCCTTAAAATTTACAGAAAAGCGTACTTTTCATTGTTATTATATCAAAGGAAGAGCCCAGCGATCTAATAGGCAGGTTATTGCTGCACCAAATCAATCTACTTTAAGGTAATGAAATGAAAAGCAATTTGGGGCGGATACTCTTGTGCTTCGCCATAGCAATGCCAATATCGGAATTCAATAGGAAATCTGGAACGATACAGGGCCTTAAACGTTACGGAAATCAAGATCTAACGGCAAATATGACCACGCTTTTAAAAATTTCGGATATATTCTCCTTTTTATTTTGACTAACATGTATTCCTTCTATACTTTGCACAACAAAAAGAAGTCAAAATTTCGTATATTTCACAAGTGAAAACAAAGTATCAAGTATCTAAAGTAAATGCTGGATAAGTGAATGACAAATAAATTGAATCAATCATTCCATCATTTCATTACGTCAAACATGCGGGTTTATTTATAAATTATTATTTTTAATAATTTCACGGTAAAATGTCCTGATTCCCGCTGAAGTATCAAGCTGTCAGAATTAGTATTTTTAAAGATTTTTAATATGATTTAATTATTTTCACCTGTATGTAATGTAACAGAATCTTTGAATTAAATTTTCAATTATTTCATCAGGTCAGATTGATTTGAAATTGTCTACACTTATCAAATCTTGACAATGCAGTAATTTACGACCGTATTATATTATTTTTTTGTCGAAATGCTTTAAAATCTGACGGCCTCGATAGCGTAGTTGTCTGTATCAGCCCATATACGTCCCACTGCTGGGCACGGGCCTACTCTACAAACGAGAATACAATTGAGAGAGGTTAGGCCATATAGTCCACCACGCTGGCCTAGTGCGGGTTGGCGGACTTACATACCATACAAATTCTTATGAATCGCTATGGAATGCAGGTTTCCTCACGATGTTTTTCCTTCACCGTTTTAGTGCGTGGTGATTGACTATCAATACACACATGACTCCGAAAAGTCAGAGGTGTGCCCTGGGATTCGAACCCGCGACCACCGTGAACATGTTGGTAGCCGCGTCTAGTCCGTTTACCAACAGGCCACCACGCACTTTACATCTTTTCAACGCATTTTGATACTACATAAATAAAACACCCAACAGTCACATACATAGTCCTGATAGCACGCTAAGATCCTGTCTTGGGTTGTGGGTATCAGAAAATACGAGAGACTTTTCGGTCCCTAAACCCAGAGGAGGTTGAAATTTTAACCTTATTTTAACCATCAAATAATTACGGTGATAGGCAGACGATGCGACTAGAAAGGTACTTATTAGTTTTATTGGTGTTATCATAGGATTAGTGTCACTTGAGCATCCTAAAATTGATAATTGATGTTGCGGCTGACTTTAACTGATGACTAGCCTAATTTTTTTTTTTTTTTTTTTTTTAACGAGAGTAAAGCTCCTTTAGCCTTCCTTCCGACACTCGGGGGAGATCGGAAGGGGCGTGTCGGGGTCTCCGGCCTTCCAGCCTGTTATCAGGCTGGGTCCCTACCGAGATCTAAAAAGATCTTTTGCCGGCATACCGACTAAAACCTCTCGGTGGCCATCACGCGCGTTATGGGTGACAGGCGATGTGGACAGGCGAATGGCGCCCATTTAACTCGCCGTGTCACCCGGCACACTGCCAAATATGGCTCCTCACATGTTGGGAGGGCGCAGATGCCCCCTCTTTCCCTACTTCGGACGCCCATGGTGAGATGGGCGTCCCGGACAGACACGAGGCCACACGTTCTGCCGCCCATCTCGGGGTCACTCCCGACGTGAGCACACAGCCCCCGCTGTGTGCTTAGCGACCCCGATGACCCCTTTTAGTCGCCTCTTACGACAGGCAGGGGATACCGTGGTGGAATTCTGGCGCCCCTTGACCACTGGGCGGATGACTAGCCTACTTGACTCTTTACTTGAGGGCGATTAACTAGGCCCTTAGCTTATTATAATGTGTTAATTGCGACCGAGGTCAAGATCTTGCCACAAAATATTATACGAATATATCGATACGATTCAATGAAGAGGTAACACGTATTGCTCTGTTAATGGAACGTAATCTGGGGACACGGCAGTGCCCCCTCCAAGTCGAGCTAAAAAGCGGCACAGCCGTACTATACTATCCTTTTCTCGAAGCACTTCAGACCATTTTCAACCCCCCATAACTTCGTTGTGGTTAAAGCAAGAAGCCTGAATTTTAATTTACTAATTAGGCATTGTGTAAACCCGGTATATTTAAAATTTCATTAAATTTCAACCAGGAGTTTAAGAATTATAACTTGTCAAACTTTCGCAATTTTGTCACTCACTGACTGACTGACCGATCATCAAAAGTCTAAGGCACTTCTAGCGGACATAGAACCTTCAAATTTAGAATATAATTAGTGTTTAGTGTCTAAAGTAAGGAAAAATTCAAACATTTCATAATTTCTGTCTAGTTTTCTAGATACACCAACTGCGTGAATAACTTTGTAATCTCATATAAATATATAGGATTACAAAGATACATTTGCAGTTAATGATTCGTTGTACCCGTATATAATGGAATAATAGTTGTAGATTGGTATCTATATATATTATATATGAGGCATAACAGGAGGGGGGTATAAAGAGGGAAAGGGTGTATTCAGCCCATTAAACTGTACAACATTCCTCTAGAAAAACATGACAATGATAACTTTGCAAATAAATAGACTAAATAGCTCGAAAACAATCACCATGAAAGAAAGAACACTAATAATCAAATCCGCTATATTTGTGATAAATTGATACCTTCAAAAATAAGAAAAAACCATAAGACAGAGGCTTTAAAAAAATCATTATATATATTCTAGAAATAAAAAGTACCGAAAAGGAATAAAGTAGGACTCTACAAAAAGACGTGAGATCCCATCAAAAACATCCTGTAAAAAATTCCAAGTCTCACAGCTCAGTTTTTCTACCGCAAAAAGTTGTGAGATCCATGTAATATCAAGTCGATTAATTTATTTAGTCCTTGATTAAGGGACGTTCTGTATAAAGTTATTACGTAAGTTATTATCATATCAATATTAAACATTCTTTACGTTTTAAATAAATAGATCGACTTGGCCAGCAGCATTATGCATAAATTGTACGATACATTATGTTTTCATGCGATGGCCAAGTCGATCTATTTATTTAAAACGTAAAGAATTTTTAATATTGATATGATAATAACTTACGTAATAACTTTATACAGAACGTCCCTCAATCAAGGACTAAATAAATTAATCGACTTGATATTACATGGATCTCACAACTTTTTGCGGTAGAAAAACTGAGCTGCGAGACTTGGAATTTTTTTACAGGATGTTTTTGATGTAGGAATGTCTCGTTACTAACACATGACGCAATCGAGATTTACGCAACTTTTATTTGTTACAATTAATTACATTGTGTATGTAGTAATTAGGAATACAATATGAAGACATCTTAACTGATCTGTCATTCTGTATCTGTATCAGCCCATATACGTCCCACTGCAGGGCACGGGCCTACTCTACAATCGAGAATACGATTGAGAGTGGTTAGGCCATGTAGTCCACCACGCTGGCCTAGTGCGGGATGGCGGACTTACATACCATAGAAATTCTTATGAATCGCTATGGTATGCAGGTTTCCTCACGATGTTTTCCTTCACCGTTTTAGTGCGTGGTGATTGACTATCAATACACACGTGACTCCGAAAAGTCAGAGATGTGCCCTGGGATTCGAACCCGCGACCACCGTGAACATGTTGGCAGCCGCGTCTAGTCCGTTTACCAACAGGCCACCACGCACTTCAATTGTCTTCAATTGATCTGTCATTATCATACACTTATCTGGAATATTATGTAGCTTTAATTTTAAGAAAATATTTATTGGTGCTATATGTCAGCCAACTGACCGAAATATGTGGACCTATACCTGGTGACATAATATTTATCTATCTATTATAAAAAGTATTGCCTGAATGGAGAATAAAACTTTGGACCTTTCGATTTGGAGTTTATATTACAAATAGGTACATAAATAACCATTACAAAAATTATTTTATTTTAAAATACATAAAACGTACAATAATTTATCTGATTTCAACTTCTGAAATTCAAATCTTATATATATATATAATATAACTTTATTTCAATTGTATTTTTAAAGTTTTTTAAAACAGATCCCTTATATATTGGAAGTTTGTTAAAGAAGCGTATAAATTACAAGAATAATGTTAAATAAAGTTATCATTTTTAAAGATTGATGCTCAGTTTATGCGCCTGCATAAGTGGAAGTGGCTGACGGAATATTCAATGCGGAGATACGCAAAATAGCCTTTTTGAAACATTTTGTCATTGACAAGACTAATGGAAGCATGGACGGGGCATCCTCTCTGTGTTTATAGAATAATTAGAATACTATCATATTCTCTTTGGCCACAAATTACAACCACTATACAACATGTATTGTTCCTGAAAATATATTTGGAACGAGGGAATACTTTAATCAATCACCACGCTTGCCATCTACACTAGTAGCCCAAATAGAAAAAATACTATATTTAAAATCTAAATATAAGGCATAAGGTAAAAGTAAATTATTAGTTCGACCTGATTGATTGCTGCTTCATAAATATAATATGTAATAATACTTAACAAAATAAACATAATTCAAAATTGTAATTTATTAAATAAATAACTGATAATAAGTAATAAAATTAATCTTTTTGAAAATCTATAATAACTAAATATGTCAACTATTTTTTTGCCCCTTACAATCGTCTTCAGTCAGCGCTAGGTTATTCTTTTCACCTACATATACTGGGTATATCAAGACTGCTACCGAAAACGAAGCCGGGTGGTAGTTTTAGTGAGAACAAACACAATGCAACTAAAATTTTCGCAAAAAAAAACGCGACAATTTTTTTTTATAATTTTTTAAATATCGTAATTTTTGTGTGTCCATACTTTCTGCTAAAATAATAATTTAAACTCTTTTATACCTTAGAGTCCTTACAAATAAAAGGTATACACTATTATTTAAGGAAAAAAATAATTTACCATCACCACCCGGCTTCGTTTTCGGTAGCAGTCTTGAGATACCCTGTATATATGACAAAAAAACATAGAGAAAAACGATCTATTGGCATTTGGAAAATAGTTGGTAACTCATAAATACAAGTAGAAGCAATGTTCATAGAATTCTCATGTATCCAGATAGAACATACAATATTACTATTATCAATACTTTGGACGTAACATTTTCGATCGATAAAAGTAGCATTATCTAGACTACGAACACAGTAAATAGCGCATCAACGTACATTTATGGATAGAACTTTACAAGTGCCATAGAAATGTGATATTTCCCAGTAAACGATATCCGTAACTCATCCTATTGTAGCGGAACGTATGGCCACCGTATTATTGGAGCTTACGGCACAATACCTGTAAAGTGTCTGCCACTCTGTGTTATCGAATAACGCCGAAGCCCCGACAATGGCTTGCGATTGACCACGGAGAGTTATGATACGTATGCATTATCGTGTAGTCAACTTTAATGCTTTACATCAACGAGTACTGCGTCTTTGGGCTTTTGTTCCATCTCACTACAATAGCGTGAATATTATGGACGCCGGGCTGCCTACTCTTGGGGATCAATTAGGTACTTGGATCGAAAATTAGTCAGTTTATTATTGTTGCATGCAATGGCGTATGATATTATTATATTCCACAAGATCATAGTGTCACACTACTACTATAAAGGTGAAGGAAACATCGAGAGGTAACCTGTATACCATAGCGATTTATAAGAATTTTCTCGGAGTGTAAAGTTCGCCAACCTACACCATACCAGTGTGGACTATATGGCCTGGCCACTTTCAATCATACTGTCGATTATATAGGAGGCCCGTGCCCTGCAGTGGACATATAATCCAACATAAAAGAACATAATAATCCAACTACTACAATACTAAAGATAAGGAAAAGAAAAGATCGAAAATTTCAGAATTGTAACATTTTAAACTTAAAAATAATATATTGTGTTTTTATTTATTAAATATAATAAATTGTGAGCCAGGTCGGACATACAATATCATACAAATCGACACTACATGATAGGTACATACAACATTACTGTTGGAGTCGCAAAAACAGCGATATATCCAAAGGCTATAATTATGATTATATCCAGAGCCAGAAAAACCTTAACTGAAATAAGAAAACATTATTGGCAGTTTTGTGCCATATGTTTTGTCACTTGAGTCAGATATTGCCTCAAGGTTTTTATAATGTTTATTTAGCTCCAAACAATAATTTTACTAATGAAAAAGTATGTATAATGAGATTGGCATATCTATCATTTTTTTAACATAATATACTCAGTATTGAGGGAGATCTTTGGCCAGCAGTGAGACAGAATAGGGTAATATATTTATATTTATAATTATTCATAAATATCATATCTATACTAATATATAAAGCTGAAGAGTTGGTTTGTTAAAATTGTTAAAGTTTGAAGAGAGCGTAATATTTAATAGGATGTAAGTTTGTCAGCTTTATAGTATAAAAGCAAAACTTTTATATATGTTATTAAGGCAACTATAAACAATACTTCCTCCGTATTCACATACTTTTGATTGTTCTTTCATCTTGCCAGAAACATTGAATATCATAACCTCCAAAACAACCACGACCTTAACGTCCTCAAATGTGCTGGCACTAGGACATTACGCCTTATATGCTACGTCTCACGAGTTGGTAGGGGGCGAGCCTATAGTTATGTCGGACACAAATTCCTGACTCTTCCTTGATAATTAACAGAAAAATACAATATCACTCTGCCTGGCCCTATAATCGAACCCAAATACCTCTGCTTTGTAAAATAATAATAATAACCTGACCTGTTGAAAAAATTGAAAATTTAATTAAAAGATTCTGTTAGAATCCATACCATCCATCCATCCATCCATCCATCCATCAGCCAAAGGAAGTCCACTGCTGAACATAGGCCTCCCCCAATGATTTCCACAGAGACCTGTTGGAGGCAGCCTGCATCCAGCGACGTCCTGCGACCTTTACCAGGTCGTCGGACCATCTTGTGGGTGGACGTCCTACGCTGCGCTTTCCGATACGCGGCCTCCATTCGAGCTCTTTCGGTCATCAGATCTCCGCGCTATGTGCCCTGCCCATTGCCACTTCAACTTGCTAATCCGGTGGGCTATGTCGGTTATTTTAGTTCTCCTCATTTCTGATTCGATCTCGTAGGGAAACCCTGAGCATAGCCCTCTCCATAGCTCGTTGAGTGACTTTGAGCTTCCAAATAAGGCCCATAGTGAGAGGCCACGTCTCGGTGCCGTAAGTTATCACTGGCAACACACAACTATCAAAGACTTTCTGTTTAAGGCACTGAGGTATTTTGGACGAGAAGACGTCGCGTAGTTTCCCGAACGCTGCCCAACCGAGTTGGATTCGACGATTGACCTCTCTCTCGAAGTTGGACCTGCCTAACCGGACCACCCGTCCTTAATAGACATATTCGTCAACAACTTCAAGAGTCGAGTCCCCAACACCGATGGGGGTGGGCACAACATGGACATTCGACATGATCTTCGTTTTGTCCATGTTCATTTTAAGACCCACCTGTTGGGAGACTCGATTACGGTCTTCGAGCATAGTGCTAAGGTACAATCCATACAGGCGAATAAATTAAAATAATGTTAAATTTAAAAAAAAATACTAATTCTGACAGCTTATACTTGTTTAAGCTTAAAGCAAAAAGATGGTTCAGATTAGTTTTATCAGGCTTTGTCTTTTGCTATTTTTGTTGAAATTGAGTATATTTTAAAATATAGTAAATGGCGTACTCAGGTTGGAAAAGTAAATAAGTTGTATTTAATGTTGTATGCATAGTTTATTAAAAAACTCTCGTTACGGAATAATATTAATACAACAATCGTAACACAGCGTGCTTTGAATAGATTTAAACAGACATAACTTATTTCCAATGCAAAGCTTGTATAAAAGCTGTTCGTAAACTCTGTAAGCCAATCGTAATATTTAGATATTCCCCTTTCCTTGTGTCAATTCATAAGCCTACCGCATTTCACATCATTATACGGGAATATTAAGGGATCTTTGAAATGTTAAGTACGTACATATATTACATAAGTAATAATTTGTAACCGACGCACATCATTTCACGGGCCTTTCACTGATTAAGTATATGAAAACAAGGATTATGTATTTGCATTATTACTTATTTATAAAATCGTCTATCTAACTTGTATTGGAGACGTGACTACATGAATTTAAAATGCATACCTATAAAATATGGCGTCAGAAAATTGTACACCAATAATCATTATAATATCGTCACCATCATCATCATCATCTCAGCCACAGGAATTCCACTGCTGAACATAAGCCTCCCGCATTTCAAATTAAATAAATACTAGATAAATAAAATACTAGATATTTATTTCTAGATAAGTTAATATGGTACAGATATAAAATATTATTTTGTGATTCTGCTTTTTTGTTACTGACTTGAAGCAATCAAGTTGTAATTCTTGTGTCTTTACTACGCTGTAAATCTGATACACTGTAAATGATGCTGTGAATCCCCAATATATGGAATATCGGTATATTTGACTTGGACCTTAATTCACTATGCTAACCGAAGTAAATTGAGTGCTTGTAGCGAATTCCAAGTGATTGAAAGTGTGGCTTAGTAATTTTTAAAGGAGTCTTCGAACCGGCCTCACAAAAATAACACAAACACCATTTTGAGTTGTCGTGACTTTGGGAATATCTCAAAATTCAAAGTTCATAAATAGATTGGAATATTTTGTAATAGATGACTTAGGGACATATCGTCAATAAACTTCAATCAACTAAAGACACAGTGCAAAACAATGATTTTTTAAAACCGATTGATATTCATGGTCAGAGAATTTCCAATCTAGATAGAAAGCCCCGGTGGGTTGTCCATACAGACAGGCATATTGAAGCGGCTGGCAAAATATCGGCCGTGCGTCTCGTGAAACTGTTTGTACGTATTACGGAGTGAAATATTACAACTACATTGTACACGTCGATAAGACCGACTACGGAATGAAAAAGCCTTGATTAAACATGCGCGAGTACTTTTTTGAAAGTTCTCTTTGCTGTTTTATCCCGTGAAAGGGAATATTGATGACTGCGACATAGGAAATATTATGTAAACAAATAACTATGGCTCTTTTTGTGCAGGAATCGGCACTAGATTCTATTTTTGAATATTTATTTTTGGTTGGCAATATTAATATTTACGTGCCGAACCGGGAGATCCTGTGTTCGATTTCCAAATTTCGAAATTCGTATCGGTTCGTCGACTTCATGTGAGTTTTGCTGTCTGTAACACGAGTTCCCTATGGCTAGATTTTGAATGCCATTAACATCTCGACACAGAAATAAACCCGGTGAATTGTGGGTATTATTGTTGATACTTTTTTCTTCCTCTATAAAGATACAGACGCAAACTCATGAATGAAGTTAAATGGTGAATATGTGGGTGGGTGCAGAGAATTACGCATTATTTTTAGTATTTTATACGCAAATTTAATTTCAAATCATATCTGTTTTTCCGTGTCTTTGTGCGCGCTAATCTCTTCAATTTGGTATTGAGGTAGCTATAGTGTTAGCTACCTCAATACCAGGATTTACACAAATGCAAATTTTTATACCTAAAATGTTTGTGTTCCCATACGATGAACAACGATTTCAACTTTATTTATTACTCAAAACGATGGAATTTGATAGAAGAGGACAGAATTACATGCATAAGTTAAGGGACAGAATAAGACGAGACGGGATATGACGGGACAGGACGAGAAAAGCAGCAGAACGGCAGTCCTGTTGTCTTATATGCTATAAATAAAACAATCAGTATGTCAAATAATATGTTGCTAATGCAGACTAGATTCAAAAACTATCTGCACCCGGCCGAAGCAAGGCTGGCCCCTAGTCAATCATAAAGTTAAATAAGAATTTAGAATTCCCTCAGATTTTATTATCGTATGCGCATTTGTATCCTGCCCTATGAGATAGTCGTCTCATAGTATACATTTCTGTCGGATTTGTTCCGATCGATACGATATTTCCGCCCTGTGGTTAGGGGGCTTAAGAATTCCACCACACCGCCATCAAATCCGATAATTAGTTCAAACCAATGATAATTAATGTAAATGTTAATAAATTAAAAGTAAAATGCTTCCTTGCAAGATTTTGGTTTGTCGGTTTGAAGGAATAATTTTATTAGTGTGGACATCTACATTTTCGCTAATATCTAAGAATAACCAGTTGTATACAATCGAATTACAAATTGAACTAATTTAAGTACGTATCCTTTATCTCTAAGATCATGAAAACCAATTAAAAACAATCAAATATTTTATATATTCCCTACTACTGATGCAAAATAAAGAATTGATAGCGTGTTAACACATCCAGTATACAATAGTAAGTTCCAACTTCCAAGGGATGGATCGCGTGCCGACCAAGATTTATAACTCAATCCACCAATCAGCGAAACGCTTAACTAGCTGACGATAAGGTGTCGGCGAACGATTGCCCCCGTCTATTTGCCGATAAGTACTGGCTATATAAACTCTGAATTCGTGTAGGATAAAGGCCTCCGCACACTATCACATAACTACGCCATTATAATATTAAATGGGTAAATTATAGTTGAAAAACTCCAAAAACACGCTTTGGTAAAAGACAGAACTACTAGAAAATAATAATAATTTTCAGTGAGTTTGAAACGTCTATCTATGGCTATATTATCAAATTGAGGTGGTAACTATAAACCAGTACGCACCGTTGTAATAATATTCATGGTCCACAAATAATTTAATTTAATTTGACTAACGTAAATAATGTATTTCTTTAACAAATAAATTACCTAATGGTTTCTTAGATTTACGCGAATGTTACACATTGAAATAAAACTATTATTTACGGATTTTATCGCGGATTTGGTTTAATTTTACATTGTTTGTCATTGAGTCCGCCCCGTGACCACGAAAGCTGTAAAGTAATCGAAACGTCGGGAACTCAAAAAATCAAAATAAATTACCATAAAGTAATAACTAATACTTTAAATAAAATATGAATAAAAAGTAAATAAATAAATAAAACTAATTATAAATAAAAATAAAATTAATTTAGATATAAATAAATTGATAAAAGCAAAAAATTAAAATAAGTAATACTAAGTATAGAAAATATATTGTATATAGAGATTAAGTTCTATGTGTATTGACTTGTCATAAGAGCTCTTTAATTGCCTACGTGACCAATAAATACATTTCATTTCATTTCATTTCAGGGTGCTGCGTAAAATTGCGTAATTATTAGTTAAGTAAGATAAGTTTTTAAGTGCGTGGTGGCCTGTTGGTAAACGGACTAGACGAGACTGCCAACATGTTTACGGTGGTCGCGGGTTCGAATCCAAGGGCACACCTCTGACTTTTCGGAGTCATGTGTGTATTGATAGTCAATCACCACGCACTAAAACGGTGAAAGAAAACATCGTGAGGAAACCTGCATACCATAGCGATTTATAAAATTTCTATGGTATGTAAGTCTGCCTACCCGCACTAGGCCAGCGTGGTGGACTATATGGCCTAACCACTCTCAATGGTACTCTCGATTGTAGAGGAGGCCCGTGCCCTGTAGTGGGACTTATATGGGCTGATACAGAGAAGATAAGTTTTTACTGAATTTCTCGCTCCAAAGTTAAATGAAGCAGCTCCAACCGACTAGTCAAATCATGCATGCCCTGGGAAATGTGAAATTTTATTCCTAGGCCGGTATAACAGCCTTTACTTCACTTTGAGCAATAACATGACATCCGCCTAACCCTTTGGAACGATCGTTGTCTTGTATTATTTAAACATTAGAATATGAGACAGTCAAATTCCTATAATGACAATACTATACAAAATTCTTTATTTTCACCATTACACGATCAGTCTGACCACCCCTGTCGATTAACCGCTTGACTGCACTTGACGCGGACCACTAAGCTATCAAGTCTTCATGACCTACTTCACTTGCTCTAGTATCAGAAACAATGGCTGTTAAAACTATTCAATATTATTCATACCGTATGTTCTGGATTTTCATGAAAAAAAGGTAAAACGCTTTTTAGGTAAATTTAAATGTAGGATTCAACATAAAAGGTGATAAAATAAAATAAAGAACCTAGATTATTTCCTAAATTGCACGGCAATTACTGTACATATATTTTTGTGTATAATAGTAGTTATTGAGGCGTAAGAATATCAGAAGAAATATTTAACAATTTAGCATTTATTTCAGATAATTTACGCCTTCAGTAAAACAATTGAAATCAATATTAACGTTATCACAAAATATAATTTTATACAGACTCTACTATATTACCTAATCATACTACTTGAGTGATTCTACAGGTCCTCACAAGTTAATAATTTTTATTTTACGGCTGAAGTCAACACTCACCATGCGAATCTATTTTAGGGTGACAGATTTCAAATATTATTGAAATTCTTGTAAAGTTCATATGGTCACATCGTTTTCGCTGTCGTTAAAGTGTTTGATAGTGTACAATAAATAATTAATACACCTCTGATTCTAATAAATAAGGTCTGTTCCCGAACCCATAACCAAGAACGCAAGAAGATGTGTATTTGAAGGTAAACAAAGCGAAATATATTTCTTAAAATGCATAATACCGTAAAGGACCACCTACTTGAGATAGAAATATCCGTGTTATGGAATGGAAATCTGGTAAGATTGTGAATAAAATAGAACATTGAAGTGTGCGTTCCTAGAAATTCAATCACATTTCTTTATTACTATTGCAACATAGAAAGTAGTATGCATTCTAGAAATATTTTCTAAACAAAACTAAGCATTCTAAGATTTTGAAATTGAATTACAAATGTTCCCGAAACCATTTAAAGACGACGTAATAAGTTGTGGTAATTTTAGTCCTTAATTTGCTCCTGGCGTTCTATGTTTAAGAACTACAGTTAGTTTTTAATATGTAGGGTGTCAGAAAAAGAAGAAAAAATGATAAAACGGTAACGGAAGATAGATAGGTATGACGGAACTACGGCGAAAAGAATTATTACCTATCCCCGATAGTTTCCATCAATACCTATTACTATAGGCATTCTAATAAACATTCAAAAAATCTAGTATGTTTGTTATTTTTTATTTTAATTCAAGTTAAAGCTTGAGAACTTCATACCAAACTTTTCCAAAACAAGTTTATTTCTCAAGAAATGTATTATATTCATTCCAACATGAAAACTTAAACTTCTTAATACTTACTGGTGTTAGGTCTCTCATATGTGAGAGGCCGCCTGGGCGGGTACCACCGCATTGTCCATTTCTCCCGTCAAATAGCAGTGTAGAAGCACATTGTGTTTCAGATTGAAAGATTTGAAAGACATTGTAGCCAGAGTAACTACTGGACATATTGCGACTTAACATCTCATGTCTCAGGATGGCGAGTGCAGTGGAATGCCAAGCATTGCTTTTTGATTCGAGGTGTTTTTTGGTTCTGCTACTGTTTATGAGCTGTCATATCGCTTACCATCAGGCGAACGGCATGCTCGTCTCGCCATTCACTGGAATAAAACAAAACAGCCATTTTAGGTTGCAATGATTTTGAAAATCGTACGCAAATGTGATTAATCTCCTCCTTGGCAGACATAGACAAACCGATGGTATCTAAGACGCCTCTTGCAAACCTATGGCAATTATCCCGGAGGAGGTCGAAATGGGTACGTCAGTATCACTAGCCTACCAGCCCATCCTACGCTGTGGATATGCCCGGCCGAGTCGAGTCCCTAACAAAAAACATACGCGAGCATGCAGATTAAAAATCTCTCGGTGGGCGCCGCGCGCATTTTGGGTGGAACCGGATATCTCAGAGCGAGAAACGCCCTGATTGTTTCCTGGTGATCGCCTGGTCCTACCACATACTTGATGTGTTAGCCTTAACAATCGAAACATCGGGAAGTTAAAAATGTAAATGTTAACAGACTAGTTATCTATAGAATATTCAAAAATTTAAATTGTTATCACCTCTGCCTACCCTTTCTACGAAACATACAACTACATATATCAAATTAAATTTAAATAATTACAAGCGTACTGAAGTCGCCTCTTTTGTTAATCTACACATTCCAGATTTACAGTCCATTTCACTCACTCTCGATAATTGCTTTTGCTTTAATATCTTTCTGACGTACAATAACGCCTTATGATCTGCACAAAACTGAATATATTCTAACACATACACGTATTAAATATATTTCATTATTACATAGTTGAAAAAAAAAACTTTTAGTTTCTCATGTTTTAAATATACATATATAAATTCCATGAATATAATAGTTAATAAAAAATGGTTAATTATTATTCAGTACAAATAGCAGTTACGGGGTAAAATTATGTTTATAAAATATAGCACATATGTCCACAAGTTTATCAACAAACTTGGGTATAGTGGTATGATTTAGATAAGTCGTACGCTCGCCAAGTCCGCTTTATTCCACTTAGCACCTAATTTTAGCTTTTGTTACAATAATTTAATATTAAAATACTTTAAATCCTCGGAATAATATTATGTAATAAACGTGTTTAATAAATATTTATGCAATTACTAAATCACAAATATTAAATTTTACAAAGTGGCGCAATAATATTTAGCATAAAATAAGCTTTAATATTTTATTATCGCAATTCTGGCTATTTGTAGTTAGCATAGTATTAAGTCAGAATGTTTCTGCATAATCTGCTTTTATACACAAAGCAATTAGTTCACTTTCGAATTTAATTATAATACGTTGGCGTCCACGATGGCGTATTACGTAATACGGTACGATTACAACGCTGATGTCTCGGGTTCGAATCCTGAGTCGCAAAAGGTGATAGTGGATTTTTCGTTGTCGGGATATGTGACTAATATAGTAATAGGTTAACCTCTCATCACATCGAGTGACGGAAATCACAAGGCGAAACCTCTAAGCCCCTTCTGGAAAACAAAGCGTGAGCTTTAAAAAGGGTTCAGTAAAATTTATAGTTGAAAAGTTACCATCCGTAGCAGCCCATATACGTCCCACTGCAGGGCACGGGCCTACTCTACAATCGAGAATACAATTAAGAGTGGTAGGCCATATAGTCCACCACGCTGGCCTAGTGCGGGTTGGCGGACTTACATACCATACAAATTCTTATAAATCGCTATGGTATGCAGGTTTCCTCACGATGTTTTAATTCACCGTTTAGTGCGTGGTGATTGACTATCAATACACACATGACTCCGAAAAGTCAGAGGTGTGCCCTGGGATTCGAACCCGCGACCACCATGAACATGTGGGCAGCCGCGTCTAGTCCGTTTACCAACAGGCCACCAATTCACTTTTGATTAAAACTGTTTTATTTTCAATTAACTTTTTATTCATCAGAATATGAATTATATTCCTTACATAACTAACATACTATGAAGTATCTATAGAAATTTAAAATTGGAACACAAATCGTCGAATACAACTAAATTGACGATTGAAAAATCGTTCCATAATCGAATAAATCAATTTACGTGTGTGTAGTATGTACGGTGTAAGACACATTGTATCGAGTAAATGTAACTGAAAGACAAATGCGAGGGTGCAAAGTGGAGTGTATTGGCCGCAGCCGCTCAGTTTCTGCTCCAACTACCCCTCACACGGTGCATTACCCTCGTCCACCGCATTCGAGAGCTATTTGCTGCCGAGGATCAGATTAATGTTGCCACTTTTCTACTTGTCGTAACCACTCAACTTTTGTCTAACCTCTATTACACACAATTGTACCGATGTATCCGTAATTTTGACCAGTGATTTGTGCCAAGTTGGCAAGTTTGGTTTTACTTTGGCATTTTAAAATCCTCGATTATAATTGAATTTGTTTGTCAATAAATACTACATAAATAGCAGTATGCGTAGACACATTGTGTATTCAGTCGAGTGACTACGACACTGTCTGAATAAAATCACAAAATAAATGAAAATTTTGTGAAATAAAATAGGATTTAACCCTGCTTTGGCGTCGGATAAAAATGCGGTTGCTAAAAGGTAGATACGTACCCGTAACTTGGTGCTTCCGTTCACGCGCGGGTGAAAATATTACGTGGAGGTGTAAACGAGCCCCGGCAAGGCCGTTATTGCCATCGTTAAGTTAAAATTTTCTCTCTTGAATAGCAACGTGAATGTGGCACATAAACACAGGCATTTATGTTATTTGCAAGCGAATATTGGGATGAATACAACGTAAAAATATAAAGCGGCCGTCTCGTGAAAAAATTAGGCGGTTATGTTTACAAATGTTTCTGCTTTCACATCAAAGGATATTAAAATTTCATATTTCAATTTTTTTTGAGCGGCTATGGAGTCTATTAGTGAACAATTTTGCGCTCACTGCGTAAATCAGAAAGCTCAAAATTCAATACAGCTAAGTAATTATTACATAAAATGCACATATTCCCAGTATATGTCAAAAATACGATTGAAAAGCAATTTTACATCGACAAAAAGATTATACACGCACACTCTACAGCAAGCAAAACTTACATAAAATATGTTTTAATATTTAATTCCATTCCAATATTCTTTGTTGTCAGTCAAACTCGTAGAGCTATTCTCCAGCGTAGAAATAAAATTCTTACCTGTAAACATGCTATGTTCGTAATTTTTTTAATACTCATAGCCTTTTAACTACATAGTACCTAGAAGTCTTCAAAATTTCATATTTGCCGATAAGATGCGGACTACCTGAAATTTGGAATTATTAGTAAGTTGATATGGTAATGGACGGGCACACATGTGCGCGGAACTAATGCATGATGCGTTGTAAAAGCCGTTAAGTGAAGATCACGTACTGTGTATGTACAGTTAATATCAGATATATTGATACACTCCAGGTACTCAAACAAATCTACACTATGAAGACCCATCAGATAAGTGCATGGTAGCCTGTTGGTAAAGAACCAGATGCGGCTGCCAACGTGTTTACGGTGGTCGCGGGTTCAAATCTCAGGGTATATCTCTGACTATTCGGAGCTATGTGGGTATTGATACTTAATCACCACGCACTATAATAGTGAAGGAAAACATCAACAGGACACCTGCATATCGTACCGATTTGGAATAATTACTGTGGCATTTAAAAGTCCGTCAACCCACACTAGGCCATAGTGGTGCGCTATATGGACTGACTACTCTCAAACAAAATATCGATTGTTCAGGTGGCCCGTAACCTGTAATGTGACATATGGGCTGATATAAGATAACTAATAAAATTTACATTTTCATATCATCTATATATTAATACGTGATGCAAAAACTTTGGACCCCTTTTTACGAAAATTGCGCGGACGCAGGAGCATAAAATTTGGCACACTTATAGTTTATATGTAAGAGAAGTGCACGCTAATATTTTTCAATAATCATGCTTATAAAGTACATTAAATCAAAAAAAAAACATTACACACACTACCATGCATTTCACACACACATACATACACAAGTATTTGTACACGCGTACATACTCTGTTGTCAAATTGTATCTTTTCTTTTTCATTTTGTTCTTCTGACATAGACATATCAAACAAAAAGTTTTATTTGCCTCATTTAATATAAAAAATATTTAATAATAATGCATAAAAAGTACATATCAATAAATAAAACATTACACAAACCAGCATGCATTTCACACACGCATACACAAGTATTTGTACATACTCTTTGGTCAAATTGTTTTTTTTTTTGTTTATTATAGACATAGTTAACATGTCAAACAGAAAAGTTTGTTTACTGCATCGATATCAATGATACACTAGATAAGACGTTCTTTGTAAAAAACGTGTCCCACCCAAGTGCGGTGCATTGCACCGCACACGAATCAGTCTGCTGCGCGACAGCTACGCAGCAATACGCCTCCTTGCATACTTTTAAAAGTAATTTATATTGATGTTGCCCTGTCAAACCGACAGCGAAATTATCTGAAGTTATACTAGTAATTTAAAATATTAGGTAAGTGATAAAATATTGTAGTATAATTCCGATAATACAGGTCCTTAATTTATTATTGTATTAAATATTTTATAGCTCATTGAAAACCAATGTGAGCGCCATAATCATATGTCTCATTTCCGCGTACAGAAATTAGCCGTCGAGTGAGAGAGACGAAATAAACCAGATATAGATTATGCATATCAGAGGAACAAATAGGCATAATCTACTCCAAATACATATGGCAAATATGTAGAAGCATGTAGTTACAAATTTATTTCAGTGGTTATATAAACTTTGTGTTGTTAATTATTAACACATATTTTATATGTCATACAACAGTGAACAAGTCTTAAAAATGCCGGGGTGTGTGCTGAGACGATGTAAAAACAACTCCAGGAATACTAGCAAATTGGAAGGTATAAGTTTCCATCAGTACGTATATATGTATACAAAAATATTAGATATTGCTCACGGCTTCGCCCGCGCACTCAAGATAACTCGGGAGCAGTTATTTTTTCTAGATATTCAACTATCGTTGAAATTCCCACAATGTCATATGTCTATAATTTACCTTTAACTAGTGTATGGTGTACTTTTGTATGGTAACCAATTTCTCTCAAATTAAATATGAAGGTTTCTATACTATTATAGTAAAGAATACTAATTTATTTTTGTTTATTGATCTTATTGAATTAAATTGTAAAACCAAACGCCAAAAATTTTACAAATTAATTTTATTTGAAAGCAAATAAGCTTTTTTTCTACAAACCTGTAAACTTTAAATCTGATAGTGTTCTTAGTTATTTATTGTTGTTTGTTTGTGTTCATTATTTTAATGTAAATTGAAATAATCTGTATAAAACTATAATAAACTTGTACATTTTTATAATAATTTATTTTCATTGATACCCGTATTACACTCAACTGACAAGTTGTTATGCTCCCCATTGTATGATATATAGTTATTTACACAAAAATATTACAAGCATTTACTCGAAAGAATAATGTAGTCTTGTAACATTCAATGTGCAAAAGACTGAGAACTCAGTGTGCCTTGTGATTATTGTGGCTTTAAAAAACTTCTTTGTGACATCGGTAAAATAGTATTATTTTAATGAATTATTCACGTAAATAAAAAAAAACTACTACAAAGTATGTTATTATTACGTTGGCATTAATACTTAGGCAATATCTTAGGAAAAGCGATTATTGATATGAACTGTCTTAACTGTCTCATAATCTTTGATCATAATTTGTAATATTCAAATAACGTACTAGTTGTCGCTACTGAGCTTTTGACAAATACGGGACAAATAATTTCTATGACGCGCCTCGTCTATCGGTAGAATATAAGTCAATGGTTTACTGTGGTTTTATTGAATGTCAAACAGAAAAGTTTTATTTGACGAATTCTACGTGAAATACTGAGCGCTTATACAAATTGTGTAGTAGTAAGATACATTTAAATGTACACGGACTATCATTATATGCATAAAGAAAGATCTGTAGCAGCAATCTGCAATAACAACATACATATAATTTGCTTTTGCTGGTTCAAGCAATTATTGTAGTTTACAATTTCAGTAATTGCATATACTTCAGGATAAATAAGTGATTTTGAGAGATACGTACATTTAAATGTGCACGAATTATCAGAATAACAACAGGTAAAAACTTTTTCTCTTCTTGATTTGGTCGAATTTCGACCCCTGGGCGACCACTAGTTTACTCAAATAGTTGTTAACATTTGACCTGTCAAAATCAACACACTTGTTTGTCAAACACTTCATACAATCAAATATTCACAATAAACTAATCAACTGATGCAATAAATTGTAACTAAGCACAATGTGGTAAAAATGGGAGCAATGCATACTAGTCTTCTAATTTTGGTTTTAAACTAACGGCCCAGCCCAGTTCCGCCCGCATGCAGATAAACTTAATTGATAATATTATATCACCTATGTTCATCAGAGAAAATATAGGATTCTTTTTTTTATACTGGCCCGGCATAATGACTACACTGCGCTTTATGGAAAGCGCAAATGCTGTCCAGACAGAGTATGAAATGGCATCAGACGATAGTCCAAAGACTTTCGATACAATAATGCCGGCCTGCTAATTCTAATGATAAAATATTTTTTGAAACCGGTCTAATAGTTTCAGAGCGTATTCAATGCAAACAAAAATCAAATCTTTATAATATTAGTTTAGACCAACCCTAAGTTCACTTCAATGGGCGCTAGATACAGTAAATATTATATCTAGTCCGATGCTAGAAATCCACTTATAGTTTTAGCAATTGAACAATTCAAATAAATATTCACCTTCCTAAGAAGCACCGATTAGATGTCATCATATAATTTATGAAGGTTAATGGCCTTACTATTAAGGACGCCGAAGATCAGAGGGAAAGTGGATCGGATAACGCCAGGTAGAAGAATAAGAAAATGAGAAGAGAGAGTATCAGCAATTGGGAACTTGGGACTCGAACCCTGGACCCATATGCACTACGATTAAGACAAAGTGACGACATATTAATAAGATTTTGGCTATACATAAAATAATATGGTTGTTTCTTTTTTCTTTTATAAAGCGTATGACATTCCTAAAATTTTAATCTTGATTCAAGAGAAAATTAGGTGAGGTCCAGCTTCGTCAAACAGGTGGCTTTGATAATTTCATGAATGTCAAGATCTGTATATTATTACAAGTATAATACAAATAAAATGTTTAAGTTACCTACTTACCTCTCATAATAACTAGCCACGAACAAAGACTAAATGTATCCTGTAGACTTTTTTTTCGGAGAATTTTACTGAAGCATCATTCCATTACATTAAATACAATAAGGATAATTGAAAATAGATAGACTGAACTTGTTTATATTTAGTTTATTCTCTGAAAATGGTCTAGGGAAACAACGCCGAAAATATTATATTTTTCTTCAAATTAATTCAAAGTATTACCAGCCCAAGATTTTATATTTTTAGCCATTTATGGAAAATACTTGTTAGGCGATAATTTTACTTTTTTCTATGAACATTCGAACCACATAGCCTTGGAGTAGCAAGTGCCAACAGTCAGTAAGTATAGGTATCATGTACTTACTGTTTTTCAGAAACTAAAAAACGTAATGTTGTGTCAATTTGACCTTTTGCCTCTACGAAACTGTCATTGTAAATAGTTAACAAAACAACTACCCACAATTATTTCTTCAAGTTACAAAGGCTCGTATCTTCCAAGCACGTAGCGACATATTTTTCATTTGACATTAATTTATAAATGCACTCTCTGGGCATTAGCGGTAATTCACCATAAATTATAGTAATGTATTAACGATACTCGCGAGAGCTATAATTTTCATGTGGTGGTAGAGGTATACTCAGAAGCCAACAAACGTCAGTTGTACAAAACAAACAGGCAATAGAACAGATTTCCCTTGAGAGTGCTACATTACAAGTTTTCATAGACGCGTTGTCCGTAAACGTTCCGAAAATGTATGAAGTTTGATTATCTACCCCGCAATTCTTTGTTTGTTGACAAAATGCGATGAAATATGGAAATTACAAAAGGGAAATAATATTTCCCGGGGACCGAATACACATTTTGTGTTTCAATTTTTTTATGTTTAATCGGACTTTCGAGTAGGCTACGCAATTTAATGTTTGAAACAACACGAGTATTATAAAATATCATCAACATCATCATATCAGCCACAGGAAGTCCACTGCTGAACATAGGCCTCCCCCAAGGATCTCCACAATGACCTGAAATATAACAGAGGTTAAAATTGGTGATTTTAGAATCTAAAGTACAATTTCTTTGAACAATCTTTAAAAGTGTGTTAATTTCATTTTTAAAATGATTACACTCAGAAATTAAAAACATTCAATAAAAAAATTGTCACAAAATATTTTTAAACAGTCTGGCGAAAGTTATTATAATATTCCAAACGTCAAGACCGCAGTAATAAATATTCTCAAATACTAAGTAAACATTATTTCGTTCTATTTATTTACTGACCTTGTCAGATAAGAGAGGAGGACCCGCGTCGCTGGGGACGACACGTCAATATTCATTGACCTCCGCACATATCCCAAGGTGTAAAGGCTGCAAAATGAGCGGGTTTTTTAGAATAGGATTAGAATATTTTATCACTTTACCCAGTAAAAATGTAACTTCAGATTATGCGTAAGAATGCCTTTTGTTGCGTATCGCGCGCGCGTATAGGTATCTGAATAACCGTTTTCCTGATTTACTTCCACACTAAACTAAGGTAGTGATTATTATATTTAGCTTGAAGTTCACTCCTGAACAGGTCTTCCAAAAAAAAATTCCACATCAACCTGTTGGATTCTCATTTAGCCTATATCCAGCGTCTTCATGCAATCTTCATTAGGTTTTTTTTCCTTTATAATGAGGCAGGACGACCGGCGCTGCACAAACAGTACACGGCTTTCATTGAAGGAAGTTACGTCCCCATCGGCCAACAGTGCTCCATCCTACCCACTGTACTAAGTTGCTAATCCGCCGGATAATCTCGGTCACTTTTGTTCTTCTAAGGACGACCTTAATACTGAAAATGAAATTTAAATCCAAGTATATTTTTAAAATAAAACATCGCGACAAATACAGTGATGTATTACTACCGAAAATAATATATTCATACGACAACAGCGACACATAAAACGTAAATTACAGTAACGAAGTTAAAAAGAGTCAGCTTCCAACAGATTTGATAAAATTTATAGATAGACATCGGATTTTTCGAGCAAAACACCGCAGTTATTGCGTGAAAACGAAATACGATCGCACACGAGAACATGCCAAAATTGAGTGCCCAATTTTGTGTGAACGCATGAATATACTTTCTGAAGATATTATCGCCTGGAATAGGATGTTCGTATTACGAAATTTTACATTTTAAACGTACTGTGAATTTTTTTGTGGTCAATAAAATCGGATTAAGTAATTTAAGAAAGGAGTTCTATGACAATACTTCTAAAGTTTCTTTGAAATTTGAATTAGAGAAAGTAATTTTTGGTCTGGTGGATTACTGGTGGTAGGTCTCCCATAATATGTGAGAGGCTGCCTGGGTGGGTACCACCGCAATGTCTATTTCTCCCATGAAACAGCAGTTTAAATGCACTGTTGTGTTTCGGATGGAAGGACATTGTAGCCAGAGTAACTACTGGACATATTGAGACTTAACATCTTATGTCTCAGGATGGCGAGCGCAGTGGAATGCCAAGCATTGCTTTGTAATTCAAGGTGTTGTTTGGTTTTGCTTCTGTTCATGAGCGGTCGCATCGCTTACCATCAGGCGAACGGCATGCTCCTCGCGCCATTCATTGCAATAAAAAAAATATATACAGGGTGTACAAGAAAACGGCGCACCTGCCAATATACATTATAGTATATGGTGAAGGCATCTTAATTCAGACGGATTTGCATGGCGCTAGCGAATATTAAGAAAGATGCCGAGAAAAAAAAACTATCGTTACATATGCTACCCCTTAACACGTTACGCTAAAGTGATTGAACCTTACAACTGAACGGTAGACACCCAAAAATAAATAAGCAGAGCTCATTATTTACTTATAAGTTGTGCGATTGTTTACATCACGCTCAGGGTACATAAAAAAGATATTAAATTAATACTGTCAACAGTCACATAGATGGGTACTAACCCCACACTAAGATACAAATCTTGTGTCGCGGGTATTTGAAAAATAATTGTGGTTCAGGGAAATTATTTGTCTCGGGGCAGGAACCGAACCCGCGGTTCTCATTTCACAGGCGGTTCTTACCAACTCTTATATGGACTGGTTAGTTGTCATTAATGACCACAAAAATAGTTAACTGACCTTGTAATGTAAACTGTAATGACCTTGATTGGCAAGAATAGAAGCGCAGGACCCGTCAAACCCCGCACGAAAACACTGTCACAATTTGGTACCTAGCACAAATCCCTTTTTTTTGGATTTCACATAACACAAGTTACATCAAAAGCTATCAAATTGGGTAATGTTCAAAGCATAGTGAAATTAATAAAATTTACTCAAAATAACTGAAAACGAATTTACAATAATATGAACACGACTAATTCATGCACACGCGATCGCAATCCGAATTCAACTAATAAAAAATAAATTGTTATTTTGATTTTGAAAGATAAAGGCCTGTTCACAATAGATACAAAGCTTTCCTATTTGAGTT
Organism: Hyles vespertilio; assembly: GCA_009982885.2. Classification (NCBI taxonomy): domain Eukaryota; kingdom Metazoa; phylum Arthropoda; class Insecta; order Lepidoptera; family Sphingidae; genus Hyles; species Hyles vespertilio. Next base: position 11,344,773 of record CM042815.1, on the reverse strand, counting down.
GATAATAATTCATCTGAACAATTAGTATTCGTACTGTATCAGCCCATATACGTGCCACTGCAGGGCACGGGTCTCCAGTGTAGTAAATTAGTAGTTAGTGTTTATTGATTTCAGTATAAGTCTCATATGCAAATTCTATGCTATAATGGTAGACGACATTTCTCTAGGTATAAGAATTTAGAAAAACTTTTACCACTTTAAAGTAACATTATTTTCAAAATACATTAAAGTAATGTTAAATACAATAATAAACAAAGTAAATAGACAATTTGTAACTGACTGGATCAGTTGTTGACATATTTACATAATATTATAATCTCTTGAGCAAATAAGGACCATTCTATCAGTCCAATAAGATCTTTTTTGTTATAACGTAACTTTTACGTCGGAGTACTTAATCATATTTAGTTATATCAAGTGTGTAGTGTGAGCACAGCTCAAGATGTCGGGCTTCTTTTGCAAAATGCTAAAAGTTACCGACAAAGAAATTGCCGCCTTTCGGCTCGCACTCACAATCGGCGGCGGCAACCTCAAAGGAAAAATTAAATAATAGTTAAAAAAACTAAAATACACGCATTAATAAGATATACAACTAAAAAGTAAAATAATTGATACTGAATTTAAGATAAGAGAATGGAGTAAAATACATATATTTTATTGTTACAAAGCGTGGGGTGCAGGATGATAAGTAATTGTTGTAAACACCCCACGCTTTGTAACAATAAAATATATGTATTTTACTCCATTCTCTTATCTTAAATTCAGTATCAATTATTTTTACTTTTTTAGTTGTATATCTTATTAAAGCGTGTATTTTAGTGTTTTTTAACTATTATTTAATTGTTTTGACTAAAAACATCCATCTACGGCTGTATTTCCAGAGGAAGTTAGCGGCGTGCAAAATATCCATTTTTTTTTTTCAAAATTACTATTTTTTTAAATTATTGTATTGTCATCGGTCTTTGACAGGTGTGCAAAATTTGAATGAAATCTGTCCGTTTAAAGTGGGTCAAAATCGCGTCTTAAGGAGTCGGTTACAAACAAACATACAAGTGAAGCTAATATAAAGCGTGTAATAATCGAGCCGCGTTGGATCCGACGAACTACACTATGACCGGCGGCTTCCTTTGACTAATAGGGCCGAATCGGGCCATCAATTTAAAAATCTTATTTTTAAGTAATCAGTGTCATCAGATTATTTTTTCAATGAATATTAATTATTTAGATAATTTAAATGTTATGTAGGTATTACCAAATCTTATCTAATTATAATTAAATTAGCAATCTTACATGATTTAAGCAATATTTAAGCGATGACCAGTGTGATTTCTTGGTATCTTTCAGATTGGATTTGTGACATTAAGGAAAATATTTATTTATTTAACACTTTATTGTACACCATATACATAAAAAGACAAAACTAAATGAATATATGCACAAGTGGCGGTCTTATTGCTTGAAGCAATCTCTGCCAGACAACCATGGGATGGATAAACGAAAAGAACGAAAGTTGGGGCTTCGGGTGTACGAGTATTACAATTTATAATATTGTTAATTTTATAAATAAACATACATACATACATATATATATACATACATATATATGTTGAATAAACATACAACTGATCCAGTCAGTTACAAATTGTCTATTTACTTTGTTTATTATTGTATTTAACATTACTTTAATGTACTTTGAAAATAATGTTACTTTAAAGTAGTAAAAGTTTTTCTAAATTCTTATATCTAGAGAAATGTCATCTACCATTATAGCATAGAATTCGCATATAAGACTTATACTGAAATCAATAAACACTAACTACTAATTTACTACACTGGAGACCCCGTGCCCTGCAGTGGCACGTATATGGGCTGATACAGTACTAATACTAATTGTTCAGATGAATTATTATGAACTCAAATAGGAAAGCTTTGTATCTAATGTGAACAGGCCTTTATCTTTCAAAAATCAAAATAACAATTTATTTTTTATTAGTTGAATTCGGATTGCGATCGCGTGTGCATGTATTAGTCGTGTGCATATTATTGTAAATTCATTTTCAGTTATTTTGAGTAAATTTTATTAATTTCACTATGCTTTGAACATTACCCAATTTGATAGCTTTTGATGTAACTTGTGTTATGTGAAATGTAAAAAAAAAGTGATTTGTGCTACCAAATTGTGACAGTGTTTTCGTGCGCGGTTTGACGGGTCCTGCGCTTCTATCCTTGCCTATCAAGGTCATTACAGTTTACATTACATGGTCAGTTAACTATTTTTGTGGTCATTAATGACAACTAACCAGTCTATATAAGTCACCGACGACCTCCGTGGCGCAGTTGGTAAGAACCGCCTGTGAAATGAGAACCGCGGGTTCGGTTCCTGCCCCGAGACAAATAATTTCCCTGAACCACAATTATTTTTCAAATACCCGCGACACAAGATTTGTATCCTAGTGTGGGGTTAGTACCCATGTATGTGATTGTTGACAGTATTAATTTAATATCTTTTTTATGTACCCTGAGCGTGATGTAAACAATCGCACGACTTATAAGTAAATAATGAGCTCTGCTTATTTATTTTTGGGTGTCTACCGTTCAGTTGTAAGGTTCAATCACTTTAGCGTAACGTGTTAAACCTTTACGCAGCGATATTTTTTTCCACGCAGAGATTTGATACTGGCCACCGTAGAAAAAGTTATAGTATTTCAGAAGACCTTTCTAATGACGCATCGTTTGTTATTATTGCTCACTATGCCGAGGCCCTTTCGCGTGATTTTCCTGCAGTCTTTAAGTAGCTATATTTTCTAAAATACAGCGATTTCGATTTTGTTGCCATAGAAGAAGTTGTAGCACCCGAAATGACCTTTCCATTGACATATCGCTCGTCGTTATTGGTCGATAGGCTTGAGTCCATACATATGAGCGTCGCGATATCTTTATGTCGATATACTTCTTTTCATACAGCGAATCGGGATTTCTTGGCAAAGAAGAAGTTATTGAAAATAAAGAGAGCTTTCGAATGATATATCGCTCGTCGTTATTGGTCAACTGGCTATGAGTCCATATACATATATTCATCCTTGCGTTACCTTTACGCAGCGATATTTTTTTCCACACAGAGATTTGATACTGGCCGCCGTAGAAGAAGTTATAGTATTTCAGAAGACCTTTCTAATGACGCATCGCTCGTTGTTATTGCTCACTATGGCGAGGCCCTTTCGCGTGATTTTCCTGCAGTCTTTAAGTAGCTATATTTTCTAAAATACAGCGATTTCGATTTGTTGCCATAGAAAAAGTAATAGCATCTGTAAAGACCTTTCCATCGATATATGGCTTGTCGTTATTGGTCGATAGGCTGGGATGCCCCTTCTCCTTTGTTGCTAAAGATTTCCGCCACTAAAGAACTTAACTATAATAATACAGTTTTATTGCCCCGGCATGAACGGGCCATTAAAACTACGAAACAATAATTTAGCACAGCATCTTTTTAACTAATATTACACAATACGGTACACAAAAATTCTTACTTTAATAAAACGACTCGCAGATGTTTTATGGTTAAACATCGGCAGTCATATCTTAAAATGAAATGCGTGTTTAAATAATGTTCAAATTACAAATAATAAGCGTGTTATTTTATAAGCTAAATCTAAGTTGGCGTATTGCTACCGCCACAGGTATAATACGTACGAGTACATATTATTGTCGAGAAATGATTCGCACCGGTTCGAAGCTGGGCCGGCCCGCTTGTATATTATAAGTAAAAACAATATTATCAATACTATAGGAAGCGAAGGATAAATATTTACTAGTCCTTTATCTTATTTTATCCTTAACAGATCAAAGGGAGGTAGTCTATTAAAAACCTGAGTATAGCAATTAACGTAAATACTAATCTAAGTAGAACTTTTGTTTTGACTCTAGACATTTTAAAAATAACTTTGACCGGGATTACAAATAGTAGTGATGGCGCGATTGAACTATGTTAAATAAACTCGTGGCTTCAATTCTTAATTCTGAAAAACCAAATTTTTGTGAGATTTTCAGTTAAAATAACTCATGAATTTCCCAAAACTTGACATTGCACATGGCGAACTGTGGCATATGAGGAATATCACCTCTATCTAACCCATACAGATGTGAATTAATGTGTAGTAGTGACATTTTTTATACAGAATGACAAAAAAAACCAGTCTGAAACAAGACGCGCATTTGACTATCTTAATTATTTAAAAATATACTTAGAAAATATATAATGAAGGATAATCTAATTATCATAAGTTACAATACACATTTTAGTATGCATTTTACAATAAAATCTAGCAAAGTTGTAAATGTTGACAACAACAATACACATTCTGACAATTCTAAAACGTATCCGCATGTTGTTTGTTACGGACGCGGTTGTTAGCAGTGTAATGTGAGTTTCCCTATTTTTATTTATTATAATAAAGATATTTTTATCACTTTATGTTTTGTAATTAATAATTTAAACTAATGATTTAATGCTACTGGTGGTAGGTCTCTCATATGTAAGAGGCCGTCTGGGTAGGCACCACCGCAATGTCTACTTTTCACGTCAAACAGCAGTGTCAAAGCACTGTTGTGTTTCGGATTGAAGAGCATTGTAGCCAGAGTAACTACTGGACATCTTGAAACTAAACATCTTGTGTCTCAGGATGACGAGCGCAGTGGAATGCCAAGCATTGCTTTGTAATTCAATGATGCCTGATTGGGCTTTTGTCCAGACAGTCCAGTGTCCTTTCTCGGACAGAGGTTTTTTTTTTTTGTCAGAAAGTAAGCCTGTACTATAAACTAACCCTGATTGAAACTTTAATAAGCCCAGATTTTTCTTTTTTTGTGTTTTTAATTTATACACCCAAACACAGTTTTATAACCGAGGGACAACGTTCTCACTCTGTTCTGTTCATAACAGCCACCCAAATTAAGATTTGTGTCTCCCAGTAGCATCGTTGAACTTGGAAAGCAAGATGATTTTACTTTTGTTTTAGTGTACCTTTAGCTTATTATTTTATACACTTAGAGGTATCCCTCCGCCCTCGCATTACATTTTACATCATTACCCTCTGAAAGCAATATAATTTTATGTTAGTATTTGTATTATCCGAATTAGTGTCTGTTGTACTAGGAATACTTCCATTAAAGGACTCATTCGATTTTATTGAATTCGGTTGGTTTTTAGTTGTACGTCATCATTTGTGGTCCATTTTTATACTACAATGAGCGCTAAATATTGATTAATAAAAAGCATTCAGTCAACATTCACTTTGATCACACAATTTCATGCATAAGAAATTGTTCTTCATCTTCCAATACGAGCCATACAATATTTAGTGCATCTTTGAAGCTGGAATCTGGTTAGCTGGAATCATAGTATCAAAGGGATAATAATTCCTCGCCCGTGCTTTACCTGTAGAGCACTTACTATCGAGTGTGTGCAGCAATTGTGCAGTATAAACTCCAATTTGTGTGCCGTAGTATATTTTTATTGTGCTTCAATAACATGACAACATAGACGTTGCGCGGACGGCACGATCGACGCACTTCAAAAATGACGGAGATTGACGAGAGCTGACAGATTCATCAATTGCATCCGCCGTAGATGTTACGTCAGTAGTGGACGCACCTATGCTCTTTGGAAAATGCCTAGATTTACATGCAAAATTTGGGGACAAAAGATTTTTTGCTTGAGGTTTATTAGTGTATCAAAACCCTTTGACAATCATCCGCTCATGTGACGAAGGGTGTAATTTAGATGTTATAATCTACCGATATTATGATAATGTACTGACATTAGCCACTACAAGCGTCACTTTATTATACGCTTTACACTTAAGACCTTGATTAAACAGTCAATCAAATGTAGTTGAAACAATTTTGCTTAAAAATGTATCTTTCAAACCAAACCAGGTCATTGCCGAGATACATCAAAAGAAATACATACGCACTCAGGTTGAAGTGAGAACTTCAATTTCTTGAAGTTGAGAAACATACGGTTTCTCGACTAAAATCAAGTTTTCTTATTATAAACCTCGTCTCGAAGTGGAAGGAAACTTATAACGTATACAAAATGTTTGCTGCGGGCCTGTGTACATAGGACGTGGAGTGCGGACGAATTGCACGGCGTATAGTGGATGTGAGTCGAAAGGCGCGGCGCTGAATAATAACACGCACGCACACCAAATTATCTACTAAACAATCGTTTTCTTTACATAGTTATCTTAATAAATGTTTGTGAAAGACGTAGCTCGTGCACACCTACGCTTTGTACGTAGGCGTTTTACCTGAGTGACTTCAAAGAAGTAAGAAAAAGGAACAGAATGATAGGAGGAACAGGTTGAACCTTCAACGCGGGAAAGTCACATTGTTGTCAATCAGATTCAGCATGAATAGGCAGGCTCGTCCCGGGCGATACCACTGTCTCACAGAAAACTACATGATGTGCTATTTTTGCTGTCTTATTTCATTCGGTGAGTGGCACGACTGGAGCTTAGAATATAATAGGAATTCCTTTGTACAGGTTATAAGGTTAGAGTAGTTACAGTGTACCTCTACCAATTTATATTTGTGTTGATATACATTTTTTTTATGTTTATTACACATTTGCACCCTACACAGAACGAATTATAAATGAACATAAAAAAGTACAAAAGGCGGTTTGTCACTTCTATGTTGTTATAAGTATCGACCATACTTTGTCGTTTCAAGATAAAAGCATTCAGCGTTGAATCAATCTTATGTACATGAGTACTCATTTAAATATGAACATAGTATATTGTTAATAACTTAGTACTGTTACCTATTATATATATAACGAAACAGTCACGTTCCATCGCCTTTGGTAATAAGCCGATTATTTATAAAACCTCTCATCCCGATTTGATGGCCGGAAACACATCCATATGTGCCGTCCATGAGATTATGGAATCTAAGCGTTGTGAATGTTCATGGGCTGCAGTGATCACTTACCATGAGGAGACCTGTTGCTCGTTTGTTGGACCCATGCAATGAAAAAATGACTAAAGGATTATTTTCGTTTTGACAAGTTTAGTAGTTTATACTATTTACTGGTTTTTAACTGGTCTCCCATATGTAACAGGGCGCCTGGGTGGATACCACCGCATTGTCTATTTCTCCCGCCAAACAACAGTTTAAATGCAATGTTGTGTTTCGTATTGAAGGACGATGTAGCCAGAGTAACTACTGGACATATTGAGACTTAAAATCTTATGTTTCAGGATGGCGAGTGCAGTGGAATTTTTCTACTGTTTATGAGCGGTTGTATCGCTTACCACCAGCCGAACGGCAAGCTCGTTTCACCATTCATATAAATTAAGGAAAACACTCAAATAGTTATAATATTAAATAAGTTCACAAGTATTCCTTTTACCACAAATCAAATTACCAAGCAGTCGTAGTACGCTATTTTGAAATAAATATCACCTATACGCGAAACATGGAATATTTAAATGTTAGCGAGTAGGGTATGCTCTTATAATTCAACTAGTAGTGCTGTAATTATTTTAATTAAGTCCAAGTCTGCACAGTCACAGTACCCCAGCGGTGTTTCGTCTTCTGAATGTTGCGGTCGCCTTTCAAGACATATCACGTAAGAATGTTGCATTTTGTGCTTCGATGTCCATTACGTGATTACCTTCTACTGAAAGACTGGCTGTTGTAAAAAACTTGACCATGTATGCCGTGTTGCATGAAAAGGAAATACACTAATGATTTAAATTTAATGAAATAAAACTACTACCGTAATTAATAGTTTTATGACAAAATACGTATGTCGCAAAATATAGGGACAGTCTTTTTGCAATTTATTAAATACCATTGTGTCTGAAGTCACTAAAATTACCACTGGGCTTCGTTTTCGGTCGTATTCTAGATATACGTCATATAGCACTCGTTTTATCGTTTATTTTCCTAAAACTCAATGTTATGTAGCATATTTTATGTATATTCCATGCAATAATTTGAACTTTTTAAGTTGCATTTAGTCCGGATTATACTACTTCTTACTGAAGGACAGTCATTTCAGTCATCAAGTCAGTCATCATTTTACTGCTCTTACGTCAATATTTCATACCGGGTGATACGGCAAACTATACTGGACGCTTCTAGCACGTCGACAATGTTTGTCGCCCTTCATGCGCGAGAGCCATAATGTTTAGCCGATCCAATGCCGTAGGATTTTACTTGGAAACATGTACATGATGCAGACAGTTATTCTCTTGCAGTAATATGGAAGACCGAAGACCTCACACCAGAAGCCCTCGGAGTTGAGGTTTTACTTTTATATTAGTATTGTTGTTATTAAACTGAAAATTATTTTCATTAATACCATAACTTTAATCGACATATTACAATTCCGTTAATTTAGAGTAAAAGCAAGCATGCCAGTAATTTGGCGGTATGTAGGTGAAAATTCATGCGGTATCGGGATAGCAGGCTACCGTGTGATAGTTGATAAATTGACGGGCTTGTACGTGCCTGGTCCCCACACAGATCCGTGCTAAGTCAGCGACGCCACAAATATGAACTCATGCGTAGATGCCCACTACGTAATATTCGATACTAAATTGACGCTGCCGTATTGTTTGTCGCGACATTGGAATTTACGTTCTTGTCGACTGGTGACTATTTGAGTAATGTGGCTGTTTGCAAGGGTTTTCAAAATGGGATGATATTTCATACATACATGCATTAGCCTAAGCTGTCCCACTGCAGGACAAAGACCTCTCTATCCTCCTTCCATTCGTCCCGGTTCAGGATTCGATCTTGCCAGTTTTTTTTTTGTTTTTTTGTTTCAATGAATGGCGAGACGAGCAAGCCGTTCGCCTAAAGCGATAAGACCGCTCATAAACAGTAGCAAAATTCCACTGCGCTCGCCATCCTGAGACATAAGATGATAAGTCTCAATATGTCCAGTAGTTACTCTGGCTACAATGTCCTTCAATTCGAAACACAGCAGTGCATTTACACTGCTGTTTCACGGGAGAAATAGACATTGCGTTGGTACCTACCTAGATGACCTCTCACATATGAGAGACTTACCACCAATACCAGTTTTTGTCCCAACTATCATTCCTCGTCATCTTTATCTGTATCTGTCTTGATCAGCCCATATACGTGCCATAGCAGGGTACGGGCCTCCTCTATAATCGAGAGTACTTTTAAGAGTGGTTAGGCAATATTATAGTCCACTACGCTGGCTTAGTGCGGGTTGGCGGACTTTACATATCATTGAAATTCTTACAAATCGCTATGGTATGCAGGTTTCCTCATGATGTTTATCTTCACTGTTACAGATCAAGTTTGATTTTGCTCAATTGTAGAACCTAATACAGGGGTATTTGATGCTTTGTATCCGTGTAGACTGCTTTGTATCCATAATAATAATCAGGTACAATCATTATGAAGAAATGTCAAGTATTTTCAAAACAATACCTTGAATTGCAAAACAATGCTTGGACTGCACTCACCATCCCGAAACATATGATGTTAAGTTTCAATATGTCTAGTCGTTACTCTGGCTACAATTTCCTTCATCCAAAACACAACAGTGCATTTAAACTGCTGTCTGGCGGGAGAAATAGACGTTGTGGTGGTACCTACTTATTTAACTGATTACTGTTAAACTACAAAGAACCTGGATGACCGAGTTTTGCTCGTTTTTTTGGACTTGATAAATTGCACCCTTGAAAGAATTACTCCACTAAAAGTCTTCTTGTACTTTTTACTATTTATAATTCCAATACAGTTTAACATGGTCTTATTTTCTTTTACAAATTATTCCTAGTAACGCTCCGCGGAATATACCGTACTTTATATAATATATTCTCACTCGATTCAATACTCGCTCAATCCGGCAGTATATCTATACATCTATACATATAAATAAAATTGAAGATTCCGTTTTAAAAGTGAAAATTAAAAAAAATGTCCAACTACATATCGTTATATAAACGATACCTGTGCCGAAAATTATATTTAAATTTTTTTGTCTGTCTGTCTGTCTGTTTGTTTGTTCCGGCTAATCTCTGAAATGACTGGACCGATTTTGACGGGACTTTTTTTGTCAGGTAGCTGATATAACAAGGATTAACACAAGGATGATTAGGGTACATTTATTTTAGAAAAATAAAGTAATGATGCAATGCCCGCGCGCAGCTCACGCGCATGCCACCACTGGGCCGTCACATCGGGCGCCACCCACCACTTCTCCTACCAACGAATCAATATCACATTTACAAAATATTGTATATAAAGAAATTTTTCAATAAAGTTAATACAAAAAACTGAAAATAAATGTGTAACGGGACTTAACCGCTCGCTTAGAGATGGCGGCACCGTAGAATTAGATCGCGGCATGGTGTCGTTACAAAGGTTGATAATCTATATATTTTTGGTGAATATAAGTGTAGGTATTAGAATAAGCACTCACTTCCAGGAACTAACTATTGTATATTTTGTAAATTAACACTTAATACATTCGCAGACAGAGTAAAATTATAATGATGCGACTCGGAGCGAGATGTGCTCGTGACGAGAGATGGCAGACTGTCCTCCTTCATCCAAATAAACCGACCCTTTTATAGGACTACCCGAATGAGGATCGATGGGGATAAATCTTCCGGAAAATATATTTAAGCCATAAAATAGGGTCTATCCTTTCAACTAAAAATTAAGGTCGGCCCAAACATCTGGGCTATTGTCCAAACAGAAAGGTTTACCCAAACATGTGTACTATTGTCTAAAAAACATAAATTAGTTGCAAAGGATTACCGCCACTAAAGAACTTAACTATAATAATACAGTTTTATTGCCCCGGCATGAACGGGTCATCACAATTAGGAAACAATAATTTAGAACAGCATCTTTTTAACTAATATTATACAATAAGGTACACAAATATTCTTACTTAAATAAAACGACTCGCAGATGTTTTATGGTTAAACATCTGCAGTCATATTTTAAAATGAAATGCGTGTTTAAATAATGTTCAAATTGCAACTAATAAGCGTGTTATTTTAAAAGCTAAATATAAGTTGGCGTATTGCAACCGCTTTAAAAGCTATATCTAAGTTGGCGTATTGCAACCGCCACATATTATTACGTGATGCAAAAACTTTGGACCCCTTTTTACGATAATTGCGCGGACGCAGGAGCATAAAATTTGGCACACTTATAGTTTATGTGTAGGAGAAGTGCAGAACGCTAATATTTTTCAATAATAATGCTTATAAAGCACATTAAATCAAAAAATAAAACATTACACACACTACTACGCATTTCACACAAACATACATACACAAGTATTTGTACACGCATACATACTCTGTTGTCAAATTGTATCTTTTCTTTTTCATTTTGTTCTTCTGACATAGACATATCAAACAAAAAGTTTTATTTGCCTCATTTAATATAAAAAATATTTTAATAATAATGCATAAAAAGTACATTAAATCAATAAAAAAAAATACACAAACCAGCATGCATTTGACACACGCACACACAAGTATTTGTACACGTATACATACTCTTTGGTCAAATTGTTTCTTTTGTTTATTATAAACATTTGATAAACATAGTAGAATGTCAAACAGAAAAGTTTGTTTACTGTGGTTTTATTGAATGTCAAACAGAAAAGTTTTATTTGACGAATACTAAGTGAAATACTGAGCGCTTATACAAATTGTGTAGCAGTAAGATACATTTAAATGTACACGGACTATCATTATACGCATAAAGAAAATTCTGTAGCAGCAATCTGCAATAACAACATTCAGGTACAAAAAAAATATTTTGCTATTGCTGGTTCAAAGCAATTATTGTAGTTTACGATTTCAGTAATTGCATATACTTCAGGATAAATAGGTGATTTTGAGAGATACGTACATTTAAATGTGCACGAATTATCAGAATAACAACATCATCATACAGGTAAAAACTTTTTCACTTCTTGATTTGGTCGAATTTCGACCACTAGGCGACCACTAGTTAAAATAAAAATGCAAAAAACAAAAAAAACTAAATAAACTGATTAACTTTTTTGTTAAATTCCACGCAGACGAAGTCGCGGGCACAGCTAGTCTATACATATAAATAAAATTGAAGTGTCTGTTTTAAGAGTGAAAATAAAAAAATGTCCTACTACATATCGTTATATACACGATTCCTGTGCCGAAAGTGATATTTAAAAATGTTTGTCTATCTGTCTGTTTGTTCCGGCTAATCTCTGAAATGGCTGGACCGATTTTGACGGGACTTTTTTTGTCAGGTAGCTGACATAACAAGGAGTATTAACTTAGGCTACATTTATTTTAGAAACAATTCTTTTATTTTAGAAAAATAAAGTAATGTTGCAATGCCCGCGCGCAGCTCACGCGCATGCCACCACTGGGCCGTCACATCGGGCGCCACCCACCACTTCTCCCACCAACGAATCAATATCACATTTACAAAATATTGTATACCGGGTATCTCAAGACTGCTACCGAAAACGAAGCCGGGTGGTAGTTTTAGTGGCTACAAACACAATGCAATTAAAAATTTCGCATAGAAACGCGACAATTATTTTTTATGATTTTTTAAATATCGTCATTTTTGGGTGGTAAATCCATAGTTTTTGCTAAAATAATCATTTAAACTCTCTTATATCTTAGAGTATTTATAAATTAAAGGGTATACACTATTATTTTAGGAAAAAATGTATTTACCACCAAAATATGGCAATAGGAAAAAAACTACAAAAAAAAATTGTCGCTTTTTTTTTGCTACTTTTTCTGTTGCATTGTGTCTGAAGTCGCTTAAACTACCACCCGGCTTCGTTTTCGGTAGCAGTCTTGATATACCCTGTATAAAGAAATTGTTCAATAAAGTTAATAAAAAAAACTGAAAATAAAATAAAATAAATAACACCCAACAGTCACATACATAGTCCTGACCCCACACTAAGATCGAGTCTTGTGTCGTGGGTATCAGGAACTACGAGAGAAATATTTGTGGGCTGCACAAACATTTCTCTCGGTGCGGGGATCGAACCCGCGGCCTCTCGTTTGACAGGCGGCATCTAACCGCCAGCGCCACGGAGGCTGTCAAATAAACTAAAATAAATGTGTAACGGGAGTTTACCGCCGCTCGCTAAGAGATGGCGGCACCGTAGAATTAGATCGCGGTATGGTTTCGTTATAAATGTTGATAATTAAAATAAAAATGCAAAAACTAAAAAAAAAAAAAACTAATTAACTTTTTTGTTAAATTCCACGCGGACGAAGTCGCGGGCACAGCTAGTCTTTAATAATTCATGATTCAAACAAATAGCCATATCCAAAATTAAACGCCAAATTACCATTTTCACTTACTATTTTTAAAGTTTTGACATATATCCCAATAAAACCTAATAGCAAATAATTCAAATACCCCGTTACTAAATCAATGTAAATGTGTAGAATTCTACAAAAAACACACCAATATGCTAATAAATGTAATCACTGCTTGTAAAGTGCAGATTTGATGAGCTAGGTTAAAGTTTCCACGGCGGGGTACATTATGATTATCTTACGTTGAATAAGCAAACAATCCGCAAAGTTTGCAGGAATCAAGACTTGTTAGTACTTCCCTTTCGGCCAATCAACGTTAAGAAGGTCATTAAGTTTGATTGCACAAAGTTTCATTACACTAGCGATATTTTAGTGGATATTTAAATTATTGTTTGCTGTTTGACAATTTTAAAGCAATTAATGCCTTAGAAATTCCTACCATCACTGATGTTAAGGGTGACGATAACATTTAAAAAACCCCAGGTAGGTTAATCGACTTCTACTTCAACTTCAGAGAGAGACCTGACTTCGGTGAATTTGTTCGTTTAAAAATAATTATTCAATTTATAATAAATAAATGAATTTATTTATTTCATACATGCACACATAATCACATCTGCATTCCATAGGTACAGGCAGAGAAAATGTAACTTTGCTCGATCCTGACATATTACTTTCGCTTCATCCAGTTTAATTATTTACACTTTCAACTTTATTTATTATGAATAATTTATTAATTAATTACAATTTATAAGATTGTTGATGAATATAAAAATAAATTAATTTGGATTTCCCAACCTGGAATTTTAATGAATCAATCAGTCAAATCTTTATTTGCAGGTTACATTATTACAGATGTTCCGTAGGTACAGAGTTTCTCTGTATTCAACCCTGACTAGGCATGCAAATTACAAATAAGTAGCAAGTAAATTCAGCAGTTACAAGTATCAATTACGTTAAATTAAGACTTAAAAATTAACAAAGTAAGTAGTAGTACTATTTTGAGTTATACAGAACGATTTTCCAAGCGAACTCATCCCGAAATCGTTGTATTTCACAATCCATGGTAAATTTATTAAGGGAAAAAACGCCTCCTGTATGAGGGCTAATGTTCCGATGTGACCCTTATCAATTCTCTCGAGTCTGGCCTGCATCCGTCCCTCCCATGTTATGTATAACATTATATTTCAGTATAATATCGCGCGGCTAAATTGTGGCCGGGCCCGAACTGATTTAAAATTACCGCTGTCAGAGCACTTCATATGGTTTATGGTTCTTTTGTGGAGACATTGTAGTAACTTCATCCCGAGATTAATGTCAACATTGTGAGGTACTAAAATATAGTATAGAGGTAAAATATAACATAATTTATGTCAGTATTCTTATATATTGCGCTCAAAATTATCCAAGTTAAAAATTAAAATAAATTGTTAAAATATAAATAATCACAGAATTAGTATTTTATTTAGTAATTATCACATAAACGGCCTTATTCATGTATTGTCCGTTTCGAGCGACTATTGTATTCAGTTTAATCGAAAAGAAAAAACCTTCGACACCAGAAAAAAAAATTAACCTGTGTATAAATTAAATAAATTAATACATCCAACAGCCACATACATAGCCCTGATCCTTCACTAAGATCGAGTCTTGTGTCGTGGGAATCAGCAACTACGAGAGACTTTTAGGTCTCACAAACAGACTCGAAAGAAATGTGGTTCACACAAACAGTTGTCTAAATTAAGATGTTTTATTCTGTCACTTGCGTTATTAATAATACTATGTTTATGGGCATCTTTAATATTTTATATTTCTGTTTATACTCATATGTGGCCGATAAAAAAACATATACATACTGCAACTATTAGACCAGACTTGGTGTATTACTTTCAACCATCATTATCATAAATATTTTGTATTTATTAGATATTTATATAAGTACATAATAATTCCGACTTTTATACAAAGTATCTTGCGATGACTGCGTCGTTTTCTTTCCTCAGGAATATGTTTACAAATAATTTCTCCCGTCAAACAGCAGTGTAAATGCACTGTTGTATTTCGGGTTGAAGGACATTGTAGCCAGAGTCACTACTGGATATATTGAGACTTAACATCTTATGTCTCAGGATGGCGAGCGCAGTGGAATGCCAAGCATTGCTACTTTTTATGAACGGTCGTATCGCTTATCAGGCGAACGGCATGCTCGCCTCACCATAAAATTTAATTTAAAAAAAATTGTACACAATACACGTTTTTTTTTTTTATAATGGCCTGGCATTGTGGCGGCATTGCACCTGATGGGAAGTGCCAATGCCGCCCAGGCGGAGTATCCATTGGCATCGGACGGCAGTCCCATGCCAATGGAAACAATTATGCCGGCCTGCTTAGGTGCCTCTTCACACCACGGTGGAAGGACCATGTATTTTGATCCTTGCGTTGAAAGGCTTACATTTCATCACACTTTAAAGTTAGGTTAAACTATAAAATAAAATGTGACTCTACGTGTCAGGTGAAGGTAAAAAGTCGCTGAGGTCGCGCGGTGTGGACGTGTAAAATAGAACACAGAAAAGTTTTTTTTTATTTGGTTGGATTAGAATTCAGAGAGATCAGGGCATCCCGGCTGAACCCGTTGCACAACTTGTGTTGGTAACTCGAATTTAACTTATTTGTAAGTTTATTCCATATTTATGTGCCTGCATTGTATAGCGACGGAATGTATAGTTTTTGAACCGCAAGACCATGTCTTCAGTATTTTTCATTTCGTATGAGTTTTGGATTCGAAAGAGATGAATTGATTTTATTTCAATGTCTCAAAAGGATTGTTTTGATTATTTATTTATTTTGTAAACCAAATAAATCTTAAACTAAACCAAAATTAAACATAAGAGTATAAATGGCAGTCATATCGCTCAAGGCAATCTCTTGCCGACTACCGTGGGATGGACATAAAATAAGGAAAATGAAGAGAGGGCAGTCCAAAGTATACTTATAGGATAAAGTCTGAATGAAAAAATTCAAATATTTCCCATTGTTGTCATTGATTGATTGATGGAAGGATTGTTAATACGATCGTAAGTATATTAATCTAATAATTATATAACAATATAAAAAAGTATGCTGAACTGAATTTACTAGAGCGTTGGTTAAGAATAAATAGATAAGTGATTCCAGATTAAAATCAATATGACTTTGCTGTTTATAACAGAAACGATCTAATATACAAAAGACTAAAACAAGTACACAAAAAAAATACAGCATATGACTATGGTATGCTGATCATCATGATGTTTTTCTTCATCGTTAAAGTCCCTGGTGATTGACCGATCAATACAAACATGACTTCGTAAAGTCAGAGGTGTGCCCTGGGATTTGAATCTGCGACCATGGTGAATATGTTAGCAGCCACATCTGGTAAAAGGACCAACAGGCTACCACGCACTAATTATATATTATACTTAAAATTAATTTTCTTCTGTTATATAAAATACCAACAGTACTAAAGTCGTGTTGTATATTGCCAAACAATATGGACTATTTCCATGATATACACAAATTAAACATACAATCTTCTACGGATTGCAGACGGAGAGAAGTCACCGCTAACTCGGAAGCGCGGTTAGCCCACCTTTTAACACTTTTAATTACTACTTTTCTCTGAGGGAACAAAGTTGGTAAATGTTTCTGATAAACAATAATTACGGCCGTTTCAAATTAGGAAGTTAGAAGAACTTTACGATGTTCAGAGCAAACATGAAACTCAGGCCAGCGCGCGGCTAATTAGTTAACTTTATAAATTTGTTACCTATTTGGTATGCTAAGTGCTAGAGAAAGTTGGAGCCTTTATAGATACCGTAAAAGAAACCTAAAATTACTCTTGGAAAATTCACGATTTTTTTTCCTATATTAGAACGGCCGCGAAACGTAACTTACGAAAATCACTTTGGAAGGTTATATAAGGATCATCTGAAATTTTTGTTATGAAAACAACGAAAATTTTAGCTATAAGCATGTCCAATCTATTGTCTCCGGGATTCTATGTAGGTTACCTAATTTCGTGTACTGATATTTTTGCTTTAGTGTCTTCTGATAATAGACCTAACTTGTCGGTATTTTATTGTTTCTGATTGAATTCCTGTTATTAGGTAACTTCTGTTTTTTGTTTTATTTCTATATTGTTTTTTTTATTGCAATGAATGGCAAGATACGCATGCCATTCGTTTGATTGTAAGCGATAAGATCGCTTATAGACAGTAACAGAAACTAACAACACCATGATTACAAAGCAATGCTTGGCGTTTCTCTGCGCTCGCCATCATAAGACATGAGATGTTAAGTCTTTATATATGTATCCAGTGGTTACTTTTGCTTGCAATATTTTTCAAATCGGAACACATCAGTGCATGTACACTGTTTTGGGGTAGGAATAGATATTGCGGTGGTACCAGCCTCTCACATACATAAGAGAGAATTGTTCGTCCAAGTGGATAAGCTATACAGCGTCCCTTTCGGTACCACTTGGAAGACCTATGTCAATGTATCTGGCCTTCCAGCCCGGCACGCTGCGGATTATGGTCGAGCAGGATTCCTAACAAAACCTATGCCAAAATACTGACTAACACCGCCTATCACACGCATTGTGGGCGGCGCCGGATATCCTAGGGCAAGAAGCACCCAGTGAAAAACCATTGCTAGTTCTAGATGCTCCAAGATGTGTGCCTATCACACATCTGATATTCGTTATAAGTGAGGGCGTACTGCCATCGCAGTTTAACCAACGACTTCGATGGTCTTCGCCTCTTACGAGGGGCAGGAGACATCATAGAGTAAACATATGAGAACTAGACCGGTTGTTTGTTTACTTGTTCGATAAAATGTCTACAGTGCACCATATGGTAAGTGCAGCGCTGTCCAGCTAGAATATTGACTGACGAGAAACAATTATCTGTAGCCATTCGACGCAATTAGTTTGACCTAAATTTCTCGTATGTTGCCAAGCACTTGCAATATTGTCTTGCAATAGTATCATATTATGGCGAGCTTATTGACAATCACTTGGAATAGTAAGAGTACGTTGGTACCTTAGAACTGGGCTGAGACCCTGAAATTTGTGAAGAGGTGGATCGATGTTCTGCAATAAGCTATGACAGAGTTTTATTCGGTGACTAAGATTGCCGAATACCTAATAGCCCTTTCCTCTTTCTTACCGCTCCCCTTCAAATTTCATGGGTCGGATAAACACATCTGTGATGCTAACGTTTTGAATCTTCAAGGGCGGCTCTATTGCGGGACCTATTGTATAAAAAAACTGCAAAAGTTATAAAGTTATTTAATTTATATTTTAATAATGTTATAAAAATAATACTAGTTTGCGGATTTTTCGAGCCAAAAAATATTTCGGGTAATACCTATACGTGTTTGGCGCATACACTCGCCTGACATTCAAGGCGCGTTTGGATTTGGCAAATGACAGACAAATTGGCGGGCTGCGGACGTGACGCATGGCAGCGACGCCCACGGCTAGTGACGTGAACAGAAACTTCAGGCCCATCGCCTACCCCTGAATCGAATACACGCAGGCAATTACGCTTAATGCAACAATCGATGAATTTCCTGAAACAGTTACGATTGTGTATTTCATATGAATGCGATTTGCGATTTAATCGATCGCTTTTTTTCTGAGGTTATCGGTGTATAATTTCTGTGGAATATGTCGATTTTTAAATCGATATGAGTATCTTACGCTGAGGAAAACTGTTTGAAAGCCAATCTTAGTATGTAGTTAGATCTACCGAAAATATAAAATATATGGCATGGTTGTTTGTTGTGAACACTGTTAAGGCCAGTATATTCTGATGCCTAATATTGTTGCTTCTTACTTAATTAATTGTGGTGTGTTATTCAATGATTTATTATCTCATAATTAACATCCCCGTTTTTTTCGTGAAAATTGAGAGGGTTTTGCTAATTCTGCATTTAATGATGCAAGTATTTTTGAATCATTATTTTTGTAGATAAAATATATCACGCTGTAACAGCATTTAATACATTGTTGCACATTCAACTGCATTTTTTAAATAAATCCATAATAGCCAACAAAAACTCAATATTGCTTCTATCAAGGTTAAAGACTGAAAGAATCAGGTTATAGACTCATTTGCAAAAAAAACGGGCACCTAAGCAATGAACCATTTCAAATGTTACTATTGGTTTGTTTAATAATTATAGGTAGTTTTACTTTCACAATTTTGTAAATTAATAAGCAAATAATCGTTTTCGTCAGTATTATCATAAAAAATTGATAAAATTTATGGGTTTCAATGCTAAAGTTCACTAGTAGTGTATGCTCGCTAGTAGTGCATATGCTCGTGAAGTAAAAGTTAACACAGATTTTTGTTTGTTTTTTCTTTAATAAAGTAAAAGCAGATAAATGTTTAGTATCGAGTGTGACCCCCTCTAGCTGAAATCACAGCTTGAATTCGTCTGGGTATGCTAGCGAGGATATCCCGGATACTTGCTTGCGGAATACGTTCCCACTCCGCGGTAATCACATTCTTCAGCTCTCTGATGGTCTGCGGAGCCGGTTGTACTGATCTCACGCGTCGTTTCAGAACGTCCCAGACATGCTCTATAGGATTGAGCCTGGTTCTGGAAGAAAACCATGTACCCAACCACGGGATGACCGTTTTCTTGTGAGTCGCGCATTGAGAAATCGCAAGTCTTCGTATGTGGACCTTAAGAACAACCTCGAAGAAGTAAAAAATGTGCATATTAGTCTATGGACGGTCAGGAGGAGGCTTCTCGCGGCCAATATACGCAGTCATCGCCCGGCCCGCGGCCCTAAGTTACTCCGTGAGCACAGAGTTGCCAGGCTTAGGTTTGCTCGAAATTGTGAGTCATGGACTCAAGAAGACTGGAATAGGGTATTGTTCTCCGATGAAGCCAGGATATCTCTGTTCGGTGAAGATCGACGTCGGCGAGTGCTACGAAGACGAGGAGATTGCTTTGCAGAGACTTGTTTTGAAGAAATCACACTTTATGGTGGGGACTCTGTTATGTTTTGGCAGGAATAAATTCAATGGATCGTACAAAGTTAGTCTTCATTGAAAACGGCTCACTGACTGGACATCGATACATAACGGAAGTTCTAATTCCTCATGCACAACCCGCATTGGCCGCTTTAGGCGAAGACTCAATTTTATGGACGACAACGCTCGCGCCGGTGGGCGCGGTCTGGCGATGTGGAAGCGTATGTGCAAGAGGTCGGCATTCGTCGTTTGGATTAGCCAGCTCGAAGTCCCGACCTCAATCCTATAGAGCATATCTGGGACGTTCTGAAACGATGTGTGAGATCAGTACAACCGGCTCCGCAGACCATCAGAGAGCTGAAGAATGTGATTACCGCGGAGTGGGAACGTATTCCGCAAGCAAGTATCCGGGATATCCTCGCTAGCATACCCAGACGAATTCAAGCTGTGATTTCAGCTAGAGGGGGTCACACTCGATACTAAACATTTATCTGCTTTTACTTTATTAAAGAAAAAACAAACAAAAATCTGTGTTAACTTTTACTTCACGAGCATATGCACTACTAGCGAGCATACACTACTAGTGAACTTTAGCATTAAAACCCATAAATTTTATCAACATTTTATGATAATACTGACGAAAACGATTATTTGCTTATTAATTTACAAAATTGTGAAAGTAAAACTACCTATAATTATCAAACAAACCAATAGTAACATTTGAAATGGTTCATTGCTTAGGTGCCCGTTTTTTTTTGCAAATGAGTTTGTTTCTTTACGTGTAATCATGCACTGTATAATTATTTACATTTAAATCAAATGGTCGCTTTAAACATTGGTTATTTATCTATTTATCAAAAAAAAACAACAATCATGAAACTGAGATTTTATTTATATTTCTATTTAAGCGCTACGTATAGTGCTATAAATGTATATTAATACGTTCCACTTTTTTTACGTTGTCGCGTAACAGAGAGACTTCGAAGTTTGACTTTGGACGTCATTGACCCCGCCGCGCCTAAAACTACATTAAACTAATTTATAAACATAATGTGCCATCGTAATGAGAGTATTGTTAAGACAATTTAGTGTTGTTCTAGGTGAACTTAAGGTTTAACAAGTTAGTAAGTTAATTTTCAAATAATTCCAAACTAAAATAAGATAAAAATGTAGGCTAATGAGATTTATATCTCAATTTAGTTTCTCCAACCATAATTCGCTGACGAACCCAAATACGAATAAATGTAATTTTCTTGGAGGGTATTCAATTTTCTTCAAAATTTAGGTAAATTCGAATTTCTTGTGTGAGTGAGATCAATTCCAAGTCTACCTTTTAAGAAACTATGTATAGACTTGTTCTAATTTTATTTACTTCGTCTGGTTCTTATATATGCAATTTATATTTAAGACTTTTCATAACTTTGATTGAGGGCTATGAATTATTATTTATATACCGAGAAATAAGAAGCGTGAGGTGTTTATAAAAATTTCTTATCATAAAGCACTCAAGTTTAAAATTACTGGAGTTTGCTCCATTATCTGATGTAATATTATCGCTTTTTAGTTCTATCTTTTACTAAACGTGTTTTTTAAGTTTTTTAGTTATAATATTATGTAGGCCTATGAAAATGTCACTACTAAACTTTTTTTATTGTCTGTACAGGCAGACGAACAAGCCTTCTTCGATGAGAATTGGTCACTGCCGCTCATGGACCATTGCAATGCCAGGGGAATAGCCCATAGAATAAGAAAAGTACTCTAATATTAGCAGCCAAGAGAAAACAAGTCATCACGAGATTGTCTTTTGATCCTCAACCGATTTTCTGTTTGAATGCGATTTGCGTTATGAACAAAAATCTTTAAACTTATAGCCACCATTTTAAACTTAGATGTTTTTATCCATTTACTATCTAATTATTACTTTATCCTAGCATTACCTAGGAACCGAGTCAAATGTTATAGGCGTAGAAAATCCAACACAACTAGTACATAGCCCCGTATTTGCATGCGCGGCCAGTCATCAATCAAAAATGTTGTGCCATTACTTATTCAGTCGTACTTTGTTCGCATGTCTGGCAGCTGACATTTTGTGAGATTGTAATTATTTTGAGTGGTTCTGGCCAGCTGCGACCAAGCCAACGATTTCGCAAGTAACGCTATCTGATGTATGCGCTTCTTTGCACTACGCTATTTGTACACTTTTTCTGTTTTTATCCATTAATGGAATAGGATGTGGCAGACGCGTTTGAGTTATTAAGTCACATTTCACAGTGTGGCTCAGCATTAACTAATGGTTGAAACCATTAGGTATATTATATTATGCTGATAAAATACGATCATATTTTTCTCATTTCTCTTATCTACTCCTTTAGTTGCTCATGAACAGCAACATGGCTATAAATCTTGTTGTTGACAGTCATAGGAGACGAACTAGAATATATACAATATAGAATATATACAAGTCCTACAAGGGTACGAATACACAATGAATCTCCACTTTGCTCGATCCTGAATTACTACTTTCATTTTGTCTATTTTCATCTATCACTTCACACATTCTCGACGATATAGAATAATTCTGTAGTGAACCTAGGCTTCTAAATTAACATATAATTGGATTCAAGTCACCCAATATTTGAAATATCAAATTTAGTATCATGGTCATCAATTACAACAGACTTTTTAGATTCAAATGGTTTCGATTTGAGACTGAAAATGTATTCGTAGCACACACAATAAGGGAATTAAATCTGAGGCCAGTAATTTAATAGCTGGTTTCGTAAACAACAGAAACCTACAGAAATTGTCAAACATGATCAATTAACATATCAATATACCGATGCTGCAGTTGTATTGATTCATCTTAATGTGATGTGTATGCCTATGCTACGCCAAAAAAACAAAAAAAAATACGATTTTCGATTAAAGGCATTAATCCATTACTCCTCCATATTACATTTAAAACTTAATCAGCCTATAATCAATCCTATCCTACAATCTATTATGCTAATAACCGCTAGTATAAAAATAATAATTGTAAGTTCAATTACGTAGGAAACTTGGTGAAATAGTTACTACACGTCTTATTTATTTTATGATTAATGGACTAACAGGGGCTCAAAAACATGTTTTCACTTTCAGTGATTTATTACATCGTTCTAATACTCGCGGAGTGAAACAGAAAAGTATTAAAAGTCTCCACGATCAATATCTGTCAAAGCGTGAAAAAAAATCAATTAAACCGACTCGAAAATTCTTTCATTGGATAAACGGAAGGCGTGAGAATTGAAAATTGTGTGAAAAGATTTTTTCTATACGCCCCGAAAGCGGTTTTTTGTTAATGGAAATTGTTTGAGAATCTATTGATTGTGTATTTGGATGGTATAAAGCCTTTAACGAAACATGTGAAATTTTACATTAGAAAACATACAGTGTTTCGAGTCAATTGTATATATTTTATTAACTAATAGTAGTTTTATGGCTTTATTTCATTTTGCTTAAAACAGTTGCTTGATAATTCCTAGAATTAATTAGGTGAGTTTGCGACTTGCGGTAATGTATCGTGCCAATTAGATACCAGAGTAGTACGTATCTGTCTTGAAGTAACTTTGAACACAGAGTTGTTTTTATATTGGTGATTTCAGACTATTCATAATATATAACATAACTGTACTTATAAAATTATTAAAACATTTCATATAAACTATACTGAAAGTTTGTAATTGCATGCATCTAATATTAGCATTGAAGTTTGAAAATATCGTAATATAAAATAACATATAATTTTTTAGCGTTATAGTCAGCTTTTATAGCTGAATTTTGTATATGTCGTTAAAGCAAATATCACAAGATGTTTCCTTAGTAGTCAGACACTTTTAATGGTTCTTTCATCTTGCCACACAAATTTAAGCTGATAATTAGCAAAGCAACCACGATCAAAACTCCGTAAGAGCTGATCGAGTGAGACCCATGTTAGGTACATGCTCAGACAAAATTTCAGTTCTCACAAAATGACGAGTCTGGCGGCCACGGGCTCTTGCTCTATAACGCCATAACACCATAATACGATATATTTTATTCTAGGTAACCTAAACCATCAGGTCGAAGAAAGAACTGCATAAAAATGTTCATATCATGTCAAGTTTTTCGACTTGCAATCAGTGAAGTCGCCGACTAGCCCGCCGACAATATGTCGACAAAATGTTGTCGCCGGCTTCGGTGTGTAGTGCGCATAAGAGCATACACTTGTCATGAAAAGTATTTATATTATTTTTTCTAAATAATAACGTACTATTCGTGGTACTCGGGGAATGCAATTTAAATATTTCTGCTAAGCACCGTTAACAAATCGCTGTTCTCTCTAAATAAACGTAGTATATTTTACATTTTAATCCTCTTTTAAATTTACACTTTTTATCACAAAAACAATATTGCTGCGGGAAGTGAATCGATATAACTCTCTTTGTTAAAAGGATTTAAAAATCGAAATAACAATGTATATAAACCGTTATGAAATGAAATCGGGCACTTTAAATTTTTATTTGAAGTGCGTGGTGGCCTGTTGGTAAACGGACTAGACGCGACTGCCAACATGTTCACGGTGGTCGCGGGTTCGAATCCCAGGGCACACCTCTGACTTTTCGGAGTCATGTGTGTATTGATAGTCAATCACCACGCACTAAAACGGTGAAAGAAAACATCGTGAGGAAACCTGCATACCATAGCGATTTATAAAATTTCTATGGTATGTAAGTCCGCCAACCCGCACTAAGCCAGCGTGGTGGACTATATGGCCTAACGACTCTCAATCGTATTCTCGATTGTAGAGGAGGCCCGTGCCCTGCAGTGGGACGTATATGGGCTGATACAGAATTTTTATTTAACATCAGGGTATGTTACTAGAAAAATATTTTAGATTTTGACAAGTTATTGCATTCTATTTCCAGTATCCTGGCATTAAGGAGACATGTCGTTCCATTTAAAATTTAAATGAACAAATACAATAATGTATTTATAAATTTATTTTACTAATGGTGCGAATCGTTGAATTTTGTTTTTTTTACGATTGATAATTGAAAAAAACTGAAATACCTTTTTAGATAGTTTCTGGGAATTAAACAAATATTTATATCGTTTTGGATTAAATAACTCTTGCTGACATGACTGATAAAGCGATAAGGGACGGTATATTTCTTCCGGGTCTGGGTGTTTGTGAGACCGAAAAGTCTCTCGTAGTTCCTGATACCCACGACACAAGACTCGATCTTAGTGTGGGGTCAGGACTATGTATGTGACTGTTGGGTGTTATTTATTATTATTATTATTTTATTAATTGTAGCCCTGCTTAAAGAAGGTAGTTCGCAAACTTACATGTCAAGAGACCAGTTCGGTCAAGAAAAAACCAGGTTCGGGAAGAAATCGAAGTACAGAACCACGAGATGGCCGTTTTTTCGTAAGTCACGCTTTGCAAAATTGTAAGGCTTCAAGTGTGGACCTAAAAAGCCTTGAAGAAATAAGAAGCATACAGGCAAGCTTATGATAGGTCAGTGGGGGTCTTTTGACTGCCAGTATATTCAGTTGCCGCCCGGGGCCCAAAATTAATCCGTGAGTACCGTGTTGCACTCACTCGACTTCAGTTTGGGTGGAACTGTACTTCATGGACAATAGAGAAATAAAATAATGGATTATGGCAAGTTCTGCGGTGGCTAGGAGAATGTTATGGCGGAAGTGTTTCAAAGAAATACATTATTGTGGCGGAGGCTCTTTTTATGTAATTCGACTGAGCTTATGGAGATGTTTTTCATAGAAATAGAACATTAAATGCACATCGCTATATATCTGTATCAATCTGTATCAGTCCATATACCTCCCACTGCAGGGCACGGGCCTACTCTACAATCGAGAATACGATTGAGAGTGGTTAGGCCATATAGTCCACCACGCTGGCCTAGTGCGGGTTGGCGGACTTACATACCATACAAATTCTTATAAATCGCTATGGTATGCAGGTTTCCTCACGATGTTTTCCTTCACCGTTTTAGTGCGTGGTGATTGATTATCAATACACACATGACTCCGAAAAGTCAGAGGTGTGCCCTGGGATTCGAACCCGCGACCACCGTGAACATGTGGCCAGCTGCGTCTAGTAAAATTCTTTATTCTATTCCCTATTGTCTTGGGGAAGATTTCATTTTAATGGATGATAACTCTCGCTCACCATTCTGACATGGAAGCCCATATGGAAGAAGTTAAAATCCATCTTTTAGGATAACCAATAACGCATATCTAAGATAATGATTTAGTTATAAATTTCGTATACTCGTAAATCAGTTATCATAGGCATTAAACAAATAAAAAATAAAAAAATCCTTTAGTAATATCCTTTTATAATAATCCATAATTTGATTATAATAATTGCAATGCGTGCCTTTTCAATAATAAAAAATATAATACCTCACATACAGCTGAAAATCTTAAAAATCCTGTACATATCGATTTGTAAAATAGTATACAAATTAAAATTTACTTTCAATATTAGATATTGTAATCTGTAATCTCATTATATTCCGTCTATCGACATAATACTAATTAAATAACTGTATCAGGAAAAACCATTAAGCATATCGATAAAATAAATTCCGGTCTTATAACAAAGACATATTTCCATAATTTTATCGATACGTTAAATCGACTTTTGCAAGCTTTCTACATTAGATTTGTGGAGATTTTGTGATTCGAAAACGACGACGCTGGTTTTGATACAGTTTGACGGCTATTGCCTTTCTAACCATATTCAACTGTTCTGTGTGTTTAATAAATAAAAAATGAAATAAATAAAAATAAAATAAATAAAAAAGTCGTGAACTGTGATTTTGGCAGAGGAGGTCACACTGGATACTCGACGTCGACTAGAAGTAACTATTTGGATTACTATCCATCGCACCAGGCTATGTGATGTGCGCATTTCTCCGTCTTCGTACTCCCAGTCAGGTGTTGCGTTCGCTCTGAAGTACATATATTTATATGTAGTGAGCAAAGGCCTTCCGTCACACTAAGGGGTTCGATCGCACAATGCGGGTTGACGGATGTTGTTAGAGCGATGTCAGGTCTGATGTACAGTTCAAAGCTTAATTACTATTTTATTGCATCCTTTACTTTGCGGATGGAACGTGTATTTAGAGTTTGTAGTACAATTGTCTGAAATAATTGAAAAGACAAATTGAATTACATAGGTGTATGAAATTCGCCCAAACTAGGCCAGCGTATTGGACTGGGGCCTAATCGTCTACAATTTTCTCTAAATTGGCATGTGTACTACTGTGTTAATTCCATATGATATTTTTTTCAATTTATGCTTTATGTACAATATACCTATTATAAAGTGGGACTTAATGGCATTTTTTGCTAGTTGACTTTTGTATGATGCTGCGTTACAAATCTAAACAATACACACATATTATATACATTAAAAAAGATGTATAAATATACTATAATATAATACAAATATATCATTATATACATAGATATTATGCATGTATAAAATGAAAGCGCCTTCATTTTTGTTTAAAAGGTGACTAATTGTTTTATTGTAATTCATGTAATTAAAGCGTGATGGGGTCATACCGTTATACAAGAATAAAAGGGGTACAAACATAACCTATATTTTTTTATTAGTTTACATTCTTACCCCTTACGCACTACTAGTATAGTGTTACCCCAACGCACCTTACATTACTTTATTCAAAGTATTAAAAAATACACACCTCCATTAAAACCGACAAAATTCCGAAGACAAGTCCGAAGATATAGGCAAACAATAAGCCGCGGAGGCGACAGTTAGATATAATAAGTGATGGGTGTACGTCGCCGCTTCGGTAACATCATTGTAAAGCGCTCGAGTCCAACAGCTAAGCTGTTAATCCTGGCGGTTGGCCCGGCGCAACCACACCGCGACGGCTAATTGATTTTACACGACAAAACATGTAGAAAAAACGCCGGCCTGCATATAACTTCGCTTAGAATACCTTTCGTTGCCACAGCAAAATTGTGTGACAAAATTAAGTAATTTTTTTATTCCCTATATGCATGAGTTTAATTAATACATCGGTCTCATTTGGAGGTGATAGTTACGTAATATGTACGGTTTGTAATACGCTAGGGGCACCATTTGAAGCATTGTGTGCATGCATGAAAAAGTAAATTAAAGTGCTATGTACGAGTAACTGCGAATAGTCCTTGTTTCAAGAAATGAATATTGAGAAATAAAGCGTAAATTTTTGCATAATTATGTATAAGTATAATATAAGTATAATTTGAAAGCATTTCTCTTATTTGTCTATTACATAATCAATAAGGATTTCTTTCACATAATACGCGTAGATTAATAAAGCGATTATATTTCCCCAGAAAAACACCTGTGACAGACAAAACAATAGAAGAATGAATGACTGATCGTATATTTGATTCGTTTTCCTTATTAGGTTAAGTAGCCCTACGAAAACAAGTGAAGGTTACCCTTCAGTAGGTACATTAAAGCATTATTTCCATTTAGCAAGCTTGGCATGAGCAGGATACTTAATAGAAACCCTTGAAATACCTAAGATTAATTACGTTAAGGTAAACTGGACGGGGCATGTAACGGTTGATGCGAACATAGGTAGGGTGGAAAGTACAACATACGAGAAAGGGTAACAAACAACAATATCCCGTTACAACACTCGTCGCAGTCATAAATCATTGCTGTACGTAAACTTAAGTAAAATAAACATCGTCCAAACTAATTAGTGTAGAAAATTCACGTGGGACCAACAGGGTAATATGGGAGAAGTACAGTTTGATGTTGCGCTCACAAAATTAGGGAAGTTTAGGGCCAAAGTCGCCCTCACCCGAACAAGTTAATTTAAACTGGCCGAGTAATTTGCACAGAACCGTGACACTAATTCAATTAGTAACAAGGTATGCAAACAACGCGTGGCCTTAACAATTGTCCTAATTTTACTCCTTCATGAAACTTCGCTCGCTTACTTCGAGATGCCCTCTACTTTCCACCCGAAGAACGTTTTTAATCCGCTTTACCGGGAATATTCCAACTATGTTGTTTACATTTAAATTTTCAACACATAAATGCAAATTCATTTTATTACTTTAGCAAATTCCATGCGGTTATATATTCATGCGTTTAATTATGTTCCATATTGAATGCATATTACGGACATTGAGTCACTAATAGTGTTTAAAAATGTTTCCTCGTATAAAATTAATACAAACAGACATAATACAATTCCATGTAGCCATTAAAAACTATAGTGGAAATTGTATTGTTCCAAATATCTAAGTGGAGTTAAAATATTCATGAACTAGGTACGTTCTGCCCATAAAGCGTTTAAGAGTTAATATTCTACTGCGGGGCAAGACGGCAAAAGCCTGCTTGTATAGTGAGGGGATTTGGACGGTTAACCCACTTTGTGCATAGGCAACTCTAATTTAGTTATCGTGTCGGTCGTTTGTACCTTTGTCAAATTACATATCTCTGCTTCTGTTTTACTTATTTACCCGCTGGTCAAAGCTTGACGTACTGCGGGGTACTGTGCTCCAATTAAATGAAAGGAGACGCTTTGAATCGGCCTTTATAATAAAACTAGGTTTATGTTTTCTAAGAACCAGATGTAACCCATTTTAATGCATTTAATATCAGAATTACCACTTTGTGACCTCATAAGAAACTATGTATTCCTAATACCCTCCATTGCAAATTCTCTAAGCCCGGATCGACAAATGCATACACTTTAATGACACCGAGCTTTTAAGCTCGCTGAGTGTGGAAATGTTTAAGTTGTCTTTAACCCTCAACGAATAATCAAATAGTAGAATGAATGGAAGTTGGAATTTTATGACGTCAGTAGAGGGTATCAACCAATAGGAACAAATCTTATATATAATGAATTACAAGAATGTAAGTTCGTTATCATGCTGGGTGTATGCTCGTCATTATGCTTCACAGCTAGTTATAGCTTAGAATTGTGGGCGTATGTGGGGATGTGTCAGATCAAATGGTAGGAAATCATAATCTTACTCACGGAACGCGAGACATTCTCCACGCTCTTACAGCACTATTTTCAGATGATATTATTTACTCTCTTCATCGCATCAAACCGTACTTCTTGCTCGCAGACCGTTGTGATGTCCCTGACTTTTCTTTATGAAGTCCCTGACTTCTTCAGTCAAGATCTAGCGTAGATTTCGTCGAACACATACAGATGGCGTTGGAATTCCGTTTTTAAAAATCAACTCCATGACGACATATAGATCAAAGCATGTTCCTAGAATAGTCAAATAACAAAGTATGGATTGGCTAACTCGGCGTCGTACTTCGAATATCATTATAACAGTGGGCTGCAAAACGGCATTCTTGACCTTTCAAAATTTGTATTAAAGGGTTCAGATAAAGTTCTTAGATCCTTGCGTATGTGTATAGACAGTAGTAATAATAATAATAAACTTTTTTATTTCAAAAAAGAAAGACATACAAAACACTAAAACTAAGTACAAGCATTAGGAATACAAAATAAAATAGAGTTAAAGCGCAAGTGTTAGATTGAACTCTAGTGCCCAAGTAACGATTTAACTTGTGTTATGGGCACCAGGGGTTCATATCGTACATATAGTCACTGTATCGAAGTCGCTTACAAAAATCAATGTTAATTTAGTCTACCGTATTGTCAATAAAATAACATATAAAGACTTATAATGTCTTATAATGTCGTGCCTGTAGCCAAGACAGTATGTGTAAGTATCTTTAAGTGTAAATGTGTGAGTTGTGTGTAGTGTGAATGTGTGTGAGTGTGTGTGAGTGTTAGTGTTTGAGAATATATGATGTAACGTATTTATTACGATGGTGCAAAATTTAGAATATTTTCCGTCTCGTTGTAATTTTTGGTTAAAAGCCATTTCCTTACTTTCTGTTTACAATTATATCTGTTTAAAGGGTAAACATTGCAATCTTTATTTATTTTATTATAGATGTGGTTTCCAGTAATCATAAAGCTGCGCTTGGCCAGAGAAGTTTTAAATGTTTTAGTAGCAAAAATATCATAGGCACGTCGCTTTTTTGTCATATTGCGATCATTCGACAACCTCCGTGGCGCTGACGGTTAGACACCGCCTGTGAAACGAGAGGCCGCGGGTTCGATCCCCGCACCCAGAGAAATGTTTGTGGCCCACAAATATTTCTTTCGGGTCTGGGTGTTTGTGAGACCGAAAAGTCTCTCGTAGTTCCTGATACCCACGACACAAGACTCGATCTTAGTGTGGGGTCAGGACTATGTATGTGACTGTTGGGTATTATTTATTTATTTATTTATTTATACTGTAAGGTAGAGTGTTTCCGTAAAATGGTATGAAAAATGTATAGTTGCCTAACTGTGAGAACCTGGCTATCTTTATAAAGAAGGGATGTTGGATATCTGAACGGTCGAAAATTCAAAACCTTTGCCCTCTGGGCCCGTTCTAAAGGAAGCAAAACTGTTTTGTGAGCGTTACCCCAAACAGAGATACAGTAGGACAGTATGGACTGGCCTAAAGCATAGTATACCGTGTAAAGTGTTTGCTTATCTGCAGAGTGGCGAAGCTTTTTAAAAATAAATATTAGTTTCCTCACACGGGAGGTTAGTGATGCCAAGTGCAACTTCCAGTTTAGGATTGTCAATCTGTACACCAAGATATTTGATAGAATTAGATCTCTTTAAGGTATGGCAGCCGCATGTAGAATTTGGAGCCAGAGTCAGGCATGTATGGGCTTTAAGTTCTAAAGTATCTTGAGTAGATTGACTTTGGGGTTTTAACGAAAACATTAAATAGGTAGATTTATTTAAATTTAGGGTCAGAAGATTTTGAGAAAGCCAGATCATAACTTGTTTAAGAGCGATTTCAGCATGAAGAATAGTTTCCTTCCAGTCGCTACCATGAATCACCAACGCAGTAGTATCTTGCAGTTGCTTATTTGTAAAATATGGACTACTTAATAGTCTTACAAATAACTTATTCTTATAAAGAGTTAAGCAATGTTGTGCCTTTTCTCTTCCTCATACTTCTTTGTCAACTAATATTTGACATCTAAGTGCGTCATTTAGCTAAGTCATCTATCACATATTGCCGTGTAGCGAAATTAGGAACTAAAAATTAAAGTAAATACTAAATTAAATTTCCACAAGAGAAAAATGTATTGAAACATCTAAATTTATGTGTGACATCTTTCGAAGACTATTCAGACAGAACTTAATCGTCAATTTTATGTTAGAATGTTAACACCCCACTGGATGAAAAGGACAATACACAAGGTTAAAAATCCGTCATAAAAGCCCACGAAAGGTCCTCGTGTCTTGCGATAAAAATATATAAATGTTATATTTTATTCCTATCTATATTTTCCAACAAAAATTAAATAAAAAGATCAACATAGGTGTGCATGGATACCGTTTGCATTCAGTTCATCCTCCATTCAACCCCTTTGGATACGATCTTCCTAAAAATAATATGAGAATCTATCAGTTTCCAGCTGTAAGTCATATAGCTCGTTTCTGAATTGTAAATTTTTTCATCACAATGTATCGAATGACAGACGCAATTCTATAACAATAGCTCACAACAATGCATTTTTACGTTGACAAGTTCCAAGCTGAATTACATGCTACAATAAACAATACGGGCGAAATTGGCAAATTGTTAACCGTGCCCGAAGTAACACCATAGTACGGTCTGTGAATTTTAAGTGCTTATATATCACACAAAATATACCGTGATGAATTTCACAATGTAAATCTTTAAAAAACTTTTTGTGCTATGCGAACATGCCATGCCTGACAAACTGTAAATCATGAAGATAAATTCCTTGCGTAGCAGTGAGCGATTATGGATTAGCAATAATAAGTTTTGTATTATTCCTACTCATAGGCAAACAAAGTGGTTGTCAGAAAAATGACTTGATCGTCACGAATGGTCTAGATAATAAAATACCATCTATAGAACGATCTGTTTTAAGAGAGAAAAAGATAAAGGATGGTTAAAGATTGTTTGGTTTTCAAGAATTTTACTCATTGATAGAAACACTTAAATTAAGCAGCTTAATAATTAATTTAGGTATCTATATTTTCTGTATGATTTTATTGCCTCTCGGCTCAAGCAATTGAGTACAGCGTGGCTCTAGCATTTAAAAGCACTTCTGAAATGGATTTCCAAAATTACAAATCGGAAATTATTCTCAGTGCCATACTATCAGATGTATCTGTACCAATATGAAAGCCGTTGGTAACTTACACTGTTCTAAACATTCTGTAAATATAATAAATTAAATTGACCACGGCTTGATTATATCCGATTTATTTTCTTCGTCTTCTTCAGCCACAGCAAATGCATTGCTGAACAAAGACCTCCCCAAAGGAATTGCATTTTATTAACGTTTCATATGCTTTAACTGGCTGTAATAATCTTAATTTTCCACTTAAAATGTTATCACTAGCCATTGTTACTCACAGCTCCGCGCGCTATGGTATTTATAATTTATCCTTGGGGAACTTTTCATTTTCCCGGGATAGAAACTGCAATATATTAAATAAGTGCCTCAAATAACTATACGAAAGTTAAATTTGCTCGGTTGCGCAGCAGAATGATAAAATCAACACACCCAATGTGTGTATAATAGTAAAAGTTTAATTTAAATTTATATTTACAAACACGGCTTTAGAAAATAACTTTGCTGAGATTGTTATTGGCCCAAAAATGTGTACATATTTCATTATATTATTCCTACTGTTGGCCATATTATTATTTTTCAAAGGCAACATATTTAGACTCTCCAATTAGTATTGTGTTTCTATGCTCATAGAGCTTTGATGGGATCAAAATGTAAGCCGCTTGTTCGTTTGAAGAATCTACACAAAAACATATACATATATATATACCTTCCTGTACAGGCGCGGGATTTTCAATTCGGATCATAAGTATTCTAGAAGTATCTTCATAGTGGTCCGAAATAATAAAACTAATTCCTGCTATTTATTACATAGAAAAGATTAAGTGTATTTTTTTCTACATACATACATAAACTCACGCCTTTTTCCCAGAAGGTTCCGTCCCACGATGTGATAGGTGGCGAACCTATCGCCATATCGGGCACAAATTCCTGACTCTGGGCTAATAATGAATAGAAAAATCCAATATCACTTTGCCCAACCCGGGATTCCAACCCGAGACCTCAGCTTTGTAACCGTACCTTAGTACAACTACGCCACCGAGGCAGTCGTATTTTTTTCTCAATTAATAATTAATTATCAGCCCGGAGTAAGAAAGTGTCCGATATGGCGATAAGCCCTATCTTATAGTGGGACGGAACACACAAGGCGCAATATGTTTGGTCTGGTGGGATCTGTACCTACCCCTTTGGAGAAAAAATCGTGAGTTTATTTACGAGTATGTATGTATGTATGTATATACGAAGTAAACGGAAAAAGTATCGCAGTCAGTTTTGAGTACAGGCTGAGTCAATAGCTCCAATACTTCTTAGTAACAATTTGTACCTATTTTTTCGTCTGTCCGTTACTAAGTGATCCCAGTACTACTGATGCTTCACATTTAAAATGGTTTTTCGTTTACTATTTTCCTTCCCTCTACATCAAATAATTTAAGAGGTTAGTAGTATTCCAAACTAATAATGAAACTTATTAGACAAAGCGCTTTAGTTTAAAAATACATCAAACTGTAATTTTATATCCTTCAGACAACAAAAAATAATTACATCAAGCGTTATTATTGGAATATTCATCCAAGTTACATAAATAGTTCACGAAAAGCCTTGAGTATTGTAGTTTCGTTCATATTACTAAAAGGCACGGTATGAATTTTTAATGGGATCATTGTTCCGAGAATGGCGCACCGTGTTGTCCTCAGGTCAGGTCACGGATATCTAATGTGACTCGAGAAATGTGTCCTTTAATAAATAAAAAAGCAAAGTGTACGCCAAGCAAAATGCCAGTGTGTCTTCGATGCCATTTTAAACATTTCAAACGTTTTTTTAGGTTGTGTTCACAGAAAATCGATGCTATTGAAGTCCAAATATTTAATCTGTGTGATTTAAATAAACAACAAATCTTATTACATACACACGGATATAATCAACAAATATTTATATAAGTCTTAAGCCAATATAATTATATAGTTGATCAACACATCCGACATAAATCTATTTGTCAGTAAGGGGCACATACGCATATTCATTTATACTGTTTTACAATTTAATATTTTACTCATGATGTATAATTGTAAATTAAAGTAAAATTATAATACCGAATAATTTCAGCGATAAAATACATATCGACTTCTAAATGTTACATATTAGTTTTCTTAGCATAAAATAACTGAAAACCATGTAATATTATTACAATTCTATAAAAGGAGTAAAGTTCATGTTCACAAACATGACATTAAATTTTAGTGAAACACACCACGCCAGAAATAGGTATTCAATTTCCTTTCGCATAGCACGGATCAATTCCCGATCACATAATTCAATTTACCTTATCCCTTGCCGAGAAAATGGCGCTGTATTTTCGACGATAATCAAATTAATAATTCGTAATGACGCAATTACTTTGACGAGAATGTATAGTCATTATATTTGTCTATTAGGCTTAACCTCGAAGATAATATTTAGTTACGACGTTCTTGAGAAGCGTATCCATATACATGGATGTTACTTAAGCTTATTACTTTACAGGGCGCCAGTAAAAATATACAAAACTAGCGGCCCGGCTTCGACCGGGTGCAGATACCTTTTGGGATCAGTCCACTTTAGAAACTAGAGTTATTTCGCGTAATAACTATTTAAAATATTTTAACTACACGTTACTGCCCTACTTTAAACTTCCCATCGCATTCCTTTGGTTGTGAAATAGTATCAAATATATTTAAAGTGTGCGTGGTGGCCTGTTGGTAAACGGACTAGGCGCGGCTGCCAACAAGTTCATGGTGGTCGCGGGTTCGAATGCCAGGGCACACCTCTGAATTTTCGGAGTCATGTGTGTATTGATAGTCAATCACCACGCACTAAAACGGTGAAGGAAAACATCGTGAGGAAACCTGCATACCATAGCGATTTATAAATTTCTATGGTATGTAAGTCCGCCAACTCGCACTAGGCCAGCGTGGTGGACAATATGGCCTAACCACTCTCAATCGTACTCTCGATTGTAGAAGAGGCCCGTGCCCTGCAGTGGGACGTATATGGGCTGATACATACATATTTAAATTGCTTGCACGTCTCACGATAAAACTACATTTTGTCGGGATAAAAGTAGCCTATGTGTTAATCCAGGATGATAACTACCTCCATACCAAATTTCGTCAAAATTGGTTTAACGGCTTGAGCGTGAAGAGGTAACAAACACACAAACTTTCGCATTTATAATATTAATAATAATATGGCACTCGAGCTCAGACGAGACATAAGCAAAGCTTTGGAGGGATTACTAAACCTCAACTGCAAAATTATCTGAGTCGACTTTAGTGGACTAAATTGACAGGTGGCTAGCTGTGCCTGTTCGGGGACCGACAGGCGCTCTGGCAAACAAGTGCTACTGCGGAGTACGCATTAGGCAAACGTTGTTTACCATTATTGGCGGATGAAGTGGCAAATTGTTCATTGCGAAATGAAGTAACTGAATACGAGATACCGAAAATGGTCTTAATTTTACGCTTTTAGACAAATCAATAATAATTCAATAATATTCTGCAGATCGTTGCCTGTTTAATAGTTCTGAAAAAAAACTTGCCTCTACTATAAATTTAAAAACAGACTTTCTGATTAAAAATAATAATAATAAATCTTTATTCATAAACCATGTCTATTTAACAACAATACAAGGTTGGGGCCTTCTGCATAGTTTTGAAATACTTGTGCCAGAAGAACCGTATTTTTTTATATTCTACTTAAATAACTATAAAGATGCTACACGTAATATTTTATACGATGTTATCAGCTTGTTATTTGCTCTAGCAACGAACATTTGAAACTTAGACTACTTTAGGTGAGGAATATTTCAAATGAGAATTTAAATTAAAGCCCTGCCTCAGGTGTGTAACAATTTAAATACAAATTAAAAATGTTCCTTTAACTACACTTCGTTGTGTTTTTAAAACAAAGAATTCGAAATAAAGATTAAAAAAGCTTAAACCGAGCTCTGTAGACAAAACTATTCGTAATAATGCACCTGCTGATGGTTTTTTAGCGGTTCAAGTGCAAAGCTAGATTAGCCTGTTCTGAATGGAAATGCAATGCAATGCGACGAAATCGGATTACAAACAGACAGACGAAAATAGTCTAAAAGTACACAACCAAAATCACAATTCTGCAAACAAAAAATTAATGAAATTTTACTGTAATGGTATGTAAGTCCGCCAACCCGCATTAGGCCAGCGTGGTGGACTATATGGCCTAACCACTCTCAATCATACTGTCGATTGTAGAGTAAGCCCGTGTCCTGCAGTGGGACGTATAAGGGCTGATACATACTATAACGGACGAATAGAATTTGTTAATCGTTTCATTCAGCATTGTTATGAAAAATACTTTATATTACCAGCTTAAATTTAAATGCCTGATAGAAATGCCAGTTTCATTGAAATGTAGCGTCAGTAAATTAATTTTGAAACCTATCATAACAATTGAATATATCAGGAATCTAGGACAGTAATTTATATTTGATATTGTAACCGCAAGAATTGTAGCTCGCATTAATTTATTATTATAATTGACAATTAGTTTATTGTTTATAGCCCAATATGTTGGATGCTAAAAATTGTATATAGTTCTGTCACGCACTTAAATCAATATATATTTTTGTAAAGTATGTATATTTTATGTATATGTATAGACACCTACATTGGTTTGCTTCACTGTCGGGTATTTTTGTGCAAATAATCTTTGGATACATAAGATTCTCCACAACCACCTACAAGGTTAAAAGTAGACCATGCTAAGGTTGATGGATTTCTCAGCAGCAGATCCCTTCCAATAGGTTTCTTTAAAAATCCTTGGGAGAAACTTATGTTTGTAATAGACTACATACACATACACAACACTTTATTGAACACCACAAATTACAGAGAAATGAAAAAATACATAGAGAGACCTTACAAATAAGTGAACAATAGGCGGTCTTATCGCTATGAGCGAATGGATCGAAAATGAAAGTGGGCATTCATGTGAAATAGTAAAAATAATGATAAATAAGTGTGTGCGTAACTTATAATAGCAATGTTAAATAACCTAGGTACTAAAAATGAGATAAATAAAATAATTATCAAAATATACATTTTATAATAATACTATTTCTTAAACGTAGAAGAATAAAACAAAAAAACTTACGATGACTACCTACCACACACTACCTGTGATCGAAAAGAAAAGACAGAGTGGTAGGAATTGATTAAATATAAGAATGCGTTTGTAGTTATGACGAAAGTGCAAAAGATAAGTCTAGTTATTTTTTGTTCCGAGATAGGTTAATCATGAAGATGAAGCCGGGCTGGAGTGCATCGTGGTTAAAAATTAGTTACAAAATCGATGGTTGAAATAATCAACTCACAATTGATTCCACTATTACAAAGTAATATCCATCCATCCATCCATCCATCAGCCAAAGGAAGTCCACTGCTGAACATAGGCCTCCCCCAATGATTTCCACAGAGACCTGTTGGAGGCAGCCTGCATCCAGCGACGTCCCGCGACCTTTACCAGGTCGTCGGACCATCGTGTGGGTGGACGTCCTACGCTGCGCTTTCCGATACGCGGCCTCCATTCGAGCACTTTCCGACCCCATCGGTCGTCAGGTCTCCGCGCTATGTGCCCTGCCCATTGCCACTTCAACTTGCTAATCCGGTGGGCTATGTCGGTTATTTTAGTTCTCCTACGGATCTCCTCATTTCTGATTCGATCTCGTAGGGAAACCCCGAGCATAGCCCTCTCCATAGCTCGTTGAGTGACTTTGAGCTTCCTAATAAGGCCCATAGTGAGAGGCCACGTCTCGGTGCCGTAAGTCATCACTGGCAACACACAACTATCGAAGACTTTCGATTTAAGGCACTGAGGTATTTTTGACGAGAAGACGTCGCGTAGTTTCCCGAACGCTGCCCAACCGAGTTGGATTCGACGATTGACCTCTCTCTCGAAGTTGGACCTGCCTAACCGGACCACTTGTCCTAAATAGACATATTCGTCAACAACTTCAAGAGTCGAGCCCCCAACACCGATGGGGGTGGGCACAACATGGACATTCGACATGATCTTCGTTTTGTCCATGTTCATTTTAAGACCCACCTGTTGGGAGACTCGATTGAGGTCTTCGAGCATAGTGCTAAGGTCTTCCAGCGATTCTGCCAAGACTACAATATCGTCGGCAAACCGAAGGTGAGTGATATACTCGCCGTTGATGTTGATGCCGAATCCTTTCCATCGCAAGAGCTTGAAGGCGTTTTCCAGCGCGGCAGTGAACAGTTTCGGAGATATGACATCTCCCTGTCT
This sequence comes from Hyles vespertilio, assembly GCA_009982885.2. Taxonomy (NCBI): domain Eukaryota; kingdom Metazoa; phylum Arthropoda; class Insecta; order Lepidoptera; family Sphingidae; genus Hyles; species Hyles vespertilio. Next base: position 11,304,826 of record CM042815.1, on the reverse strand, counting down.
CACGCCTCTCTGTAGTGGAATAGCCTTCGTACTCTGATCTTGTACTCGGACCGTCATGGTGGCGTTGTTGTATATACACTTCAACACTTCGATGTACCGATAGTCTATATGGCACCGCTGGAGAGACTGTAGCACAGCCCAAGTCTCGATCGAATCAAAGGCTTTCTCATAGTCCACAAACGCTAAACAAAGCGGCAAGTTATACTCCTCGGTTTTTTGTATAACTTGCCGAAGCGGATGGATGTGGTCTATGGTACTAAAGCCTTTTCGGAAACCGGCTTGTTCGGGAGGCTGGAAGTCATCAAACCTGCGTTCGAGACGATTTGTGATGACCCTCGAAAACAACTTATAGACATGGCTCAGGAGCGAGATGGGCCTGTAATTCTTCAGCAAAGTGTTATCACCTTTTTTGAAGAACAGTACCACCACGCTCCTGCTCCATGCCTCTGGCGTTGAGCCCAAAAGTAATATACAACGGTGTTAATATTAACACGTTAAAGTATGATAAGATCCATACGAGTCACTCAAATACTTCAAAATCATTTTATTACACATCAGAAGATTCAAAATAGGTATAGTATTTTAAATGGACATACATCCTAAATATAAATATTCAACGTTTTATTAAATTAATTTATTATAGGCTATATCCATAATGAATTCGCTGTATCGAACGTCAACACATGTAGGCGCAGTAGATTGATTGATTGTTTCAAAATTCGTGTACAGTTAATTTAGGTTAACACAACCCGTCGCCCACCAACCAAATAAGCTTCAAACATGTGAGACAGAAAATGTAAGCCTATAAGGAATTTACTATAAACAACTTTACTCTGTTTAAAAAAGTGAATCGGACAAATTATAACAGCGTTCAAACGGCAATGTACAGTACGTTTTAACGAATGAATGGTTTTAAAAACTCCGTCTGACTTGGTAAAAACTATGTCGAAATATTACTTTCCATAGATACGTAAATAAGTAGATGGGATACCACAGACATAAATTTTATATTTAAGTCGATGAATAAAGATAAAAAACGCATGAAACAACGGATTATAAGATTGAGTAAACAACAGTAACATAAAATGAATTCCAAAACACTAGGCAGATGTATATAATTTGCATAAAACGTATTCCCCACAGTCTTCTTGTTCGTTATCGAAATCTGCTCAATTGTCGTCATGGATACGAAGACATGGAGTAAATTGTGTGTTGTCGCTATTTTCTATCCTTTTGCATGCCATGTTTGTTATATTTAATAAACATGTGACTTAAGGCATTTACACGTTTTTTTAACATAGTATCCCGGATTCGATAATCGGACGGGCAATTCAATCTATGAGATTGTTGAAAATTCATCGTATTTGATCACAACTGGAATTTGTATTCGGTATAGCATTGCTCTTGCCTTCTTTAGACATTTTTGGGATGAAAACTAACTAAAACGAAATATGACAGACCCAATTGGCGCCTGTTCAGGAATAAAATTATGGGTCTATTGTGTATAGCATTCTAAAATTGTTGTATACAAGTTAGTATCTGAACAAAAAATAGTGCTTTTGAAGGTCTGAACGAGCAGCAATAAGCTTTTCGTTTCTCGGTCTTAGGCATAGATTCATTTGCAATTTCTAATGAACGCTTATCAGAATATTATAATGTTATCCATACCACTTTGCCCGAAAAAATATCTAGAGTATACTTTAAAGTAAATGAAAGGGGCGAAATTCAATTCTTTCAAGACGCGAATTTTATATATTTTTCTTTATATTGCAGTCCGCGCCATGAGGGGTCCTATGTTTCGAAAAAGGATGTCGTTTAAGGGAGGATGTGGTATGTGGAAACGACTATATAACCCGTCCTACCCAAATATTTGAAGTATCCACCCAATGCACCGTAAAGAAAACTCGAGAATATTATAACTAAAATGGTTTTGTTGTTAAATTGTTCGTTGGTTCATGAAATGTTGCACTTACCTATGTATGTATGTAAAATATAAGATAACACCAGTACTATATTCCTTTTTTCCACTAGTTTGCATCTCAGGCTAAATTTTATTTAATTTAATATACATATTAAGTATATACATTTACCATTTATTAAATGACGATAATTATTTTGAGATATATTTATTATGAAAATATAGAGTTCTCAGAATAATTAGCCAAGACTAATCATATTTAAAACAAAATATTTTTTGAAAAAGCTTTACAGATAAACGTAACCGTCACATCGGTATGGTATTATACCATATCCAAAAGTTTTTGGATATGGTATAATACCATACCAGTTGCAATTCTGACAAAATAACATACATACACATCGAATTAATAATCTATTTTTAAACGATTTTAAAATAAACAGTGAAGGCAAAATCAAAGTATACTGATGTTACTTTCCTTGGTACTAATTTTACACAATTATAATTTCATCGCTGAAGAATTTCTTTTGTGAGTCATAATAAAAATAGCTTGAACATATTTCATTAAACGGACATCCTCCCGACTGATAGCAAGTTGTCACTTTTAATTATGTTGAAACTGAATAGAGGAATCCAGACCTTGGCATGCGATGAATTCAAATAACGAACGTTTAAAAATACTTTCAGAGCGAAAATAATAACATATCAGTTCATATACTCTTACGGCCTTATTCATAAACCAATTTAATTACCTATAGAATGTTTTATTCCTTTCCATGGACTTCTGAATTCTGTTTGAGCGAAGAAGACGAACATTCGATAACTGAAAATGGTTTTACAACTGTTAATAAATAAGGACTTTACTGTTCATTGTTCAGCACAATTAGTCTAATCCAGAAGCCTTAGACCGTAATATATATATATATATATATATATATATATATATATATATATATATATATTTATATTACGTATCGTAATGTATTATACCGGGTATATCAAGAGTGCTACCAAGAACGAAGCTGGGTGGTAGTTTAAGTGACTACAAACACAATGTAACAAAAAAAACCAAAGAAACGAGATATATTTATTTTTTAAATATCGTCGAGTTTGGGTGGTAAATCTATATTCCATATATCTGTCTGTACCACACTTACTTAAAATGTATATAAATTAACAGATAAATATTCATTTAACCTCAAAGTCTGTGCTAAATACTTAGCAATACACATAGTATTATGACTTCAAAAAGTCAGCGATGTGCCTTAAATTCCCCACCGCAAACATCTTCGGATTTCGTTCTCGTTCGTTTTCATGTCTTCACATCCTTAATTTTTGCCCAGATAACACACTGCAGAAATAAACATAATTTTATTCCTGGAATTAAGATATACGCCGTCGATGTGGGTGAAATTCGTTCGGGAAATACGAAGTAATCGCTTATAAACATTTTTCAGTGGCAGAATGTGCAATAACGTTTATGTCGGTATGATTTGTGGAAGCATTTTGTCACACTTGCCGGACCTTTCATATATACTTATAACCTTATAAGACGGTGAGTAAAATTCGTGAACGTCTATGTTATTAATACCATCCGTACGTGGGTAAGGGAAGACTGTAAATTACCTTGATTTTTCCTGGTGGGTGGTGTAGTTATTGACTTATTACCGAGCGTATGTAATAATGTAGAATGCATTACACCTTTAAAAGACGAAAGGTTTCTTCTTTGCTATTAAATAAAGAGAATCATGGATGTACTTACCAGCCGTAGTTTAAAAGGCAAATTAAGTGGCGTAAAGCAGCAAGGATTATTGGAACTCCAAGATTAATAAATATTATACAACAATGTTATTGATTTTAGACCAGTTTTCAGGTATTGGAACAAACTCATCAACATCTGCTTCGAATATCCACATTGTACATTTGGCTAAATTAACAAAATCTAATTTTAAATTAGGGATAGAAGAGGAAGGGAGGGAAAAAATGGAAGGCTTAGCTTTAAAATGCAAAAAATACATATACAAACAATAAAATATTTAAATTTAATCAGTTCTCAAAGAGTAAAAGTAACATGCCATGCAACTGCCAACATGTTGACGGTAATCGCGGGTTCAAAACCTCTAATTTTTTGGAGTCATGTGTGTTTGTTAGTCAGTCACACATAAGGCGTCACCCTTAAAAAATCGTGGAGATACCTGTATACCAAAGCTATTTGTAATATTTTTTATGATATAAATAGTCCGCCAACCCGTACTAGACCTCTTTCAATCGTACTCTTAGTTGGGGAGGAAGCTCGTGGCCGCTCCCAAAAGTACACCCAATAGTAACAAACGCTGTTCGGACCACACACTAAGATCGAGTTGTGGATTTCAGAAACTACTACAGACTTTTTGGTCTCACAAACAACCAGACCCGACACAAATATGGTGGAACACACATCTGCGGAACATAATCAATTAAAATGTAAACAAATTAAAATTACTTATAGTCTTTGAATAATGGCACTGCAAAAATTATTGTTAATATAATAACAATCAATAGCAGATTCCAAACGGACTGAGTTTCCTTTTTTAAATATGAAATATCCTTGCATCTCCATTTGCTTGGAGATATGGCTGCTTGTCGCACAGTTTGGGAAATATCTAAAAATTGCGCCCAGAGCTAGCATCACCGGCATGCAGACATTTTTTGAGTCCAATCCATTTCTTGCACTTTATACATACATACATAAACTCACGCCTTTTTCCCAGAAGGGGTAGGCAGAGGTGCCAGGACACCCACATTTCTCCCTATATGTTCCGTCCCACGATGTGATAGGTGGCGAGCCTATCGCCATATCGGGCACAAATTCCTGACTCTGGGCTGATAATGAATAGAAAAATCCAATATCACTTTGCCCAACCCGGGATTCGAATCCGAGACCTCAGCTTTGTAACCGTACCTTAGTACAACTACGCCACTGAGGCAGTCTTCACACAGTCTTCAGTCTTGCACTTCATATACGGGATAATTTCCTTTTCAGGATAAAAAGTAGCCCATGTGTTACTCCATAGTTTCAGCTACCTCCATACCAAAATTCTTCAAATTTGATCCAGCTGTTTGTGTGCGAAGAAGTAACATGAACAGAAACTTTCGCCTATATATTAGTAGGATTCCATCATGCCCGGCCCTACCATCGTGCCCTTACTTACCCTATTAAATGTATAACATTGTATATTTGTCATGGTCTCTGTCGTAACGAAGCGAATGTATTTGCACTGTTGACTGAACGGCTATAAGATAAGCCACATTACCGACCTACATTGCTGCGCATTGAATGGAATTATCTTTTAACATTTGGATGACAGCGAAATTTCACTATTATCGAAATAAAATTTAATACGCGAACACATTAAAGACCTCGTTTTAAATGTTATTATTTACTGAGCAATCTGTTATGGGATGTTTCCAATTTTATGTATATAATTGTAGTTATTGTTTGGCAGTTTGGTTTGTCATTATTATAAGTGCAATTTTGCTGAATGCATATTATAACTGTACTTATTCGGAGAATGATACATTATATTAGTACTTTTTTTAGATGTGATAGGTATGTACATAGTTTTAAACGTATATACTATTTCAATTCATAAACTAATCTTCATGGGATAATTCGATTGACATGGTATGGGCCAAAGTCATAGACACCTAAATTAGCTTAAAACATTAAAACCATTCTGATTAAAAATAGCGAGCTTACGAGCTTCCACAACGTTTGAAATCCATCAAGCAGTGTACAGTCAGGATAAATTATTGGACAAACCTCCCAACCGCGTCTGTATTCTTACGGATGTTGAATGCAACCGGTTTCCTTAGGGGATTCAACACTGCAATCACAAAATCTTCACACAGAAATAACTTTTAATAAGTACAGAAATATCTGGAGACCCGTCTCGGCGAGGCAGATGTGGCGAGTCCCTTGCGAGAGGAACGATCTGAATAAATGAATGCCGTAGCTAGGTGAGAAAACAAGAATATGGGAATTATTCAAACATGATTAGAAAACCGGTGTATTGATAATAACAACTTAATGTTTTATTTTTATTACAATGAATGGTGATATGAGCATGCCGTTCGCCTGATGCCAAGGAACAACCGCTCATGAACAGTAGCAAAATCAAGCAATATCTTCAATCAAAAAGCAATGCTTGGCATTCCACTGCGATCATCATACTGAGATATAAGATGCTAAGTTTCAATATGTCCAATAGTTGCTCTAGCTAGAATATTGAGGTAGGACTGTGTTGTATCGGCCAATATACGTCCTATTGCAGGGCCTCATAGGCTCTCACCATGGAGAGCACGATTAAGAGGGGTTAGGCCTCTATGCCTAACCTGCTGTATATTAGGCTTTATGTAGAGGTATAGTTATTTAAATTCATAAAGTATTTTTAATGTATATTTTTTTCTTATTTATATAGTCCATTCAACGGTTTATCTATTTTATTGATTAATACCTGTCCATAAATATTAACACTTGCATCGTAGGTGCGTGGACGACATATTAAATTACGAGGGCAAAGAGAACGAAATAAGTACGACCGGAGGAAAATGGTATGGGACTAAGTACAAAATTAATTCGAGACTTATGATTGCATTAGAGGTTATGAGTATAACATTGTTCTAGAATAATAGTTCCCTATTTTACACTGTAACAAATAATTACTTTCACGCATTGATACACATCTGGACAGCGCAGATAATATATCTTCCCGATGCAGTGAGACGGGCACGAACATTGTTGTCCTTTAAGAAAATGGTTAAAGCACACTACCTGTCCGTTTAATTGTTTGTATATATGCATGTATTTGTATATATTATTATGATATCTGTGGACTTATACAGGGTATATCAAGACTGCTACCGAAAACGAAGTCGGGTGGTAGTCTAAGTGACTTCAGACACAATGCAACAGAAAAAGTTGCAAAAAAAAGCGACAATTTTTTTTTGTTATTTTTTTCCTATGGCCATATTTGGGTGGTAAATACATTTTTTCCTAAAATAATAGTGTATACCCTTTTATTTATAAATACTCTAAGGTATAAAAGAGTTTAAATTATTATTTTAGCAAAAACTATGGATTTACCACCCAAAAATGACGATATTTAAAAATCATAAAAAATAATTGTCGCGTTTCTATGCGAAATTTTTAATTGCATGTGTTTGTAGCCACTAAAACTACCACCCAGCTTCGTTTTCGGTAGCAGTCTTGAGATACCCGGTATGTGTATATACATGTATGTATATATTTTTTATATATCTTATATATGCTATGTTTTTTAATTTTGTATTTATATTCGTATGTCACGTATTTTGCATGTATGATTTAATTTAATATTTTATTGTAATTTTTTTTTTTCTTTAGTCTAGCTTTATCTTACTTGGTACACAATAGTGTGAGAGGGCAGTCAATAGACTGCCCTCTCTTTTTTTCCATCTCTTATTGTCCATCCCAAAGTAGTCGGTAAGAGATTGCCTCGAGCGATACGACCGCCTTTTGTACTACTATGTAATATAATGTTCTATTATTAAGTTAACTTAGTGTACAATAAAGGATTTAAATAAAAATAAATAACTAAGTTTTCAAATCATAAGATTGACCCCCAAAATTCAGCTAAAAATTGTTCTATTCATACCATTTTGTATGGCAAACTTCAGCTAGTTTAACCCGAATACATGTGTATATTTTCATGCTGAAGTCGCGAGTTCCATTGTTCCTTCCACTCACATCCGTATTGTCACAGCTACATCATTCATATTTCACAAGGGCTCCAAATATAGAATAAAATACGCGTCTCTATGCTGCTTACGTCGATGTCTTCAAAATAATTTTCCTTTCTCACATATAGAAGGTATATACATATATAGGTATATGTATATCTCATGAGAAAGTGATCCTCCCTAATGAGCCTTGCTTTCGGCTCTGCTATTACTTTCAATGACATAATAAGGACCTTGAAGTCGTCTTATGAGAGGCAATTTTGTATGAAATCGCGCCCTCTGAAAAAGTTTTGAATTTGTGTAATTATCATGTTTACGAAACAGGCTAATGGCATAATTATAATATGGATACCAATTCCTCAGTACTTTTTATCCCATAAAAGATTAAAATTGAAAACAGCCCTCAGAGCATGTTCTTTTTGTACAAAAAATATTATACTATATTATGAGTTCGTTAACGTCCCTTTGCAAGGGTTAAGTTAAGTGGAAATAATACCTAGTCCCCACGTAAACTTGCGGGACGCAAGGGTGACCTTAATCATCTAGCTTCACCTTTACCAAATTCTTAAATTTTAATAAGCTTAGTATCATTATTTTAAATAGCAATGCGCTGAAGTGCCGTGGCTTAGAATCCATAACAAAGTAATCTCGATTTTCCCTTTCCTTCTGAGAATACGCTAAGCCGTCGGTCGGCTATCGTTAAGCCTCGTCAGAAATCCTAAGGGTGACTTAAAAATGTAGATATTACACTAACTAGCCACTTGTATAATGAAATTGGTAAACCAGCAGAACTCAATGGGCCACTGTAGAAAATTATAGCGAAAACTACATTAGTTACCAACTGTGTTATTGAAATCGTTAGCTTTGCGGATTTTGTGAAATTATGACCATTAACTACTAGGTGCCTCTAATGCGAGAGTCCGTCTCGTTTTGATTTTCATCGCTGTGTTTATATTGCTGCTAAGCAGCAGTATATCATCTCTGCTGTAGTTTGATATCACGGACATTGTGGTCAGTGAAATAATGGGCAATCTAAACTGAACATTTGACCTTATTCATAGACATTTTATTAACCAATCTTAGATATCGAATGTTTTGTCTTCCTCACAAAATATGTTTCTAAATAAGGCGGATAATGTCTATAGATGACAAGGGCTATGCAGGACCTCGCGGTATTTATTATAGGTAAATTTCTAAGTCCCAAATGTCGTTATTCCTGTTTAATTGTAGGGGTGACGCTTGCCAACATTCATTGGTAATAACAAAACCGTTAACAGAAGTAAATTAGTCCAACAAATTTAAATTTCATATTTATTAATTAAACTTTATATACATACATTTATACAATGCGGACTTAATGCCAGAGAGATATCTGCCAGTCTACCTTTGGGTGATGTACATAGATATGAGATGGAATGGGCGTATAAATGTTATTTTAAATATAAATAGAAAAAAATCAGTAATTAATATTACAAAAAGCATAAACAACTAATCGTCACGTTTTCCCTCCTATGCGATAAAAGATCTGTATAGTTACCATTTCAATCATATAAAATCAAAATTATAACCAAATCCTAAATGAAAAGTGAAATTTATTTAACCGGCGTCCATTGCGTGATAAGTCACTGTAAACACACATACAGACCGAGTATTACGTTTAATTATACTGTAACAAAGACTTTTATACCGGCTTATCGGCAGCAACACAAACTTAACAGCTTTCACAGTAATAACAAGTAGCTTCGATGTAGAATTTATTTAGTTGATGATTATAATGGTTATCGTCTCGATATGTACGTTTTTATAACTCATGATTGCCGCGATCAATTTAGTTGTACCCAAAAATATATATTTTTTAATATGACTTTGAATATATAAATTAATTGTGGTAAATAAAAATAAGCAGTTTTTTTTAATTTATGTTCATGGTTGGATTAGGCTCTCACGCTTAGGCTTAAGCTAGGAAACATCTAATTTATTTCGCATTACAATTATAACTGATACCCATCGAAGCGATGAACCCTTTAGACCACCTCTTACAACTGGTAGGCATCATAGCAGGATTTTTATCTAGCCCTTGCGCATGCTACAGTCTATGACTTTACATAAGTCTTTACATGGTAACTTCACATAAGGTTATACCTTATGGCTTTAGAAATACACAAGGTCAGTCTTCCTCTGTAAAAAAGTATACAAGAATGTCCTAAAAAATTACGAATAGTCTTGGAACTATAGACTATAGAGTATCGTTTATACTTAATTTTCTCGTAATATTCCTAGACAAACTGTTAACTCATTTTTCTTTGATTATTCTTCGCTCATTAACAGCGCTGAATGAAGCTAATGTGTTTGAATGGAGCCCTAACAACATTGTATGCATATTAATTTCCGGTTTGTATGAAGTGACTCGTAGCACTTATTATTGCTAGATTGGTCGTAGTACAAGTTCTTGTAGAATTCAGAGGCAATTTTTACTAGGTCTCTTCTTGTTATTTGCTTCTGCCCCCTTTTTTTGTGATTTCAGGGTAGAGATCCAGGATTTTTTCGGTATTTAACTGCTTAAAAGCTTTCTTTTGACTTCCTGATGTTAATAAATGTTTTTCAATAATTTCCATTCTATGTTTTTCATAGTCCCTTTTAAGTAGTTTGTTTGTAGATTTGTAAAGTTTTGAAAGTTCTTTTTTATCATGTTATCTTTGAAAGGTTTGTGTTGTAGAGAAGTACGCTTTTTGAGTAGGTTCTTAGTTTCCTCGGATATTATTTCTTTCTTTATTTTTGTGAACATCGAGTTCCTCAAGCTCTCTTGTATTGCAGACTCTATCTTGGAATAGTAAGACTCTATGTCATCTTCGTCTTCCCAGCATATATATTTTAATTTCTCCCTTAGCGTAGTTATGTAAATTTCTTGTGATTTTTTACATGATAGGTTGGTTACTGGAATTGAATCGAATGTACGTCTAGTTTTCTTTTGTGTGATTAATGTTATTGTTCCTCTCAGGAGTCTGTGGTCACTAGGAAAGGATATTCTGTTTATAACATCCATGTTAGTGAAGAGTTTTGGGCAGTTACTCAAAATGTAGTCTATTTGATTTTTGTTTTGCTGGTCCGGCGTTATCCAAGTCCACATTTGTTTTTTGTTTTTCTTGAACATTGTATTAATTATTGTAAATTTATTTTTAAAAGCGTATCGTACAAGTTTTTCGCCCCTATTATTCCTTTTACGAAAAGTATTCAGAGTCAGACGACAAGAATATAGAGATTCCACTCTTCAACGGTGAAGAAATAATAAAGAAAATTAAGAAATTGAAAAAGGAAAAGAGTCCAGGCGCTGACAACATCTCAAACGAAGCGTTAATATTTGGGAGCCACTCATTGTTGAACCCTCTCATTACCTTATTTAATAAATACTCGAGAAACAAAAAATACCTTCTAAATGGGCAAAGTCACGGATAATCCTAATATACAAAAAGGGAGACCCAGCAGATATAAATAACTACAGACCAATCAGCCTATTGCCATCAATGTATAAATTATTTGCAATGTGTCTGGAAAAAAGGATAGAGCCAACTCTAGAAAAAAGCCAACCAACGGAGCAGGCAGGTTTTCGTGAAGGGTATTCAACAGTGGACCAAATACACACACTGGATCAAATAATAGAGAAATATGAAGAATTCCAGAAAGATCTCTACCTCGCGTATGTGGACTACGCCAAAGCGTTTGACTCCATCTCACACAAAAGCATATGGGAAGCTCTAAAATGTCAAAAACTCCCATATACGTACATCAATATAATAAAAGACATCTACAATAAAAGCACAATTCAAGTGAAACTAGATAGATTGGGCCCAGAATTTAATATCCGTAGAGGTGTGAAACAAGGAGATCCACTATCACCCCGGATTTTTATAGCTGTTCTCCAAAATATAATGAAAAATCTAGACTGGGATAGAAAAGGCATACTTACCGATGGCAAGTACCTCAGCAACCTAAGATTCGCGGATGATATAGTTATTTTTAGTAATACATCAAAGCAATTAGAATTAATGCTTACTGAACTAAGCGCAGCTAGTGAAAACGTCGGCCTACTACTAAATACCTCAAAACAAAGGTCTCTACCAATGGCAAAAAAAATCCTATCAAAATTAGCCAAACACCTGTAGAGTATGTAGAGAGCTATATCTATCTAGGTAAACAAATATCATTCAAAAGCTCAAGACATTTAGACGAAATAGACAGGCGAATTAATATGACATGGAAAAAATATTGGAGCTTTAAAGAAATTCTAAAATCCAAACTTTCAATAAACTTAAAGAAAAAAGTTATGGATTCGAGCCTACTACCCTGCCTATCATACGGCGCTCAAACTTGGATCTTTAATAATACGACCATGTCAAAAATACGCTCGTGTCAGCGGGGTATGGAGAGAAGCATCCTTGGTATAAAGATTTCAGAAAAACAAAACAGCACAAAGATTCGACAAAAAACACAAATATTGGATGCATTGCAGCACACACAACGCCTGAAATGGAAATGGGCCGGGCATATTGCCCGATATTCTAAAGACAGGTGGCCTAACCGCGTAACGAAATGGACAGGTCCTGGAGGAAAAAGAAAACAAGGCAGACCAAGAGCTCGCTGGAACGACGATGTTGTAAAGATAGCTGGAAAAAACTGGATGGGAATCGCGCAAGACAGAAATAAATGGAGGCAACTGGAGGAGGCCTATACCCGAAAGGGGCCACGACAGTAAATAAATTAATATTAAGTAACTATAGTTATAGGTAAATCAAGTAAATATTAAGGAACCATAGTTAGTCTTAGATTTTATTTCTTTATTTTCTTACTTTATTTTATATTTAGTTAATAAAAACTATAATATGCTTGTAATATGTTACTGTCATGGAAATAAAAAGGCGTATTATTATTATTATTGTTTCAATTAATTAGTTATCTCAGGTTTTACCTGGGATTTTAATGTGTTGTAGGAACGGGCGTATTGCCAAGGAACCTACTTCACAATTTTTACTACTATCGTGTGGATTACGTTTGAGACTGTGGTTGGCTGAAACTCATGGTATTATTCAAGAATCGTCGCACTATGGCACAGGTATCTAGGATGATGGATTTTTGAAGGGGTATATAACTAAATTTATGGATACCTAGTTCAGCTAGACTGTTATGAAGTGATTTAGGAACTACTCCTATCGAGGATATGATAATGGGAATTATTCTGACTCTGTTTTGATGCCACATTTGCTGTATTTCCTCAGCTAATGGAAGGTATTTTTGGATTTTTTCTATATGTTTTTGTCGCAGGTTATCGGTATTAGGGACGGAGATATCTATCAAATATGTGGTTTTATCATCTTTTGTCAGTAATATTATATCCGGTCTATTATTGTTAGTTGTTCTATCTGTGATTACTTCCCTATCCCAATATAGTTTAACTTGATGGTTTTCTAAAACGTTTTTAGGTTTATATTTGTAGTATGGATCTAGGTTTTCTATTAAGTTATATTTTTTTGCTAGTAATGCATGTATTTGTTTTGCAACATTATTGTGTCTGTCGGTATATTGTTTGGTAGCCAGTAGCGCGCACCCTCCCGTTATATGATCTATCGTTTCGGGTAATCTGTTGCACAATCTGCAGCTATCTATTGTTACTTGTGGGTTTTTAATTATAAATTTTTCGTAGTTTTTAGTTTTAATGATCCTATCTTGTATGGCTACCATAAATCCTTCTGTCTCTGCAAATATATTTCCTTTCTTTAACCACATATTTGACGCCTCCGCATCCACATGGCTCTGCTTCAAGTGATTTGGGTATTTACCGTGTAAAGACTTTGAGTTCCAGCTATCTATTTTTGTTTCATCTTTAACGATTTTAGTTTCTGGGGTGAAATCGGGATCATTAAGATAAAGAGGTGCTATTGAAATTGGTATTTTACAGATCGATTCGTGTATTGGGCTATCTCTGCTTCTGTTTAGGAAATAACTACGTAAATTTTTTACTTGTCTATAATGTAAATTTTTTATATCCACTATGCCTCTACCTCCATCCTGTCTCTTTAAATTAAAACGTTCAACTGCTGCGTGTATATGATGTGAATTAAATTTATTAAAGGTTGTTCTTGTGAGGGTGTTAAGGGCATCTAAATCGGTGTCTGACCATTTTATAATTCCGAATGAATATGTTAAGACAGGAACTGCATAAGTATTTACTGCTTTAATTTTATTTCTTGCGGATAAATGAGTTTTTAGTATGGCGGTTATTCTGCTTTTATATTTATTTTTAAGGTTCACTTTAATTTTGGAGTGATCTAATTCGTGTGTTTGATGGAATCCCAGATACTTGTATGGTTCGTTAGAATCTAGACTATGGATAACATCGTGTTGATAATTAAGATTATATGGTTCTTCTGTGTGATGTTTTCCTTTTTTAATACTATTTATCTTACATTTATCTAGACCAAACGTCATTTTAATGTCTGCACTGAATGTTCTGTAATTTTAAGTAGGTGGTTAAGTTCCTGTCTCGTTGCTGCAAATAATTTAATGTCATCCATGTATAGTAGGTGTGTAATTTTGTTTGAGCTATCTATCTTGTAACCATACTGGCTGGTGTTAAGGTAGTGTGATAGGGGGTTAAGTGCTAGGCAAAACCAAAGTGGACTTAGTGAATCACCCTGGAAAATCCCTCGTGTGATTGGTATCTTTTGCGATTTAAGACGATCTGTTTTAGTATTAATATTTAGTGTTGTATACCAGTTTTTTATTATATGTTTAAGGAAGGAAGTGATTCTATTATCTATTTATATATTTGCAGTATATGAAGGAGCCACGAATGTGGCACACTGTCATAGGCCTTCTGGTAATCTATATAAGCGTAATGTAGATTTCTATGCTTTCGTCTGGATTGTGTGTGTATTTGGGAATCTATTATTAATTGCTCCTTACAACCTCGTCCTCCTTTATAGCAACCTTTCTGTTCTTCGGCCATAACTCCACTATCTTTGATGTGATTATATATTTTATTGCTTATTATGGATGTTAAGATTTTATATGTTGTGGATAAACAGGTTATTGGTCTATATTTAGCTGGGTTAGTTGTGTCTTTATCTTTAGGTTTTAAGTATGTTATGCCATGTGCGAATGTTTCTGGTAGGGTATTTGGTTCACTTATACATTTATTAAATATATCTATTAAGTGTTTATGGGTAGATGTCAACTTTTTTAACCAAAAATTTTGGATTCTATCGGGTCCTGCCGTTTTCCAATTTTGTGCCTTATTTAGAGCCTCCTTTAGATCTTCTATTGTTATTTCAATTTCTGTCATGGGTTCTATATTTTCCACTCGCTTGCATTCTTCTTCTATCCAATTGGCATCAGGTTTGTGATCTACTGGATTTGACCAAATATTTGCCCAGAATTTTTCTAATTCTTCCATGTTAGGTGGTTCTGCAATTTCTATTTCTTCGTTATTTAATGACCGGTAAAATAATTTCTCACTGTTATTGAATTTTTTATTGTCTATTTTTCTCTGATTTGATTTTTTGTAACGGTTTAATCTTTTTGCTTTTGCTTGTAGTAGTTGCTTCTTTTTATCAAGTTCTTCTGTAATTAGATCACTGTTTTTACCATCAGGGTTTAGTTTTTTTTGTTTTCTTACAGATAGGTTACCTAATATATATTGTGTTAACTGACTTACTTCCTTTCTTAGTAACAGTATTTGGTTTTCTAAACGTCTTTCCCATGGAGCTTTATGGTTATTTTTCCTTATATTATTATTTTTATTTTGGTCATTAGATACTGTTCTTTTATTTTTATTGTTATCTGGTTTATTATTTATATTATTACTAATAGTGGTAGCTGCGGAATATATAATATCAAGAAGATGCTCTAATGTAGGTACGGTGCGCTTATTGTCACTTATCATCTCTTCAATAATCGCGTTTAATTTATTTATGGCATTATACGTAGCTTTATTAATCTTTTTTAGTTTAGGAATTGGTGGTCTGTCTGCTGGATTTATACCTTCGTACTTAATTAATATTTCGTGAAATTGATTACTTAATTTATTATATTCTTCATCAACACATTCACTACAGTTTTGTGTTGTGTTAATGTCATTTTGTATATCGTGTAATGTATTCGGTACGATTTCAGATAGCTCTTCAACTGTTGATTCTATTACTCTACTTGGCTGTGTCTGTATTTGTGTATTTATAGTATTTTGTTCTATCTCTAGTACCTGCGGATGTAATATTCGGTTATTTTCTAAATTATGAAAAGAGAACATACTACAATATCTCGCCCAGAGCACATCTCGCTCCAAGTTGCGTTAGTAATGGTATTGACTTTTACTTTAATCTTTCTCTTTAATTTACTAACGATAGTCAGTTTCCTGGACTGTAGTCCTTAATTTTAGATACCTAGAATACCTAGAATTAAACCCGCCGTATATGTATGTATGTAAATAGATTTGCAAGCTTGAACTACGCTCTAAACCACAATATAATAATACGTGTCAGCAATTCTAGGACTTGCCGGATCTATACCACAAGCGGCCGTGATGCTCTCTCTCTGTTAGCAACTAATCGTCCGTACAAACCCGTTACCATTTACTAGCTACGAAACAATAACAATATAATAGTGTAACACAATATCCATTACAGGATTTGTTTACAAAACAAACATCAGAAAGGCGTTCATTACGCAATGAATAGGAGGGATCTTAGATATACATTATTGTTTTGCCAATATAATCAATTTATAATTAGAAACTTTTGCTTGCTGCCTCGCAGCCGGTAATAAAATTAAACCCAAATAATTTAATAAATTATTGGGTCTATGTAAATATAATATGTAGGCTGAAAAGAACATATATACGTATATAAACTCACCGCTTTTTCCCAGATAGGGTAGGCAGTGGTGCTTACATGGCAGCCACAGTTCGCTTTATGTTTAGTACGATGCGTGGAGACAAGCTTATTGCCATATCGAACACAAATTTATGACTAAGTGCTTATAATGAATCAAAAATCCATTATCAATTTCTCAAACTGGGATTCGAACCCGAGACCTTAGCAATCGTACTGCAGTAGAACTGCGCTACCGGGGCTGTCTGGAGCTGAAAAGAAGACCCTTACAAATTGCTTTTGAGGGTTTTGAGCAGAAATATATTTTTTAAACAATCTGAAACCAAAGTGCCGTAACAAAAAAACTAGTATTTTACTTCTATTAATATATAGGGTATCCACTGTTTCAACACTCATTTCAACCAACCCTACGTCAAACAAGTGACGGAATTCATAAATCATGAGAAACTTTTAGACTCACGACGCCGCCACACGCGAACTCTTGTTATTAGAAAACTATATAAATAATATTTTTTTTTAAGAACGAATAGTTCCTCCGTAATATTGAAGATTTTGCCAATGTCATTCTTTTTGTTAATACTTTCGCTATATTTGCACGTTAAACTAATAAATTATGTCGGATAAACATATCAATTACCAAAATTAAAAAATCGCTCTGATAATTGCTTCTGACAATCTGAAAATAGCCATTGACAATTAGAGAGAAACCATACATACAAAAATTCACGCCCCTTTCCCACAAGGGACAGGCAGATGCACGACTAAACCACCCACACTTTGCCTTCAGGATACAAATTCCTAAATCCGGGCCAATAATGGATAGTAAAATCCAATATAACCTTGTCTGACCCGGGATTCCAACCCGAGCCCTCAGCGTTATAACCATACTGTAGTACAACTACGCCTCTGAGGTAATCTAGAGATAGAATGTTTTGAGCAATTAGAGAAATCCGTACAGATACCCCATTTCGAATGTAAGTTATTATTCTCAATATAATCTTAATCCAACTTTTATAATGATACTATAAACTTATCCTAGACAAACCATTTATTTACGTTAAAATACAGCAAACAAAATCTACCTATATATTATAAAAGGTCACGTTAGATTCCTGTCGACCTCAAAACTTTTATATGCCTCAACACTGAACACGATTCCACCTCTCCAAGTCTAAATATACTGAAACAAATTAAGACTCGAAATGTCCAGTGAAAAGATGTAGAACCTCATTCGGTTAGCTGTTTATTTTCTTTAGGAGCTAAGTTGTATGTAAAATAAACTAACATCCGATTTAACACAGAGGATGAGCGGAAGTGTGGATGCGAAAACCTTTACTAAAACGAACCAGCTTTAAGTTTTTACGAATTAGAATTGTTTTTCAGCGAGCACGGGTAATGGCGATTATTTTAATTAAACCTGGTTGGCATTATAAACTCATTAGAGTATAATCAACTCATGACATAAATGTTTATTTTAAACGCCATAGTGAATGAAGGTCAGGGAAAAATGAGGCCTTGTCACGACGCGGCATTATCAGATCATCGTATTAACCGTCCAAAAAACTCATTAAAGTTAAATTATTACGTTACGTAATTCCTCAAAAAGTAACTGTTGAAAAGCGTTAATGTTCTTGGAGTTAAGTATTACTTAAGGTTTAGTTAAAATCCTCAAAACTCGTTAAACTTGTGCGACTGAGTTCTCGAGAAAGTAATTCATTCCTTTTCAACAAATAGTAACAATTTCTATAGGATTTAATAATATGAGTTTATTTCTGAAACAAAATTTGTTTCATTCTATAAACTTGCGGATTTCGCAAATCTTACGAAGTCATGCATTCTTAAACACGTGACATTATTGTACATGGAAAGGATTGTGACCAGATACGGCTGGCGCACCTATTCAGGGAGGATACTAAATATTTATCTTGTTTTATAGTGCTATAACCGTGGATTTTTTAATGTATTGTAATTAATGACCAGATAAAACGGAGGATATGAAAACACTATATAAACGTATCACTATACACTACAATCAAAGCAAATATCCAGCTATATTAGTACGCAATGTGTACGTATTGGTATACGAGTATATTACTATGTTGTAAAAAAATTGTAAAGACGTGCTGAAACCACTCGCGAAGCTATCACGTCGATCCAAATTCGCCGCGTTTTATTTATCAATAACGTTTCGCAAAGAAAATAGATTTTGCCTTAAGCATTTTGCGGAAAGGAAATGTGTGTTTCCCATGATTTATATCCAGAATAGGGGTGCGAGGTGGCCGGCTCGTTTGAACTCGGCTAGCGGCTGCCCCTCGGCGATAAGCTGAAGCCTTTCTGAACGAAATAAACACTAAGGAAGAAAATAAACAAGCTGCCCTCAATCTTATATTCAGCCAATAATCTGAGCGTCGAAATAACATCAGCTCGTTATGAACACTTATTACCGAAGTAACATTCACCAAAACGAAAGTATTGCTTTAAGTGGCTATAAAAATACGCCTCCATAAAACGGAAAGGTGATTTCAATTAGATGTTCTAGTGTCTGATTTTTATGTCGACCGACGTTTATCATTACCGTTCCCTTATTAGATAGGGGTTCATGTTCTCATATATGAAAGGATTACATCTTGCTCTTTTTGGTGTAAGACATTAGGGTCGCGTTAAGGTAAAGTTATGGTTTTGCTTATTAGGCTAAGGTCAGAGCCTTATTTGAAATATGTTTTTTTTTAGACTGTGTTTTTGCGTCAATACACACATGACTCCGAAAAGTCAGAGGTGTGCCACCACAGGCCACCACGCACTGTAACGGTGAAGAAAAACATCCTGAATATCTGCTTACCATTTCGACGTGTAAAATTTATGTGGTGTGTAAAGTCCGCTAGCCCGCACTAGGCCAGCGTGGTGGAATATTTGGCCTAACCACTCTTAATCGATTTCTTGATTGTAATGTAGGCCGGTGCCCTGCAGTGGCACGTGTAAGGGCTGATACAAAAATAGTGTTTAGCTTATTGAAGTGTTTTTATTACAGGTACGACAAGTGACTTCAATGCAAAGGAAGGTAAGTACAATGTGATCAAAATGAAACGTTTATCTTTTGTCATTCTTTAAGAAGTAATTAGCGATTCAACTGTTAATCATCAAGTTATATACACTTTTCAAAGAATAATCAAAGAAAAATGCATAGGAATAAAAACATTTTTTGCATAATACACAATCTGGAACGCAGTTGTTTTACTTCATTACAACAATAAGTTTTATTAATCTCACAAACTTATGTTGGCAAGAAACTGTAAACTCCGCTCTTATCTACGTGCAACGCGGAAATACATACTTTGAATACTTAGCTCTGGATAATATGTTCGGAATATTACACACAAATGAGATTTTCCCTAACCAAACGAAAATTCCAAATATTTACCATCGCAACATAATTAATCGCACAATCCGTCTTTTGTGATATTATATTCGGTGAAGACAAAATATACAGCAATTTTAATTAAAAATGAACACATTCTTTGAATTATATTGACGTACTAAAATTGGATATAATTAATATTATGAACCTGTACGATATTTTGTCTGCTGCGTATCTATTTGTCTACAGAAAAACAAATTATATCGTTTAAATGTTTCCTTGTTGCTCAAAGGAATTCCCGTTTTAATTTGATAAACGATGTTTAAACTATAGTCATTGGGAATAAATAGTTTAAGTATGGTATAATTTTATTCAATTAGCCACGTCTCGTTAGTCAGAAAACAACCCATAATGCTTTTATCCTACAAAACGACGATATACTTTAAAAAAAATTGCCAGTCTATACACCTATGACCACTATAATACAAAATAGCATGTCCATAGTATGTTACAAATAAATAATATTTCATGCAATAAATATGTTCATATACTTTATTGCACACCAGGGAAAATATAAAGAAGAAATATAATTAAAATAAGTAAGTAAAATATTTGGATGAATTATCTAACACGGTCAATATGATTGGCTATAGCGTACAGACCCATTGCTTTCGATTTAACTTCTTCTACTATTACTTAGAGCTTAGCAGAAATTACGAACGTGGTTCTCGAAGCGTTTCGGAACTCGATACTTCTGGATTTACACGTGACCTCCGTATAATTACTACACACCGATTATACCGGGTATCTCAAGACTGCTACCGAAAACGAAGCCGGGTGGTAGTTTTAGTGGCTACAAACACAATGCAACTAAAATTTTCGCATAGAAACGTGACAATTATTTTTTATGATTTTTTAAATATCATCATTTTTGGGTGGTAAATCCATAGTTTTTGCTAAAATAATAATATAAACTCTCTTATATCTTAGAGTATTTATAAATTAAAGGGTATACACTATTATTTTAGGAAAAAAATGATTTACCACTAAAATAGGGCATTAGGAAAAAAATTTCAAAAAAAAAATTGTCGCTTATTTTTGCACCTTTTTCTGTTGCATTGTGTCTGAAGTCGCTTAAACTACCACCCGGCTTCGTTTTCGGTAGCAGTCTTGATATACCCTGTATGTATAGAAATACAAATATGAATTAATTTACCGAAAGGAATAGTTCCGTGTTAGATATCCTAGTACACAATACATCAATTAATTAAACTCTAGCAAATCGCATATACTGGAGTAGTCGTATAAATGTATAATGAGACTAATAAGACAGAGAGTTTGGTCACGTTGATATCTGAATTTGGTATTAGACTAAAAGTATTGTTTTATCAAGAATCTAATTATTAAGGAAGATAATAAACTATTTAATAGTACTTTAGAATTCCTGAAATCCAAGGAAAAACTGAACGGAGAATTGTTAATGAATGTGAAGTACAGCGGAGTAATTACACAGAAACAAAGTTGGGCTATATCGATAAAACAACAGTCCATAATTTGTTATTAACAATTCCAGAAGTTTCAATAATAATTTAATGATTTAATTAAAAAATCACTAATGAATCAAAGAAGATTTTTCAGCGCCCCTGGCTACCTAATAATAGTTGGCGTTGACTTCATCCAACTTAATATTATAAACACTAACCCGACAAACTTCGCTAACAACCTAAATTTGTGAGTTTTGGTCAGAAGCTCTGTGCAAAGTTGACACTGCCGGCCAGCGTAGACTATACTTACGGTGCAAACTCTGCATCTTATACATACATCGTTTGTTACAAAAGGATATTTTTATAAATAATAATGATTCAGTATAAGTGATAAAAATCACAAGGCAAGTGCGAAAGGTCGACAACGCACCGACGATGAATTTTTGTAGATCTATTACACCGTACAATAATCATCCTTACATAAGTCATTTCCTAAGCCTTTGAAATATTAACAAAATAAGATGGAAATAGGCACATTAAAAGGGGATTTTCAGGTTCTAATTATATCGGATAGACTGCGCCGGTAGCGTAGTTGTATTATGCTATGAGAATGAATCAGAAATGAGGAGATCCGTAGGAGAACAAAGGTTACAGATATAGCCCATAGAATTAGCAAGTTGAAGTGGCAGTGGGGCACATAACGCGTAGAACATACGACGTTATGTCCAGAATCATTCCGCTACAACGGCCATCTGACGTCCATCGTGACCAAATCCAATTCCTATTACTATTTAAATTAATAAACCACTCCAGTTTTCCAATGCCAGTATAGCAGTATTAGCGCGTAATCGAATAGCTGATATTTGCAGTTTCATAAAAACCTCACATGCCGGTCCTAAAGTATAAATACAATAATGAAATCCCCGGGGTCAGTGCTTACAATACCTACCGAAAGATTAAAACGGAAAAACGATTATGACAGCACCCTCTCTGGGAATGGGGTACGTTTATAGGATTATCGTAGGCGATCTTGATTGCGACTCTAATTGCGTACGGGCGCCGCAGCGGGGATTGCGCCTGTACTTTTCAGTCACTCCGTTCGCTGACCGGATACGGACCGGATATTATTATTTCATTTTGCAACTTTTATAATGGAGCTTGAAAGGTTGCGATTTGGTATTTTCGGGTTATCTGGGTTGTAAATGTTGTAATTTCGGGGGATTTAGTGGTACTGCAATGATGAAACTTTAATTTTCAATCAAATCAAATCGTAGTATTTTCTATGACCAGAACTACACTACGAACACGCCATGCTGCGTTGCGTGCAACAACGTATATTAATTTTAATATTTAAATCAGATAGTAAATAAGAAGAATCAATTATTGAATTATTTTGATGAGATAAACGAGATCACTGTTTTCCGTCTCAATTTTAATGATTAAAGAATAAATAAAATGCAAAATATAATTAAAACACATTGTAGTATAAAGTTTATTTAATAAACTTTGATATGCATATTTCGCATTTCATGCACTTTTAAGTCATAAATGTAGTCAATAAACATTACACTACTCCACCTTAATGTCGTGAAAGTGGTTTTATTTGTCGTCTGAAACTAAATAAATGGTTTATCGAATACTAGCCACGCTACTTAATTATGCTCAGGTTTTATATATTTTTAAACATAAACATATGAGAGTGCTATCGAACGCAATCTATATTATTCTAGAGGTATTAAATTTAGGGCTGATTTCACAATCGTCCAATAAATAATATTCTTAAGATAAAATAAAACATAAAATAAATGATCTTTTATTTTTAGACAGGCTGTAATTTATTCTATACGCAACTTTTATCAGACTATTGAAAAAAGATCTTATTTCATTTGCCTTTACATCTGTAATTGCTTATGAAAATAATTTATTCCAGCTGAAACCCTTTTATTTCTTACGTGCAAATCTACATATTATATCGTACAGAAACGTTAGCGATGTGATGTCCAGGCGTTTAGCGGCTATAGCTCTGATCAGATATAAATATAAATCTGATAGAATTTAGATCGAGCCTACAGTTCATCTTATGGTTCGTTGTCGATCTTTGGAAACTCGACTCCACTAGCAGTTGTCTCAACTCCCAACAATACTTACTATACACGGTGGCTTTACCTGAGTTGATGAGATAAACAAAATATGTTTTACTTGCAGAATTATCTATCCTTAATGTTATAGTCACTAATTAAGATTAATATGTGCAATATTATAGTAGAATACGATATTAATATTTTTCGGCTCGTTTGCTATACACAACGCCATAACCCCATGTCCGCCATCAACAGATGTTGAATAAGAACATACATAGATATGTATGTTCTTATTCACACCTGGTTAGCGTTGTATATAGTTCAAGACGACAGATGCAAAGCGTGTGAATATACTACACTTAGTTAATCAAATACAGTGCATTATGTTAAGTCGTTATCTGAATTAAAAAATAGTAATATGGTCCTGCATTACTCAATTTATTTCTATTTCATTATATTTGTTGCAGTACTGTTTCTGATTAACTGAAGCCAACCTATTCTGTCAACCACATTAATTGTCCCTTTCTGATGAGCCTTTACTTCAAATCCTTAAATATATATCGAAGCTACGTTAAAATCAAACCTATAAAAAATACTCCCAACACAACTCAATTGGGGGCTATATATTAGGCTCATTAAACTTCATTGTGGAAGCTACCATAAGGTTAATCTACATAATCTCATCGACGAGGCAGTAAATTAACGCGTTCGATATAATTTCGATTACAGTAATATTTTACGTCACACGGCGCGGCGCCAGTGGACGGTGCTATCGTGAGTATAGTCGTGTTCAGGATACCAGAATTTAACTTAAAATGTTACAGGTAGCTTTTAATGATTGTATGTGATAAATGTTTTATAAAAACGTAGATAAAATTTGTGATCTGTGTTATGTTTTTTTTTTCTTTAAATATTACAGGTCTAAAAGAAACGTAAATTCCCCCAGTATAAAGCACCTAGTTCGTACACTAGGTTCTAATACGTATATTAACATTACACAAACATTTAACTGCTTTTAAATGCTTGAAAATGCTTGAAAATAAAACTCATATATTTTTTTTACTGGTTCTAAATTAACATGGATTATTTATTTCAATATCATCAACTGTCTATTCTTCACATGGACCTTTTCATTTCATTTTAAAATATTCAAAATATATGGAATATTGTGATGTAACCGTACTGCTGTTGCTTTAAGTTTGATGGGTCAGGTAACATCGATAACTACCACAATACGTTAGGGCAGGACCCCGTTATTACGATCAACACAGATGTATCGCGTTTCTAGTTTAGCATTTGTCTATCCAATTAAAATAAATGTGGCCAAGCTACAGTATTCTTTTTGGACTGCATTTCCCGTGGCAGGAACCATTCAGTGTATTATACTCATTATATAATGATAATAGAACAAAAACTTAGTGATAATTTATTTTTGTGAGTTATAAACTGCCTAGTATTGTATTTTATCCCGACTCCGTTGGCGGTAATAAAGCAAACATTTGAAAAATCTTATGTCAAAATATGCTTAAATATTAATTTAAATAATATCGTGCTCACTCCACGGAAGTATACGATAATAGTGGGCAAAAAAATAAAAATTCCTCAACAACAAAGTGTTAAGTAACAATAACCGTGGAAACCGCCTCCTTAAGATAACACAAGGGTTCGTGTTATATTATGTTCTACATTATAAAGGCAATGTAATTAATATCGCCATACTCTCACAAGCATATGAAGTAAATTTCGTAATTCTCGCCTCAGGAGCAAAAAATAGTTAATTGGAATTATTGCTATTTACTTCTTGTTTTTGCCGTTCAAGACACTTCATTTCACATCACAGCAACACGACATGGGTTGTTGTGAGACCGAAAAGTCTCTCGTAGTTCCTGACACCCACGGCACTATACTTAATCTTAGTGTTGGGTCAGGATTATGTATGTTACTTTTGGATGTATTTAATTATTTACATGACATGACAATTGTGCCAAAAGCAGGGCGATAAATTCCTTTCTTTTTCGTATAATATTTTCCGAAAGACATCATGAGGTAACCCGCTCAATCGTCAACCCTATGTATACGTAGTCAGGTCATAAATTCTGTCACATGTTTTAATAATTTGTGTTCGATATGGAAATAAGCTTGTCTCCACCCATCGTACTACACATTAGGCGAACTGTGGCTACCGTGTAAGCACTACTGCCTACCCTATCTGGGAAAAAGGGGTGAGTTTATAAACGTATCTGTTCTTTTCAGCCTACATATTACATTTACATAGACCCAATAATTTATAAAATTATTTGGGTTTAATTTTATTACCGGCTGCGAGGCAGCAACCCTCTAGCACGTTTCTAATTATAAATTGATTATATTGGCAAAAAAATAACGTACAGAAGTCTATATAATATGACGTCAGTTTGTGCTGACTTACTTCCATTATACCGGGTATATCAAGACTGCTACCGAAAACGAAGCCGGTTGATAGTTTAAGCGACTTCAGACACAATGCAACAGAAAAAGTTGCAAAAAAAAGCGACAAATTTTTTTTTGTAATTTTTTTTCCTATGGCCATATTTGGGTGGTAAATACATTTTTTCCTAAAATAATAGTGTATATCCTTTTATTTATAAATACTCTAAGGTATAAAAGAGTTTAAATTATTATTTTAGCAAAAACTATGGATTTACCACCCAAAATTGACGATATTTAAAAAATCATAAAAAATAATTGTCGCGTTTCTATGCGAAATTTTTAATTGCATTGTGTTTGTAGCCACTAAAACTACCACCCGGCTTCATTTTCGGTAGCAGTCTTGAGATACCCTGTATGCGTAACAATGGGCGGATAATGCAAACGCGAGGAATGTGCCTATTGACATACATAATGCTATTAATGTTTAATTGTTACCATATAAATATATTTGAACGTGTTATCTGTATCAGGCCTTAAACGCCCCTTTGATGATTGATTGAGAGGGGTTAGGCCATTTAGTAGTAGTATACGTGTTTTGTGCTTCAAGTATAATGAGTAGGAATATGACGAGGCACAAAATAATAAACTATTTTATTAAAGAACTATTAATATGAAATGAGCCATATGATCCTCTGACTTGACTCTTTCAGTACCGAACACAAAAAACTTCTTTGTTCAGAATAATTTGCCCTTTAAAAAATTCGTCAGCTCACAGCTTTATTAAAAAAAATAAACTTAGAACATTTTTTTCCTAAAGAGTTATTATTTCAATAATTTTCGGCGTATTTTTTTTCCTAACAAATATTTTTGCGACTACTTTTACAAGATTACCGTAATAAAAATAACGACAGAAAGTAAATAAACATTTATTAATGCCTGAGTAAAATATAAAGCCGTTGTCATAAAAATAATAATAAACAAATTATTTATTTTATTTATTTATTTAAATCTTTATTGTACACAAACTTAACAAGAACATAGCTTAACAGAAATAATAATAACAAAGAGTACAAATGGCGGTCTTATCGCTCAACAGCAATATCTTACAGACAACCATGGGATGGATTTAAATGAAGGAGAGGGAGAGAGGGCAGTGTAACAAATAAAGAATTACTTCAAGCTAAATAATAATACTACTTAAACATAATTACTAATATACATATACATATCCATATATATACATACATAAATATATATACATACATACATAAAAATAAATAATACAAAATCATACATAAATTATAATATACTACAATTTCCAAATGATTTAATGAAAAAGAAGTAATAGTGAAGTCTGCTTTAAAGGGAAAGGTAGTGCTCTTTAATCAGTTTTTTAAATGACGACAGCGTTTGCGCCTGCCTCACCACAACAGGAAGCGCGTTCCACAACCGAACTGCTTTGACAGTAAAAGAATTATCCATTGCTGTCGTGGTATGCACAGGCATTCTCAGCTTAAGATACTCAGACGACCTCAGGGATCTCGAATGGGAGTCATGAAGAAAAATGAATCGTTCTTTAAGATAAGATGGGGTGAGAGGATTAAACAAAATATTATAAAGAAGAGAGAGAATGTGAGTATTCCGACGAAGCCGAATAGGTAACCACTTGAGCTTAGCACGAAACTCAGAAACATGGTCATATTTGCGAAGACCAAATATGAACCTTATGCAGAAATTTTGAAGACGCTCAAGTTTATTTAGTTGGTCTTCGGTGAGATCTAGATAGCTGACATCGGCATAATCAAGGATGGGGAGAAGGAGGGTTTGCGCAAGCGTAATCTTCGTGGTAACGGGTAGAAAGTTGCGTAGCCTTCGCAAGGACCTAGCGGAAGCAAACAGCTTCCGGCTTATATCCGAGAGCTGTGGACCCCAGGTGAAAGATTTGTCTATGTGTATGCCCAGATTGCGGACGGAGTCACTGAAAGGAATTTTGACACCTTCACAATAGACACTAGGTAATTGGGACAAGTCAAGCCTCGAGATCATCTTGGGGCTGCCGACAACAATGACTTGGGTTTTAGCGGGGTTAATCTTTAAACCATGAGCTATACTCCAATTGCAGATGTGTTGAATGTCGGTATTGATTTTAGCAATTGCATCAGTCATCTTGTCTAACGGAGCTTGAGTATAGATCTGGAGATCATCAGCGTAGAGGTGGTAGGAAGAACGAATGAGTTTGGTTATGGAGTTAATAAAGATAGCGAAGAGAAGAGGAGATAGCACGCCGCCCTGTGGTACGCCAGCAGATACGGGGCACCAGGAGAAAAGTTTTCCTCCACACGGAGACAAATCCTATTTGTATTCCCCGAATTACAAATGCATTAAAGAATACTAAGCATCATATTCTATTTAGAGCTCGAACGTAATATATGTAAATAAGATTTTTAAAATGTATTAGTTTAAGTTCTGCCTTGGTGGCGTAGTTGTACTATGATCCAGTTACAAAGCTGAGGTGTCAGGTACTCTGTACTCTGGCTACAATTTCCTTCAATCCAAAACACAACAGTGTATTTACACTGCTATTTGGCGGGAGAAATAGACATTGCGACTTGCAAGGACGTAAGTTTGTGCATGTATGTATGTATTAAATTCTGACGATTTCTCTCCGAATGTTCTATTAATACTGGAACGAAAACGTACCCAACGTACGCTCGAAGCACATTAGGTGCTACACAAGTTTTGTCCCACAGTAGTACCTTGTCTCAAATTACAGTACGTGCAGGTGCCGGCAAAGTTTTAGATGAATGCCCACTAAGTTTGGCCGAGAAGAGTTTAGTGTAACATTTTGCCGTATGAGCCACTAGGTGAACCGAACAACTGCAGTTTAGGGATTGCGTGCAGTCTTACAGTGAAAACTTAATAATTGTGCTTTTCATTTCATTGGTGGCTCAGTTGGTTCACAAAACGGCTCTGATAGGCCAGAGGTTAGATGCTCGCACCGAGACAAAGGGATAGGGGTACCACGCTTACTATTATGTATTGGATAAGACCGTAATGAGATGAAAATGTTTTTTGTTAGTTTTTCACGCCCACAACACAATGATTGCTATTTTAATGTAGGTTCAAACTGTGTTATAGATCTTTGATGTTTTTATTACATATTTTCATATATACTTAGGTCTGTTTGCTGCTGAAAATAAACTTACACAACGTTAATTCTGCCATACAACTGAATAGAGTTCCTTCATTACTAAATGGCAACAAAATTTCAACTAAAATGAAAACTTCCTCAGAGGTTTTGAAATATTCCGGCTTTTAACAGAGGCCATTTTGAAATTAAAACATCAAACCAGTTTCCTGTTTTTAACATACTTTTCATCGGAAAACATTGTGTCTGCTATTTGAACAAGTTTACAAAACCTTTGTATAATTTACAAAGGCTATGCTCGCAGGAAAAAATGTATCTCGTGGAACTGAATAATATTTTGAAAAGGCTCTATTGAATTTAATATAATAAGAGTACTGCGGGGTGAAATGAATTGAACTAAGTCAAATTTCATTTAAAAGAATAATAATTATCCTTAAATGGTATTGGAACAAAAGTCTTAAATTAAATAAATAAATAACACCCAACAGTCACATACCGTAGAATAAGATCAAGTCTCGTGTGGTCGGTATCAGGAACTAAGAGTGACTTTTCAGTCTCATAAGCACCCAGACCTGAAAGTATTATTTGTGGGCCGCACCAACATTTCTCTCGGTGCGGAGATCGAACCTGGGCCCAAAAAGCCCATGTTTGCTTTTTAATACATGACTTCTATATTTAATCCTCCAAGTGGTCTAAATATTTGTTATGTTGACCAGTATATTTTTATATATTTTTGATATAATCTATACTCAACATTTCAATAAGACTAATTATTTTAGAAACTTCAATTATGATTACTACGTCTCTCATAGTTCCATCTATAAAGACGTCAACAGTATAAACAGTAATGTTGACATCAGTATTTAGTAGCATTCACTGCACCAACTTTCGCCAATAATATGCCAGATGCAAATTCTCAATGAAAATTTTATATTGGAAACCGATCTAGGACAACTGAAAATCGAACACATGCCCCAGGGCGTTAGCAGTTGCGATATTTTTTTAAACATCTGATAACAACATCAATATTCATCGAAATGAATTGGCAAGTGAGTTTAGAAGTAGCATAAAGGCAAAATCAGGGCTGGGATTGGGATTTTCCAGGCACAAGCGAGGCATTACATTAAAGTTTCACACAGCATGGCTGTCTCAGGACGGGGAGAGCCGTATCCGCAGCCAATTTTATCCCGTGTAATTTCACACTACAGATTTTCAGGTAACGACGTAATAATGTTGGCTTTGGTGTGTCTTACTTAGGAGACTGCTAGGCTTTCATACAATGCATGTATTGCAAATACCATTTCCTATGAAATATACTAAATAAATGATACCTGTACAATAAACTTGTTTTATGCTACTAATTAGTAATGAAAATAATACACAGAAATAATAATAGATAATAATATCGTCACGGTAATTGATATGTTAGATAGGTAATTACTAATCAAAGATTGATAAGTTAAAAACAAAGACTAACTACTTGAATATAATTACTAGTAAGCTAAAACACCCACTAAGTTATTGTTCAAGATTTTGTCTTTCAGACAACTTTGAATATATTAAATCTTAAACCAACTTTTTAAAGATATTATATTGCAGACGCCCTTTCTTATTTTTGAATTACTACTCTTAAAATATAGCAAAAATAATACAATATACAAAGTATGAATAAACAAAAGCCTTATAATTATACACAATATCCGCTGTATTTAATTGACACATAACAAATGAAAATGCTCTAACAAGGACTATGCATCGCAGTGTATACAGAAATAGCTTTGTGATTCATTTAT
The DNA here is from genome assembly GCA_009982885.2 of Hyles vespertilio. Lineage (NCBI taxonomy): Eukaryota > Metazoa > Arthropoda > Insecta > Lepidoptera > Sphingidae > Hyles > Hyles vespertilio. The sequence goes on along the minus strand of CM042815.1, from coordinate 11,273,999 downwards.
TTCAATTTCCATTTAGCAACGTCAGTATTATTTCCAGTAGTGCGGAGCCCGCTATTGAATTAGTATGAAAAGGAGGAGCTAGTCTATTTACTTATAATAGTCCGCATAAAATGGATAATGCCGCCGTTGCTTAAGATATTTATAAACATTCTAATTACGCTTGAATGTTACATCAAGACAACAAAGCTGTTATAATGATAGTTTAAATTAACAACGTTTGCGCCATAAAATCTATTTGTTACAAGCGGAGCATACAGAACAGTGCAGTTCAGAGGGAGCAGCTAACAATTGTTTTGTGTTAGTTTATGACCATGCTCAACAATGAAAACTTTACTCATTCTCTATTATAATCCAAACAGCAAACCCTATGTATTGTATGGCGCTTATGTAAATTCTACGGCTGTGAATTGGATGTACACCGCAAAATAATGTTTAAAGAATAGTTTGGAGTTTTCGTCAAGAATTGTCGTGTCTATGTGTTTTTTGCATGGAAACGATGTAGTTTTCAACTTTATCGTGCTTGGTTTAAATTGATTATAACCTAATATATTAATGGTTTTGAAACAATATTTTAAAATAGATAATGCCAATTGATACCTTTAACCAATGGAAATATAAAAATTGTCATTTCGGTGTTTCTTTCATGAACAGGTTCACATGAGACTAGAAAACATTAGCAATCATTAGTACTAACTATTGATTATTAATTTTCATATAGGTAAGTACCTAGGTATCACATTACGAGTATATGTATTATGAAGATTTAAACAAAAATATTATTGCTATATTGCAGTGAAAAAAAATTAAAATCATGCGACAAAGATGCGTATATATCTAAGTTTATTTAACAAATAAAATACGATACGCTTTAGCTTCAATCAATTTAAAAAAAGAACAAGTGCGTGGGAGCATAACATATACAAAAAATACGAATTAATTATTGATTTATTAAAAAAAATAAATTGTTTGGTGGGATAAGGATGTGCAAAAAGTAGTAAGTGAAAAGAAGAAAGCGTGGAGAGATTGGTTAGCTATTAGAGCTGATCAAAGAATGCTAAAGGCAAGCGAAGAAGATGTATACAAGACAAAATTGGAATATAAGAAGATAAAAGATGTAGTGAAAATAGTAGTAAAAAAGAAGAAGCATGAAGAAAAAGATATGTTTGACGAAAGATTGAATGAGAATTTTCAGAAAAACATCAAGTTTTTCTGGAAAGCAATCAAAAGTGTCCGGGGTAAGTTAAGTACCTCGGAGCTTAGTACTGTAAGGGATAAGCATGAACTACTAGTGAATGGAGAAGAATGTGTGCTGAAAAGATGGAAGGAATACTTTGAAGGGTGTTTGAAAAAGAGGAAACACAGCAGTGTACAGTGACGGATGAAAGTGAACAAAATGAAGATAAGATTGATGTGATGGAAGTGGTGAAAGCGTTGAAAAGTATGAAATGGGTAAGGCTGCTGGGTATGACAGAGTAACAGTCGAAATGCTGAAGGCTGGACAGGGTGTGGTGGCACGCCTGCTTTGTCATCTCTTGAATTTGTGCTGGACAAGTGGTGTTGTGCCAACAGATTGGTGTAACGCCGTTATTGTTCCACTATACAAGGGCAAGGGATCAAAGCAGGAGTGTCAGAATTACCGTGGTATCAGCCTCCTAAGTGTTGTCGGCAAATTGTATGCTAAGGTATTGATTGAGCGAGTTGTAAAAGAGACGAATGACAAGATATGGGACGTGCCAGCAGGATTTAGGAAGGGTATGGGATGCACGGATCAGGTATTTTCTCTACGAAGTGTTGCTGAGAAGACCTTAGCTAAAGGTCGAAAAGTCTTCTGCGCCTTCGTAGATTTAGAAAAGGCCTATGATAGAGTGATGAGGAATGAGTTATGGGCAGCACTGTCCAAGTTTGGGTTGAGCAGCAACCTAATTCGAGCACTACAGTCTCTTTATAAGAACTCTAGTGCTTGTGTTAGGATAAACGGAGCATACACTGATTGGTTTCGCATCGATAAGGGTGTGAGACAGGGATGTGTAGCATCCCGTGGTTGTTCAACCTTTTCATGGACGGTTGCCTAAAAGATCTGAAAGATAGTGAATATGGGATAAGAATGAATGAGCTGTCACTAAAATGTCTTCTCTATGCTGATGATCAGGTTATTCTTGCATCATCAGAGGAGGAGCTACAAAATATGGTGACAATTATGCATGAAGCGTTTGAGAGAAAAGGAATGAAAATAAATGTGAGTAAGACGAAAGTTATGGTATTTGAAAGGGAAGAGAATATGACAAAATGCGATATTATGATAGGTAATGAGCAAGTAGAACAAGTGAATGAATTCGTATATTTGGGCTGTGTTTTCACAAGTGATGGAAAGCATGATAGTGATATTGAAAGGAGAGTGAATGCGGGAAATCGAGTGAATGGTGCGCTACACTCCTTTATGAATAGTCGGAAGGTCTCCAAAAAGGCACGACTGGCTGTCCATGGAGGAGTGTTAATTCCAACGCTTATGTATGGTAGTGAAAGTTGGGTATGGCAAAAGAAGCATGAAAGTAAAATTAGGGCAGTAGAGATGAGATCGTTAAGGGGAATGTGTGGTGTAAGATTGTGTGACAGAGTGCGAAATAGCGTGGTGATGGAAACTTGTGGAGTGAAAGAGGATGTAGTGACGAGAATTGAGAAAGGAATGTTACGATGGTTTGGTCATGTAGAGAGGATGGATGAAAGGAGAATTACGAAACAAATACAAAATGCGAGTGTGGATGGAAGAGTCGGTAGGGGTCGACCTCACCGAACATACACCATCCAAATCGGTGATACCCTCAACAAGGGTCAGGTTAAAAGTACCCTGAACCGACGAGAATGCATGAAGACGTTGATGAAAGTGGATGATGCGAAAGTAGTATGCCAGGATAGAGCAAAGTGGCGGTCTATAGTCTCTGCCTACCCCTATGGGATACAGGCGTGACGATTATGTATGTATGTATGTATTTATTAAAATTATCGTACAGTAAAATTGTAGACGTGGACTTAATGCCGTTGGCATTTTCTACGAGTGAAGCTTTGGGAGAAGCACAAATATGACGAAGAGGGTATTTAAAAGATAAAAAGAAAATAGATATAAAAAATATATAAAATAAATGAATTGTGTCTACATTTTTTAATTTACGACGATAGCCACTATTTCCTTAATTGGGCTAGTAAAATGAACAGTCTAGACAGCTGCTATTATCAGATACTGTTGCTATAATATCCTTCGTTTTCAAAAGAGTGCTATTCTTAATCGAGACTCGGTAAAGCAATGCAATTTTGTCTGAATATAAATTATTAATTGCTCTAAAACATTTACAGCATTATTTATGTACAGTTTTGAAACCTGTGTTAGGTACAGAATGTTTTGTCTTTGTTTAAACTGAATTCAGTAATTCATTCATTCATTCATTCAGTAATTTGCTCCTTTGATGAGTATTATTATTATTTATTTAATCCTTTTTGCACTGTACATAAATGCTATTAAGATATAATAAAAAAAATAAAAATAATAGTACAATAAAATAATTAAAATAATAATAATAATAGTACAAGTGGCGGCCTTATCACACTAGGTAATTTCTTACAGGCAACCATGGGAGGGATATACTAACAGGAGAAAGAAAAGTATTATGTTATTATATATATACACCTAGTCAGGTCATAAATTCTGTCACATGTTTAATATAAAATAATTGAAACAAGTTTATTCATTATGTAACCATTTATATACCAAAATGAACTTAACAAAACATAGATTCTTATGACACTAAAGTTTATTCAAAATTACCTGTGATTGTGAATACAGGCCTTCAATCTACGCGGCCAGTTGTCTATCGCAGCACGAATGAGGTCCATGTCAATATCGGCGGCTGCCTTAATCAAGGATGTCTTGAGTGACTCCAAATTGGGATGAGGCACGCCTTTTCCTCCAAGTGTTGTCATATCTTGTAATCTAACGGATTCAAATCTGGACTGAAGGAGGGCCAGTCTCCGTGCCGGATGAAGTCGATTTCACGCGCCGCTAGCCAGTCTTGTGTGCTCTTCGCTCTATGAGCTGGCGCCGAATCTTGTTGGAATACCCAGTGCCTGTTATTGAACATGGTATAAAAAACAGGTTCCACAAGGTTCGTCGGGACTGTATTTTGATACACAACTGCATTCGTTTTTACACCTTTCTCACAAAAATGTACCTCTGTTAAGCCCCAATAAGAAACTCCCAACCATACCATGAGCGAGGATGAAAAATGACCTAGTTGGAAACGCGGCATACGGTTGCTCGCTTCTTCACTACTGTGTGCGTACACCTTATCATTTTGTTTGTTGTAGCTCTCTTCTACGGTAAAAAATTTTCATCTGAAAAAAGGATTTCCCGATATTTTTTCCCCGCGTACCGCTTCAACAAAGCCCGGCATCTCTTCAGTCTCAGGTCCATTAGTCGAGCATTCAAACGATGTCCTGTTTTTCTTCGATATGCCTGAAGCCCTAAGTCCTCATTTAACACCCTTTTCACCGTGGTTCTGCTTAACCCCATCTGAAGGGTCAACAGTTTCTGCTTACGTTTGGGATTTCTTTGAATTCGCGCCTTCACAGCTTTTATCACTGCTGGAGTCCTAACAGACCGAGGGCGACCACTTCTTGACCTGTCATCTACACTAGAGTCTTCATTGTATCAGTTTGATGGTACGATAAACGAATCTTTTGGTTATATTCAATTTTTCAGTATGTCAAAAATTTGAATTTTCAGTATGTCAAAAATTTGAATTGGCGCGTAACCGCAACGATGCAACGCAATAACTGCAACACGGTCTTCTTTAAGCGTCCACTCCATATTTAAAAATGAGTAAAATTCTAAAAAGTATACATTTTTATTTTCATGAACAATTCTAAATTCGAATTCAATAAACTTTTTTGTGGCCAGCATTCTAAAAGAAATGTTTTTACTGTGTGACAATACTTATGAACTTGACTGTGTATATACCTAGTCAGGTCATAAATTTTGTCACACGTTTAATTTAAAATAATTGAAACAAGTTTATTCATTATGTAACCATTTATATATATTTCAGTGTGTTTTGTCTTCTTCGCTCAAATTGAATTCAATAGTCGTTCGAAAGGGTCAAAACATTCGATGACGAATATAAGTTTTAAACTGTATGAATATTAAGTCCATTTGCCTATATGCATTTACCCCTGCTACTAGTGGAAGGTCTATATGTGATTGACGGCCTGGATACTGCACGACCACTGCAATATCTATTTCTCCCGCCAAATAGCAGTGTAAATGCACTGTTATGTTCCGATTTGAAGGATACTGTAGCTAGAGTAAGTACTGGACATATTGGGACTTAACATCTCATGTCTCATGGTATCGAGCGCAGTGAAGTGCCAAGCAATTCTTTGTAATCATGGTGTTGTTTGGTTTTCTTACTGTCCATGAGCGTTCATATAGCTTACAATCAGGCATATGGCATGCTCGTCTAGAGAGACGTTATAGAGATTAATAACAATAAAAAAGAAACATGCTTTGACCATGGTGGCGTCTTTTTTTCAATAGGAGGAAGTACCATACATCGCCATTGAAAACGCTTCTGTAATTTATTTATTTATTTATTTTTAGGACAGCCAGTGGTTGTTACAATAGAACTTAGACTAATAAAATACACAATAAATAAATTAAGAGTAACACCCTTTGAAGGCGGTCACAACTTGCACTATTTGTGATAAAACAATATGCGTTTACAAAATGCAACAAAACAAAAATAAAATAGGTAAACCAATGTTACAAATATCCGAAAACATTAAGAATATTAATAATAAAGAAGTTATACAAGGCAAAGTGGGTTAACACTTAGTATGTAAAAAACATGAGATAAAATTAAAATTAAATCGGGCAAAATAATTATAATACAATTATGCATGGCAAGATGAGTCAACACCTAACAATAAAATAAAATTAACAAACAATATTATCATCACAACAAATATTTAAACACCAAAACACTCTTAAAATACAAAAAATATATATCCAAAAAAAAAATTAAAACATCAATAATAAAATTATACATAGCTAACAAGGCTAAAAATGTGTAATACAAAGAGAGAAAATTTAAATTAAAATAATAATAATAATAACTACAAAACAACCCATAATTCTAGACAACAAAGATATAGAAACATAAAACCCTAAGTTGACAAAATAGGAACAATGATGAAACGCACTAAAACTAAAACGAAACCTAATTGTTGCTAAGACTGAGTCCTTGAGAGCCTCAAGACATTTCTTTTAAATTTGTAGAGAGAGTCATAAAATATGTCGACTGATTTACTTAATACATTGTAATTTCTACACATTCTGGAAACTGTTGAGAACTGCTTTAAATTGGTTCTAGCTGAGGGTGGTTGGAACAGGACAACGTGGCGTCTGGGGGCACGGCGTGGGACATGGAGGTTTATAAGATTTAACAACGGGGGGCAATCAACACGGCTTCTGACAATATTGTATAAAAATATTGTATCTAACAGATTCCGCCGAACCGTAAGACGATCTATTTTATAATGTTGCAGTTTGGCATCATATGTTTTTAACTTATTTCCTAACTTGTCACAATAAACGAGTTGTCTAAGGAATCTTTTTTGGATCCTCTCAATACGTAATTGATGGGTGTTGTAGTGAGGTGACCAAACATTGCTGCAATATTCAAGTATGCTCCTAACAAATGAATTATAAATAACAATTTTGGTGTTCGGGTTCTTAAAAGCTTTACAATTTCTTATAACGAAACCCAATATCTTAGAAGCTTTAGATATGATTTTATCAATATGTGTGTATATATATTTTATAATTTGTGTATTACTGTCTCTAGTTCGTGCCTGTAATAAAGATAAACTCAGATAATATTGATTTTTAAACTAATTTAGTTTTGAAATCTCTCACAATGCACAACCTGCCAGATGCTACTAGAAAACTGATTTGCGTTACCAATGAAAAGAACAATATTTATGCCCGGTAAAAGCAACCATTTTGCATGTTTTAAAAACCTAATATTGCATCTACCTTATGCATTATTCATAATTCGATCGGCAACATACAAAGGGGCACGAATTGAAAATGAAACTGTATGAAATATTAGATTTAAATACAATTCTTTCAGTTGGAATTTGCGATGCACGTCAGGTGTGTTTTATCGTTTATGTACGATATTTATGTTTCACACAGGATGTACACTTTTTTCTATGGAGTTTTGGCTGCAATGATACAGTCGCAGAATTTCTACCTTTGCTACATTATATTAAATTAAATATAATGAACACGATAAAAATAACTTTAATACATATTATTTATCTTTTTTTGTCTATTACTTTATTTTTAATACTCACATAACATCTGCCATTGCAATTCGAATGCGTTAAAAAAATATCATTGATAGATGATTGATAATATGAAAAAGATCTAAATTAATACAATAAAACTATTAATGATTAAAAAATTGTAACGTGAACAGAGTAAGAATTAATTGCAATTAAGAGAAAAAAAAATTAAACATCGATGAAGATAATGCTTTTTTACTGTACGGACTGATACACAGTCCGTACCTATACGTCCCACTGCAGGGTACGGGTCTCTTCTACAGTCAAGGGTACGGTTGAGAATAATGAGACGGTTTTACTATACGATATTTTAGTTTATTTAACTCCGATAAAACGTGCATTTGGTTTCATAATTAATGTAATTCCAAAAAGTTTAAGAAAATCATTTAATTATTAAACATACAATATATATTAATCCGAGTTACTAATAGAATCGTAGCCTATTTATAATTCTGTTATTTGCAGTATCTGTGATATTGGAAAGTTTCATCGAATTAAATTCGATATAAACTAAAATTGTATTGTAACTATTTAAAGAAAATGAGACAAAATGAATAATCATGTACCTTTTGTGGCCATTCCAAAGCCAGACCACACAATCCAATAACAAAACGAGCCTTTGTGATGTTATTCTGGCGGGTTGATAGTGCGTGCCTTCCCGTCGGTTAGTCCCGCCACTAATTGCATCGGCGAAAATCACGCGTGCACTCTCACAGTAACAACAGTTCAATGGACTCATAAATGACCCGTGGAGATGAATAATATCGCGCATTCCCTCCCTTGTACATTTTATTTTATCATTTTATGTTACTTTGAGTTCAATATTTTACGTAGTTATGGATGATTATAAGAGTAACAAACCCGATTTGAATTGCACTAGTTGTCGTCTCTAGTTAAAGACAGTGATTTCTTTTTTGTCGTCATAGATCTTTGCTGAATAATTTTATTTTTTATTACATGAGACTGCCAAACGAACTATTTATTACCTGATGGTAAATGTTCACTGCCGCCCATGAACATCCACAACGTTTGGATCATAGATGTGTTGCCAGCCGAACAAATCATGAGGGGAGCAGGAATGAAAAAGGATGAGCAGAGTAATGGGGTATTGGGCATTCGGCAATCTCACTGACCACTAGACGTGACATCAAAGCTGTGGCGTCACGTCGAGTTTCCTGTGAGGCACTAGCTCCGTCCCAGATGAGCCTGAATATGTATGATTTCTTTTTAATGATGCCGACGACGCTGGTGTTTTTTTGTTGCCAATGAGGCTAATATTATAAACACTGCTAAACACGTTCACTATTCACTACAATATGTCAATCCCGTGACAAACCTTAATACAAGTTTATTGAAACTTATCAAAGAGGGCCATAAGCGAGCAGAAAGGTCTTCGATTCATGAAATAAAGTTGTTTGAAGCATCTGGCGCCCCATGGACAGTTGTAATGGTAATACGATTCAACGATTATAGCGGAGCCCGGTGTTTTCCCTTTAGCTGCTTGGAATAATGAAAAGCGTAATGGTTTAGTCTCAAAATTAGTTCTATATATTACACTTTAAACTGTTGAGAGATGCAAATTTTTGTGAAAGAAATTGGGGTGAAACTAATAATTTTCGTGTGTACGTGTTTTTTTACGAAGGTTCTTGTTTATGCGCAGAGTTTTCTTGTAATATTATGGTTTCACGGATAAAAGAATTAATTATTACTGCTAATAATTGTAAACTTTTTGTTGTGTTTACAATGTAAAATAAATTAATCAGTAAATATACAATACGTTTTACCACTTTCTGTAAGTTTCTACAATTCTTTTATTTACAGCTGTTTTCAATCAATGTAGGTGGCATTAGATCAGATAGTGTTTTCCTTTTAGCGTCTTTGTACAGAATTAGACTATCCTTACTCTAGTATATCTCAATTATTTTCGTCTAGCAAAGCTGAATAGATTAGATATTCCATAAATTCAAAAGCGGAGCTGCTCTCTACAAACTACGATGTTACGAGATTACTCCTGTGGAAACTTGGCTTCACAAATATTAAAATATACCTACTATAAAATAAGCTTACATTTCCAAAAGTTCGTGGCCAATTAAAACTCATTAATGTACAAGGAAATTAGCACCTTATTTCCGCGCGATATTTTTCCCAGACACATAATTATTTGTCAGTAATGGCTTTCCTCGTTTTTATTTCCATGTTTTTGAGTAAGCCCCGGCGTCTATTGTGTAATATACCTCGCGAGGTATCGAGGGTAAACGGCGTCGAACGTTCTCTCCAACAAATTGAAAAGCAATGAACCACAGAATTCAATTTCATATTGAAAGCCATTCATCTTTGCCGCTTCTTCGAGATCGCATGAAAGCGTTACATCTCGACTTTGGCACTCTGCTTCATCCCTTAAAAAGTTGGCGTCTTTTTCTGATATCTGTTGAGACGCGGATAACAAACTGATAGCTTTGTGCTTACTCACCATGTATGTATACGTTGAAATGTTTATTAAATGCAATTTTGCTCGTATTATCTATCTACAAGCCCCATCTAAGCTGTGAACTCTGACGTTATTGTTTGGTTGTTGACTTATTCTTTTAAAGAAATCTCTTATTATAAAAATTTATTCCTAAAATTTCTATACATGTCCGATTTTAAAATAATCAATAGATTTACCCGTATCATATTTTTGACTGAAATACCTAAAGCGAAATTCGTACAGTAATTAAGTGACCTCTGACCCCCTTTTCAGGGATACATGCATGACATTATGCGTATGTAAACGCGATTTAAATAACACAGGCTTATATAAAAGTAAAAAGAGACTTTATATGCATTATGGAATCGCTTGAATACACTTAACTTTAATTATATTTATTCAGTAGTATTTGGTCGAAATTGTTGTTCTGCGTTTGTATTTTAATAATTGTTAATTAAAAGCATTAAAAATGCTATCGGCAATATTAAATAGTAACTTCTGACTGCCATTGGAAACGTTAAATTTATACAAATATTATCCAGCGAAATGAGTGAGCGTTGTGTAATAATAGCCTTTTTTCACTGCCAACAAGAAAACCGCACGCGCTCTGAATGTGCACACATTACAATCCACTTCGATATTAATAAAGCCGACAAACATAACGCACATAAAGCTTATATAAATTTACGACTACGTTTACTATTCCAACGTATTCAGCGTTCGGAACAGTGAAAACAAACGTAAAATGAACGAATTAAAAAATATACGCAAGAAATGACGATTCAAAGAAAATTTAACGAGCGCTCAAAGACATCCCTTAACATCTTAATAATTGAGAAAGTTGATCCTAAAGCACCATTCTCGATACTTCAGCCATTTATCATTTTGGAGACAAATTATTTCCGACAGAATAAATGATACAACGACTTTTACTTTTATTCTCGCATTTCGTTTTTTAAACTGGAAAAAAAGGAGGGTATGACTAAACACGTCTATTACGCTTGCAGGCTTATTAATAAAGCCATATTGAGGCCAGGCCAAACATGAATGACCGGTGAAAAGAACTAGTGAACGCCATAGCACACAAAGGCTTAGGGTACAGCGTCTAACGTTACCAGCTATTATGAGCCGAGACCACCATTCAGGGGCTCAAATGAGTCTTAATGAAAGGTACGATACTATTATGAGGGCAATTGTGAGCTCATAAAGAAAATTAAAAAGAGACAAAAAAGGCAGAGTAGTTTGCTGCAAAAAGCTGAAACAAAGAGGTGAGCGCGTATTCGTTGTGGAGTGGTTCCTTTCTGCTGCCCATGAGAGTTACTACCTTTTTCAGTTTATTCCTCTTGGTAATTATGAAAAAGTCGTGTGTTTCCGCGTGTATTTGTGCCGGGTCGTTAAATCAGCGCATTAAAGTAATAAAATTCGTACGGGATATGTTTTGTACTCGTTCGCTGTTGCTCTTGCCTACTTGTGAATACAGGTTACTTTTGGAACACGAGCGCAGTGCAACCAATTATAATCTCATGTTTTATTATTTTTAATTGTCAGGTCTCTTTAGCATATCTGGTGGCACGGCAGTGCCCCCTCCAAGTCGAGTTAAAAAGCGGCACAGCCGTACTATCCTTTTCTCGAAGCAATTCAGACCATTTTCAACCCCCCATAACTTCGTTGTGGTTAAAGCAAGAAGCCTGAATTTTAATTTACTAATTAGGCATTGTGTAAACACGGTATATTTAAAATTTCATTTAATTTGAACCAGTAGTTTAAGAATTATAATTTGTCAAACTTTCGCAATTTTGTCACTCACTGACTGACTGACCGATCATCAAAAGTCTAAGGCACTTCTAGCAGACATAGAACCTTCAAATTTAGAATATAATTAGTGTTTAGTGTCTAAAGTGAGGAAAAATTCAAACATTTCATAATTTCTGTCTAGTTTTCTAGATACACCAACTGCGTGAATAACTTTGTAATATAATATAAATGTATAGGATTACAAAGATAAATTTGCAGTTTATGATTCGTTGTACCTGTATATAATGGAATAATAGTTGTAGATTGGTATCTATATATTTTATATATGAGGCATAACAGGAGGGGGGTATAAAGAGGGAAAGGGTGTATTCAGCCCATTAAACTGTACAACATTCCTCTAGAAAAACATGACAAAGATAACCTTGCAAATAAATAGACTAAATAGCTCGAAAACAATCACCATGAAAGATAGAACACTAATAATCAAATCCGCTATATTTGTAATAAATTGATACCTACAAAAATAAGAAAAAACCATAGGACAGAGGCTTTAAGAAAAATCATTATATATATTCTAGAAATAAAAGTACCGAAAAGGAATAAAGTAGGACTCTACAAAAAGACGTGAGATCCCATCAAAAACATCCTGTAAAAAATTCCAAGTCTCGCAGCTCAGTTTATCTACCGCAAAAAGTTGTGAGATCCATGTAATACCAAGTCGATTAATTTATTTAGTCCTTGATAAAGGGACGTTCTGTATAAAGTTATTACGTAAGTTATTATCATATCAAAAATTTTTTACAGGATGTTTTTGATGGGATGCATTAGACATGCCGTAATTGATATGGGTCATTTTTTTTAAATTGTTTGTGGCACACATATGACTGCGATAGACACAGTCGAAAATAAAAGCCTTTTTACTGGTAATAGGTCTCTCATGTGTGAGAGGCCACCTGGGAAATACATAGAAGTGTAAATGCAATTTGGTTTTCCAGTTTGAAGGACATTGTAGCCAGAATAACTATTGGACATTCTGTATCAGCCCATATACGTCCCACTGCAGGGCACGGGCCTCCTCTACAATCGACAGTAAGATTGAAAGTGGTTAGGCCATATATACTATTGGACATATTGAGACTTAACATCTTATGGAAATTGGAATGACAAGCATTGCTTTGTAATTCAAGATGTTATTTTGTTTTGCTACTGTTCATGAGCAGTCGTATCGCATATCAGGCGAACAACATATACCGCCATAAATTTGAATTTAAACAAAAAATAGAGTATTAGCACCAAATATGATTGGATTGAATTGTACTATTTCGCTTTTACTGACATTATTTTAACGTTTTCAAATTAATATTAAGTCACCTAACACGCTCATAAGCGAACATGCAGCAAACTCACACTTTTCTTTTATTTACTAACATTTCGACACTCACAAATACATACGTTTTGGGAACAATATTATTGATTTAAACCCAGGCATGTTAGCTATTAACAGGTGTTTCTATTTTAGTAATACAATGTCATACATTCGTCACAAGCGGACGGAAAATAGATAGATTTATATATGTCCATTAGATATCCAAACAATAACTTTCGAAGACAGTTCCATATTACATGAATAAACTTTTGATCAATGTCCATCCATATAATAGCTGTCCTCGATATAGTAGGATAGTGAATATTATGTCTAATTGGATATCGCCATAGTATAAGTTTGTGTTGCAATGTCATGTCTAAAAGTAATAAAGAGTCGGGTAAATGTGGTTAATTTCAATCGAAACCACCCACAATACGCCCTCCTTTATATGCAATTACAGTGTCTGCCTGTATTAGGCTATTAACGTTCTTTATTATATTGTAATTACTTTCAATTTTACACCACTAACTAACGTTAGTGTTAATTATAAATAATGCATTTAGTACGGACTCATTATGTTCTAAGCTGTGAAGATTCGTTGCCAATTGTGTAGTTTTTGGGGCAAGACAAATTGTTCCCCGATTTTCATATTTTTATCTATACTGGGGTTTAGAAGCAGAAATAAGAAAAAAAATTAAGTAGTTCTCAAGTAATGTCGCATGTGAATGACCCTTTAAGTCCGAATGGTGAGCCAGCATGTATTTTAATAATGATTTTGATAACACAACTAACATAGTAATGCTAAATACTGTATAATAATACATTATTAGTACCACTACCACAACCACTTAACTATAACACAGCAACAAAATAATCATTTCTATCGATAACATTTAACATCCCGTTAAACTGTTAATAACTTCGCTGCGTCCGAAAATGTTAGTTCAAGTAAGTTAGTGGCGTGAATAATTCTTTCCTTCGGGGAATTGAAAGTCGGAACCAGGAAATCCTGGAAGACAATAACTTGGAATAAAGTTGGATATTGAATTGACCAGTTCACACGTAGACACGTGACCAAGCGCTGAGTTCAATCGTGTAAACTTTTCTGCTGTATGCAATTTTGTTTTGTACATGAAAATACGCTTAGCATCGCAAAATTTGGCCAACTTCTAAACATTTAATACATCTAAGTATGGCTTGTATTTTTTAAGAGTATGCTCAATTCTTTTGGCTTTTGCCGATTCCTATTATAGAGTATCAATAAAAAATATATAAATATTTACAAAACTTAATTGGATCCATAAGGCTTATTTAAGCTGCGGCTAAAAAACCAATTTCATAGTAAGTATAACTTCTTTGAGTTTGAAAATTATGTTTCTGTCTCTATGTAGAAATACTAAAGTACTGCATTAATTATGCTATTCCGATTTAAAAAGGAATTTACTCATGTGTACATAAACCTGCAGTTTCAATTAATGTAATACAACCGTTCGCACTTATAGATAATAATTAATACAAACGAGATCCAATCGGAATTTCACATTTCCAGTTCACAGTTTCACACATGCGGCATTGAGTGTGACGTCACCGCATAATTTCGTCTATATCAGACAGTCTGTTCGTACGTCAAACTTAAGCGATATGAAGTCAGGAACTTCCATCACTTATTCTGTCTAATATGTTAGTAACAGTTCTACTTGGAAAGTTATTATTTAATCAATGACGCGGCAAGTTAACTCAGGAGTTGATCAGACATTAATTCGATCGATAAACTTGATAGACGGTTTATAAACAAAGTTTCGCCTTACAAATCTGTCTAATAACAAAATTTAATACAACGAACAAAGCACGCCGTACAATAGATTGAATAATGGTTGAACACCAGGTAAAAACGTAGGCAATAAGAGGACGGGCCAAATGGTTGGAACATTGTCGCATTAGTCATCACTATGTCGGCTTGCTGACATTTGGACAGCGTTGACAAATGACGCCTTTTATTGAATAATTATCGCCGGCCTTCAACGAATGACGCGGAGCAAGTTAATGTTAGATTTGTATGCAGATATAAAGGTATGTTGTGATTTATTACCAAATGCCTTGAGTTAAAGGGACTTACAGAAAAACACAACGCGTGGACAAACTAAGAAAGGATTGTGCATACGAGAAAATCTGATTTTTTTATCAATATTGTTTTTATCACCTTCTTATTTACTGTTTCTTAGTTTCTGAGTTTCAATCTCAGGTCAGTTCCCAATTCTAAAATGATGACCCATAAAATTATATTGCCATTGATTTTGACTTGAACAATTTGTACATAATATAACACCAGAAACCTGGTAACATCTCATAATATCCTGGAAATATATTATGTTCGTTTAATAAAATAAAATATACCATTTATCGTATCCTCCAAAGTATCAGAAATAGTAGATGACATTCATATAATCTATCTTGACAGCCTCCGTAGCGCAGTTGGTTAGACGCCACCTGTGAAACGAGAGGCCGCGGGTTCGATCCCCGCACCGAGTGACATGTTTGTGCGGCCCACAAATATTTCTTCCGGGTCTGGGTGTTTGTGAGACCGAAAAGTCTCTCGTAGTTCCTGATACCCACGATACAAGACTCGATCTTAGTGTGGGGTTAGGACTATGTATGTGACTGTTGGGTGTATTTATTTATTTATTTATTAATCTATCTAAAATCTTTTTGTGTTTTGGTGTTTGAAACCAAAAATAATCAAGGTCGCCTTGTATGTACATAATGTACAAATGTCCACATTACTTCAGGATTTAATGCAAAGTGTGAGTAAGGAAAATTTAAACACCCAATGGACTTAAAGGTACAGGGTGTTAGTGATATGCACAAAGAAAGCCAAGTCATTGATCACGTTTACACCCACATGGTCGAGGAGGATCCAAAGATTTATTAACTCTATCGGTTCATGCGACCCGTTGTCATTGATGCGTGATATTCGCAGCTGTGTTTTTCAGAGCCTCGAGACGTGACTGGCTTTAAGATGGCGGCAAATGTCCGTTCTATATGAAAAGTACACTTTAACTAGTATTTACGAATACTTTGTCCTTCTACAACGACCACGTTTTGTAATAAGATACTGAAATTGTATTGGAACGGTGTTATTTGACAGGCGAAATAGATATTACACTGTTTGTGCTTTGTTATTTGTAAGTCAACGCAATATTGTTGTATGTACTATGTCAGCCAATATACGTCCCAATAATGGGCACGGCCATCCTCTATAACCGAGAGTACGATTGAAAAGGGTAAGGCCACATAGTCCACCACGCTGGCCTGTTATACTGGGTATCTCAAGACTGCTACCGAAAACAAAGCCGGGTGGTAGTTTTAGTGACTACAAACACAATGCAACTAAAAATTTCGCAAAGAAACGAGACAATAATTTTTAATGATTTTTTAAATATCGTAATTTTTGGGTGGTTTTTGCTAAAATAATAAATTAAACTCTTTTATACCTTAGAGTATTTATAAATAAAAGGGTATACACTATTATTTTAAGAAAAAAATGTATTCACCACCCAAATATGGCCATAGGAAAAAAATAACAAAAAAAATTGACACTTTTTTTGCAACTTTTTCTGTTGTCTTGTGTCTGAAGTCGTTTAAACTACCACTACCCGGCTTCGTTTTCGGTAGCAGTCTGGTTTATACCCTATATGTACATAAATATAACATGTACATATCTACATACATCAAGAACAGCTGATTCTTTAAAATTATTCGGCAAAATGATTACGTTGGACAACATGGTAAGTGCAATGCCAACCACAATTTTCGATTAGCAACTTACAACAAATAGCTGTTCGCAATCCACGGGTAATTTTTGCGGTTCTTCTTAATCACTTCCTCACATTACTGCCATAGGATAAAGGAGTAAAAATAGAAGGAGTATTCAATATATGTATACCGCACTTGGGCTATTATCTTTGGTTTTGCTTCTACGTATGAGCAGAAGGAATATAAGAGAATCGTTGCATTAGAAAGAGTTTTTTTTACTTACATAACACTTTTAAAAACATGTTCAAAAATATGCTTGTATCCATACAGACATCAACTCACGCCGATATCCCCAAAGAAATAGGCAAAGAAGCCACTTATTTTACCCTCACCTCAGCAAACTCATTTTCAACCAAAGATATGACAGTGAGCCCATTGCCGGCAGTTATGCTTACTTTCTACTTTGTAACTATTAACATAAACACACGTAAATAAATAAAGCCTTAAAACAAATCCACAAAGAAGGCATTACAACAACTATTTCATCGGAACGACTCCCCTAAATCCGAAGCCAAAGGGTCAAATATTTGGAAAGTAAATGTACGGTAAATGTGTTGCATTAAAACTTAACGGCGCCGCAAACCAGTGCTACTGTGTCCAAATTGCTTATTTTGACCGTCTGTATTAATTATGCATGAGGAGACGACGCTCCGTCGACAACCTCTATGTAAAAAGATTATTATGAAGATAAGGTGAACACTTACAAGGCGAATTAATGCAGCGTTTTAAACTGCCAGTATGATATTGCTATAGGTGCGGAGTTTTAATACACAATTTGTGTGATGGAAGGTTTTTGTGGGTTTTGACGGCGGTTTTTCTATTTTGCAGTAAATTAATATTGCAGTCTATTTTATTGGAATGCATTAACTTTAAAGTATATTCAATTTGATTTTATTTTGCAATTTAGCAAAAATCCTCTAATTTATTGTACTAGAATAAATTATGGGAGGTTAACTTTTATTTGAACGAAGAACATAACATTCGTAACCTACAAACTATTATTAATACGAGTATAGAGCTGGCATTTATTTCTCTCTTGTCCCTCATGTCTGAGGATCGTGGTCAGCATCAGAGTTGCATCTGGAGTGGATAATCTACCTCCACCAGTTTCTGTCCAGCGCGTCTCTCACACATACGTAAAACTTCGAGAATGACGAGTCTTTCCCTTCGTCAGTCCATATATTCAGTGACAGCCCGCGCGAACTTTTGCCTTCTGTACTTCCCACCACATTTACACGAAAGAAAAATATAAAAATAACCTACCAAATGGCTAATGTGAAAAAGTTCTCGAAGAAAAAGGTCATAATATAGTTGCACGTATAAGAAGTGAGATTAGCGCAACGGTGACGGTCGTTAAGCGGAATAGCGGTAATTATGAAGATTACCTGAAAATGGCACATTTCGCCAACACCTTATATAACTTGAAAGACGTGTACGAGATATGCTTCAATATAGATTATTTACGTAATTTTGGAGGAAACTTTTGTCGTAAAAGTTAAACTCATTTAGAGAAAATTTGTTGTTTTGATAAATAATGTTATTAATTACCTTTCCTTTAGTTGGGTATTAAATTCGATGTAATAAACTTTAAGGAGATTAAAACGGGGTGGATTAAAAGAATTTTGATTTTCAAACTCAGTTTGGACCTTGTGTTTGCCTGTACGGATTAAGGATTGTTTTCATTTGATGAGTCCCGTGTGGTTTTACGACTTCATCTTCTTCGACTTTTACATAAGCAAATTTTCACCTTTCTTTATAAGTAACACGAAAATATAAATTTTATTCTCACTCAGGTTTTGGGGTGAAGAGATATCATTTCATCTCTTCAGCCACAGAAAATCCACTGCTAAACATAGGCCTCCCCGAAGCATCTCTACATCAACCTTATTAAAGAGGCCTGCAAAATTACTGTAGTTTTCAGAATATATTTGCTTCTGAAATAATTCTAGAGAAAAATTATATTCGTTTTACGATTTATATATGGTGTTTCTGGTGATGGTTTTACGGTCCTCCAATCTCTCTTTCCAAGAGCTTTGTATCTCTTTCACTCAATTTCTTCTCGTTCTCGACTCTTACATCCTTCCTCCACTGTCCATCCACTCCACTCCACTCCACTTTTATTCTTGCTAGTTCCGATGTATTTACCTGCGGATAGTGTCACCACCTCTTCAATCGTCCTGCTATTTTACAGAAAACAAAAAAAATGATCAGTATCAATATTTATCCCACGGCATACTCTGGTGTCCACTACATACAGTTATGAATTTTTTCATAATTCTATCAATCTAATTGTCTTTGCCACATTCATACGTATTCACCTTTTTGTGGTATTTATTTTGTATTTGTACACTCAGGTTTCCTTCTTAACATAATTCTAATAATTTTCCTTACTCTCGTTGAGTCTATCGTCTTCGTACTCCCATTAAATTTTCGTACGGCTGGCATTAAGCAAGTACAAAATTAATGAAAAAACCTCAAAAAACTTATGTAAGTGTCTACCAATCCAACCAAATTTGGACAGCATTGTGGTATCAACTCAATTCTCCTATCTTATCCCATTGTACTTCTTACTTATCCTTTTTGAAAGTTTATATTTCTAAGAGGTATTTGAGACGATAACTCTTCGCTTAACTTTACATCGTATATAAACTCTAACTTACCAAATCATATTTGCATGCGAATAATAAGATTTAAAACTTCACGCCTAATGAAAACTTGGTATAGGAGAGATTAAATTTAATCTCGCACAAACATACTAAAGACGTAAAGAGTCTATCAAGCCTATCACACACGTGTCCGCATCTTGGTTCCGTTCAGTAAGTGCATTGAACCGGATGATTGCTCTGGCCGTTTCTCACGTAACGTGAATGCACAGGAGCTGGACAATCGAGCAACTGCTGCCTGCATTCAGCAGCCGGGTACGATACTAAGCCAAATAGAACATCATTGCTCCGACCACTTCATTGAGTAGGCACAAACGATGTACGCTGATTGCAGTCTAGTTTTTAAGTCCAATATGAAGGTAATTATTGCATGATCCTCCATGTGTTTTTTTTTGTTTGTTGGTCTTTCACAGCTTGATTTCTCAACCGATTGTCATTAAAACTTGCAAATACGCCTTCACAGATATCGAAAAGTTTCATATTTTTTACATTCATGCTTCTTGTATGGAAGGCAATCTAAATTGGTTATTATAACTTAAATGAATAGGTGTGAAGCTATATTTACATTTTGTTTTTACATTTTCTAGATACATCTCATAAAATTATGGATTGCAGTTGTTTGTCGCAAGAATTACACCAAGACTGCTGCAAAAAACGAAGCCGGCTGATAGTTTCAGGGACTTCAGATACAATGCAAATAAAAATGTTGCCAAAAAAGAACGATTTTTACTGTCACGTTTCTTTCCGATTTTTAATTGCATTGTGTTTGTTGTCACTAAAACTCCCGGCTTCGTTTTCGTTTTTAGTTTAAATATTCCCTGTATAACATTAAATAATAATAGAAATCAGGTATATTCTAGGCATATCCAGTGCAGCAAGAGCCAATATTTTAAGGGTCAGTTCTGAAATTGTTTTTTAAAAAGGCAATGGAAGCCATCCACATATCTTCAGCTAATGGCTACATTACCAAAAGGCTTTATTATGTACATAATCCGTGGAATATATACGCGAGTTTGGCAGGTAATTTTCGTCTGGGCGACAATGTGGCTAACGGCCGATGCCAATAATCAATCGAAAAAATTAGATTGAAGTCAATCTGGATTGTTTTCTACTTTTCGATTGGTCTCTTGTCATGTTGCCATAGTTTTTTCACTACTGAGATTGATTATTGGCAATAAAGTATCAGAAAAAAGATTGAGTTGTCAATCTAAAAGGGCAAATTTT
Source organism: Hyles vespertilio (assembly GCA_009982885.2). Classification (NCBI taxonomy): domain Eukaryota; kingdom Metazoa; phylum Arthropoda; class Insecta; order Lepidoptera; family Sphingidae; genus Hyles; species Hyles vespertilio. Next base: position 11,253,313 of record CM042815.1, on the reverse strand, counting down.
GGATTGGGATTGTTTATTGGCAGCGGCTGTTAGTCATTAGATTAGACTAGCAGTCGACCGAAAGATCATGCTGATTGACTTGTACCAAATTAATTCATTAGTAATAGCTCAATATACCGGGTATCTCAAGACTGCTACCGAAAACGAAGCCGGGTGGTAGTTTTAGTGACTACAAACACAATGCAATTAAAAATTTCGCCTAGAAACGCGACAATTTTTTTTTATGATTTTTTAAATTTCGTCATTTTTGGGTGGTAAATCCATAGTTTTTGCTAAAATAATAATTTAAACTCTTTTATACCTTAGAGTATTTATAAATAAAAGGGTATATACTATTATTTTAGGAAAAAATGTATTTACCACCCAAAAATGGCCATAGGAAAAAAATAACAAAAAAAAAATTGACGCTTTTTTTTGCAACTTTTTCTGTTGCATTGTATCTGAAGTCGCTTAAACTACCACCCGGCTTCGTTTTCGGTAGCAGTCTTGATATACCCTGTATATATGCTACAGAGATAACACATCAATTGTGGGAGATAATTTAGATGTTAATAATTTTGTGATCAATGATCTGAATATAAATGCCGGATTTAAAGCAACTAATTAATTTTCCATTCCTCTTTACCTGAATAAACTTAAGGTCTATGCTAGGATTAAACAATGCTAATGAGTTGTATTTGTGAATTAAACCAATTAATTGCTCGCCATATACTAATGTATAAAATCTACGGTCTTTTGTAGTCAAGCTGTTGTTAAAATATTGGGATCAGTTTTTCTTTTTCTCTCTTCACATTTTATTATATTTTACATTTTAATATGATGAGCTTACGAGTACATAACTTGGCAAAAAAGAGTACAATGCGGTGACAACTGGCATTTAAGAAAACAATTACGGCAACACTATAAATATTTCCGTGGGCTTTTGTTTGTTATTTAATTTAAAATAAATAAAGAGACTATTAACAAAAATAAGGCACACCTCTGACTTTTCGGAGTCATGTACGTATTGATAGTCAATCACCACGCAGTAAAACGGAGAAGGAAAACATCGTGAGGAAACCTGCATACCATAGCGATTTATAAAAATGTCTATGGTATGTAAGTCCGCCAACCCGCACTAGGCCAGCGTGGTGGACTATATGGCCTAACCACTCTCAATCGTACTGTCGATTGTAGAGGAGGCCCGTGCCCTGCAGTGGGACGTATATGTGCTGATACTAGAGTGTATATTATAAAAAGCCGAAGGCGCGGAGGGAGAGCAGCCCCCGCCCGCTGTAACGAAGGATAGGCAACTGTGTGAGCCGCAGCGGCCGAGGCTGGTCGCCGGAGGAGACCAGCAAGCTAAAGCTGCGGAGGTGAGCATGGGTGCCTATCTTTAGTTACGCAAAGGCGAAGGGGCTAAACTTTCCGTAGTGCCGGAGACGTTGCAGAAGCAATTTTGTAATGACAACCAGTGTTTTGAGGTAAGTTTACTATAATTGATATTTCTCAGGAATGGTGCGTTATCTTTTCATGGGAGTGATATCAGGGGAGGTGCGACACTCCCCCTCCCCCTCGTGCTGCCCTATTCTAAATTTTACCCCGACTTCGGCTCATTGTTTTGATTTCGATTCGCTTTACATCACTCTGCTCAATAGGCACTGAGCATTATTCATAATGCCCGGGCAATGTGATAAATTGATTGGTTATAATCACATTGCCCGCTCTTATTGAGCATTATTCATATTGCCCGGGCATTATGAATAATGCTCGATTAATCACTTAGCCCATAACATATAATATATTAAAATTTATTTGTATTTCCATATTTGCCTGACTTTTGAAATTTGACTGCCTCGGTGGCGGAGTTAAATTAAGGTACGGTTACAAAGCTGAGGTCTCGGGTTCGAATCCCGGGTTGGACAAAGTGATATTTGATTTTTCTATTCATTATCAGCCCAGAGTCAGGAATTTGTGCCCGATATGGCGATAGGCTCGCCTCCTATCACATTGTGGGAGGGAACATACAAGGCAAAATATGGGTGTCTTGGCACCTCTGCCTACCCCTTCTGGGAAATAGGGGTGAGTTTATGTATGTATGTGTGTAGTTCCAAATTTTGCCACACGGCAATATAAATAAGCGACTTACGTATATTTCGCAATCAATATCACGAAGTTTGCACGAACACATCGAGCAAATTCAACTCGCACTTGACCCATATTGTCCTTCGTGTGGTAATTAAATCCCCTTTGGTTTCATTTAAACTGCGCAGCCATCTTATTTCAGCGCCGTGTGGAGGAACATTCATTGATTAATTCTCTTCTTTATTTCGTAAGAAATTGGTAAAGTCGTGCAAGGATTATTGGCTGTTATAAATTTTACAGATCACATAAAGTGCAGTCAATTTAAAAATAGATAAAATTAAAAAAGGATGTCTACATTCACTACTATAAGCGTACATAAATACAAACACATAATAGTCACCGACAGTATTGTTTCAAAATACATGTTTATTGTTTAGTCCTGGGAATAAAAGTGTGTATAAAAGTTTTGAGGTCGACAGGCATCTAAAAGTCTTTTTATATAGATGTTGTTTGCTGTATTTTTAACGTAAATAAATTACTTGTCTAGGATACATTTATATTATCTTAATAAAAGTTGGATTAAGATTACATTGAAAATAACATACATTTGTAAAGTGTATTTATAAGAATTTCTCTAATTGTTCAACTCGTTTTCTCTCTAGATTACCTCGGTGGCGTAGTTCTACTACGGTACGGTTACAACGCTGAGGTCTCGGATTTGAATCCCGTGTCGGGCAAATTTATATTGGATTTTCTATTCATTATCAACCCGGAGTCAGAAATTTCTGTCCGATATAGCGATAGGCTCGCCCCCTATCACATCGTGGGACGGAAACCCAAGGCGTTCTCGTTGCGACCAGGAGAACCTCTGCCTACCCCTCGTGGAAAAAAGTCGCTAGTTTATGTATACCAACATTCAAAACCTTCAAATCGGCAAATAACTGTCGTTTAAGATTTTACCTATTTGGTTAGTATAGACAAAGCGGTGGCGTCTTAATCGGTTATTTTTATAAAAATAATCATTTACTCCAGCAAAACAGCAAACAAAAACCTAGTCCATAATATTTATACATCTCCCTGCAGGGCTCGGTTTATCATACACTTTACAATACAATATAATATAATCTTCAGACTATTATAATTCTCCATGCTGACGTAGAGTAGACTGACATATTATAATACCATATAACATATTCAAAATCTCTAGAATATGCAAATTTCCTCACGTGTTCCTTCTTGTTGAAACCAAATCTGCCACATGAAATATTTCAGCAAAATAATATACAAAAACACAACCGGTCCGGTGTAAGAGGGGAAAAATATTAATACTTACATTCGTAATTCGCTCACTTCATCTTCATAAGTCGGCCGCATGCGCGACGCAATTTTTATTTCTCAACCTACTATCCCTCTTGAAGAATTTACTAAACAAGGAACGGCAATTTCCCGTGGCTAATTCATTGCTGTTATTAATCTTGTTCATTGTGTCCCTATTTCGTTGCGAATGCTGTCCGCGTATGTTTCGGCAGGCTTTCGACTTCGTATTGCTGTGAGAATAAGTCGTTTTTGCGCTTTCCTAGTTGATTCATATGGTACACAATATATATGGTACACAATATTTTACTGCTGGTCTCTATGTCAGAGGCCGCAAGGGTAGCTACTATCTCAATGTCTATTTTGCCGTCAAACAGCAGTATAAATGCATTTTTGTGTTTGGTTTAAAGGACATTATAGCCAGAGTAACTACTGGGCATATGTGAGAAGAGGTAAAAACATTGTCATGGAAAAATATTTTGTGCCTAAGTGTAAAAGTATTCTGTAATTAATTTATAATGAATTCCATAATGATAATGTTTCAAAAACCCATTTTGTAAAAGCCCCATTGGACATATTTTTTGTAATTAACAGCAGTTAAAAGTCATATATTTAATTAATGCGACATTTGGGACAAAACAACCGCAGTGAAATATTCACCTGTCAATAATTACATTATCCCGTTAATGGCCTTCATAACTGTGTAATTAATCAGAACAGTACAAATCAGATTCGATATTATATCGCACGCATTAATATATTGCGTTTAATATTATATGATATTGAGGATCACCCTTGAGCCTTATGATGTACATTAACAGGCAGGTTTGACACGACGATTACGTCTAAGGTTTAATATTTGATACCTAACATTTAAACCTTAAAAAACATTTTTCACACACACACACATTTTTTTAATTCTTATGTTATGAATGACAAATTAATCCTTTCCACTGCGCTCGCCATCATAAGACATAAGACGTTAAGTCTCAATATATCCATTAGTTATTCTGGCTACAATATCCTTCAAGCCGAAACACAGCAGTGCATGTACACTGCTGTTTCACGGGAGAAATTGACATCGCGGTGGTACCCATCCAGGCAACCTGTCACATATTAGAGACCTACCAGTGAATTGAGATGTAAATTCTAGTTGGTTTGGTCATCTTCTTGCACCTGCATACTCCATTTCCCCTTTAACTAAGACCAACTAGATATCGTTTGAGAGATGTTTCTAAGCAATTTAACAAGTCGCCTTGTGAGGCGTGGGTGTATCCACTCGTCCAGGAAATGATTCTAATATATTAATGTTTTAAGCCCATATACATTATACACCCACTTCTGAACGCAGATTACGGTTTAGGGTTCAATTGAGAAGGCCAAAGATATTATGCCATAGGTTATATATGTAATATGACCTCTTGCGGGCAAAAATCTATTGAGTCCCATTAAAACAAAAAAATAACAATGGATCTCACGATCATATTTTCTAGTTGTCTTATGGACTTAAAATTAATTGTTATATACATTAAGGAGTACTTAACCACAAAAAGACTTTAAATCTCGATCAATACAAACAATATTTGGTCGTGTAATTCAATTCATACCGTTCCTTTACATTGTAATATTCGTCCTCAACATCATCAATATCAGAAACGCGACAAGAATACCGACCTGAATCTTAAAATACTCACGAAACATTTCGCCAGTACACGAAAAAACCTCAATAAATTTACGAAATCATGTCTTATTTATTGTTTTCGTTTGGTACGATCAATTGTGCAAAGAAAGGAGGGTATCGCCAAAGATTGTTGGCGTAAATCATTTTTCAATTCAATTTAAACGACACAGAGTGCTGTTGTTTCACGTTATGGTTCCGTCGAAGGCGTTCGTTGCTGCTAGTGGATATACCTCGAAACTTTTCTACAAATACTAGTGTTTTAAACAACAGTACGTTGAGCAATCACAATAAAGATGTTGGTTCTTTGACAAATATAACGTATGAAGACAAAATTCTATTTCATCCATATATGCACATATAAATATATATTATTAGATAGACTGTGCTACCAAGCCTTATGGCATGTCCCAGACACAGCAATGTAATTAATCATTTAATTAATACGTGGAAAATGTCGTGGTTGTTACTTTAACTTATATTTTTAACATGTACACTATTAGCATATATTTTATTGTAATGATGTTTTTTTTTTCCCAAATAAAGAAAATAAGAAAATAATAGAAAATATTTTGTTGAATGGTACTTCTTTTGTATTCTAAAAGCACCGTTTAAAACTAATTATTTAAATAATATATGTGAAAAAATAAGTGAGCATTTTATCGTAAATAAATGATGTTCACGGTGTTTATAATGAAAGAATTTGAGTCAACGCGTATTGCTACATACATTCTGCATTACGACTCGTATTATTAAGTGACACAAAACTTAAAAACAGAACTACAAATCATTCCATATTAAAAATATAAAGCACAAAACTGCATCTAAACATAAATGTAAAGAGCATAACAATAATTTAATGGTATAATGCGTGGCAACATTTTACACCCCAATTTGGCATTTATCATATCCACACTAGTCCAACGCGACCCGACGCAATTTCGGCTTGCAGTTTATCAAACCCAACATTTAAATGACCAAAACCGGCATCTACAAACAAGTCGTTTGGTTGATAGCACAAATCGTATTGCGTTTGTTTCGAACCTATAAATCTGTCTCTAACTTCTTCTTAAAGTGTAGCTAGTGTTTCGTCGTCGCTTTGGAAAACTAATCTCGGTATATTGCTACAAAGTTGTTGCCAAATGCAATTTGGGTAGATTATACGCGAGTTATTTCGTTCTTTTGCAAGAATTATATTGTTTAGTTGCGAAGCTTTTTAAAAATATTTCAAGCAATTTACTGGAATTTGATTAAGGAACGGTAAAAGTGAATGAGTTTTTCGAACGGTTTTGTGGGTTTTTAAAAAGTTATTTGTAAAATAGAAAAGTCTGGCGTTTCTCGCTAGCCAGTGACAACGCTCAACTTTATGGTCTCGGACTGAAGGACATGTTTAAAATAACCGTTCAGAAGATTAATGTTCCTCGAGACTTACTAGATTTATAGATTCTTTATTCGAAAAATACTTCAACACTAAGCAAAACCTTGTTTATAATACGCACTATATAGATTTTGTTATATAGTTTATAAGGCCTAAGAAATCATGCTTATGGTAAACAAAATAAGTAATTAATAAATAACACCCAACAGTCACACACATAGTCCTGACCCCACAATAAGATCGAATCTTGTGTCGTGGGTATCAAGAACTACGAGAAACTTTTTCGTTTCAAAAACAAATAGTCCCGAGAGAAATATTTTTGGGCCGCACTACCATAATTTCACCAAACCACTAATTTCTCTCGGTGCGGGGATCAAACCCGAAGCCTCTCGTTTCACAGGCGGTGTCTAGCCAACTGTGCCAAGGAGGCTGTCAAAAAATCCGTGTTAAAGTGATATATTACAATGTCACTTTTTAAATAAATGATAGCCATACACTTTTTAATGGATATATGTGGCGGCAACAATTAATCTAGATTTAATCGTCCTAGCACGTGGGCGTCAACAACAAACACGTACACAACTGATCATTAACCACGCATTGATTTTATAACCGGTCATGGTCTAATGACATAGCCGGCCAAAACACGCCAATAAAATTACAGTCATTGTGAAATCGCATGAAAACAGCGAATAGTTAAATACGTGCGAACTTCAATATCATTTAATGCACTGGGTTATTGTATCCGATAGAAGTTTATATTATCAATATAAATTCATATGTTTTATCTGACATCAGAAACGTCCCACTTTTACTGCGGGGCGTTAGTTCACGGATAATAACATTCAATTTTAGTGGAAGTATTTACGCGTCCCGCTAGGTCCCAACGCTGTTGATATTTATGGAGGTCTGTAGCAGCCTTCCCAAATTGAAATACATTAATATTTTACCATAAACGCGACACTTTCATGCGGAACATAACGTTATCGTAATTGGATTCTTCCCTGCCAAGCGAAATGTACGGGCGCATTGCGAATGCCTACACTGTCAATAATAAGTCAAATAAAATAAATTAATTCGAAATGGAAAAGTTCAATTACACAGTCGGATTGTGTTTATTAAATTATGTGCGTTCCGTTTGTACTCTAATTATAGAAATTATAGTTGAAAATAAAATTACTCAATACATCTTGGTAGATAGACGAAATCGTTTAGACAAGAAACCAGACATATTAGACTTTTGTAGCCACTTAAAAGGTCTTTGATGCGGCATAATAAATGTTGCCCTTACATTTTCTCCCAGACATTAAGTCAATGTAATGGTTATTTTAATTGTAAACTATTTAATTTACTTATTTGTTGTTTTTAAGAATTTACAGTAAAGTACAAATGGCTGGTTGTAAAGCTTACTTTAGGACTTAGGTAAATAATTTTATAAAGATTACCAACATATTGATAATACGAATCAGAAAACCACTGTATCAGCCAATATACGTGCCACGCCCACTGCAGGGCACGGGCCTTCTCTGCAATCGATAAGACGATTGAAAAGTTTAAGGCCATAATTTAGTCCACCACGCCAGCCTGGTGCGGGTTGGCGGACTTTACATCCCATAGAAATTCTTACAAATCGTGATAGTGAGCTAGTATCCTCAAGATGTTTTCCTTCACCGTCATAGTACGTGGTAATTGGCTATCAAAACACTCATGACTCCAAATAGTCCGAGGTGTGCCCTGGGTTTTGAATTCGTAACCGCCTTCAACTTGTTGGCCGCATGAAAAAACCTTCAAGGAATTAAACACGAATAGGTACATTTCCAACGTTGGAAATCAGCTAATAACCACCAATATATGTCTTCCTTATTTTGTAAATAAAATACGTAACCGTACTGCAAACAATACGGTGGTGTACATAGTTTTATTAGTCTTATAACCACTGAGATACAATGCATCGAGAAGGCTGGGATAGAACAAAACGTCAGTTGCATTGTATGTATCCAATTAAAATACACAATTGATATGCTTCGAGGTAATAGGAGCAGACTAATTAACTCGCTTATAATACCCTTTAATACAGTAACTGTTTACAATATAATAGAGAATAACATTGTCTAGACGACATTAATGGGTTAATCAAAATACATAATTATGGAGTGATGTTTATGGTTGTGGAACATTTTAATAATGTAATTAATTGCGTCGAACTTAGAATAAATGTTTACTTGGGAAAAAATCAGTTTCTAATAATTCCGTATACTTTAGTTTATTTAAAATTATTTGACTCGTAATGTACAGCACGTATGGTATGGTAACGTACCGTAAATTGGTAATTTTGTACGTTAATATATCAAGATCATCAAAATTAAATAAATTAATTAAATACAATATTATTTTGAACTTATGTACTTTATTCGACTCTCATTTCTGACTTAGGTTTAGGTTTTAAGAACTTTATTCTCATAAGAAATACATATTTCACATTTTCACAATGAGATACAAAAAACTTTTCAGAGTCATGTGGGTATTGATAGTCAATCACCACGCACTATAACGGTGAAGGAAAACATTTTGACGAAAGCTGCATACCGTAGCAACTTGCAAGAATTACTATGGCATGTAAAGTCCGCCAACCCGCCCTAGGCCAACGTGGTTTACTATATGACTTAACCACTCTCAATCATACCCTCGATTGTTGAGCTGGCTGATATACATATAGACATATACAGATTTCTTTATACAGGGTATATCAAGGCTGCTATCGGAAAAGAAAGCCGGATGGTAGTTTAAGTGACTTCAGACACAATGCAACATAAAATGTTGCAAAATGGAGCGACAATTATTATTTTTTTGCTTTTGTTTTCCTATTGTCGTTTTGGGAGGTAATTTTTTTTTCCTAAAAAAAATAGTGTACACCCTTTTATTTACAAATACTCTAAGGTATCTGTATCTGTATCTGTATCAGCCCATATACGTCCCACTGCAGGGCACGGGCCTACTCTACAATCGAGAGTACGATTGAGAGTGGTTAGGCCATATAGTCCACCACGCTGGCCTAGTGCGGGTCGGCGGACTTACATACCATAGAAATTTTTATAAATCGCTATGGTATGCAGGTTTCCTCACGATGTTTTCCTTCACCGTTTTAGTGCGTGGTGGTTGATTATCAATACACACATGACTCCGAAAAGTCCCGCGACCACCGCGAACATGAAGGCAGCCGCGTCTAGTCCGTTAACCAACAGGCCACCACGCACTTACTCTAAGGTATAAAAGAGTCTAAATTATTATTATACCAAAAACTATGGATTTACCACCCAAAAATGATAATATTTAACAAATCATTATAAATAATTGTTGCGTTTCTTTGCGAAATTTTTAGTTGCATTTTGTTTGCAGTCACTAAAACTACCACCCGGCTTCGTTTTCGGTAGCAGTCTTGATATACCCAGTATAATAAGATCATAAATATCATAATATGAAACAAATCAAATTTCTCATTGCAGCAACTATTTTTCAATACGCAACAAGCACTCTGATTCCTTTCATATCTCAACGCGATGAAAGAACTTTCCTTTTAAGTCGCAATCGAATTTTCGTATGTCGCGGTATTTTGCAATGATGCAAGCAGAAAATTCTTTTGTGCTTCTACACAGATATGCTGATATTATCACGTAGTGAGACGAAACTAGCGAACCGTGCATGCTTAGCCAATTGCCTCGAAGTATTTCAACATATAAAATATTTAATATAAGGCACCTAGTGGTCTGAGAAACAAAATAAAGGTAAATGCTGTGATAAATTCCTAGTGCATGTTATTAACTGACTTTAAGATACCGCATTATTTATCCGTTATAGCAGATACTTCTTAATATATTAGGATTTAATTACAGGATCAGTGTATACTACCACAAAAACGAAAAGATTTTTCAAAAGTTATATTACTGACCACCTTGTTGGTAGACGTCCTACGCTGCGCTTTCCGCTACCTGGTAAAGGTCGCGGAACGTCGCTGGATGCAGGCTGCCTCCAACAGGTCTCTGTGGAAATCATTGGGGGAGGCCTATGTTCAGTAGTGGACTTACTTTGGCTAATGGATGGATGGATGATATATTACTGGTAATGTTTCTCAAACTCCAAAAGAGGATTTTTTACCATTTGCGACCAGGAGTAGATCAAAGTCTACTTCGGGACATGGACTGCTATCAACGGTTTATACCATAGTGATCTTTGGAAGCGGCGTGCACCCAACGGCCCGCATTTTTTTTTACTGAATGTTTATGTTTGTTTGTTATTGTTTGCGTGATGTGTTTCGGTTAGAAATACTTCAGAAAGTAACTTTTAAAAAATAGTATTAATTTTGATAATGTGTATAGGTACTGTTGGAGAACCTTAATTAAACAAATCAACTTTTATCAGGTCGTCAGTTCTCATCCGACGATATGTTTACCCTTTTACAAAGTAGTACCATAAGCATCCTTCCGATTGGTAATTTTAACCTCCACATGATTCAGCACTGGATTTCAAATGCACATCGCTTTGACGCAACCGTCATCCTATTGCTATTTGGATAAGGCGGTAATCATTGAGTATATCAGAAACCCTAAGGCTACCTCCTAAATATTGACACTAGACAGAGCAATGTAGTAGAATCTATCTAATACCATTATTATTAAAATATTGGTCTACGCAATATTCTTAATTTTTGCATTACACAGACCAAACATGATGCCTTTTTACCCAGAAGAGGTAGACGCAGGTGCTATTAGGACACCCACGTTTCACCTTACGCGGCCCGTCCCACGATTTGATAGAGCGAACCAATTGCCATAGTGGGCACGAATTCCAGACTTCGGTATGATAATATCATTATCACTACAACACGGTAAAATTCATAATTACCTTGTACTACTGAAGATATGAGACGGATCGCCCTCAATACCATAGTCTTACAGATTCTTAAAATAAGAAATGTGTCGTCGTGTTTCTGGCGATGAGATTAAGTTTGCCCTTTACTTTCTCTTCCCCCTACATTTGAGAGGCCATTAACACACCTATAAGGTAAAGGTTGATTATGTTTGTGAGTGTCAGGTATCGTTTACCATCTGATGAAGTGTTTGCCCGCCTACCAGGCATACAATAAAAGCAAAACTCTCACATTATCACAGTTGACTGATAATACCTGGCGCTTAATTCGCTTAAAATTCAACGTAAATAAATCTCGTCAGCCGTCGGATCTGTCATTAGGTAAATCACAATTATTTCGCTTGGCTCGGAGGTAATTATCGCGTTTTTCTCGCAACGCTTATTTCCAGAGGATTATTACAGTACATTTCTCTTTTTTTGTATTTGCAAACCAAATTGGTTTTTGCAAATTGATTTGTAATTTCTCATTCGTTTAACAAGAAGAATTTAATTGCGAAATGATGATAATTGTTTTATATCTTTGTAAATATAAAGCAACGTTCTATGCTTAACGGGCAGTAATACTTTTAACGTAACTATGGTATTATTACCAAGAATTATTTCATATAATTTTATTACATCTACATTGAAAAATATCGTGTATGTAAAATAAACGTTCATAAGAGTCGATATAGATAATTTCTCACCCAATTTCATAGTCATTCATCGTAGTTGATGCAAAATATCATCTCTATCAAAAGACATTTCGTTTTACCCAGGAAAATCTTCAAAGATAAATTACACAAAATGTTCTCGAAAGAATGGCAGGTTTATTGAAATATTTTCTTGAGTTATAAAAATCACGACCTATTTATTACCGACGTAAATCTGAAAAAATCTTGGACGCAAAAAAAAAAACAATTTTTATCAACGAAGCTACTTTGGAATATTTTTTCACGAAACACTCATTATTGAAGACGTCTACATTCATCCGTAACGTCTCAGAGAGAATTTCAGTTTCACGAGAGAATGGCGAAATATTTTATTTTTAAGGTCAAGTAGATCCGCCGCGGAGGGCCATTAAATCACAATTAGAAGTAATGCGGGTGGATGCGTGAGAGGCGACCGAAGGCTTAGCGCGGCCGGCCCTAGCCAAAGGGCTTTGTTGGACTTACGCGCGTGTCTCTTAATACTTATATTTTACGGCCCCGATAGCCATTACCCTTATAACTTGTTTCTTATTAATAATAAAGAATGGAACACGAGCCGCGAATTTTCCCGACACATTATGCCTATAAAATCTTATTACATCCTAAGTACTACGTGAATGAAAGCGATTGTTGGCAAATGTACGGGATGTTACGGACAATAGGAAAGTCATCCGAGGTAACGACCTCGTCGCTGGAAAACCTTAGGGTTATTGAGAAAACAAATTCCTTAACTCACATGTTCCAATAGTGAATCCCGCGGTCGACCCAAGCCATAATACGGGCCTTAAGCGCTGAAGGTATATGAAACGCTAAATAAGGTAAAAAGCCAGATAAAGCGTATCTTCGACTGTAATTTTCACTAAAATATCCCTCACGGATAAAGGTATATTTAAGGAAAATAAGTCAGCACAAATTTGAAGTATTCATTATTTAATGAAAAGGAATTTTGAACAGAATAATGATTGATTCCTCTCCCGTGTCTAGTAGGAGTGGACGTGGAATAAAATTAAATTTCCGCCACTCCGGGACTCTTTTGTTCTTTACAATCTCATTAAAAGTAAAATACCTCAAGCAGCGTCCAATTCACCGCGAAAATCTTATTATCCTTCAACATTAGAGATTTATAAACCGTCGCTGGCAGAGCGAATGAAACTTATTGTTTACATTACACTGCAAAAAGTTTTACTATCCGCCACTACGGCAGGCAGAAAAATGAAACGTGCAATTGGTTAATAAATTAAACAAAAAAATAAACAATCGCACGGAAAAAGCGATTTATCGAACCTAAAAATGGCAAACTGTAAAAAAGTTGTAAAATATTTTCGGTGATAAATTCTGTAGGGGTTGTATGACATTTGAAATATATTCAGGTTGGAAACATAGTAGTAACTAACATGGATAAACTACAAGGTAAATTGAACAATATCTTGAACTCAGATATCGTCGTGTGATTTTGGGAAAGTCTATAAATAAATTATTTTTTTTAAGTAAAAACGGTACATACCACATCCAAGGTATGCGTAGGTAGCAGTCGTGCAAATTATCCAGTAAAAGACATAAAAAATGCGAATCTTTAAAGCTGTGATAATTGTGCAAAAAAATTTGTAAACATTACAAATTCCTTTTTACGTTGCCGAATACAACCTCATATTTTTCTTGAACTGAATTTAAACACTCATTATTCATTTCTTATATTAAACAGTGAATTATAATATTTGCCAAAGTGTGATAACCTTTTATAAAGTTTACATACCGGCGTAATTATTTATAAAAAATGGTTTTTGGCTAACATTTACTTTTTGAACACGGTTAAACTAATAAATAAAACATTCAAATAGTTTTAGTTCTAAATATAAATTATATTTTTTTTACAGAAATACTATGTTTTACTTGCGCCTCCACCCACGTTAGTGTAGATTTTTTCGGTTGATTTAGGTCGCTTTACTGTATGTAGGCTACAGTCTTTCTTTTTGGATGAAAGTTACCTTATGACCTTTTCTGTGATACATAATTTAATGTTGATCTGTTGAACAGTTAAGGAATTAAAGCGTACCAAACGAATTCATATCCTCATTTATAATACAAAGTACGTAGATAAAAGTAATAATTGATGTGTTTAAATAACTAAGTCCCTTTGTTTTTCAATTTGGGTTCGCTGCGTTCGATCGCGATGTTATTGGGGAGGGGCGGTGTAAAACAAATCATAAACTAGGTGCCATAGCAGCTTGTATGGTGAGTCAAACGCAGTATCGAATCAATAAATCAACGTCCTGGCCCACATTAACAACCGGTGGACAAATCTACTGCCGTTTGAAATCAATGTTGCGCGCAAATATTTATGGATGCGTACCTATCGCGAGCTTGGCTAATGTTCCTTTGTCTGTTCTAAAACGTGTATGTAGGGTTGTATTTATGGGATCAAGTAAAACAGCCTCCAAAGCAGCTAGTTAAGAAGCCGGCTGTGAAACAAAACGCCACGGGTTTGGTTCCCGCACCGAGACTAATGTTTCATCTATAAATATTTGTTTCTGGTCTAAATCATAGGATATTTAAATCCCAGTGCATTCCACTACATTTTATGACTAATCTTTTACTGTACAAGCTGCTAGGCTGTGGAATTCATTACCTGTCGCAGTGAGGCGGGCAGAGTCGCTGTCCATATTCAAAAGATTAGTCAAACAACATTATCTTTCACAACTAAACTGAAGACATTGCATGTAATTTTTGCATGTATACCGTGTATATTTATATATATTCATATATATATTTTTTTTGTTGCTATGGTTATTTTATGTGTAATGTTGATACATGTTAGTTATAATATTTATTTATGTATGTGTTTATGTTTATGTATATATATATTTATTTATATATGCATTAGGTATGTATACTTATAGATATATGTCCATTCATCCTTTCGTACACCTCATGGTACCCCAAAACTTTCGTTCCCTCTTATCCATCCCATGGTTGGTTGTCTGTAAGAGATCGCCTCGAGCGATAAGACCGCCTTTTGTACATTTTTTTTTCTTGTCGTTTATTTCTGTATTGTTAGTTTTAGGTGTACATTGAAGTTTTAAATAAATAAATATTTAAAAATATCTCGTGATCTTATACCCTGGAAGACTATATATTTAAAGAACTGTCTTTATTTAGCTATTAATCCTTGATTAGAAAATTTAGACAACCTGTTGACAACAAAGTTCTGACAACCTGCACAACAGAGAGGAAGTGAGGTATTCTTATCTGTTTTATTTATCAGTTGAAGACACTCAGGTAATAAAAAAAAAAAATGTCTTCACCAAAAATAATGTCTGGAATAAAATTAAAAGACTCTAACACCGAATATAGGAGACAGCTATGACAGTAACAGTATCTCTAACTAAAAATAAATTCGCGGTTTGTATCTAAAAATGAAACGGACCAAATACGAGATAAGTTACGAGTATCTTTGTAAGTTTTGTCTTTTCACTTCAGAAAATATATACGTGAAATGTTTTAGTGTATTTATATATAGTAACTTAATATGATCTTTTTTTTACCTACTTCTTTATCTCTTGAACTCTGCATTACCATAGGTACGACTGGTAGACAATCCCTCAGGAAATAAGTCATACCCGATTTGTGTAAAGTGACGTAATTTTAGTTAAAAACAAAACAAAAGGCATATCTTTACTTTATAAATGTAAATAATTTCCTACCAACAATATCAGTACATATCTTATGATAAAACAATGATATAAATATTGTAAAATACTCCGAAATACACCAAAAATTGGACGTGCAGGTACATACTTGACGTTCATGATTACTCGACCTACATGTACTTTTTAACTTCGATATCTGTTTCGGACGCATTTCAACGGGAACAGAAATATCTCCCCAATTATATTGCTGTTATATTTATCCTCGGATTAATTACTGGGTCACATACGCCGATTGCTGTCATATTTGGGACAATCGCGTATTTTCCTCTAGAGTATCAAGAAATGTAGTTTTTTTTGTCATTCGCAGGCTATTAAACATGAGGCCGCGGGTTCGAACTTCGCACGAGACAAATATTTGTTTGATCCACGGGTATTTGTCTTGGGTCTTGTTGTTAGTACAAGCCAATTAAATCAACGAATTGGTAATTCATGTAACAAATACCTATTCTAGGATTTCAGAAATATAACATGTACAAGCATTTCTCAGTGCGGAAATCGGACCTGCAACTCACATACAATTACAATTTTTCACGAAATACGCCACAAATACGATCATACTTCAGTCAAATAATTTCATGGTGTTGAACTTCAAGATATTAACTTTGAAACAAAAACTATCTGCGAGAATTTCCATGCCGACTGATCACTCACAAAAAATATTTCTACTATTTAAATTAAGCATTTTTTTTCTGACACATAACTCCAACATATTCTTGCATCTATCAATAAAATATCGTTTACATAATCTATCTATAAATTATAAAACTGGCCTTAAATCAGCAAAAAAAGGGTGTTAATAATTTTATTTTATTGATTTTCTCAATATTCTTTATGTATCCCGCACGCAACCAACAGCTGTCGAAGAAATATTTTTTCCAATGCAGTGTCGTCGTAAAGTTTTCCACGGACGTGCACCACGTTAGAATATATAAATTGTATTAAAAGAAAGTATATCTCAGCGGCGACAGGTGTGCGCAAGCAATCCTCTTTCACCCTCCTCCAAGCTTTTCGACCTCAAGAAACCCCTTTTAAGTAACATGACTTTTAACTTTGTGACCTATCTTTGCTTTAAAGTGCTCAGACTTATCCAATTCTGAGTTCTCGCTGGGTTGAGGCGCGCAGGTGTCTAATTCAAAGGAAAATGAACTGTGCCCCAACGTAAACACTGTCTTCAGGGACGTTATAAACTTTTTATTACTCTTCACCTTGTGCCACTTCAAGTAATTAGTGTTCGGAATATTTCATGTTTTCAGATTATAGGTTTTTGCTCTGTAACTTTTTGAATTAATTGGACATCCTTATATCCATCCTTATATCCATAACTCCAGCTGTAACAAAATTCAATTAAATTGTAATAAATAACACATGATTAATATGATTAAGTATGTCAATGTTTCAGTGTTCTGCCGTGATTTAGAACGCCAACCATGCGCCTACACAATTACTTTCTCATAAATAAACAATATTAGTTGACGGAGTCGTGGCCTCCAGCCATGTCATTTTATTCTGTGGACATATTTTCGGCGACCATTTTCCATTGCCGATCAACCCTTTTGACAATTTATCGGGACATCACATTTTCATACAGGCGGGCACGAACAGTACGCGACCGCCTCATACATATTCAAATAACGGGAGCTGTACAAAGCAGAAACACGCTGCGCCCCCGACGCGACGTGTTAGAATTACAAAAAAGCATACAGAATATGGCAACTGATAAACAATCTATATCGAGATAACCTCCTTTTTGTTATTATGGCATTGTGCTGTGATGGACAGCGGTTTGCTTTTTAAAGACATACATTATGTTGGTAGTTTGATGGAAAATTTTCTATGAGGTCATGTGATAAAGATTTCTGGTACCATGCTATAGTGGGACCGTAATGTCTTACATACATATTTATCAACTGGATAGAAGACACGTGTCTTATTATGAAATCAAGACGCTCTGTGACGTTTGAGTTTATAATATGCATGTGGTAAATAACATATGGTTTTAATACTTAATAAAAAAATAAAATAAAAATATCTTTATTAAAAACAGAGTTACAAATATTGTTCACAGGGGTCCCCAAACTAAGCAAGGCTTGTATCTTGGGGTACCAATACAAACTTTAAAAATGCAGAATTTGAAGCTTCTATAAAAAATATAATAAAAACAAAAGATAAAATTAACCATGGAGAGAGAAATCTGAACATGGAACACTTATTCCTATTACAATTTTTGTCCAAAAACTAAACAAAATTCTAAAAGCTAGCTAGGTAATAAAAAATATGAATAAAATAAAATCCTCTATAACCAAAGATATGCACACAAGTATGTAATTTTAACTGTTTTCAAAACGCAACAACATAAATAACAAAATAAGTAATAATAAAAACAAGTACCTAAAACATTAATTAAACAGTAAGGTTATATAGAATAAAAAAAGAAAGCCGACTAATCGACGGCCTTAATTTGAGATCAATAGTAAAACTTAAATAATGTAATATTAATCTGGTAGAGTGTCTGTGTAGGTATATGATAAGGTAAGTAACCAGTTTCTGATTTTGTTTTTAGCCTGGTGCACCTACGAGTGTTTAATGTCACAGAAATTCACTACAGAATTTTAGGTATGGGCTCTTGTGAAAGTCCCGAATTTTCGAGCAAAAGATGTTTGTATGGTTGGTAAGGTAAATTTATAGACACTTTTCTTGACCATTGTTTTATGTAAGTGCGTGCCTATAAATTTTTGTGTGTGCCTAGTGTTATTCGGAAAACAAAGAGTTGATGAACAGTAAGGACCTACTCTTCATCATATAGTTCGTTTGTTGGGTGTCTAAACGGTTTTTTAAACATGTTTTTAAAACAGGTCTTTGCGTTCTTTCTGCCTCTAATAGTGTTGTCTTTGCTGCACTTCCCCATACAACGATGCAGTAGTTTATGAGCGGTTGACAGATGACTAAGTAAATGTACTTAAGTAAACCTTTGCTTGCCGAATCTCTTACACCCATATTCTAAGACGTTCCTCGAAAATGACTCGACTCCACTCGGCCTTAACTGGAGGAAATCTGTATTCATAGTTGAAAAAAGTCTCCTCCACTCAACGTCACTCAATAGTTTTTCTTTCTCGAGGAAAGAAATCAACTGTCGAACTCAAGGTACGTCGCGACCTACCTTAAGGAATACTTAAGGAAATATCTTCACTATGGAAACAGTGTTTATTATTTACATGACAAATTTTGACTGTCACTTTTGAAGTGAGCATAATGTTGAAATGTCAAATAGTTTTTGATAAATCTGTACCTTATTAACACATCAATGACGTATTTGATGACGTATTTCCTCTACTCAACCTCACTCGAGGATCCTCTAGGAAAGATATATTTTTAACTAAGCATACCATTTTCGAGGATTCCTCGAATCCATTTTAAACGTCACCTCGACAGAAATAAGGTTGAGGAAAATTCGAGGCAACGTCTTAGAATACGGGTGTTAGTGTTTTTAATACGCTAGCTGTTTTTCTTATACGTTTTGACAAGCAAAGAATATGTGTTTTGAAATTGCAGTTTTGGTCTACCATTACACCCAGGTACTTAATAGATTCTACTCGTTATATGTAATTACAGTGGCATTTATCTTGGGATCTCAAGTCACAAGCGTGTATAGTTAAATTCTTATGGACCGGAGATTTGGTTGCAGCAGTTTTATGAAAACATATGTATTTAGTTTTATTGTGATTTAGGGATAGTAGGTTGTTGTCAAACCAGTTTGTGAGGTTTGTGAAATAAGATAGCATTTTAAGAAGTTGGTTAACTTAGTCCCCTTCTTTGTCTATCCCTTTCCTCTTAACGTGACATATGCCAACAAATCTACTTCTAGTTAATCTATCTTGGTTTGTCTTTGTTATGATCGGTTTTTTTCCGTAAGTTTGTCTACTGCTTTGCTTTATATTGTTAAGATTAAAACATGGTCAAAGTCCATATGACCAATAGTTCGTTTTTTAATATGTCACCTGAAGCAAATTCATTTAATTGAATTAAAAAATTCAAGGCAGTACGAGCTATTCAACTACAGCCATATAATCTAATTAACATTTTGATAAGTAAATGACACAATATGCTCGACGTATAACAGTAAAAACCTAGAAATCACATTAAAGCCAAAGCCTTAACAAAGTCCTTTTAATGGAACTTCTCCAATGTGTAGAATGGATTTCAAAAGTAGTACACCATTGATTGCTCAAAAACTTTGTACACGCAGAGAGTGCCATTCGAGACCGCAATAACATCGCAAAGTTGTTAAATATACGGCCATCCCCAACAATGACGTACTGGGGATATCATAAAAGTCTATAGCAGTTTTCAAAACGTTTAATGGACGTTTCACAGTTGCGTGAAACTATATTTCAACTTTAAACTACTACTATCTACAAAATTTTTGTTGGGGGAATTATTTGAATAGTCTACGATTTTTAGATTTTATTGTTAATAATAATATAGGCTTAACAGCTAAATAAATTTAAAAAAAACCTTTATTTTACAACAATTTTCAATCATTAAAACTTACTTACATTTATTATCACTATACAATTATTATTGGCCTATTTTATTCAGTAGACATAGAATTAAAATTATATGTATCACATTAATTTAAAAAATACAAATATCAGTCCAATTATTATAATTTACTTTTTATTTAATGTGGAAATCACCTCCTTGGCGTAGGCCTCCCCCAATTGTGTCCTCCAGTCTCCTGCGCATCTCTGTTTGAATACATCTTCCCATCGTTTCCTACGTTTCTTAATAGCTTAATATGAGATTCTAATTGACGGACATAATAAATTAACTCTTGACTTTTTATAAAAAATATAGAATTGAATCTTTGTTAAATTTGCCGTAACAGTACAAAATGTTCTTTTAATACACGAATACATACTAATTTTGGTTTAGAAAACTAACCGACGTTAGTTAACTAATACAGTAATTAACTCCGCAGTTACAAGACCAAATTACATAGCAGTTAACTCCACAAAATTAAAGCAATGAACAGAAGTAAAATCGTTACGTAATTCAACAGACAACATCAATTATTTTCACAGGCTCTCTCCTACGTGAGTCTCACATTCTCTGTATAGCACATTTTTAAATAAAGCTTCGTTTTTAATACAACCAACCAGTGCAAGATATGTCATACCTATGGTCATACACAAGATGGGCACATAATCCAGGCTATAGACGCCACTATGAGTGTAGCGAACTACTGGGCCGGGAGAGTAAAGCTATTCCATAGAGGGCATATCAAGAAAGCTATCGAAAACGAAGCCGGGTGGTAGTTTTAGACATCAGATACAAATAAACTAAATTTTTTGCAAAAAAAGCGACGATATGCTTTTGTTCCTTTTTTCCTATCGTCGTACTTGAGTGGTAAAAATATAGTATTTTTCTAAAATAATAGTGTACACTCAGATATTTTTCAAGACATTATGATACACAAGGATTTTTAATTGCATTTTGTTTGTAGTCACTGAAACTGCGGCTTCATTTTCGGTAGCAGTCTTGATATACGCTGTATATTATAATTAAACCATTGACTCGAACGAAGAATAAGAAGAGAAAGCAAAAAAAATCTTTCTTTGAAATCATAATGTAATTAATTATGCATAAGTTACTGATAAATTCAAACCGCCACAGCTGAGATAGAATAATATATCAGTTTGAAAAGCAATAACCATTATGCATTGCAGAAACTCGGGTTTGTAGCCAGCAGCCACACGTGCATTTCCCCAGGTGCATAGCAGGGAGATCTACAATACAACGATCTTTTTATTAAACATGTCATTTAAAATCAACCGATGCTATAACAATTTAGACTGCCTTGGTGGCGTAATTGTCCTACGGGACGATTACAACACTCAGGTCTCGGGTTCGAATCCCGGATCCGGCAAAGTGATATTGGATTTTTCTATACGTTATCAGTCCGGAGTCAGGAATTTGTGCCCGATATGACGATAATCTCGCCCCCTATCAGGACAGATGAAACACACAAGGCGAAACGTGGGGATCCTAACAGCACCTCTGCCTACCCTATCTGGAAAAAATGCATGATTTTATGTATGTATGTATATAAATTACAATATAAAATTAACGAAGGAGTAAACATTCACCCCCACTACATAAAAAGTGCGTATATTTGTTATAAAAATCACTCTGTATACAATAAAAACCCAATATAGGCTATAAATTGAAGTAGAGCGGAGCGCAAAATAAAATTAAAACTGTGCTGTATGTACTGAATCATGGAGGTCCATATATCGGCCGTCCCCCGAGGATTTGGCAACCGATACATGACTGTGCACTTTGCCAGGCAGGCCCGCTACGTTCAGACCCTGATGTAATAACGCCCTTACACCGCGTGTCCATTGTTTGGTCAAATGTGGTTTCGCACTTTATTATTTTCACATACATCAAAATTGTATTGTTGTCATTCATAATTATCTTTCGGATTCAATATTGTTTTAGACTTACCTTCGTGTGTTATTCGTTAACTATTTAAATGTAATACAGGGCAGGAAAGCAATCTGTAGGATTACTATTAAGCACTTACCTTTATCTCTTGTGTGACGAAAATATTCAGGGTGATATTGACATATTGTACTTATTTTAACCCACGTTTCTCATCACGCCAGGTGACATTTTACATAATTTGAAAAATATATGAGATTTTTTGTCAGAAATTGTGATTTTAGTTCTTACTGTTTTTGGGCATCTCATATAGATACGAGTTTTTTTACTGCTTAGCTGAACTTCAGTTCAGTTCAGAAACTTATCTGACCTGTAAGAGACTCGGTATCTATAGGGGATGATCAATAGCCTTGAAACATAAAATAGCGATTTTTTACAAAACTATCAGGCAGTTTTTGTTCAAACTTGGTACAATGTTACCTGGGATGGTTAGGAACATGTAGTTTAAATTAAACACCAGATGTCAATATCACGCTGTATTTTATACCTAGTCAGGTCATAAATTCTGTCACATGTTTAATATAAAATAATTGAAACAAGTTTATTCATTATGTAACCATTTATATACCAAAATGAACTTAACAAAACATAGATTCTTATGACACTAAAATTTATTCAAAATGACCTCCGTGATTTTGAATACAGGCCTTCAATCTGCGCGGCCAGTTGTCTATCGCAGCACGAACGAGGTCCATGTCTGCCTTAATCAAGGATGTCTTGAGTGACTCCAAATTGGGATGAGGCTTTGAGCACGCCTTTTCCTCCAAGTGTTGACATATCTTGTAATCTAACAGATTCAAATCTGGACTGGAGGAGGGCCAGTCTTCGTGCCGGATGAAGTCGATTTCACACGCCGCCAGCCAGTCTTGTGTGCTCTTCGCTGTATGAGCTGGTGCCGAATCTTGTTGGAATACCCAGTGCCTGTTATTGAACATGGTATGAGAAACTGGTTCCACAAGGTTCGTCAGGACTGTATTTTGATACACAACTGCATTCGTTTTTACACCTTTCTCACAAAAATGTACCTCTGTTAAGCCCCAATAAGAAACTCCCAACCATACCATGAGCGAGGATGGAAAATGACCTCGTTGGACACGCGGAATACGGTTGCTCGCTTCTTCACTACTGTGTGCAAGGTACGCACACAGTCATCATTTTGTTTGTTGTAGCTCTCTTCTACGGTAAATTTTTTTTCGCTTCAACAAAGCGCGTCATCTCTTCAGTCTCAGGTCCAATAGACGAGCATTCAAACGATGTCCTGTTTTTCTTCGATATGCCCGAAGCCCTAAGTCTTCATTTAACACCCTTTTCACCGTGGTTCTGCTTAACCCCATCTTAAGGGCCAACAGTTTCTGCTTACGTTTGGGATTTCTTTGAATTCGCGCCTTCACAGCTTTTATCACTGCTGGAGTCCTAACAGACCGAGGGCGACCACTTCTTGACCTGTCATCTACATTAGAGTCTTCATTGTATCGTTTGATGGTACGATAAATGAATCTTTTGGTTATATTAACATTTTTCAGTATGTCAAAAATTTGAATTGGCGCGTAACCGCAACGATGCAACGCAATAACTGCAACACGGTCTTCTTTAAGCGTCCACTCCATATTTAAAAATGAGTAAAATTTTAAAAAGTATACATTTTTATCAATTCGAAATTCGAATTCAATAAACTATTTTGTGGCCAGCATTCTAAAAGAAAAGTTTTTACTCTGTGACAATACTTATGACCTGACTGTGTATATATAAATATGAAAGAATAAGTTATCAGGGATTTTATAAGTGATGTATTTAAAATAATAAAATGACTCATCAAAATAAAGTAAAGTATATTCATAAAAATACTTTGATTTGCTTTTATTACTGCTGTATCGATTGAGCAATTACCAGCCTACAATTTAAATTGTTTTGTCCAACACTGTCTGATTTCTAGAATCGATTACCTACTTCATACATAAAATTACAAATATCAGGTCTATCAAGACTGCTACCGAAAACGAAGCCAGGTGGTAGTTTTAGTGATTACAAACACAATGTAACTAAAACTTTCGCAAAGAAACGCGACAATTTTTTTTTTTATTATTTTTTAAATTTAGTCGAGTGTGGGTGGTAAATCTATAGTTATTGCTAAAATAATCATTTAAAGCCTTGCGTACCATAGCGTCTAAACAATAAA
Organism: Hyles vespertilio; assembly: GCA_009982885.2. NCBI lineage: Eukaryota > Metazoa > Arthropoda > Insecta > Lepidoptera > Sphingidae > Hyles > Hyles vespertilio. The sequence continues at coordinate 11,228,880 of CM042815.1, read as the reverse complement.
AGGATGTACACTATTATTTAAGAAAATACTACGTATTTACCCCCCTAATAAGACGATAGAAAAAAAATAACAAAAAAAAATCGTCACAATTTATTACACAAAAATTAGTTGCATTGTGTCTGAAGTCACTAAAACTACCACCCGGCTTCGTTTTCGGTAGCACTCTTGATATACCTAGTATATAACATTACATTATGAACATTACTGGATTCATAAGTAAGATTATATGGCCCATATTTGTTATAGTTTGTTACGAGACTTATAAGGCAATGGAGTTTTCATATTGTAATATTAACATTTTGCTCCTCCCTACAGGTTACTTACCAAAATAATGCGACCATTCACACAAAATTTCTTTAAAAAACGATAAACTTACTCTATCAATTTATACTTCTCCTGTATTCTGCTGTCGGTCAACCAGTATATTACCGAAACCTCTAGACTTTGCCGGGTCCCTATAGACTGGCCATACGTCTAATATCATTTGGCCGTTATCGAATATCATCCATCCATCCATCCATCAGCCATAGGAAGTCCACTGCTGAACATAGGCCTCCCCCAATGATTTCCACAGAGACCTGTTGGAGGCAGCATGCATCCAGCGACGTCCCGCGACCTTTACCAGGTCGTCGGACCATCTTGTGGGTGGACGTCCTATGCTGCGCTTTCCGCTACGTGGCCTCCATTCGAGCACTTTCCGACCCCATCGGTCATCAGATCTCCGCGCTATGTGCCCTGCCCATTGCCACTTCAACTTGCTAATCCGGTGGGCTATGTCGGTTATTTTAGTTCTCCTACGGATCTCCTCATTTCTGATTCGATCTCGTAGGGAAACCCCGAGCATAGCCCTCTCCATAGCTCGTTGAATGACTTTGAGCTTCTAATAAGGCCCATAGTGAGAGGCCACGTCTCGGTGCCGTAAGTCATCACTGCCGTAAGTTATCGAATATGCTAGGCCAAAATCTAAGACTAAACAAATCAATTGGGCTGGAACCTGTATTGATAACGTTATGGCTGCCGAAATCTTGGGCTCGCAAAATCTTAACTTATTGATTAAATCCCTCCAAATTTCCCCTCTTCCTTAAGGACGGTAATACATAAAAAACTCCTCTGATTATTATTGTATATCGTAGTCAAAGTAACTACTTGACATATTGAGACTTAAAATCATATGTCTCAGGATGGCGAGCACAGTGGAATGCCAAGCATTACTTTGTAATGCATGATGTTTTTTGTTTTGCAACTGTACATGAATCGTAGTATCGCTTACCATCAAGAGAATGGAAGGGTTGTCTCGCCATTCATCGCAATAAAATATATTATATTACTGATGTTGCTGCTGACTACAATTAACACCAACTAAGGTTTTCTTATTATTAAGGTTTTACAGTGAATAAAAGATAATCTCATTAAGTTCATAAAAATATCCTACAAATACTCAATGAAATATTTATTTGTACACTCCTATATTATCATTAAAAAATGACAGTCGTAAATATAAGTTGATTGCAAAACGTTTGCCGGCGGAATTAATTACGCAGCTGAGTTATCGACGGATTCGGCTGTAAAGCAAATAAGCCCCATGAATGAATGTAGCCCCAATTAAAATAAAAACTGCTTGCTTAACGCATAAAAGAATACAGATTATTTTTAATAATACCAAAATTCGGTATTGCAAATACCTACTTAAAATATCAGTTAAATGTATACGTTTAACGTATATTTTTACGTAGTTAAACATGATTGATATAATTAAAAATGTACTCCACACGGTTAATGATTAATTCTCTTTACGTTCGATTTAAATTAATTTAATTTTTAAATTCATATTTTTTAAAAGATGGGATAATCGAATGGCAATATTTTTATGGAAATCAGAACAAATAGTATTGAATCGACAGTTTAGATTTTTTTCAAAGAAATAGAACAAATTTGTATTCGCTCATAATTTGCATTTAAACAATAATACCAACCATTGTAATAGTTGTTAAATTTTATTTCTTTGTGTTGCGTTTTCTTTGGTTTACAATAAAAAGTTTTATATTGTATTGCATTTTTAATCGAACTATTATTTAAATAAAACTATTTACGGATTTTATTGCGGATTTAGTTTAATTCTTACATTATTGACTTCCTGACGTTTCGATTACTTTACAGCTTGCGTAACATTCGGGTAAATCTAAGAAATCATTATGCAAACTATTATTTATGACGTACAGCTACTTTTACTTCACCTTTAACTATCAACTCCATTTCTAGAATTAGAATACAAACTAAAGGAAAAGCAAGTTGATGGTCGCATTCAGCGCCCACCTGTGTTCATCCACCTGAAGAATAAGGCAGGAAATATCAAGTACTACAAATTTCGCAAGAAATCTCATATGAAATTGCAACCTGAGTGTCTCTTACGCTTGGTAGGAAATAAGGAAAATTTTAATGCATTTTTCCTTAAATGTATCTAAGTCTTATACTAACCGACGATAAAGCTGATAACTGATAAACACGATAAAAAGCATCCAATGAGAATATTCGCGAATTTCATTTACTAATTAAAACTTAGTTTGCTGTTTATGAAAGCTTAAAAATTATAAGCTTAATTTCATTACTACGATTCTATTTACTAAGTGGACAATATTTACAGTAGCAAAATCGTGCTGAATTAAAAATAAATAAATAATTTTAGTTCAATATATTTGTCAACGTAGAACTATAGGTACAAATATTACTAAATGGTAGTTTGTTAAATTTACAAAATATGCTTTGAATATAAATGATTTATGATGTTCATTTTGGTTATTTATAATAATTTTGTTATTTATTTTAATTTGGTTTCAATGTAACCATTACTGGCTTGGGAAAATAATATGAACTTTCAATCAGGTCTCCAATCAACATGTTAATTAAATATTATGATGTATTATTTGACAGCCTCCGTGGCGCAATTAGTTAGACGCCGCCTGTGAAACAAAAGGCCGCGGGTTCGATCCCCGCACCGAAATAAATATTTGTGGGAAACACAGGTATTTGTTCGGGTTTGAATGTTTGTGAGACTGAGAAATATCTCTTAATTCCTTATAACCACGACACAAGACTCGATCTTAGTGTATGATCGTGACTATGTATGTGACTGATTGTTATATTTATTTATTCGTATTGCAAGCTACTGTTTATTAATTGTACGAGTATGTACCACAAATAACCCGGCCCAGCTCTGCTTAGGCGCAATTACTTCTTGATATAGCCAGTGTAAATACTGAACGTAATGAGACTAAAAGTCATCGTATGTCTTAGTATAACGAGTGAAGTGGAATGCCAAACATTGCTTTATATATTTTTTTTATAAATAAATAACACCCAACAGTCACATACATAGTCCTGACTCGACACTAAGATCGAGTCTTGTGTCGTAGGTATCAGTAACTAAGAGATACTTTTCAGTCTCACAAACACCCTGACCGAACTTCTTGCGGGTCTCGAAAACATTTCTCTATGTTAAGGGATTGAACCCGCATCCTCTCATTTCACAGTCAACATCTAACAAACGGAGCCGCGGGGCTGTCGAGTCGAAATAAACATATTTATCTCTCACCCACTAACATGACTGACCATAGTGGATACATGGTCGCTATTTGGGTAAATATAAACAGCCTACAACCAGCTTTTGATTCTCCTGCTACTCCAAACATTAATGAAATGCTGGAGCGAAACCATTACTTCACTTCGGTTTTCTATGAAACATTACCTCCTCGGTCAGACGACCCATAAGCAATGTAGTAAAACAAACCACAGCAAGGCTCATCCGCTTGAAAAAGTCTGCTTTTAGCTATTTATTACATAATTAACAGCTGTATTTACATACTATTAAATTCATGAGACAGATAGATCTCTGAGACATACATAGATGTTAAGTCTCAAAATATCCAATAGTTACTCTGCCTATAATGTCCTTCAATTCGAAACACAACAGTGCATTTCCACTGCTGTTTGATGAGAGAAATAGACATTGCGGTGGTACCTACCTAGATGGCCACTCACATATGAGAAACCTACCACTAGTAAAGTTGTTTGATAGATTAAAGGCAATTATAAATATTTTAATGAAATAATTTTAAAATTCAATCTCTAAAATAGTGTAAGCAATCGCTGCTTTAATTCAAGAGTATCTTTGTTTAACGCAACGCTGGTAATAGTAAATTAGAGTTTCGGGTCACGTGCCTTCCCTATTACAAGGTACAAATACAAAGTGACAATCTAAAAACAAAACGTTTTGTGAATGCCGTCCCCGAAATTGAAACTAAATGGACCTTTCCCTCTAATAATACTTTACGCTTAAAAGATAATTCAGAAATATAATATTTCGTTTCTGTTTAATGGTTATTTGTATAAATATAATTTCATGAATTATTAAATATTATTTAATTATTAAATATTATTAAATAATATTAAATATTATTAAATATTATTTAATAATATTTAATAATTCTCTCTCAAATGTGAGAGGCCACCTGTGTTGGTACAACGGCAATATCTATTTCTCTCGCCAAACAGTAGTGTAAATGCACTGTTGTGTTTCGGTTTGAAGGGCATTGTAGCCAGAGTAACTGGGCCAATAGAAACTTAATATGCTATGTCTCAGGATGACGAACGCAGTAGAATGCCAAGCATTGCTTTGTAATTCAAGGTATTGTTTGATTTTGTTATTATTCATGAGCGGTCGTATCACTCACCATCAGGCGAACGGAATGCTCATATCGCTATTCATTACAATAAAATATATATGTTCTGACTGTACTGTGATTACATTATTGTAGCATTTAATGTTACACGGGGTGGCGAATTAATTCAGTTATAAATACATAGTTCAATGGTTCTAATCATACTTTCTAATGCAATGATATTTTAAATGCTGGGTATCAGTTTATCAGACCGTTGAATAATTGTAGTTCAACCCCAATCTTAGTGATTCATTTTAAATTCAAATCAAAATTACCCATACAAATTCCCTCTCAGATTTTATGTAAAAACCAAAGTGATACAATTCGTTTGTAAGTGTTTATTTTAAAAGGCAGAATACATAACTTATTATATATTAAATGTAATATTTCTCAGAAGTTGACTGCGCGGCGATACTTAGGGGAGAGGGGGGCAGTTTTGAACAGGGGCAGTTTAGAACAAATGACTTTACAAATTACTATTTTAAGCTATATTGGTAAAAATCGTAATTTGTATTGGCAACGCTGATGCGCATTGCTGTCACTTGTCATTTCAAATATTTGACATATGAGTAACCAGTAAAAGCATTTGTTTGTTTTCACCGGTCTGTTGTAAACATTTTTAATTTTACTTTTAAGGTTTTCCTGGACGTAATTTAAGAAAGCGGTTAGTTTTTTTTTCTCTATTTGATAGCACGTATAGTTTCAATGAAGATTTAATAAAAAAATATAACATAGAAGTAAGCTCCGTTTTTAAATTTACGTTATTCTTGGAAAGACCTCCTTGGGGCAGGTTTGAACAAAGTAGTTGGGGCAGATTTGAAATATTTGTTCAAAGGTGTCCCGTCATAATAATATTAATATTAAATTCGTTTAGTTATTTGTTCTAGGTCAGTATGGTTAGAAATTATAAAAAAAAAGAGAACGTGAAGTGAATGAAGAGGATATTGAGAATGCTATCATTCAAGTAATAAGAGGGCATATGAAATTAAGACAGGCTGCTGATGTTTACAATGTCAAACCTAATACTTTACATTACAGAATAAAAAAGTATAAAGAAGAAATAATACCTAAAAGCGCAGATTATTCGACAAAATATACAGTTGCGCAAGTATTTACGAATGATGAAGAAAAACTACTTAAGGCTTATCTGATAAAAAGTTCTAAAATGCATTACGGTCTGACATACAAACAAGCTCAGGTACTAGCATATGAGTATGCTACAGCACTAAATAAATGCCCTCCTTTATGGAATAAAAATATACAAGCTGGCATTGAATGGCTTAAAGGCTTCATGAAGCGACATAAGGAACTTTCCCTTCGCAAACCAGAAAATACAAATTTGTCGCGTTCTACCAGCTTCAACAGACATAATGTTAACCAATTCTATGATAATTATGAAAAGGTTTTGAAAAAGTATAATTTTACACCTGACCGTATCTATAACCTGGATGAAACCAATATAATGACGGTAGTTCAAGCACCAAATGTCATAGCACAAACTGGAACCAAACAAGTTGGCCAAAGCATGTCAGCAGAGCGTGGGCAATTAATAACAATGTGTGGCATATGAAATGCCATAGGCAACTTTCTTCCTCCCGTTTTTATATTTCCTCGAACTCGGTATCATGAGAATATGATTAGAGGGGGGAATTTTGGCTAATAGCTTAACGCATTTTTGGTAATTCATATATTATTTTTTTAAGTGGTTCCTATAAGCCAGTAATTTCAGATCTCCTTTTTAAAGTGATATTGAATTAGTATAGGTATCGCTTAAGTAGATTTATATTAAAATATTATTATTTTGATAGGAAACTATGCAATGTTTTATTTGATAAATTTTATTAGTACTAAGTTGATTCTTATATCGCACATTGTTAGCTTTTGTAAGTGATTTAATATTTAAAATCTTCTGCGTTTTTAATTTCATTTCAAATGATACCTTTCATTAAAAAAGGTTGGTTCATTAATTATTTACCAAATACATGTAGAAAAATATAGTTTCTTTCATTTAAAAATACTGATTCAAAACTGCCCCAGGTGTGTTCAAAGCTGCCCCAATCACGGGGCAGCTTTGAACATTTACAAGCCTGTACAAAACTTTAAATATCTCATTACTCCTTTTTGAATGATTAAGGAGGACATAATTATTTTGTTGCCTGATAATCATGACCGCTATTTACGAAGAAAAATCTAAATAAATTAAATAAGTTCAGAAGTTATGGAATAAAGTATGAAAAACGTTCAAAACTGCCCCCCTCTCCCCTAAATTAAGCAGTATTTATTTCTATATGTTGGTACTGGTTCTTTGGTTGGTAATGAAATAATTCTTATATATTGTGAATAATCATTATTTAATAATGAAAAAAAAATGAGTAATGTATTTTTCTGCGTAGATTTCTAACCTCTCCTTTGTATCTGATGAATTAATTAATGAACCTAGTTCAAACAAACATCAGGAGCCATTGATTTAAAAACTAAGTACATAATACTTCTGTACATTTGAAGTTCCATAAAGATGACCGTAAAAATAGTGCTAAAATAAATATTAAATAAACTTAATTTAATACATTTCATTTAAACGGTGATAAAAATATTATCTTCATTTTTATTAAAATTTCTGTCATAATATAAGCATATTGAAAATCGTTGCGAGAGACGACTAATTTCAATAACGCTAGATAGACTTACAGCCGCTGCCAATAAACAATCCCAATCCAAAATTTGCCGGTTTAGATTGAAAGCTCAATCTTTTTTCTGATACTATATTGCCAATAATCAATCTCAGTAGTGAAAAAACTATGGCAACATGACAAGAGACCAATCGAAAAGTAGAAAACAATCCAGATTGACTTCAATCTAATTTTTTCGATTGATTATTGGCATCGGCCGTTAGACTAGATATGTACTGGAGCGCAATACTTATACTCGGAAATGGAATTCGAGATCAAAAATGTAAACAAAAGTGTTACCACTACAATAAAATAATTTGTCGTGGTAGTTTATTCACAACCGTTAAAAAAACAGGTTGGAATTATTCTCATTCGTTAAATAAGTATAAAACAAAGCCAAATAAAAATTATTTGGTATAATATTTACATAAACTACAATTTCAACATCTTTTTTAAGTATGTGAAAAAAATGGTACGGAAATATTTTATGCTACAGGTATTATGCAGAAATTCGTAACCTTAGGCCACTGAAATAAAACTTTTTTTAAATTTCGTCTCCTTAACTACAAATACGTCGCTTTGACGCCCGCGACACCACCCTTTAGTTCATTTAATTGCTTAACTTGATGAATGTGCATCATGTGATAAAGTTACGTCGCCGTGATGCTGGTTTCACGTTTTCTGTTAAGTTTTTGTTCTATTTTGTTCCCAAGATTTCTGGCGCTCGTGTTCCTAGCCAAACGCACTATGGTCTTTGAAAATCACTATGAGTTAAACCCATTAAAATTTCTTTGGGCCCAAGTCAAGGGTCACGTCGATAGGCATAATAAACCATTCAAAATGTTCAAAATTCAAAAATAAATATAAATAAATAAAACATAGTACTCGCAACATTTGAATCTATTCACTAATCAAATTATACCCAATATGTTTTTGAGAAAATGTTTCATAACCCTGAAATGTCTCTTTTACAATGACATTTGTTTGTTTACATTTTTGATCTCGGCTTCCATTTCCGAGTATAGGTACTATTTATATACCGGGTATCTCAAGACTGCTACCGAAAACGAAGCCGGGTGGTAGTTTTAGTGGCTACAAACACAATGCAATTAAAAATTTCGCCTAGAAACGCGACAATTTTTTTTTATGATTTTTTAAATATCGTCATTTTTGGGTGGTAAATCCATAGTTTTTGCTAAAATAATAATTTAAACTCTTTTATACCTTAGAGTATTTATAAATAAAAGGGTATATACTATTATTTTAGGAAAAATGTATTTACCACCCAAATATGGCCATAGGAAAAAAATAACAAAAAAAAAAATTGTCGCTTTTTTTTGCAACTTTTTCTGTTGCATTGTGTCTGAAGTCGCTTAAACTACCACCCGGCTTCGTTTTCGGTAGCAGTCTTGATATACCCTGTATATATATATATTAAATGAAATTTGTTGAATTTCACTACATTTTCGTGTATTAATAGATTGAGTATTACATACATCGTACATGGTCTGAATCAAATGCATAGTATTTATTTCATTGGATTTTATTACAAACAAATTATAACCAACCGACATGACGATCAATAAATAAACTTCACTGCATTAACGTCATAAAATAAAGCAAATTTAAAATAAATCAAAGCTTAACAAATATGTCTCTGAACACGAAAGCTGTAAAGTAATCGAAACGTCGGGAAGTCAAAAATGTAAAAAATAATAAACTAAATTCGCGATAAAATCCGTAAATAATAGTTTTATTTCAAATATGTCTCTGGCTGAATAAAGTGTAACAAATGTGTTTAGTTGTTGCTGACTTATTAATTACACGAGATTTATTTCCAAGTTGTGTATGTTGTTGTGTAAGTTGTTGTGTTTCCGATAATATCACATAAAAGGCAGGATTCATCAAGACTGCGACCGAAAACAAAGCCGGGTGGTAGATTTCATGACTACTACTAAAAATTTCCAAAAAAAAATGAGAGTTTTATGTTTGTATTTATTTTTCTTATTGTCATATTTGGGTGGTAAATAGTTAAACACAACCTTTTTATTAATGGTAATATACGCCGTTTCATTTTTGAAGACGCTATGGTACACAAGAATTTAAAATAATATTTTGGCAAAAAATAAGGATGTATCACCCAAACACGGTCTTATTTAAAGGGATCACAAAAAATTGTCACGTTATTATGAGATTTTTTTTAGTTTCATCCTTTTTGTAGTCACTAAAACTACCACTCGGCTCCGTTTTCGATCGCAGTCTTGATATACCCTGTATCAATTACATTTTATTTGACGTATTTATGATTTAAAACCCACCTTTAAACAATCTGAGTAGGTTTTAAACAAGTAAACCAAGATCTCAGTATTTCTAGTCAGAGTATTATAGGAGATACTAAAGGTGAATCTCAAATACCTATAAATGAAATTATCTTAGCATTTTTACACTTCATAACTCTGTCTCATTATAAATAAATTTGATTTTTCCGCCCATTTGCGCTACTTTTCCAAGTAAAGCAGAAAACTGGAATCATTTAATGAAATGTCCTTCGTCATCTTCCATGAACAAAATGTTAGGAAATAGCGATTGTAAATTCTTTATACGTAAGCAGAAACATTAACTTAATAATAATAGCCTTTTATTCCTAAACATATGGTTATAAGAGGTCCGTAAGTCCGGTGTTTTTTTTTTGGTATAGATGTCCTCCAAATCCTTCCAATGGGTCCTTTTCCTTCGCGAAAATAAAGGATAAAAACCGGAGAAGAAACGATGTCTTGGATCTCGGGCAATTTTACTCACCGAACTATATACAATACTAAAGCCAACGCTCTCCTTTATAACAGCTGTACCTTCGTCATGCCCATGGATTCTGTAGTCTATTGTAGCTTACCGAATTACATTAGATTACATTAGAACCGTAGTATCCATGTAACTTGACTCCTATCGGTTTTCTTATACGTGGAGCAAAGATATTTTCATTAAGATCATAATTTCGCTCGAGACTTCGGCTTTTCTGTTGGCAAATACTTTAAAAATAATTATCACTAACATGCTGCGTAGGATATGAAACGAAATATAACTCTGTATCTGTACCAGCCCATATATACGTCCCACTGCACAACACAGGCCTCCTCTACATTCGAGAATACGATTGAGAGTGGTTAGACCATATAGTACACCACACTGGCCTAGTATGGGTTGGCGAACTTTACATACCATAGAAATCACTATGGTGCAGGTTTCCTCAGGATGTTTTCCTTGACCGCTATAGTACGTGGTAATTGACTATCAATACACATGAAACCGAAAAGTCAGAGGTGTGCCCTGGGATTCGAACCCCGACCACCGTGAATATGTTGGCAGTCACGTCTAGTCCGTTTACCACCAAGCACTAGGCGAAATATAAGTAATGATGTTTAAAGTCGTTTATGTGAAGTGCGCAAGTTTGATTGAAGCAAACAAATCTCGTCGCGCTAATCCGAGCCTGAAACCGCACGTGCCCATGCGCGGCTTTTCGCGACGTCATTCAGAACTTTTCCATCTGCCACTATTTTTCCTGTTCGTTCTATGAGTGATAGTGGATATTTTCTTCTTTATTTCTTCAGTCAGTATTGCAAGTGCCATTGGATGCAGACGGTCGATGTGTCCGTACATATATCCTACTACAAAAAAAAAATATAAACAATTTCTTGTTTGATTTAGTTTAGTTTAGCTATTAATTTAGATACAGTTGTATCAACCAACTTGTGTTATAAAAGCTATATACATATTTGTTTTAAACGTATAGCGTCATCAAAGCCAATACTATTGTTAGTTAGTTGGATTTGTTAAAGTTAGTTGACGCAACAAAGCCATACCTTATACCACCAATCTTACAAATCAATAATACAAATTTTATATCGTCTAAAGTGTTATGAATGACGTGCAATTGATAAATGAGAATGTATAACATGCCAATACAATTAAAACTGTAAAACATTTGCATAAACATTGTCTCTTTTGTCATAAAGTACATTGTCTCGATACATACACAACAAATGGAAAGTTAGCGCACAATAAAGAAAGCTTAATGTGACGGTTCAGTTTTCTTGTCACGTTTTTTCGCCGTTTAAACGTACGCTCAACAAATGGCCTGAAACATAACTACATCGGCACAAAGTTACATCTGATAAAACGTTTGCGCATAGAATTATATCTTAAATTTTATTGTTGACATATAGATACAGCATACTATTTATATTCGTTGTGTAATAGACATAGCAACTGTAGCAAAAAATTGTATGTGAACTGTATCAGCCATATACTACTGCAGGGCGCGGTTCTTGTATACAATCCGAAGTACGATTAAGAGAAGTTAAGCCATATACAGCCGTTCTCTATAATCAATTTATTTTATTAGAGAAGAGAAGAGATTAAGAGATTTCTTTAGACATTTCGATGCAATTTATGTTTCAGTTAACAACGATAGAGAGGTATAGATTTTGGATATATTTATAGAGGGCTATATTAGGTAAATATATATGTCTATTTTTATTTAATGAAGCGTAGAATTGTACCGACATAGTCATAGTAGCTATTTTAACCCCTTATTAAAATTGAAACGATATACGAATATACTGCTGATAATTAACCACACTGGCCCACTATGGGTATTTGTATTGATATTGTATTTGTATCTTAAATACTACCAACATGCAACAATATATAAATACCATATATTTAACAAGTCCAATAATTTTCAATATACAGTTAATAAGATAAACACACCTAAAGTCATTATATTAAAATATTGCTACGGTAATAATAAAAAATAGCACAAGGTTTAATTTCCGAAACTGCAAATATAGCTATTAAATCTTCGTACAGCTTTTATTAACCGGACTCAAAAATGTTCAACGAGCGCACAGATTAAAAAGAACAATTAAAAAGCGTTTTACATTTTTACAATGTCAAATTTCCTCGTCTGAAATAATAAATACAGAGCGAGGATGATAATGTATTCATTCCAATCTCTTCCTAAAGCCTTCTTGTTATTTTCTGTCCTCAATCCAGCAAAACCCCCAAAATTGCAATCACGCAAATTGAAAATTAATGGACCGTGAAATCCAATTTTGCATTACCTAAAGCTTTCTCGAAGCAAGTCTAGTTCAGTGAATGCTGATTTCGTGGCTCATATTACGGAATTTAATTTTTTATATATTAGTTTAACATATTTTTTTACAATTTATACGGCCTTTTGCCGATAATAGATTTTTGTCTTGTTCAGCCACTCATGAATCACATTTTTGTAATATTTAAAACGCTCGCGTATATAAAATATTCATTAATTTGATATCGGTGTAAATTGGTTGTGGGTCTTTTTCGGAGACTGTCTGGTACTCACACCCACCACTGCAACTCCTGTTGGTGGTGGTAAGTCTCTCTCTATGTGAGTGGCCGTCTGGGTAGGTAAAGAAATAAGTACAGCCAACAGTCACGTACATAGTTCTGACCCCTCATAAAAATCAATTAAGTCTTGTATCGCGGGTATGAGAAGCTACGAGAGACTTTGCGGTCTCACAAACACCCAGATGCGACACAAATATTTTTGTGGGCCACACAAACATTTGTGTCGGTACGGGGATTGAACCCATGACCTCTCGATTCACAGGCAGCGTCTAACCAACTACGCTATGGAAGCTATCAAGGTACCAGCTCAATGTATATTTCTCCCGCAAAACTACTGTTTTGCTTACTATGTAAACGCACTATTGCATTCCGATTTAAAAGACATTGTAGCCAGAGTGTAGACAATTATGACTTAGCATCTTATGTCTCAGGATAGTGAGCGCAGTAGAATGCTAAGCCTTATTACTGGCCATGAGCGGTCGTATCGCTTGCCATCAGCTAAATGACACGCTCGTCTCGCCTTTCAAGGCAATAAAAAAATTATTATCGTGTTATTAATTACTTCAGTTTATTAACGCATGGCCGAAGCCACAGACAGCGTAAAGAGCACTTAGTGCCTAAGTTTCATAAAAGCTATTTACTAGACATTCAGGCCCTGTATGTATGTATTTATAAAAAGCTATGTATTTACCACCCAAAAAAATCGTCACATTTTTGCTATTGTGTCCGAAGTCATTAAAGTACCACCCGGCTTCGTTTTGGTAGCAGTTTTGATATACCGTTTATGAAAGCGGTACCGTTACTAATGTCATTAAATTTTTCATCAGAATATTGATATAAAATTCTACCTATAAAATAAGGAGATTGAATATGTATTAAATTACATTTCAAATCGTTTAAAATGAAATGTCTGTTATTACAAGAGTGAAGACTGAAACGTAAAGATTGTTGATACAATTGTTTTCAGTTATTCTAAATGTAAGTATTAATTTCTTCGTAACAACAGGTTCTCCTAAATACTGGATGATGTTGATATATTAAATTTCATAGAATCCACATGTTCATAACCACCCCAGATAACATTGTACCTTTGGAAGAAACTACTTGTTAGTTTTGTTATATAGCGCGATTTTAGTCTTAAAGACTTAAAAACCCCATGCAACAACTCGTATAAAAACAAGTCTTTTTACCATTCAGGTAAGTTCCCGAACCGAATCGAAGTATAGCTGGGCGGTAATAATACCCTTATCTATACAGATTGCCCAAAAATCGTGATAACTCTGATCATGACTTTTACAAAAAACCTCTCGGCTTTATACCAAATATTATATAATCTCAGCTGGAGTAATGAGAACCATATGTGTGAAATTGAATACCGTATTTAAATATCACCCACTATATTAGTAAAATATTATATGTGTGTCTCATAAACAACTGCTGAGTATGCCCAACCACTCAGGTAATGGTTGAAGATTGCGGAAGTGACATACTAACTTTAGATAAGCATTATAAAATACAACAAAACAACATAAGGTGATATTTTTATGTGCTTTTCCTTTTATTTCGATCAGTTGTACCAATGTGTAAGGGTCCACGCACACTTTTGTGTTATCTCATGTGTTACATACCCTTTTAAACTGAGTTGAGATCGGATTGGTGAAATGTGCCGTTTACCCTTATGTTATCTTCGACTTGGAATGTCCGCATTCGTTTCAGTTCGTTTCTTGTATATACTGAACATTGAAATGGCACTTTTTGCGGTACTGACCTCCGTAAATCGGATTTTTTTATACTTTCTAGTATAAACACTTATAAAAAACTACGTGCATTTACTGAGAATAATTGTCAAAAATACAACTAAATAAATAAATAACACCCAACAGTCACATACATAGTCCTGACCCCACACTAAGATCGAGTCTTGTATCGTTGGTATCAGGAACTACGAGAGACTTTTCGGTCTCACAAACATCCAGACCCGAAAGAAATATTTGTGGGCTGCACAAACATTTCTCTCGATGCGGGGATCGAACCCGCGGCCTCTCGTTTCACAGGCGGCGTCTAACCGCCAGCGCCACGGAGGCTGTTAGTCTGTCAACTGAATTGTAATTTTAAATTACTGATACATCCTTGAGGTATTATACTAGAGCGGTCATCGGGAACCAAATCTCTGCGTATTGTGCGTGCACATGGGTACACAGTGAAGCGAGAGCAACGATAATGTTACTTCGTAGGCGTGACAGAGAAAGAAATAGAAGGAGCGGTACGGTACTCTTCATTCTGTTACAAACATTTTGTTTGCAGTGTCACCTCTAGTATATTATCTTAATGTGATCCATGTACTTTTCTTGTCACCCCAGCTGGGCCAAGGCCCATGCCCCATAAGGTCTAATTGTCATAAAAATGTTTCTGTTAAATGAATTCCGCAATAAATTAATGTAGTTCTCCATTTTACATATTACATTACCGCACAGCAAATAAAAGAAGAGTTGCAATGCTTCAAATATATATTTAATTGGCGACAATATTATCAAACTAATTTCATTTAAACACAATTACACTTTGAGCAAATAAATAAATATAGAATGTAATGAAATATTAAATCGTATACCAATTTATTTACCCACCAAAATCGCGTATTCCAGTCTCCATTTGATTTATTATCCAATATCATTTAAGTTATGAGTAAGTGGAAAATTAAACTGATTGAAGCACCGAGTAAATAGCAATTATGGAATGATGATAATTAAAAAACGGAATATCCGCTGGTTTACATGCATTTTCGTTTTAAATCGAAATGCGGAATGAACGCACCACGATCGGTTCTATTTGATTCCATTAGGCAAACAGATAAATCATTGGTTAAATTATGCAAAATCACCCAACTCTGTTTCAAATCGCTATTAATACCCGTGAGAAAAAGATGAAGAGCCGCCCCTGGCCGCCTTCTAAGCTCATACAAATTCCTCTTATCTTTTTAATGTAGCGCCATTCAAAAACATTCCACGCAGCCACGCCGCGCCGGACGGAAATGTTCAAAACAATTTTGTAATTCAATAAATCAAAGAAAGAATTTATTGTTGTACTTATATTTTCCAGTCTAAGAAACTGGAAAAGTTTCTGAAGCGCAATTATCAATTTTAATTCAAATCGTTCGGTGAATGCCTTCGCTAGCGGCCGTCCAATAATCAAATCACTAAGCTATTCAGGGTGCTGGCAGACATAGGCAAATTAATGCTTTATAACAAACTGGGCGGCTCACAGTCTCTAGATATCCATAATTAAATTCTAGTTAGGAAGTAGGGCTGGCGTGGCGCAGAGTAGCTTTTCAGAAATGGAATTTAACAATTCACACAAAGTTTCGACTAGAGACTGAGAAACCATAACTTGGTATAATAGAACGTGTATAACATATGTTAGGGGTGTGAGATCGGTTTTGTGAAGCGGCCATTGTTGCGAGACGTCGTGTAAGGATGTCACTATCGCTTATCGCTGGTATTTCGATACATGTTCACTGCATACAATGCAACACAGTTAACCGAAATTAGACAAGATATGTTATATCTAAATCGGGATTTGCCATGTAGCGATTAAACGTTCAAGTTGTACCTGACAAGATCGGGTTAATTGGCAGGATAATACGTGAATGGAAGAGATTTGAGACAAAATCATAAATTGATTCAATATTAATACTAATGGACTACGCAATTTTATAGATAGCCAAGAAGTAAAGATAGTTACACTGTCACGTAAAAAACTTTGTTAATTGTGTCGGATACCATTGACAATTGATATTCTATCGTTCACTTTACTGAGCTAGTGGCAAAAGAAAATGTAAGACCATAGTAGTTATTCCGTATATTATTAAAAACTTGTAAGCCTTGACAGAAACATCGCGGCGAGACAGGCTTTGCCGCTTGACAAAGGCTGATTTATCAATATTTATATTTCATCCTTCATTGCATATTAAAACCCCACAAAGAACTATAAAAACACAATCTATTGTAAAGGAAATATGCGTCGCAAACAGGCGAGTCCCTTTGCCTTGGGGGTCGAACGATTTTAAGAATTACGTTTCAGATTACTATTTCAGGCTTATTTTGCTAATACCTAATATTTTTTAGAAATGGGTGAAAATGAAAATCGGTGTTACCATTTGGTTAAAATAAGAATATAAAACTACGTTTGTCAAATGGCCGCATTTACAGGCGAAGTTCACCGAATTTATTTTCGTCCCACGATGTTGTACAGGGCGAGACAATGTGAGGTATTTTAAACCTAAATACTATTTTTTTTTTTTATTGCAGTGTATGGCGAGACTAGCATGCCGTTCGCCTGATGGTAACCGATACAACCGCTCATGAACAGTAGTACAACCAAACAACACCTTGAGTTACAAAGCAATGCTTGGCATTCCACTGCGCTCGCCATCCTGAGACATAAGATGTTAAGTCTCAATATGTCCAGTAGTTACTCTGGCTACAATGTCCTTCAATCCGAAACACAACAGTGCATTCAAACTGCTGTTTGACGGGAGAAATAGACATTGCGGTGGTACCCACCCAGGCAGCCTTTCACATATGAGAGACCTACCACCAGTACTAACTTGAATGTCGATCCCAGGACGTCATGATCCTAATAGACTATCACTTTATCAACAAGGCTATATTCCTACTTTTTTTATTTGTGTATAAAATTAATCTGCATACAACTAAGTTTACATTAAAGTTCTTTATAAACCACATTCTGTTGGCCTAAAAACCTATTTCAGCTAGATTCAAGCATGAGGCCTGTAAAATGGCTAAGAGTACATAATTATTTTGGGCGCAGTAATAATGCTGTGCATAGCGAACATAATGACCGCAGCCGCCCACCGCACAACTAAATATACGGTTAGCTGGCAAAGCTTCAAAATAAATATAGCAACCTGAGAAACTGTGTTACTGAACGAGTTTGTAACGACTTCTCTACTTGAGGTGCATCTCTTGGGAATTTGAATTTCACATTTCGGCATGGAGTTAGTTTAAGGATAATTTTGAATTTCAAACTGTGACTGCGATGTTACATCGGTTGTGGCACGCACGTTATTTGGCATAGCTCTAATGTATTATAAAATATCCGGATATGCGTAATTTTATTAATGGTCAGATTAACTTTTCTAGCAGTTTTTGGGTGTAAATTTTAAGGGTTTTACGAATAAAATGTTGAACCACGTTCGTTAAACTTGTGTAAGCAAACCTTATTGATTTTGCGTATTAAAATGCCAATCTATATTAATATTTTCTTATTTCACCACCGCAATGGCTATTTCTCCCGTTAAACAGCAGTTTAAATGCACTGTTGTGTTTCGGATTGAAGGACATTGTAGCCAGAGTAATTTCTGGACATATTGCGACTTAACATCTTATGTCTCAGGATGGCGAACGCAGTGGAATGTCAAGCATTGCTTTGTAATTCAAGGTGTTGTTTGGTTTTGCTACTGTTCACGAGTGGTCGCATCGCTTACCATCAGGCGAACGGCATGCTTGGCTCGCCATTCACTGCAATAAAAAAATATGTAGCGAAGCATAGCTAATATATCGAAAAATATGGTGTTTCGTCATAGACATAAAAATGTGTCCTTACAAGATTTCGAAAGGGATCCATTGGAAGACTTTCTGAATCACAATTTTCTCAATCACACAACAAATCTTCCTGGTTGTGGACACACAACATCGATAGACATATCTATGTGTACGGTAAACACATGCAGTGTTTATTAACAGCTGCACTATCATTATGTATTTTGTTAGGAGCTATAAATATTGCGCACCTAAGAAGATGTAAGGAAACCTGTATTGATTCATTTGAGTGTTGCCAGCGCGTACAAGAGTGAGAGCCGCGACAATACAAAAAAGTAATATTCAGATATTTTGTTTAAATTTACATCATTCCGCGTCAAATGTCGAATACGATTTCCCTTGTAGAGTGGAGCGGCTCTATTTCCATTTTGAAATGTCGGCCTGAAGCAAGGAGCTCAAGTGTTCCGTCAGAATATTTGAATATTTAAACATCAACGCTGAACCGCTGAAATAAAAATATGAATTCCCATTTTTTATCCGGGGCAAAACCCATATGAAAATGTCATTACGTCACCGACCCCCAATGAGTAACCTTTTAAATGAATTTTTAACAGCATTTAGTTCGTTAAAAAGGAAACAAAATTTATAATATATTTATCATATTTTGTTGTGCCAAATAACATTTATTTAATTTTCTCGTATGCAAATAAACAAAAATGGATTCCATCATTTATACGTCAAGCAAGGTAGAATGATTTATTTTTCCATTTATTTTCCTGTTAACACATCTATGAATTTAATTAGTGAACTGTACAGTTGACCGTACCCAACCCTTTCGTGGCTATCTCGCCCAAACAAGTAGGCACATGCGTAATACATTACCTAATCTAACTTTAGAATAAATGAAGTTCTGTTTAGTTAGTACGGTTAACTACGCTGTGTGAGTTTGTGGGACGAAAACAATTTGAGCACCGCCAAGGCTGGACCACTTTTATTTTGACCTATGTACGTGGAGCGAATCCAAACCGCAGGGCATTACTGCTGCAATAGGCATATTGCGCCAGCGCCCGCGACGCCACCGTGCACATATATTCTACATTTTCCACAAACGCTCTTGTATTAATCTGATTTGATGCTACAGTATATCGAAAGCGCAATCACACACACCGAAGCAGCCATCCCGCCGGCACATAGCGGCAACTTTTTGTTGGTGGACTATTCGGGGGCGTCACTTATTGCAAGTCAAGAAAGTTTGTTTGCGACATGTCCCCGACATGAGCTCGACATAATAGATTTTTATGACCTTGTTGAGTGTCGCCGGACAACTGGGCATAGCACATGCCGCTAACATTTCGGCAGCCAGCTAGTGCGGCGCTCGTCGCAGACATGATTATTTTCTTATAGGCCGCCGGGTTGTGACGGTGGGTTGTGTCGCCGAGCCGGCGGCTTTGATATGTAGTGCTGTTAACTCTACTGATAATTACTATGCGACTAATAAAATATATGTTTTAAAATATTCAGTAATAGTAAAATCTATGAGATACCAATTGGAAAATGAGGACTACCTGTGTAAGTTCATGCAAAGAACTAAAAATATTTATCTAGTAATAATTCGATTTGTTGATCAAACAGAAGCATTTCTTGAATTTGGTCGAAATTTGCTTTCATTGGTGCATCATTTCTATACTGACTCTCGGTATATTAACCAGACGACAATAATTACACATAATCTAATCTGAAATTCTCCCATAGAATCACGCACATTTCCGGTCAAAATCATCCCAGGCTAAAAAGACATTAAATAAAGACAATCGGCATACACCTGTCCTCTATAATATATATGTACCTTCGTACAGCGTTCAAACGCTTGTACGAACAATCTTCAGACTGTCTGCATAGTTCCTTACCTTGTACGACGTTACTTTAAAATTGAAAAATTCTTTTGGTAGAGTTTCTGCGAACAACAATAAAGATTTCAAGTGAATAATATAATACATTCTATTTTTAAGTCATTTTGTCAGCGTTTGACATCGGTGTAGAAAAATTTTTGTGTTTTGGTTCAAAAAACATTATGCAGGATTATTTTCATTTGAGTGCACACATTTTAAGTGGAGGTTCAGAATCCTGAATGCAATGTAGTTCTGTTTTTATTCTCAAGATATTCAATTATTTCTATTCTCGCAAAATAAAATACTTACAGAATTTACGAAAAATTGGTATTCATAAAAAACACATATCAATCACTAAAACGTAAATATGTTAAATCATAAATAAAACATTCATTAGGTATTGCTATTCTAAATGGTTCTTTCTACAAAAATTAATATTTCAACGTGTTGTTTGGTTTGCTACTGTGCATGAGCGGTCGGCTTACCATAAGGCGAACGGCATGCTTGCACCATTAACAGAAATAAAAAAAAATGTATAGTAAATTACGTTGGTAACACCGCAATAGATGTACGTAAGGGATAAGAACGTAAACTCTATTAAAATATAGGAGGTTAGGTTACGCTTTTATCCCATCCATTCTTGTATGAAGGAGCTACCCCAACGCACCCTATAAGTTGACCACTCACTATAAAAGGGAAATTAATTACTTATTATGTGTAAAATTTCAAGGAACATAATCATATTTATAGTGGGCTCTGATCCTAATAGATCGATTTGAAATTTTATCTAGCAGTGGACTGCAACGGACTGATGATGATGATGAGGAATCACTTGCTCATAAAAAAGTAAAAAGAAATAATGCCAATCTCTAAACAGCCCCCATAGCGGTAATTCCCGATGTGGAAAACCCGTCACAGTGACTCATGCCTGCGTTTAATACCTAACAAGTTTCTAAACAGGTGATTAGAATTACTATAAGTAATGGCCGCACTCAAATAAGTTTAATTTCATTTAAATTTTAAATAAATACACCCAATAATTACATATATTGATCTGATCCCACATTATTATCAAGTCTTGTTTCGTGGGTACCAGAATCTACGAGAGAATTTTCGGTTTCACTAACACCCAAGACAAATGCTTGTGAGTCTCATAAATGTTTTCTCGGTGCGAAGATAGAACTCGTGGCATCTCCTTTCATAGTCAGCGTCTTACCTACGCCACGGAGGCTGTTGTTCCTTAATACACACGCCGGCAGAATTAGAGGAACACGCGTTAAATATTGAATTTCTTAGAAAATATTATAATAACTGAATGTTTTTATTTTTCAATATTTAAAATGAGGCAAAATTTATAACAAATTACTATAATTGAGTAAAAAATACTTTAATTAATGACGCAAATGCAATTAAACGGAAATACAGTAAAATGAAATTTCTGTATTGTCAAATGTAATCGTGTATTTTAAAAACTTACAGAAATAATTTAAGAACATTAATAATGCGTATTGCTACCACGGGCTCAGATAAGAGTCTGGATATTATCCTTCATGCTTTTAATGACGTCCTCAATCATTTTTTGCGACAAATTCTCCCACTCTTGCACTAACATGAATTTTAATCCTTGGACGATCTTAAAGGCTTGGTTTCTTCCATTTATCTTTCTTCCGATAACGTCCCATTCGTTCTCTATGGGATTCATGTCTGGTGATCTTGCTGGGCAATCCATTTGCGCGATTTGGGCCTGATTTAAGTAGTTGCGAACCATTTGCGCTGTGTGGGGCCGCGCATTATCATGCATAAATAAAAAATATTCGCCTATGGATGGTGCAAAAAACAATACATGGGACTCTAAGATCTCTGCGACGTATCTTTGTGCAGCTAAAGACCCATTTTCTATAAGTATTAACTCCGCGCGTGCTTCCAAACATATACCACCCCATACCAAAATTGACCCTCCGCCATAACACACCTCTTTCAGTAAAGTTTCCTCGATTAGCGTTCTCCTCGATACCTCCAGATCCTCTCCCTTCCTTCTATGCAATTCACAACAAAACTGCTTTCATCACTAAACAAAACTCGGCTCCACTCATTTGTCTAGTCGCGGTGTTGATGAGCAAAAGCTTATCTGGCTACTTTATGTACCACCTCGAGTTTTGGAGCTTTTGACGAAACGTAAGACTTCAGTCCAACTTCATTTAAACGTGTTCTCACTGTACGCTCACTGATATTAACATCACGGACTTCTTGTGACATGTTTCGGGTCTGAATAGCCGTTTGACGACGATTTCTCAAAGTTTTCAGCCGTATAAAATGACCATCCTGGGTACTGGTCCACCGTTTTCTACCTTATCCTGGCATCCGCACATAAGAGCCTATGTGCCTCTAACGTTTAACGTTGAGAAAGATGACAGATACCGACACACCCAATGCGCGACTTACTGAATCCTACCCTTGACCATTTTTAATCATTGTTACCGCTCTGGCAACTTCAGTGGAAGGTAAGCCACTCATTGTATATCCTACAAGACAGGTACTCTAAAAACAATAACAATAAAAATATCTTAAGTCACATAAAATGAAATTAAACAAAATTTTGTAAAACCACTTGAAAGTGAAAAAATCTTAAAAACACTTGAGAGCGTATAATTAACGATAAAACTCTAAATATCCAAAAATCTTTTTGCATCATTTATTTTTTTAAAGGTGCTGAAATATAAAAACAAAGACCATTTAAACAAACAGCAAACAAAATTTTAAAAAAACTAATTTTTGTGCGTGTTCCTCTAATTGTGCCGGCGTGTGTATAATATATTTTTACAATGTAAATCCATTATTGGCCGTAAGATAAGCACACCATTTGTATTATATTAGTATTAAGGGCTGTGGAATTCGTTGAATAGAGAGAACAAAAAATAGATTATCTTCGTAAAATCTACACTGAGTAAAGATTTAATTGATTTTAAATGTATGAGCACTACAGTTAGACACTACCATATAAATTACCTCTTCATATAAAAGCTGATCGATGTACAAGTAAAATTCTGTGTTCTCACACGTATCTCACTATCTCATACTAATATACAAAACATAAAAGGCATCATAATTAGTTGACTAACCGCCTTCACCGCATTTTGTTCAGGAAAAGTATTATTACAGTTCCGGCCGTGAAATCCTTCTCACTTCACCTCCACAAAATTGCTCCTTTTCATAAAGCAATAAGGTTAAATTTCGCGTGTATGACTAATTGTATAGACAAAGACTAGATTGCAATGCTTAAATGAACACATGGTGCCTGTCATACCGTGCGACTGCGTGATGGATGGGAGCAAATGAAACTTCAGTTTCGAATACCTGTCAATACGCTGAATTGCAGACTAACAAATGAAAAATCTCTACCAGCGAAGTCTTATTCAGTTTCCAATTAAATACAAATATTCATTAATACACCCATACTCATGCTAAAATTCGGTACAACATATATGGGGCTCCTAAAGTCTTAGTGCAACCCAATTTGCATACACAGGACTGAGAGGTGGAATTATCTTGAAAATTAAATTATCATATACGCAGCCGTAGTTTATAAGCTGTTGGTACAGGAAATGGTAGGAAGCTAATCTGACAATAGATCAGTTACGATCTACGCACATCCGGCGACATGACGCCAGCTATCAGCTGTGATGCGCCATGCTACAGCCAATCTAGATTAACAAATTCACACATCACTAAATACATAATGCAGATTCAGCATTCAATACTTGGACACAAAAATGTGTAAATATATATTATATCAAATATAAATATGAAAATAAAATATAAATATAAGACCCGAGTATCGAAATATTTATTTATTGGCCATGAAAACATCTTCCAAAACCTAATCAAACGATTTACTACAAATTGTAACATTTAGGTACAACTCGAATTAATTTAACCAAGAATCATTAGAAAGTTTCCTTTCAGTCACCTGAAACGTTACCAATAATCAGCAATTCTGAGTAGATAAATCAAATGTTATTTAAAATCAAAATAACATGTTTTCAGTATTAAGAATCACAGTTCAAATTATGAACTTTCAGAGTGGTTATGGTTGAAGTTGAGGAAAATACCCACTGACTAGGAAATATAAAGTATGACAACATTATTTTATATCATAACATTCACTTCCGAATTTTCACATTGTAATATAAAACAAGAAATACTAAGGGAAGTTCAAAAACATTTATACCGGGTATCTCAAGACTGCTACCGAAAACGAAGCCGGGTGGTAGTTTTAGTGACTACATACACAATGCAACCAAAAATTTGGAAAAGAAACGCGACAATTATTTTTTATGATTTTTTAAATATCTTCATCTTTGGGTGGTAAATCCATAGTTTTTGCTAAAATAATAATTCAAACACTTTTATACCTTAGATTATTTATAAATAAATGGGTATACACTATTATTTTAGGAAAAAATGTATTTACCACCCAAATATGGTCATAAGAAAAAAATTGCAAAAAAAAAATTGTCGCTATTTTTTGCAACTTTTTCTGTTGCATTGTGAAGTCTGAAGTCGCTTAAACTACCACCCGGCTTCGTTTTCGGTAGCAGTCTTGATATACCCTGTATAATGTTACGAATCGGGTGATTATTATTCAAAACGCATGCATATTCTTGACTGTACATGGGGTGAAATAAAGTGAGGTAACCTTATGCCGACATAAACAACTTGAATATTTAAAAAGGTACGTACAAACGAGAAAATATTGATTCATTTATTTTCCGTATTAAAACTAACAGGAGACTAAGAAAATATTTCTAATAAATGAAATATATGTGTGCTTGCGTGCAAAGAAAACCAATCCATAGTACAGAATATCACCTGATGCTTACAAACGATTAAGAGAAAATATTGATCCTCTGCCGAAGACAATAAGCTTAAGATTAATTATTCTATCAAACAACACCGATTGTTCATACATTTTCCTACTACTCGGTATCCGATTTATTGTTCTTGGAACCGAAATATACAACCTATAAAGAACAAAAAACAATTCAGAAAAATACATAAAATTTCACATAATAAGCGTAAATTATTGACAAAACACCTTATGATCAATGAAACATATTTAAAGTTTTAATGATGTTTATAAAGGTGTTATGACTACTCAAAGTTATTAGGGAGGACAGGTAGTAACTCGGCCATTCTACTCACCGTCCTCGAATTGTTTATTAATGAAGGAACCAAACCTCGGAGACATCATCAAAGATTTAGCACCGCATTATACTCATAAATAAAGATTGTTAATTGAAATGATATTGATACTGTGAGTTATTGCTAACGAGCTAAGCAATCACCGCCGACTTAATGTATGGAGAGAATTATTTTCATTTTTATATCATGTTCTTCAGTCTGTGTTAATTAATTTCTTTGTGATGAGGATACGTTCGGATGATCTTTAATCATGTACTTTGTGAACGATGTAATTCGGAAAAATATGGTTGTGACGTCTTTATATTATTTTCTTTAGATGTTTACTTTTATTAGAATATATGTAACAAAAAAATACAAAATGTTATTTTATTGATCATACAACGCCAGAAGCTTAAAAAATTACGTATGGTCAAACTTAGTAGTTAGTTTGCGTGGTGGCCTGTTGGCAAACGGACTAGGACGCGGCTGCCAACATGTTTACGGTGGTCGCGGGTTCGAATCCCAGGGCACACCTCTGACTTTTCGGAGTCATGTGTGTATTGATAGTCAACCACCACGCACTAAAACGGTGAAGGAAAACATCGTGAGGAAACCTGCATACCGTAGCGATTTATAAGAATTTCTATGGTATACATACCATCCGCCAACCCGCATTAGGCCAGCGTGGTGGACTATATGGCCTAACCACTCTCAATCGTACTCTCGATTGTAGAGTAGGCCCGTGCCCTGCAGTGGGACGTATATGGGCTGATACAGATACAGAAACTTAGTAATCGCCGCATTGGTCAATTGGAAACACGTATTTTCGGAAAGATTTGATGGTCGGTTCAAAAAATCATAAATGAGTTGCTCTGTACTGGAATAGGTGCCCAGCACGGCGATAAATTTTCCTCCTATCATATATTGGGACGGACATAAACTCGGAAAACTGTGGATGCCGGGTAGAATAAGTGACATCTCTGCTTACCCCACAAGGGTAGGGTAGGTATGGGTTTACGTATATACGCGATAGTAATGTGCCTACATCCACAAACGACTATCCAGGTGGAGCTCATATCTTTGCAATAAACATGAACACTCCGCTTCAACGTGTTCATAAGGCCTTATATGTGTGCCCTGATGCTTGTGTTTATGGCTAATTAACCTAGAATACTTTATCCATCTGAGGTGAACATTTGTAAAATGAATACCTATAAAATTCATCGGAAGAACAAAGCCACGTCCAACAAATAGGGCCATAAAAAACCGCATTTACGAGCGTACATCTGGGGGCGCGGCCGAGCCCCCTCCAAGTCGAGCTATAGGCCGTAACATCCTTTTCTCGAAGCAATTCAGACCATTTTCAACCCCCCATAACTTCGTTGTGGTTAAAGCAAGAAGCCTGAATTTTTAGTTACTAAGTAGGCATTGTGTAAACACGGTATATTTAAAATTCCATTCAATTTGAACCAGTAGTTTAAGAATTATAATGTGTCAAACTTTCGTAATTTTGTCACTCACTGACTGACTGACCGATCATCAAAAGTCTAAGGCACTTCTAGCAGACATAGAACCTTCAAATTTAGAATATAATTAGTGTTTAGTGTCTAAAGTAAGGGAAAATTCAAACATTTCATAATTTGTGTCTAGTTTTCTAGATAGACCAACTGCGTGAATAACTTTGTAATCCCATATAAATGTATAGGATTACAAAGTTACATTTGCAGTTAATGAATCATTGTACCCGTATATAGTGGAATAATAGTTGTAGATATATATCTTTATACATGAGGCATAGTAGGAGGGGATATAGAGAGGGAAATGGTGTATTCAGCCCATGAAACTGTACAACATTTCTCTAGAAAAACATGACAAAGAAAAACTTGCAAATAAATAGATTAAATAACTCGAAAATATCAATTACAATGAAAGAAAGAACATTAATAATCAAATCCGCTATATTTGTGATAAATTGATACCTACAAAAATAAGAAAAATCCATAAGACAGAGGCTTTAAGAAAAATCGTTAGTGATATTCTAGAAGTAAGAAGTACCGAAAAGGAAAAAAGTAGGATTCTACAAAAAGACGTGAGATCCCATCAAAAACATCCTGTAAAAAAATTCCAAGTCTCGCAGCTCAGGTTTTCTACCGCAAAAAGTTGTGAGATGCATGTAATACCAAGTCGATTAATTTATTTAGTCCTTAAGGGACCTTCAATAGAAAGTTATTACGTTAGTTATTACCATATCAATATTAAAAATTCTTTACGTTTTAAATAAATAGATCGACTTGGCCAGTAGCATTATGTATAAATTGTACGATACATTATGTTTTCATGTGATGGCCAAGTCGATCCATTTATTTAAAACGTAAAGAATTTTTAATATTGATATGGTAATAACTAACGTAATAACTTTCTATTGAAGGTCCCTTAAGGACTAAATAAATTAATCGACTTGGTATTACATGCATCTCACAACTTTTTGCGGTAGAAAACCTGAGCTGCGAGACTTGGAATTTTTTTACAGGATGTTTTTGATGGGATAGAATTTTATCTAGATCCGCGCCGACAATGTGTGAAGATTACAAACAGGTAAGTTTAACAGTTCACATCAACGGAGCGAAATTACCCGCACACTCCTATAAGCAGCTTATGAAATTATAATACAACAAAATCCAGCGCGCCCGCTTTGAGCGCGCCATAAGCCCGTGACACGTTAGAGAAACTTCGGCATTGCGAATTTTTATGAGTGTCGCCTCCAGACGACACACAGGGGAGCCGGTGGCTTTTGAAACGACTGGTAGTCAAAGAGAAATGGAGATTTCCCAGTTACAAATGTGGAAGCAGTAGGTGGTTGTATTTCTTCGCGGATTACTTTCTCGAAAGCACACTTGTAACGCGCGTGCCGGAATTTTTATTACCCTCGGTTCCCAGAGGTACAGTTTCAGGGCAGAGATACATACGAATCATTATGTTTGTAGCGACCGTGCCATGCGCGACGCCTCACAATACGAGTATGATTTTAAATAAAGTACCGACCTGACGATCTCGGCGTATTTCTGCAATTGCTACTTACGCGTTACAAAATTTTATTATCTACGTTTTAGCGGCAATATAATTCTTTAAAGCCAGTGCGATATAAAACTCAACGTATCATTCCATTCTTTTATTACCTTCTGCACAATTGATGACGATATCAACAACAAAATTTATATTCACTTGTTGTTACATACATAGTTTAATTTTTAAAATAAAATATATTATGGCATTGTTTATGAATTTATTTTATTCCGATTGTGAAATTTATCATCATCATCATATCAGCCACAGGAAGTCCACTGCTGAAAATAGGCCTCCCCCAAGGATCTCCACAATGACCTGTTGGAAGCGGCCTGCATCCAGCGACTTCCTGCAACCTTAGCCAGATCGTCCGTCCACCTTGTAGGCGAGCGTCCGACATTTCGCTTGCCTGTACGTGGCCTCCACTCAAGAACCTTTCGGCCCCAACGGCCATCGGTTCTACGAGCTATGTGCCCGGCCCACTGCCACTTCAACTTGCCAATCCTATGGGCTATGTCGGTAACCTTGGTTCTCTTACGGATCTCCTCATTTCTGATTCGATCTCGTAGGGAAACACCGAGCATAGCACGCTCCATGGCTCGTTGAGTGACTTTGAGCCTTTTAATGAGGCCCACAGTGAGAGGCCACGTCTCGGTGCTGTATGTCATCACTGGTAACACACAACTATCGAAGACTTTCGATTTTAGGCACTGAGGTATTTTGGACGAGAAGACGTCGCGAAGTTTACCGAACGCTGCCCAACCGAGTTGGATTCGACGATTGATCTCTCTCTCAAAGTTGGACCTGCCTAACCGGACCACTTGTCCTAAATAGACATATTCGTCTACAACTTCGAGAGTCGAGCCCCCAACTCCAATGGGGGTGGGCACAACATGGATATTCGACATGATCTTCGTTTTATCCATGTTCATTTTAAGACCGACCTGTTGGGAGACTCGATTAAGGTCTTCGAGCATAGTGCTAAGGTCTTCCAGCGATTCTGCCAAGACTACAATATCGTCGGCAAATCGAAGGTGAGTAATAGTATATTAAATTGTGCCGTTGTGAAAATTATTGTTATTTAATTATTATGATATATGTACCTAATTTAATTATTATCATGCCGTGTCGCGTAGTCAGCTACTTGACTCAGTAATATGGATGTATAAGGAATAATAAATTACTTCTTCACCAATTTTCCGCCTTCTAGCAACATTAATATGTTCACAGACAAGTTTTAAAGCAAGTTTAATGTACTACAATTACTTATGCTCTATATGATTTAGGAACAAGGCCAAGTTAAAGGAGATAAAATCACCCAATACGAAATTGCAGGCGAAAGTAAGTTAAACAACAAATAGCTGTTGTGCGGTTGTTACGTAGTTACCTCCCTCCCCCACCCCTCCGCCAACAGGGGTGTTGTTTTATTAACGCTTGATGAAAACTTTACATCATCATATTTTCTGGATCGTTCACCTAAATTAAAGGTAATTTATATCCCAATGTACACAGCCGGCGCCGTTCGTGCTTTATTAAACAAATAAAGTAATGAATTGGTAAGCTCGGTAAACAGACGTGCTGAATTTGGAAAGTTTATTATTTATGGCCGGCAAAAGACATTTTCAAATAAAGGAAGGGTTCTCATGAAGCAATTAGGTGCGTTCAGTACATTAATACACTGTGGTCAGAGAGAGCGCTCAAAACGTTTGCGGTTTTGTTAACTCACCGTAACACGATTTAAATTATATTTATAGATCGTCAACGGTCTTTTGGCTAGCAAATACGTTGTTGTCATGCTGTTGTCAAAATATTAGGAGAAAAATATCACATTTTATTCTATTGCACATGTATTAATAATTAAATGTCTTAATGTAATTATGTAATGTTTATCAATGCTCGTTGTTTACATTAAGACATTTTTATTGCAGTGAGTAGCGAGACGAGCATGCCGTTCGCCTGATGGTAAGCGATGCGACCGCTCATGAATAGTAGCAAAACCAAACCATACGGTGAATTACAAAGCAATGCTTGGCATTGCACTACGCTCGCCATCCTGAGACATAAGATGTAAAGTCTCAATATATCCAGTAGTTGCTATGGCTACAATATTCTTCAATCTGAAACACAACAGTGCATTTAAACTGCTGTTTGGAGAAATAGACATTGTGGTGGTACCCACCCAGGCGGCCTTTCACATATGAGGGACCTACCACCAGTAAAATCTTAAACAAAGCTTTAAATAGACAAAAACAAATCCCTATATTTTGACAACAGCATAACAAACACGTATTCGCACGCCCGAAAACCGTAGAAGATGTATACACAAATATAATTATGTAAAACACATTGGCGTGCACGTCAGTAACTACTAGTAGAAGTAATTAGAAGATTTATTACAATATAATATAACTTATCAAATCCCGGTTATTGTTAACATTTCATCTCAGACTTGGAAACTTATGTAAATTGCTAAATAAAGCGACGGTATTAATTTTCTATGCGTAGTCAAAACTTTCATAGTTCATTTCTAAATGTAAATTAGTTTGCAAAACACACCTGTTTGGGATACCTTAAAGAATATCTAACGAAGTTTGAGTAAATTTTTGTACTACAAATGCCTATGGATATATTAGTAAATCTATATATACCTATATAAATATTAGTTCTAAAAATTATTAAAATAAATAAAATAAAGGAAAACCAACCGATAAGAGTTATTCAAACAGAAAAATCAATACGAATTACTTTGCTCAATGGACGAACGAGTACCGCAAGATATACGAGTATTTGTTTTATAAAATAAACTAACGTACAGTACTTGTGCTCCTATATTGTATTGCAAAAATGAAATTCACAGCATGACACGTGACCATCAAAACTTATTAAATTTCATAATAATTCAAAGTGAACTAAGTATATTAAAAAGTCGTTCGAAAGGGACAAAACATTCGGTTACAAAAATCGGTTATAAAACTGCCTCTGACACATGCTGTAATTGTTTTGCCTTTAGAACATTTTAATACGTAACGTTTGGAAACTTTAAGGACCTGTGAGAAAATATCCTGCCCTTCACACTAAGACTAGCAAGGCACCCATTGAACTACCAATTCAAGTAGTGGTAATCAGTTGATATTACTATACTTTTTTCGTTCAATAGGTCCGGCATACAAACAAACATATCACCTAATGGTAAGTAATCGCCGCCGTCCATGAACATCCACAACGCTTGGGTCATAGGTGTGGTGCCGGCCCATGAAATCTGGTAGGAAGCAGGAAGGAAAATTACCTATCCTTTTCATAAAGAAAAAAGGGGCATTGGAAATCCAACAATGCTAATCACCCAACGAAATGAGACATCAAAGCCGTCATTTCAGGTACATTTGAGTCAGTGGTAGCGCTCTGGACGAGCCTTCCCATTTATACTGAGTCATGACTTACAACAGCGTGGCTTTACCACTTATAAAAAGAGGGTGCCCAATTTCCCGTATATTGGCATCCGGCAATCTCACTCGCCGAGCGAAAAGCGTCAGAAAAGCTGTCACTTCACTTGTCTACCATAAAACTGTTTCAGTTTCAACTGTGCGAAGTACAGGACTCCAGTATAACCCAGATTTTAGGTCTGGGATGCCAAAGACCACAACGCTGGCTTGTTGTGTTTAGCTAATACAATTAATTTAAATTAATTCATAAAATAGTGTGCCAGCCACTGCCAAATACATATTTTACATTAAATATTATACGGCGCATTAAATTACACAGTAATGCAAAAAGCACCAGAAAAAAAGATGTGTGCTTGAAATTAATGACTAATATTTCATGGATTGCCACTGATTCGAAATACATTTCACATGGCAATGCTAACTAAACATGGTGTTTAGAGAGTTTATCCACCAAAATGTAATTTGAAGCCTTCCCGAAATAAAATTTTAATCAGGCCATAATGCTTTATGGTATGAATAACTCTAAGATATAAGACAAACAAATGGAACATTTACAGCTTTGCTAGAATAGCTTAATGTTTAAAATTACATAGTAATATTTAACCAATCTTTGGTAGATTAATTGAAACAGTGGTAGCCAACACAAGGGGGATACCAGATGCTATGACTCAACGTTCGTATGTTCGAAGTCCACGCACAAATTATAAGTTATTCACTTCTAAAAATGAAAACTATACACTAAGACACTTATTCATTCCGAACTTAGTCTATGGTTACGAAGTATGATAAAGGATTCGACACTACCATTTTGTATATTCGTTTCGTTATGGACGCCGAACATTCGAACATCTTGTCGGAGCATAAAGTAACCCCCAATACAGGTTTTATATCTCGACGTCTGGAATTCAATTTTTTTTTTTTATTGCAATGAATGGTGAGACGAGCAAGCCGTTCGCCTGATGGTAAGCGATACGACCGCTCATAAACAGTAGCAACATTCCACTGCGCTCGCCATCCTGAGACATAAGATGTTAAGTCTCAATAATTATGTCCAGTAGTTGCTCTGTTGTTGTTTCACGGGAGAAATAGACATTGCGGTGGTACCTACCCAGATGGCCGCTCACATATGAGAGACCTACCACCAGTCATATCAATTTCTGTATCTAGACTCTAAGCGTAAGCTGTCCAAGAATATTAATTCTGAAATTATTGTTTATCCTGCAATAAATATTTTTAAACGGTTTAACAGCGCCAAATCATATTTTATTACTACACCCTTATACTAGAGTATAAATACAAAGGTTGTATGTATTTAAAATACATACATACATACATACATGAATACACGCCTCTTTCCCAGAAGGGGTAGGCAGAGGTGCCCACATTGCGTTTTGTATGTTCCGTCCCACGATGTGATAGGTGGCGAGCCTATCGCCATATCGGGCACAAATTCCTGACTCTGGGCTGATAATAAATAGAAAAATCCAATATCACTTTGCCCAACCCGGGATTCGAACCCTAGACCTCAGCTTTGTAGCCATGTCGTTGTACAACTACGCCACCGATGCAGTCAGTCATTCGAGGGTTTAAAATAATTTTTACAAAATAAATCTATAAAAACCATTTGAATATGAACCCTTAATTAAGCCGCACGCTATATAACAAAATGCTAGGATAGCGTAATCAAAAGTTTGGCTGCGTACCAAAAATATTAACAGAAATTTAGTACAACTCTTACGATGTTCAGAGTAGCATGAAATTAAAAATATAAATATCGTGAGACACCGCAGCCGGCAGTAATCCGAGCGGGGATTACCAACACCAAGATAATCATATACACGCTCGCTTTCATAATAACACTATGTAATAACGTTACTCTCTTACTGCGACGACGAGACGCTGCAATCAAATATTATGCTAAAATGTACATAACACCTTATTATTTAATTAAACTCATCAACGCGCTTATCAACTGTGTTAATTATTCCAATTCTTTATTTGGCACTATTTTACATATAAAAAATGTAACGTCGCAAAAAAGCTAGAATACTTTTCGTATTTATTGCGTAGAATGGACACCGCAAAGAAAATGTTTGTATCAAAAAATGCGATTTATGTTGCTGTCTCTATCACTCCTACGATGTTATCTATCTTCCCTCACACTCCACTTGTTTCTCGCTTGCCTTATACGCGCACACAAATTTTGTCGGCGTTGTTCAATCAATCAATCAATCAAGCAAAAATTATGCAATAAGGCATATTATAAAATTTCGGAATATTTAGACGATAACAAGGCTTGGGAATAGATGTAATAATATTCATATCAAAAATATTTATTGTAAATTTACAACATATTATTATTAAACTGCTCTGATTTAAACCAACTTGTAAATTTTGTAATAATTCACTACATTGTAAACTGGTTTTGAAAAGAGCAACACTAGAGTTTCTTGCCCGTTCTTCTCTAGTGAAAACCGCTTTCCGAACCGGGTGGTAGATAAAAAAAAATGACTGAATCTAAATGATGTTGAACATTTTAATGGATTCAATAAATTATTTTCATTTTCATTTCATTTCATACCTATAATAGTGCAAGAATATAGTTGGTAACTTGAAATTTGCAGAAGGTTTAAGAAAAGTTGTCATGAGTTCTATGAAAGTTTTACTATTTATATTTCTACTTGTTTTACTCTGTATCCAGGAAAGGCCAGTTTAGGTAGGAAGATTAAACATATCAAACAGATTATTTCAAGCTGTATCGTCTAATTCTACACAGCGGAGTATCAAATTTCTAATATTAATGAAGGAAAATTATATCTGATTTCACATTTCGAGGTAACATAGAATGAATACAAATATAGTAGACCGAAAGTCGGAGCAAAATTCACATAATACATATTAAATAATACATATATCGTTTATATTAAAGGTATGGAAATATGAAAATTGGTATGAGAGTTTGTAGAATGTGTCACAGAACCAATATCTGTTCAATTGCTTTTTTCCAAGAACGACGGAATATCAGAACATTTGTATGGTAATTAATATTGCCTGTTCGACGATATGCTTTTGAGCGTAGTAATAAATATTAATTACTAGGATGGAGATTTTTTTACTTTCACTTATTGTAAATACATATATAATATATATTCCAAGTTATTATATTTTTTCATTTTGAATATTACAATGTAGGATTTGAATAGTATGATGAAAGATGAGTAGAATAAAAACCACTAAAAACCAAAAAGTAATAAGTATCACTGCAAAGCAAAAAATAATATTTATTTTATTGTACTTGTGCATGTTGATTAATTTGCTTACTGAATTGACTAGCCTACAAATCAAAATACATGCGTAACATATTGAAGGAGGGCCGCTAAGTACCAAACATGTAGGACATGGGTCCTTATATCAATTTAAATATGTATATATTATTATTTGTTTTTTAGTGAGTTTTTTATTTTTTTTATTTTGGAGTCGGTTTTTATTTTTTTATTAAAAAATTTAGTTATTGGTATCTTTTTAGTGTTGATAAGCATTTCAATGAAGAAGAGTTGGTCCCACAAGGAATATGTTCTTCCGATGACAATGAAATCGCTAAAATCGGCTAAAAGCTGCCGAAGATATTGGAGAATGGAATATTCACATGTTTATTATTTTTTTCTCCCCCACCCCTCCATTCGCCCCTACCCCCTTTTCCCTCCACCACTGTAGCTAAGCTTTTATACTGTACCTAATGCAAAAAGAACCATTGGAACCCTAATTAATTTTGAGGAGTTCCCCTCTCCAGGTTCGAAGATATTGATCAGATCTTCGCCACATTTTTATGGGACCAAATGATAAGCACCAGCTTTCAATCAAAGAAAATATGGTCCTAATCGGTTCACACAGCAGAGAGAAATGAGGCAACAAACATAAAAAAATATTTAAAATTGTATGTATGTATATACAGGGTATATCAAGACTGCTACCGAAAACGAAGCCGGGTGGTAGTTTAAGCGACTTCAGACACAATGCAACAGAAAAAGTTGCCAAAAAAAGCGACAATTTTTTTTTGATATTTTTTTCCTATGGCCATATTTGGGTGGTAAATACATTTTTTTCCAAAATAATAGTGTATACCCTCTTATTTATAAGTACTTTAAGGTATAAAAGAGTTTAAATTATTATTTTAGCAAAAACTATGGATTTACCACACAAAATTGTCGATTTTTAAAAAATCATAAAAAATAATTGTCGCATTTCTTTGCGAAATTTTTAGTTGCATTGTGTTTGTAGCCACTAAAACTACCACCCGGCTTCGTTTTCGGTAGCAGTCTTGATATACCCTGTATATTATATTACGTATGTGTATTTATTATGTTATGTATACGTATTATTTATGACTATCTATTTAATTATTTATATCTATTTGACCTTTTCTTATCTTTGTTTTATACTGCCCTTTCTTTCTCCTTCTTTTATATCCATCCAAAAGTTGTCTGGAAGAGATCGCTTATTAGCGATAAGACCGCCTTTTGTACTTTTAATATATGTTATTTCTTTATATTATTATGTTCTTTTGTTTGTGTACAATAAAGATTAATAATAATAATAAAAAAATCAACATATCAAATTGTCTTCAGGCTATTTTTCCTTAAGAAATTAATACAATGACAACCATATTGGCTGCGTCTTCTATTAAACATTACCAAAAATGATATATGTTTTTGGCTATGTTCTACGTTTCTAGATCACTCTGTATAAAACCTATCCTCGTCTGGAAGCAACGAATTTAGGACAAATCACAAACAATATCTCTCCCAACAAAACTATGAGTTCTATTCTACACCGAAAAACACATATTTCAAAATATTATTTAAAAATAAGAGTCACTATCCTTGGATTTTCTCGTATGCATATCGCGTACATTATACAAGCACCCTAGATCAAGCTAAGCAGGTCGCTACACATACCTCGGTCACCTTTTATGTCCTTCCCAAGTAGGCATCCCATCTCTGCAAACAATATTATTTGGGTTGACATATCTTATTTGAAAATAAGTAAGCTCTTTGTCCATTTGCAGAATCTATGCAAGAAAGCTGTAAATGACAGATAGTTATAGGTTTTTGGCATGCATGCCATGCGTCGCACACTATATGACTGTCGATACGGAGTAGTGCGCATATAATTGTTATTTCCAATTATCAGGTAAAATATCATAATATTATTTTCAAAGACCGATGGCATTGTACGATACTGAAATCCTTAAAAGCATAATAATTCAATATTGAAATAGTGAATCTCATTCCTTTGATTAAACCACAGCTTATGTGTCAAAGGAATCGAGTGCATGTGAGGATAAATTAGATATTATATTTATATTTAATGTCATATTTCAACAGGTGGTAGATCCGTCATATGTGAGAAGCCGCCTGGGTAGGTATCACTGCAATGTTTGTTTCTCCCGTCAAACAGTGTAAATGCACTGTTGTGTTTTAGATTGAAGTGCATTGTAGCCAGAAAAACTACTGAGCATATTGAGACTTAACATCTTATGTCTCAGGATGGCGAGCGCAATGGAATTTTGCTACTGCTTATGAGTTTATCAGGCGAACGGCATGCTCGTCTCGCCAGTAATTGCAAAAAAAATAAAATAACAGAAAATGGACGTGGTGATCTGTTTGTAGATTACATGTAGTGTTAGTATCTGTCCTACCTGTCATTCTTGAGGTTGGTGTATTGGTGTTTACACTGACATTAGTATTAGTTCCTATCCTAAAAGATAAATCTGAAGAGTTTTGTTACCTCTAAACTCAAGAACTATTGGTTTGATATTTTTTTTCTTTAATTAATAACACCCAACAGTCACATACATAGTCCTAACCCTACACTAAGATCGAGTCTTGTGTCGTGGGTATCAGGAACTACGAGAGACTTTTCGGTCTCACAAACAAAATATTTGTGGGCCGCACAAACATTTCTCTCGGCGCGGGGATCGAACCCGCGGCCTCTCGTTTCACAGGCCGCGTCTAACCAACTGCGCCACGGAGGTTGTCATGTCATTGACAAATATTTTTGTGTTGGATAGGTTATTTATAGAGGAATGCTATAGGCTATACACCCTCACGCTATAATCTATAAGAGGGAACCAGTAGTGAAAAATCAAGCAAATATGAGGAAATGTTATTCTTTTTTCGTGGTACGATTGCTCGATATACTAAATTGTTGATATTCGGAATTAAACATTTTGACCGCCATTTTAAAAAATATCTCTACACCCGGGCAGAGCCGAGACAACCGTTGGTAGTAGATAAAAAAAATTGGACTCATTACTTATAACAAAACAAAAAGTTTTTAAAGTGCGTGAACCCACACTTTGCCCAACCTAAACCCAAGTCCTTTCTAATCATAAACAGTCCAATCATCGATCTTACTCTGAGCTGGAAACCAACCCTAGTATTATTTGCAAGTAAATGCATGTAATAGCCAATTTAGGTTGCAGTGTAACAATCTCGACCTAATTACTGTTATTATCTCCGAGAAAACTAACGAAGACTAATAAATTATCTGCAACGTTTCATTTAGTCAGATAATTTTACCTTCAGTTTTGAATTACGTTATTATTGAAAACTTAAATAAATCTATCACTAACAGCACGCGTGACACATTATTTCACTGAAATATCAATCCACATAACAATCGGCACGTCACGATACATTAAAATTAAATTCAATACAATTTATCAAACGTGGCTTCATCACAACAATTTGTACCACGAATATACAACTAAATAAATCATCTGAAATTAATACAGAGCCCTGTGTAGAGGCTAATAAATGACATAATATATCATGATGTATTAACGGTGTGCTAGCAACACTGCAGGTGAGATTAAGGCGGTGTGCGGTATACAATCCCGTCTCTTGATTTATACTATGCACCGCCCCGCGCCCTTCGCCTTCCAACAGCTTCATTATGACTCGCACACAACTCGTACGTGTCTCTGTTTGTCTTTAACAACTTTTACTTCGCAAGAGATATGGAATATTCTACTTGAATCGCATGGTTGTTGACGACCACGGAGAATGTCATTTTATTAATAAACTAACGCTCAGGCTTGGATTTGGCCGGGTGCAATTGTTGCAGTATCTCACTTAGTCTGACACTCATAACCATATATAAGGTACAGTCAGCGACAAAAGTCGTTGAACACATTCAAAACGCCAAAAGTCTTGCACACATGAAGCAACAGAAGTGGTTGAGCAGGGTCGGCCACAAATATTCGTGAACACCTTAAGGTTACAAAAGTTTCTGAACAACAAAAGCAACAAAATTCCTGAACACGCAACTTGTACATAAGTCAGTAATTTTTTTGATATCTTTGTATTGCGCACGCCCACCGACTTCGATATGAACCAGTTAGCTGTTAACTATCTGGCGAATTTCCGTGACAACTCATAACAATATTCAATGTAATTTCTCAAAATATTCCTAAAGCCACAACGCGTGTTTTATATCAATGAAGACAATTAAAAATAATAATTATTAGTCAGAATGGAAAATACTTTTCAAAAGTTTCTAAGCGACAAAATACCTTAACACACCAATGGTACATAAGTTTCTGAACCTATAAAAAGCAAGTTTGCCGCAGATGTGTTCAGCTACTTTTGTCGCTTTGTTATGCATTCATTGTAAAATATTATTTCATAACATATAATTTTTGCTTTTCTCTGCATTGACTTATTGTTTTCCGTTTTTGTGAAATAAAATTTATTTATGAGAATTTTTAAGCGTGTTTTATATCAGTGGCGTAAATAAATAATAATTATTATTAGATTCAGAAAGAAAATTGTGGCAGCATTTTTGAACTTTTTTGATTCAATTGGGTTCAGAATACATATCTGAGAGACCCTTCGCTCCGATATTCTAAATTGATAGTCAAAATAGAATATTTTGGACGCAATTTTTTACTTTTTAGTTATTGGTTCGATTGGTTTCAAAATCAATATCCACTGGGTTCTTTGCTCCAATATTCAAAATTGTAAGATCAATGGAAAACGATACGTACGATTTAGACAATAATAGCTCCACATAAAAACAAGATACATAAAAACTCAAGAAGTTTAATAATTTATCGTATATGTTATATTAAATATTGATTATTTACATAAAGTCAACACTTGCCTTTTAATAGGAAAAAATAATAGTAAATAAAATTTATTCAAATTTAACCTTTCAAAATAAAAAATAACGCTGACTTAGAGTACTTACAAATTCAAGTAAAATTTGTATGCCGACACCACGCACAAATTACATTGAAAAAAGTATTAGATATGAAGGAGCACAAATGTATAATGACTTGCCAACAACCATAAAAGAAAAACATAATTTCCGTACTTCCAAGACAACAATTGAATTATTTAAACAAAAATCAAAGGTTTGAATGAGGCCCTGGCAGCAAGACTTGGTTTGTGAATTGACATATGGGTATTTTATTGTGTTATTGTTCCAATATAAGCACATTGTAACTGTCTTACCCACATCATTAAATTATAGATTAGTACTGTCCGATACTAGCATAATTTTACCTATATAATTATTATATCTCATGAAGTGAAATTTAGAAAAATCTTTTGAGATAAAAGGTTTTTGTAACCTTAACAATTTATTGTTTAATATCTCGTGCCAATAACAGATAAACAATACATTTAAACATCTCATAAATAAATATTATTTCACAAAAACAGAAAACAATAAGTCAATGATGAGAAAAACACAAAATATAAACCGTGAAATAAATTTTGAGACCGATTGCCCAACATCTAAAAAGTTCAAAACTGCGGCCACTATTTTCATTCTGACTAGTAAAATTACGGTTATTTATTATCTCCACTGATATAACACATGCTAAAAACTTCTCATAAATAAATGTTACTTCACAATAACACTGGTGGTGGGTCTCTCATATGTGAGAGGCTATCTGGGTAGGTACCGTTAAACAGCAGTGTAAATGCACTGTTGTGTTTCGGATTGAACGGTTTTGTAGCCAGAGTAACAACTGGATATTTTGAGACTTAACATCTTGGGTTTCAGGATGGCGAGCGCAGTGGAATGTCAAGCATTGCTTTGTAATTCAAGGTGTTGTTTGGTTTTGACTGTTTATGAGCGGTCGTATCGCTTACCATCAGGCGAACGGCATGCTCGTCTAACTGCTCATTGCAATTAAAAAAAGAAGAATACAATAAGTAAATGCAGAGAAAAGCAAAAATTATAAATTATGAAATAACATTTTACAATGAATGCATAACAAAGCGACAAAAGTAGCTGAACACATCTGCGGCAAACTTGCTTTTTATAGGTTCAGAAACTTATGTACCATTGGTGTGTTCTGGTATTTTGTTGCTCAGAAACTTTTGAAAAAGTATTTTCCATTCTGACTAATAATTATTATTTTTAATTGTCTCTACTGATATAAAACACGCGTTGTGGCTTTAGGAATATTTTGAGAACTTACATTGAATATTGTTATGAGTTGTCCCGGAAATTCGCCAGATAGTTAACAGCTAACTGGTTCATATCGAAGTCGGTGGGCGTGCGCAATACAAAGATATCAAAAAAATTACTGTCTTATGTACAATTTGCGTGTTCAGGAATTTTGTTGCTTTTGTTGTTCAGAAACTTTTGTAACCTTAAGGTGTTCACAAATTTTTGTGGCCGACCCTGCTCAACCACTTCTGTTACTTCATGTGTGCAAGACTTTTGGCGTTTTGAATGTGTTCAACGACTTTTGTCGCTGACTGTACCTTCGTAATGTATTTTTCTGCCGCCAAATAGCAGTGTAAATGCACTGTTGTGTTCCGGTTTAAACGACATTGTAGCCACAGTGATTACTGGGTATAATTAATCTTAACATCTCATGTCTCAGTATGGAGAGAGTAGTGGAATGCCAACCATTTGTTTATAACTCATGATGCTGTTTGGTTTTGCTACCGTCCATGAGTATTGTATCGCTTACAATTAGGCGATTTCATACAAGTCTCGCCATTCATGGCATTAAAAAAATTACCATAATAAATAAATGAGACCATAAACACTTTATCCATATAAACTTAATTGTTATTTTTGCTCCGCTCTTAAGAGCCGTTGCGTGATGTT
The DNA here is from genome assembly GCA_009982885.2 of Hyles vespertilio. Lineage (NCBI taxonomy): Eukaryota > Metazoa > Arthropoda > Insecta > Lepidoptera > Sphingidae > Hyles > Hyles vespertilio. The sequence continues at coordinate 11,186,837 of CM042815.1, read as the reverse complement.
AAATAGTCTTTAGTATTCCTCATAAATTAGTCATTTAGATGCAATAATATGTTTTTGAAACCTAATGTTAGTTTTAGAATATATTAGCATGTTGAAACAAACTTTGGCGATTTGCGAGTATTATATGAATAGGTATATTTTTTTTCGTTTCATCATATTATCGTCCTAAACAAAGCGTAGTATAATGTACTTTACATGCGTGTTGCGAAATTTTCGAGTTTTTAGATCCGTACACAAAAAGTTTCAGTTGGCAAGAAAATTTGAACCAAAACGTGAAATAATGACATGCGAATCGTATGTTGTTTACCTATTTTTACTTAATCTTATCGGATTAATACCGATTTGAAAATTTCTATCCTCAAAAACATGGCGCTTTTAAACAAATTGAAAAAATCGATTTCTTTCTTTGAGTTGACTCTCACAAATCCGGGTCATCGGGCCCAATTATTGTTTTTTTTTTTTTTCATTAGTGAATATAGAGTAGATATATCGATATTATCATACATGAAGGAGAAAGTTTCTTTCTTAGGAACATTTCGGCTACAAAAGCGTAAGAAATTTGGCAAAGTTGAAGTTTACATCGAAAATAAGTGCAAAAATACTACAATATTTAATAATTATGTGTGCTGCAATTTCATTAAAATAAATAAACTATGTCGTCCAAGTATAAAACGACCAACCAATATATAATTGTCTGTCTTTGTGGTGACAGAAATATTTAAAGAACTTCAATATTGAAGGGAAAATCAACCTATAATGTTCTATTATTGACAGATGATTTAACAATACAACATTTTAAAAATATAGATTTATCATAAAATATCTAGATACGGCGCATTTGACTTCTGTATCAGCCCATATACGCCCCACTGCAGGGCACGGGCCTACTCTACAATCGAGAATATGATTGAGAGTGGTTAGGCCATATAGTCCACCACGCTGGCCTAGTGCGGGTTGGCGGACTTACATACCATAGAAATTCTTACGAATCACTATGGTATGCAGGTTTCCTCACGATGTTTTCCTTCACCGTTTTAGTGCGTGGTGATTGACTATCAATACACACATGACTCCGAAAAGTCAGAGGTGTGCCCTGGGATTCGAACCCGCGACCACCATGAACATGTTGGCAGCCGCGTCTAGTCCGTTTACCAACAGGCCACCACGCACTTTCATTTGACTTGATTTAGTTAATTAAGTTGTTTTAGAAAATAGCCTTTTGCTTAAAAAAGGCGACTATACTCTCAAATTGGGGTATACTCAATTAAAATCTCAAAATGTAGATATTTTTAGTTTTCTTATACATTGCTATTTGAAGTGATACTTTTAGGTGCGCTGAGGGAAAAAAAAACAAATTACGTAGGTATGGAAAACAATATTCGTACCGTTTGAAACTTAAAACAATTATTTTATAGTAGATACCTTGTCATCTTATCTAGATATCATATATTGAAAGTATTTGCAATTATATGTTCTCAAGCTCGGTTTTATAGAGAAACTTTGACAACAGCTTTGTTTGAATATTTCAATCTCATACATTTGAAATTTCTAATGTATGAAAATGACAACAAAATAAACTTATCGTCAAAGTTGATATATGCAACTGGGCTTTTAAGTTCTATTTCTTACATCATCTATACATAAAATCATAAACGATATGGCAGTATGAACATACTGTATATTGGTATACAGATACCTACTTTAAAAAAAATAGTAGTAGGTATACTTTATAATTATAATTTTGTATATTTATGTATGTATTTATATTTATCTATATAATATACAGACTATAATCATATTCATTTATGTATATACACAGTCAGGTCATAAGTATTGTCACACAGTAAAAACTTTTCTTATAGAATGCTGGCCACAAAAAAGTTTATTGAATTCGAATTCAGAATTGTTCATGAAAATAAAAATGTATACTTTTTAGAATTTTACTCATTTTTAAATATGGAGTGGACGCTTAAAGAAGACCTTGTTGCAGTTATTGCGTTGCATCGTTGCGGTTACGCGCCAATTCAAATTTTTGACATACTGTAAAAATTTAATATAACCAAAAGATTCATTTATCGTACCATCAAACGATACAATGAAGACTCTAATGTAGATGACCGGTCAAGAAGTGGTCGCCCTCGGTCTGTTAGGACTCCAGCAGTGATAAAAGCTGTGAAGGCGCGAATTCAAAGAAATCCCAAACGTAAGCACAAACTGTTGGCCCTTCAGATGGGGTTAAGCAGAACCACGGTGAAAAGGGTGTTAAATGAAGACTTAGGGCTTCGGGCATATCGAAGAAAAACATCGTTTGAATGCTCGTCTAATGGACCTGAGACTGAAGAGATGCCGCGCTTTGTTGAAGCGGTACGCGGGAAAAAAATATCGGGAAATTCTTTTTTCAGATAAAAAAAAATTACCGTACAAGAGAGCTACAACAAACAAAATGATAAGGTGTACGCACACAGTAGTGAAGAAGCGAGCAACCGTATTCCGCGTGTCCAACGAGGTCATTTTCCATCCTCGCTCATGGTATGGTTGGGAGTTTCTTATTGGGGCTTAACAGAGGTACATTTTTGTGAGAAAGGTGTAAAAACGAATGCAGTTGTGTATCAAAATACAGTCCTGACGAACCTTGTGGACCTGTTTCTCATACCATATTCAATAACAGGCACTGGGTATTCCAACAAGATTCGGCGCCAGCTCATAGAGCGAAGAGCACACAAGACTGGCTGGCGGCGCGTGAAATCGACTTCATCCGGCACGAACACTGGCCCTCCTCCAGTCCAGGTTTGAATCCGTTAGATTACAAGATATGGCAACACTTGGAGGAAAAGGCGTGCTCAAAGCCTCATCCCAATTTGGAGTCAAGACATCCTTGATTAAGGCAGCCGCCGATATTGACATGGACCTCGTTCATGCTGTGATAGACAACTGGCCGCGCAGATTGAAGGCCTGTATTTAAAATCACGGAGGTCATTTTGAATAAACTTTAGTGTCATAAGAATCTATGTTTTGTTAAGAGCGTTTATACCCTGCACGCGCTTTTTGGCTTAAAAACAGGACTTTTCAAATGAGTTAATAGCCACCAATAAACAATTTAAAGGAAAAATAATTATTACTAATTTTAGAAAAGGTTGTCATCTAGGGATTTTGGTGGAAAACATTATAGATTGATGGATAATTTGTGAGTACTATACGGATTACTGAACACAAGTTTCGTTATTTAGGCTTTAAATGGCAATTTAGAAGCTTAAGATATCCGAAACCACTAAATATAATATGAAAATAAAAATATCATCAGACTAATAAGACCCTTATGGAGGGATTTTGCTGAGAAAAATAATCTTTTTGTGTTTAGTTCCTGAAAAATAAAAATTTAAACAATGCGAAATTATTCAGAAAGTCTCGTCAAGAACATATTTTTTTTCACCAACTTATCGTACATAATTTTTTATAGTAATTGCATATTACAATAGAAGAACATCTTATCAATAAATTATTATTTTTATGTTTCAACAAAATTAATTTCATGTTTTCTACAAATATTTTAACAACCACTATAAAACACGCTCTCCGACCTGCATCAAATCATACCGCCGCAAGGCCTTCTAGAGGGAGGGCATATCGCTCGTCGCTCCGGCCTGGCTGCAGTCGATTTTTGCCGTGCGTAGTAAAAATAGCCACGCGTGGACTGCGATTGCCACATCTTAGTACTTTGGTAGTAAAATATTTAATTATTTTTATTACCTACAATGATTTTGTAGTGAGTATAAATTATGTTTCAGGTAATATAATGGGATGTAATCCCGAGGCTAAATTATGTTATGTATTGTAATATAAAATTAAATATATTTCGTAATTGTAAGAGGTTGTAAGGCCCCTAACACTATTTATGTGTTCTGTTGGGTTATGGCGGTGAAAATAAACTTCTGCACTGCTTGACAATATTTTAATAAGTGAAATGCGGAACAGTGGATCACACCTTTTATACAATTTTAGGGATCAGACTGTCACAATAATATTTTATTAAGTGTTGGTATTTTTGTATACCTCCAACAGTCCCCCTCAAAAATACAATACACTTAATCAAAATAGTTAAATCAATACAATATTAAATTAACAGTTATCATAGAAGATTTAACATATATCTTAATTCTTGGAATTTTGTAGATGGAACCACTTTTGTGAATATATCAGCTAGCTGGTGTTGTGTGGAAATATGTTCCAGCTTTATTATTTTATTGTAAATTTGCTCTCTAGTAAAATGATACTTGATGTCTATGTGTTTAGACTTTTTATGATTGGTAGGATTGTTAGCGATACTAATGCAGCTGTTATTATCCTCGTAAATTACTATAGGCTCAGTTATTTCAATAGAAATACTATTAAGTAATGATTTGATCCAAATTGCTTCTTTTACAGCCTCAAATAAAGCCATATATTCAGCTTCTGTGGAGGAAACGGCAACGGTATTCTGTTTGCGTGTGTTCCAGGATATTGTACAATTATCGAATATTTTAAATAAGTATCCACTTGTACTTTTCCTGTCTATTTCGTCTCCTCCCCAGTCTGAATCAGCATAACCAACAATCAAATGTTTATAAATACATTTTTTATATGTTAATTTTAAATCTAAAGTACCTTTAATGTATCTTAAAATATGCTTTAAACATTTCCATAGTTCTTCATTAGTTTTACTCTGATATCTGCTTAATATATTTATAGCGGCACAGATATCTGGTCGCGTACAAATCATAGCATACATTAAAAATCCTATGACGTTCCTGCAAGGCGCGTCATAGTGATCGTCAGAGTTCAAGGCTAAATAATTTAATTTAGAGGGTATTGGTAATTTACATGAATTGCAATCACTCATGGAAAATTTGTTTAAAACATTTTGCAGATACAATGATTGATCTAGACTAATAGTATTCGTGGTTCTCTCTACTCTTATACCAAGAAAAAACTGAATTTCATTTAAATCTGTCATTTTAAAGGTATTCATTAAACATTCTTTATAATACAATAGTGTTTTAGTATTTTTTGTGCAAATTAATAAATCATCTACATGTAATATTAAATACACATTTTTATCTATGCTACTTTTGTCTAAAATATACAAACATGGATCAACATTTGAATTTGTAAAACCCATAGCTTTCAGAGCATGATCGAAACGTTCAAACCAACATCTAGAAGATTGTTTTAGGCCATATAAAGTTTTATTTAATTTACATACCTGATTTGGTTCAGCAGAAATACCTTCCGGCACTTCCATGTAAATATTCTCTTTTAAAATGCCATTTAGAAACGCCGTTTTAACATCCATATGGTGAACTTGTAAATCAAACTGATTTGCAAATGCTAAAATAAATCTAAAAGTAGTTATTCGTACAACGGGTGCAAACGTTTCGTCATAGTCTTGTAGGTATTGTTGGGTAAAACCACGTGCAACTAATCGCGCCTTATATCGTTTTAGTTCGCCAGTTTTATCCGTTTTTATTGTAAATACCCACTTGCAACTTACAATATTTATATTTTGAGGTCTATTAACAAGATTCCATGTTTTATTACTAATAAGTGAATCAATTTCAATCTGTATGGCTTCTAACCATTTGTCAGTGTCACTTCTATTGAAAATATCATTGTAACACATTGGTATTGATTGTACAGTACATAAACAATATGATAAATATATATCTGATTCTATCATCTGCTTATAATCTTTAGGTGGTAGGTTGAGAATTATTTCGCTGCGCCTGAGTGAACTTGACGCGGGCTGGTTTTCAATGACCAGTTTATCGGATAAATTGTGTTTGTTGCCTATTAATTTGGCTGAATCATTGTCAGTCTTATTAATTTTGGCGGGTATTTCATTTTGTTCATGATTGTTACAAGTTGGTCTAGAAATTTCAAAATTTGACTCGTCGAATATAATGTCTCTTGCAAAGAAAAATGTTTTGCTTTCGACGTTAAATAATTTGTAACCATTTGAGCCATAGCCTATGAATATTGCTTTAAAAGAATTTTCGTCAAATTTTGTTTTCCTAGTCTTATCATGAACATATGCCGTTGAACCGAATATTCGTAAATGATCAATTTTCGGTTTTTTGCCATGCCACATTTCGTATGGTGTTTTATTTTGCAGAACTTTTGTGGGGAGCATATTTGTTAAATATGCAGCCGTTAATACGGCTTCACCCCAAAATGACTTAGATAATTTCGAACACGCTAACAATGTTCTTGCCATCTCTGTTAATGTTCTGTTCATGCGCTCGGCCACACCATTTTGTTGTGGCGTATATGGTACTGTTAAATGATACATTATACCCTTGCAAACACAAAAATCCTTAAATTCTTTTGAAAGATATTCTCGCCCATTATCACAGTATAAATTGACAACTTTCAAAGAAAAAACATTCTCACTTTTGTTAACGAAATCGGTGAAACATGTTAATACTTCCGATTTTGCATGCATTAAGTAGGTAACTGTGTAGTGAGTAAAATCGTCAATAAAATTTACAAAATAATTTTTGTCATCAACTGTGGGTGGTGTTATAGGGCCACAAACGTCTGAGTGAATAATAAAAAGTGGTCTATTGTTAACAGATTTAGCTTTTGCTTTTGCAAATGGTAATCTAGACTGTTTGCCTAAAATGCACGACTCGCATAACTCATCGCTAGGTGTGATTTCATTAATAATAGTACCGTCAATTAACTTTTTAAGATTACAAAAACTTTGCTTATTTAAATGACCTAATCGTTTATGCCATAAATCATACGTTTGAAAATTATTTTGTGATAAATTCAAAGAGCACGAAGGCCTTACTAGAAAATTAATTTTGAAAAGATTATTGCTAGTTTTGCCTTCCGTTATACAAATTTTATTCTTGTAAATTTGTACGGTGTTATTATTAAAAATGACAATCATACCTGCTTGTTGTATGCGGTTAACCGATAATAAATTGTATGAAACCTCGGGTGAATAGAGTACATCTTCAATCCTTCCTGGTATTCCCATATTTGTTAGAACATTAATTATGCCCCTGCCATACGCCAAAATGGATGCGCCGCTTTTAGCTACGCCAATTTTAAGCGGAAATGAAAATGGAGTGTATGAAGTGAAAAAATCTTGCGTTTTAACTATATGATCAGTGGCACCGGAATCTAAAATACAAGAAAATTCATTATTAGAAATATTTTCATGTGTAAAATTAAAATCAGATAACATGAAAGCGAAACTATCCTTATGATTGTCCTGCTGCGAGACGTTGGCTGTATTTGAAAAATTGGCATTCTTGATACCACCATTTTGCTGCAGTTTCTTGAAGTAACGGCAATCTCGTATGTTGTAGTAATGTCATATCCGGTTCCAGTTTTAAATTCAGTAATTGCTTACGTAATGCAAGTTGTGTAGCCAAGCTCTTGCGTTCATATATTTTGTCTAAATTGTCCATTATTGCTTTGGCCGTTACAGATCCTTTTGCAAAACTTAAAAAGGCATCGCCCAAAAAATCAACTATGGTACCTTTTGCTATTTTATTCTTCTTGATCCAGTCATCGGTAGGTTCTGCCGGCACGTGGTCTTCAATAACGCATAGTACTTGCAATTCTTCCAGGAGCGATCGTATACGAAATTTCCATACACTGTACCTTTCACCATTGAATTGCTGGATATTCCTCTTATTTTTCGTTAAATCCATGGCGTTGTATTTTCACTGAATTTACTTACTGACTTTTACAATAATTAGTGCCTGGACCCATAACCTGTTGGGTTATGGCGGTGAAAATAAACTTCTGCACTGCTTGACAATATTTTAATAAGTGAAATGCGGAACAGTGGATCACACCTTTTATACAATTTTAGGGATCAGACTGTCACAATAATATTTTATTAAGTGTTGGTATTTTTGTATACCTCCAACATGTTCGAACACGAAATGATTAATAAAACGTCCGTAGTGTATACTGATTGAACACTGATTTGAATGCAACTTAACAATGTAATAATAACGAAAATATGATTAGTATCCAAAATTTGTATTATTCTTTGCTTGCACAGTAATATTTGTCTACTTATAATGCAAATAAAATATTTTTATGATATTATATTACAGTTACATTTCAATTGAATATTTGAAGCGCACGGATCAAAGTTGTTTGAGCCGATTGTATAGTGAGCCGACGCGGCAGCTCTACGCACACAGCTTTGGTCGCTTATGTGTGCGTGAAATTAACGAAGAAATACCTATAGTTGACTTTGCGCGCAAGGTGTATACGCTCTTAAGTTCATTTTGGTATATAAATGGTTACATAACGAATAAACTTGTTTCAATTATTTTATATTAAACATGTGACAGAATTTATGACCTGACTAGGTATAATATATTCTTTTGATATTTATTAATTTACTTTGATTTCTCTGCACCACCCAAAGGTTAACTGGGAGAGAATGCCTCAGGCATTAAGTCCGCCTTTATACTTTGTATATAAAGCATTTAAATAAATAAATATACAGATGTATTACGGTCGAATTTCGATCAGTAAGTAATCCTTACTTCACTTAAATGTGGTAATAACATGTATGTAATATTAAAATTACACGCTATAGCCGGCCGTTAAATAAATTTGCTGATAATTTTCCTGTAAATGTAACTCAAATATTGTGTCTCGAACTATTGATTCCTTACGTTATCCCATACTTCACCTTGACCCGAGTACATACGTGTCACCAGCATACTAACATCCATTAAGGAACTTTCTACTTTTTTCACGTTCACTTCGGTGGAAATAAGGTGTGCTGTTATAAGAGTAGCCGATAAGAGCCCACTCTCAAGTTAAAAACTCAACGTTTCGTTTTGCAACTTTCGCCGTATTTTAACCGGAATACCGAGAAGTCGTGTTGAAAAATACGTTTTACAGTTGTAAAACGGTTTCAGGGTAATGAAAAATGCAGGTTTAATTAGTTAGAAGTAGTGAATTTAGTCTGTATCCAAGCGGACTGCGGTCTTATTCATAGACAGTTTTAAAACCTAAATAATAAATAAAATAAAACCTATTTCAGTTATCGAATGTTCTGCCTTCTTAGATTAAACTAAAACCAAAAGTTGTTCAAAAGGGACAAAATATTTTATAATTAAAATAGCTTTATAAACTTTCTATGAATAATGCTGCTAGTACATTAAATCGGATATAATAGATTAGTAGATAGATAATAATAGTTGATAAAATTTGTAGAAATAGTTGCATCTGGTGACATTTTTCTATAATCTCTCGTAGTTTCTGATACACACGATACAAGACTCCATCATAATGTGGGGTCAGGACTATGTATGTCTGTATCAGCCCATATACGTCCCACTGCAGGGCACGGGCCTCCTTTACAATCGAGAGTACGATTGAGAGTGGTTAGGCCATATAGTCCACCACGCTGGCCCAGTGCGGGTTGGCGGACTTACATACCTTAGAAATTTTATAAATCGCTATGGTATGCAGGTTTCCTCACGATGTTTTCCTTCACCGTTTTAGTGCGTGGTGGTTGACTATCAATACACACATGACTCCGAAAAGTCAGAGGTGTGCCCTGGGATTCGAACCTGCGACCACCGTTAACATGTTGGCAGTCGCGTCTAGTCCGTTTACCAACAGGCCACCACGCACTTGTATGTAACTGGGTGTATTTATTTATTTATTTTATATATTTAAAGTTGTTTTTTGTTCCAGCGAGTTTATGGCGAGTATAATATTTTTTCTGGCATGAAGAAAGGACTACAGACAAAGGACTACAGACTTTAATAATTATAACACGATTACTTGTTGAAATAAAACTATTATTTACGGATTTTATCGCGGATTTGGATTAATTTTTAGTACACCTGATGGTAAGTGCAGCGCAAACTTTTCAAAAGCATTGCAATACTATAAGAGCTATTACTTATCTCTCTATACTTCTTTGTAATTTATAAATGCATTACATACTTACAATAACTCAAAATCGCAATGAATTTACGTAACAATAACCATCAATCCAAACTCAATAAAACTAAATCAACCTCAGCCAAAGTAACCCGAAACGCATGCAAATTAACTCGAAATGGATAAAGTAGCAATTATTTCAAAGTAAATAGTTTCCCATGTAATCATTCTCGCACTCGTTAATTAGAACTTACTCAGGAGCGAACAAATTTATGTTTATATAACAGCGCAACGGTCGGGAATAGCAAGATGAGAAACAAGAACAGTGTCTGTAATTAACATAGTAATTATAGGCGTCTAATTGCCTCACTGTTCATGCCTTGAGTATCAAGCGGGCGTGACAGGACTGAAGAGCGGGCCTCACGCCTGACGGAATAATATGACATTTAATTAAGTAGACAATGTCGGATCAATGCGTTCGCGACTCGTCGTAAATCGCGCTTGTTTACTCTGGAAGCTTTTCGGTTGGAGCCTCATATATATACACTATAATATATCATCTGGAGAGTTGAAAGTGTTTTGATATTAAATGTTTATTCATAGTTATATAGCCAATTGCTCCCGTGATGAAACAAAACTGGAAAGCAGAATATTATATGACGGTGATGTAACCACCACTTTTTCTGGATAAAGCATACCAAAAAGCTAAATTAACGCCATCATTACGATATCTCCACCGTTCTCTCAAAAGAGTCCGATTAAGGAGAGAGAGAGTGTATTTATATTAAAATTTGTGAAATAGAAGCTATTCTATGCATACAACAGTTTCGCCGGAGAAGTTCAAAAGTTTCAATTAAATTATTGTATCCTGGTATACATTTTTTTACAACCCTCTAAGAGGCGTACTTTTGGTCTTACATGGCTGGTCAGGCTTGATAACCATGGCAGTATGTAAATAAAGTATATTACTTCAAGAGATGGATAGAGAATGGTATTGCGATATGACTGCATCTTCGAAGGAGTAGGCATAAGTGCCACTAATATTACCCACATTCAATTATTTGATTACTATTCGAAAATGTAATACACTGGTGATATATTTCATAAAATGTTCACTAGTGGCACTGAGACAGTCATGCCGGAAACAAAAAGCAGAAAAATCTTTTGATTTTTTCTAAACGTGAATTATTCGATCTAGGAATAGAACCGAGAATTTTATGGCTTAATAAATATATTTATTTATATAAATCAAGCACATACTAATAAATAAAGCAATGAAATAAAGAGCAACTATAGTAAAAAGTGCACAATTTATGACACCTTCAACTCTTCTATATAAACTTCAAAGTATATATAAGTACCATCTTTTTTTACTGAAACAAGAAGAGGTTACGGCGGGTTAATTAATTTTGTTATTTTCTATTAGAACGAAATGCCAATATAAATTGAATTTAAGGAGAAATTAAAACAACTGTAAAAGAGCGCTGAGTAATTTGAAATTTATTTAATGTCACTACGTTTTTGGAATTGGAGCCAAGCCACGTTCGGTACTCGTTCTGCAATTTTATAGAAATGTAAAAGAGTGCATTTAGTCGTAGTTGATTAAATTTTATTATTTTACTTACCAGGACACAAGCATATACAAGGTATATCAAGATTTATTATTTATTATTATTTATTATTTAATTCTTTTTTGCACTGTACAGAAATACTATGAAGATATTATACAATAAGAATAATAGTACAAGTGGCGGCCTTATCACACTAGGTAATCTCTTACAGGCAACCATGGGATGGATATACTAACAGGAGATAGAAAGGGCAGTCTAAGGCGTAAAAGAAATAATAATCATCTACAATTAATAACTAAAAATATAACATAAACACACAAAATATATATAAATATCCATATACATACACACATACAAACATACCTATAATACTTACATATACATAAACATATTATATACCTATCCTAAAATATACCAGGAAGAGAATGGACAAATTATTTCAGCTACACTCTTGTTGTGAGAGGAAATGTTCTTTGACCTTTCTTTTAAATGACGACAGTGTTTCAGCCCGTCGCAACTCAGCTGGTAGAGAGTTCCACAGTCGGACAGCTTGGACAGTAAATGATTTGTCCATGAATACTGTGGAGTGCAAGGCCATTCTTAGTTTCAAGTTCTCCGACGACCTCAAGGATCTTGAAAGCGAAGATTTAGTGTTTTTAATTTAAATATCATCGTGCATAGGTGTTAAATCCATAGTTTTTGCTAAAATAATAATTTATAACCTTATTAACCATAGCGTCTTCAAAAATAAAAGGGTTTACTATTATGTTAGAAAAACATATGTATTTACCAACTAAATAAGATGATAGGAAAAAATAACAAAAAAAATCCGCCCTCTTTTCGCAAAATTCTCAGTGGCATTGTATCTGAAGTCACAAAAACTACCACTCGGCTTCTTTTTCGGTAACAGTCTAGATAGACCCTATATAGTATCAAGAATATTAATAAAGACAAGGGATCTAGATCTAGAATGTTTTAATTTAAGTTATATTTTTTTATGTGCCAATGTTATACATTAGTCTGTGTCAAATTTTTCATCTAAATCTGTATATATCATTTTTTGAGTACGGGAAATCTAAGAGGGATCGCTCTCAACCACAAGACTTTAATAATTATAACACGATTACTTGTTGAAATAAAACTATTATTTACGGATTTTATCGCGGATTTGGATAATTTTTTACATTTTTTGAGTTCCCGACGTTTCGATTACTTTACACCTTTCATGGTCACGGGGAGGACTTCGAGGAGACAGCCCTTAGTACATCCCCAGTCTCACCCAGATTTTACAAGCGGTATGTAGATGATACTTTCACAATTTTACCATCTGACCAAGTAACTGCATTTTTAAATCACCTTAACTCCATCAACAATAAAATTCAATTCACTATGGAGTTAGAACATAATAAATCTCTTGCCTTCCTAGATGTCTTAGTAATCCGTAATCCTGATCAGTCCCTAGGTCACACTGTGTATCGGAAAAAGACCCATACAGATAAATATCTGAATGGTGATTCTCACCACCACCCAAAACAGTTAGCTACCGTGGGTAAATCCTTGTTTCAGAGAGCACGAGGAATCTGTGACGAGAAACACCTGGCGACTGAGCTGCAACACGTCAAGCAAGTACTGCGAGACAACAAGCTCCAAATTCCACGCCGCCGTCACAGAAACCGAGTGAAGCCAGCCACAGTTGAACGAGTCCCCGTTGCCATACATTAAAGGAGTCACGGACAAGATTGGCTATATCCTGAAGCGTGCTTCTATTAAAACCTACTTCAAGCCGCCCAAGAAGATTAGCCAATTTCTACCACCAGTCAAGTGCCATATACCCTCGCAAGAACCGGGCGTTTACAAAATAGATTGCGACTGTGGCCTCTCCTACATTGATCAAACAAAACGAAGCATAGGGACCCGCGTGAAAGAACACATAGCTGACGTCAAACATCGACGCTCAACGAAGTCTGCAGTTGCTGAACATATAGAAGAAGGCTCCAAGCATTACCTCCGCTTTGACCAGCCCCAAGTCCTCGCTAAAGAACACCGTTTCCTGCCCAGGATGTTTCGCGAGGCTATTGAAATTAAAAAACATCCAAATTTCAATAGAGAAGATGGCTTGAAGCTTGCACAAGCATGGGATCCAATACTACATTTAATTAAATCGGAACCCAAAAGACCAACTGCCAGACCTCAAGACACTGTGAGCTCCTTCTGCGTAGATCAGATCGCAAATACAGACTAGCATTTTAAATTAATAATTGTAAAATAAGGGTAGTTGAATTGTAACAGTCACAGAGCGGACGTCTAATACCTCAGTCCGCCCCGTGACCACGAAAGCTGTAAAGTAATCGAAACGTCGGGAACTCAAAAAATGTAAAAATTAAACCAAATCCGTGATAAAATCCGTAAATAATAGTTTTATTTCAATGTGTAACATTCGCGTAAATCTAAGAAACCATTACGATTACTTGTTTTTTTCATGTTCTATTGCTATGAATGGCGAGGCGGACATACCATTAGTGATATATAGGTATATACACAGTCCGGTCATAAGTATTGTCACACAGTAAAAACTTTTCTTTTAGAATGCTGGCCACAAAAAAGTTTATTGAATTCGAATTTCGAATTGTTCATGAAAATAAAAATGTATACGTTTTAGAATTTTACTCATTTTTTAAATATGGAGTGGACGCTTAAAGAAGGTCCCGTGTTGCAGTTATTGCGTTGTATCGTTGCGGTTACGCGCCAGTTAAAATTTTTGACATACTGAAAAATTTGAATTTAATCAAAAGATTCGTTTATCGTACCATCAAACGATATAATGAAGACTCTAGTGTAGATGACAGGTCAAGAAGTGGTCGCCCTCGGTCTGTTAGGGCTCCAGCAGTGATAAAAGCTGTGAAGGCGCGAATTCAAAGAAATCCCAAACGTAAGCAGAAACTGTTGGCCCTTCAGATGGGGTTAAGCAGAACCACGGTGAAAAGGGTGTTAAATGAAGACTTAGGGCTTCGGGCATATCGAAGAAAAACATCGTTTGAATGCTCGTCTAATGGACCTGAGACTGAAGAGATGCCGCGCTTTGTTGAAGCGGTACGCGGGAAAAAAATATCGGGAAATTATTTTTACAGATGAAAAATTTTTTACCGTGGAAGAGAGCTATAACAAACAAAATGATAAGGTGTACGCACACAGTAGTGAAGAAGCGAGCAACCGCATTCCGCGTGTCCAACGAGGTCATTTTCCATCCTCGCTCATGGTATTGGTTGGGAGTTTCTTATTGGGGCTTAACAGAGGTACATTTTTGTGAGAAAGGTGTAAAAACGAATGCAGTTGTGTATCAAAATACAGTCCTGACGAACTTTGTGGACCTGTTTCTCATACCATGTTCAATAACAGGCACTGGGTATTCCAACAAGATTCGGCGCCAGCTCATAGAGCGAAGAACACAAGACTGGCTGGCGGCGCGTGAAATCGACTTCATCCGGCACGAAGACTGGCCCTCCTCCAGTCCAGATTTGAATCCGTTAGATTACAAGATATGGCAACACTTGGAGGAAAAGGCGTGCCTCATCCCAATTTGGAGTCACTCAAGACATCCTTGATTAAGGCAGCCGCCGATATTGACATGGACCTCGTTCGTGCTGCGATAGACAACTGGCCACGCAGATTGAAGGCCTGTATTCAAAATCACGGAGGTCATTTTGAATAAACTTTAGTGTCATAAGAATCTATGTTTTGTTAAGTTCATTTTGGTATATAAATGGTTACATAACGAATAAACTTGTTTCAATTATTTTATATAAAACATGTGACAGAATTTATGACCTGACTAGGTATTATGTATATGCACGATAATACTAACATCTACAAAAATGCCGATTACTAAAACTACGCATTATAAAACAAAAATATGAACTTGTGCGCTTCATTGGTTTTCCATTTGCATAGAGCGCAATGTGTTCCGCCGGGAGAGGACATACGGTTTGAAATAGGCAAATAGCCCAAATAGGAAAATAAATCAGAGTACACGGAATGTTGCGGAATAGACCACATCCAAACTATTCAGTTCGGCACGGCTGTTATATAACATAACAAACCATTAACTTATAATGTAAATGCACTACTTCATATTACTTCATATTATTGTATTAATTACAAATAATGAGTCCCGTTAATGAACGTATTTACATTATTTACGTACTTATACATATGATTGGATTATTGATATTGATTGGATTATTTGGATATTGATTTGGTACTTTTACTACAGAACCCCAGTAATATATTATGTATACTGGGTATCTCAAGACTGCTACCGAAAACGAAGCCGGGTGGTAGTTTTAGCGACTACAAACACAATGCAACCAAAAATTTCGCAAAGAAACGCGACAATTATTTTTTATGATTTTTTAAATATCGTCATTTTTGAGTGGTAAATCCATAGTTTTTGCTAAAATAATAATTTAAACTCTTTTATACCTTAGATTATTTATAAATAAAAGGGTATACACTATTATTTTTGGAAAAAAAATATTTACCACCCAAATATGGTCATAGGAAAAAAATAACAAAAAAAAATTGTCGCTTTTTTTTGCAACTTTTTCTGTTGCATTGTGTCTGAAGTCGCTTAAACTACGACCCGGCTTCATTTTCGGTAGCAGTCTTGATATACCCTGTATAATTGTTACACAATTTACTAATTTGCGAGATATTTTCGAGCAATGTTTCCTTGTATTTATCATTATTACGCAGATCTTTGAAAAACTTTTAAAGCAATAAAAAATATCAATCAGTCTAGTCCAAAACGCAGTTTTCTTGATACTGCCCTAAAAAATAAATGATCTAATTTACTCCTTGCTTTTGTGTTCGCTGAGCCTATGACCTGCAAGGCTTCAGGAGAAACCTGATTATGCTGTACCCCTGGCACCACGAAGGTCCATGAGCAGCTTTCAAAGCTTTCTATCAGGCGAACCGCTTACTCGTCTGCCTGCAAAAGAAATGAACAAAACTCTAAACCATTAAATTTCAAAATCTTACAAATGTTTATAAATCTTAAAGACCGGCATTAAACAAAACGCGAAAATTGAACATGTCTAGAATGCGAGAACAATGTTCCCTCAAGACAAAAACAACGAGCAGTCCGCATAATGTAACAGAGGATTACAACTATATCCTGGCTTGTACGCAAAAACATGACATATTTAGGACTAATAACACAAGTGACTACTGTCGCAAACATATTACATGAGGACAAGTTGAATCACCACCGCGTTTATATAGCTGTACTCGGTCTAAAATAGTGTAAACCCGTATTAGGACTTCGCTGCGAGACTATTTGAATACGTTGGAAAATATATTTTTTCAGTTCTCTTGCTGCTGGTCATGGGTGGATATTAAAAGTATTTGAAAGGCTTGTTCGTGTTTACATTATCATTTTAAAATAACAAAACCAGAGACATGTACATATATTACCCTTATATCGATTTTAAGAATGAAAGTCACACCAGATCCTCCTTTCTCACACACAATTTAATTTAATGAACCGAACGAAAAATATATTTTCAAATCGTTTCCTCACTGTAAGCGATACTTCGTTGAGTAGGTGTGTACACAGATGCGACACGAAAGGTTTTTATCGACACCGCGGACCTATTCCTTCATTTCGCTTATTCGATCGTTTCAGATAAGCATATCTATCTCTTTTAGATTATCTCTGAGTGAAAGAGAGAGATGACCACCAGTGTAATGATATTGATAGAAATGAGGTTGGAATCAGGCGCTTAGGAACGTGCATTGTGAACACGGACACGTAGCGAGTCGTCGGTCCGCTCGCCCGCCCGGCCAGATGTATTGGAAACCTAACAGGATGTCTCGCAAATAGAATGTGTGTTGCATACTAAATGAAACTGCCACTGAACTGGCAAGCTGAAAGCTTGGACAACTCTGTAAGTAAACACTAGTATAGTAGATAAATAATTAAATACCGACTAAGGAATAGTGCGACCCAATAGCATTATCGAATATTTAAAGTTTCGTGGGATAAAATGTGCCGTGAATCTAAGTTTTCTTTTTTAAAATTTAAATATATCTCTCAAATAACAAGAATTGCAACGCGGGCCAAAATAGGAAACAGAACGTTGCGGCCCATATGTGTTCCGGACACCCACAACAAAACGAGCGTCCAATGTAGTGGCACGTATGTGAGTTTCCTAGATTAATAAACCAATTCTAGAGCGTCGAACGGACCCAGAGAAAAATAAAAAAAATAATTCTCGCCTTGCCACATCCAGTGCAGTTTATATTGCATGTGTTTTAGCCGGTATGTCGGCGTAGAATTTGCTAGGGATCCGAAAAATTTAACATCCGCAAGCGTGCCGGGATGGAAGTCCAGTAATACCGGCATACTATTAGCCTCTCTCGAGGTATCGGCAAAAGAGATTAACAAAATTCCCCTTATTAAAAGAAGGAATGTATAAAAAATACTTTTTAATTTCCTTTTTCGAGAATAAAATTTGTGTATTTTGGCTTAATACAGATTCTGTCACATTCTGTAAAAATCTTAATAATTATGTTATTCGATTTCTTATTACGTAAGTAAAGCAAATAATATGAAACAAAACAACAGAACTCCTTTTCACTTCCTTTTTTGTTCCCACCTGTCTCCCGATTTGATGGGTCGGCAACACATCTATGACTAAAACGTTGTGGATGTTCATGGACGCTGGGCGGAAGTGTCATTTAACTTTTGGTGATCTGTTGGCATGTTTGCTCGATCTATTGTTTTTTTTTCTTTGTATCAATATGCAAATAATTTAATTTTATACATAAACGGGGTGATAGGAAATACCACATACAAACATTCAAATGACAGTATGAAGCAAATAAATCTATATACTAATACCTATTTAAAGCTGGAGAGTTTGTTCGTTTGTTTGTTACCTCTAATCTCACGAATAACTGATTCGAATTGAAAAAGTACTTTTGTATTGGTTGCGTAATTTATCGAAGAATGCCTATGGGCTATAAATCATCACGGTATGACCTATAAGAGGGAAGCAGTAGTGAAAAATCTAGCAAATACGAGGAAATTTTATTCGATTTTCGCGTTTGGACTGGTCGATATTCTAACTTGATAGTCAGAATAGAACATTTTGGCCGCCATTTTGAAAAGGATATCTGCAGTTATTAAACATACCAGCCCGATATAAAGAAAAATGCATCGTATAAACAAGAAGAGCAAGATTTGACCACTGCCTATAAGTCGTCCCTGATAATTTATCAATCTGCTGTAACGCGAGGATAGAAAATACACATTGTACACAAATAGCTTAAAATTAATATTCATAAACGTTCCAGGGTTTCAACTTAATCTGGTATCTGGTAGAAGAATGACATTCTTCTAATATCTAAGGCATTATTAAACATGTATTTTGCTTGGTGACAGAAGAAACTATATGTAGAAATGTCAGATGATATATAGAAGAAACCGCAAAAAAAATACTTACATAAACTCACGCCTTTTTCCCACAAGTCCCGTCCCACAATGCGAAATGTGAAGAGCTTATTGCTACATCGGTCTCAAATTCCTGATTCCGGGCTAAGAATGAATAGAATAATTCAATATCACTTTGCCCGACTCAGGATTTGTTCCCGAGACGACGAAAAAATATGTTTAAAAAGTGCGGTGCCAATCGGTAATTTCTGTTTGTCTCCTGCTACGACTGATTTCCGATAGGGTAAGCTTTCCACAGAAATAAAAACATATCCCTGACAAAGTTTCATAAGGAATAAAGGCGCTTTATTGTTCTTTTTAATACGCTTTTATTAGCTTCAGACGTATGTTAGTATGTAACAGAATCATTGAATTCGATTTTCGAGCACTTTAAAACGTCGGATTGACTCGAAATTTTGCATACTTATCCAAGACCATAGATTTAGTATAAAACATAGATCGGCAATGTGAAAGAGATAGAATAATTTAACTCATATGTTAAAGCGAGATGCATGATGCGACCATACGTTTACACAGAAGTAGCCTGCAGTGACCCAGAGTCGAAATATGTCAAACTAAGCGAGCAACAAAATTCGCTTATTTTCATAATTTATTTAATTTTACAGTACTTGGTTATATTTATTAAACGTAGTTTATTATAGTGCATTGTGCAGTGCTAAGGTGTGGTTCATGCAGGCGAAAAAATCCGAAATAATTAAAGTTTTCACAGGTACCGGCCACTTTTTCACAATACTATTTTGTGACGATATTATAGAATTAAATGGAGATCTGTGTATACATATCGGTAGAAAAGAATATAGTATTTCATTATATAAATACGCTGAAAGCATCCATTACGTATAAAAAATAATATCAAATACGTGAATTTACAATAATTTCAACCAAAAGTTGCTAGGGATTGACTGACAGGTTCGATCAATAAAAGGTTGTCGATAAAATAGTCGATGACAACACATGTTTCCCTACATTTTTGTGGAGCTATAGTATGTTGTGAATTACAACTTGTGATAGTGTGCATTCTTCTTCTTCTTCTACCTGGCGTTATCCCGGCCATTTTTCCCCGGCCATTATTATAGTATTCATTCTACAATATTACTTATTACCTTACTTTTTCTCATTTTTTTATATTTGTGGAATAGTTATTATAACACGTAATGTATGTGATTAATGAATTAAGAACCTGTTTCAATCTCTGCCAAGAGGCTGTCAATTTATAATAGTAAAACAAGAACATATTCGATATTATTATAAAATATGGGATACTTCTATGTACAGTATGGTCGTCCAAACCTTGAAGCAACATTATTCGTTTATCATAACATTTGGTATAGGTTTAAAATTTATAATTCTCATAGTAAAAACATTAGTTTGGGTGGAGTGATCGAGAAAAGCTTCATAGTTTATTAAACTTTCTCTTTCTTCAGCCACAGGAATGCGACTAATGAACATAGGCCTTGCACAAGAATGTCTACATCAGTTTGTTGTAAGCAGCCTGCATCCAACGACTTCCTACAAGCTCCTGAGACACCAACACTTCCCAATACAAGTCAATTAATTGACTTAAAAAGCATATTTTTTTAACTCTAGTATACATATAGTAAAAATGTGTTTCTTAGACTCACGCAAATGTTACTCATTGAAAAAAACTAATAATCACGGATTTTGTTGCAGACTGAGTCCACCCTGTGACTACGAAAGCTGTAAAGTAATCGAAACTTCGCGACGGGAAATTAAAAATGAAAAAAAATAAACCGAAATCGCTAAAACGTTGTAAATTATAGTTTTATTTTATAAAAGTGTTTTTTGTTCTCAATTTAATTAGTATATGTACATCACAATGAAAAAAATAATTGTGTTCAGATGAACATAAAGACCCATACAAAACATCTCAAACAAAATGTTTTCAAATAATATGACAATTTATCTTTATTTATTTGTGTGTTTATCAATCTGTATTGAAATAAACACATCAATAAGTTTCTATTAATATAGAATAAAATGTCGCATATATCCATAACATTTTATTTCACAACTACAGGCCGACAGCTATATCGATATCGATATGATAGTATCGAAAGTGCATGGTACACCACTATATGTCAAGCACACGTGTAAACTTCACGCACACAATCGTAAATCAGTTTTGGTCCCGCTCAAAATGACACATTGCCGATCTATGTTCTATACTACATCTATGTCCAAGACCGATGACAATACAATAATAAAAAAAAAGTTTAATTGAAAAAAATGTGGGTAATTTGCACACCGCTGTGTTCCTCTGAAAATACAGCCGTAGATGGATGTTTTTAGTGCCAGCAATTAAAATAATATATTTTTTTAATAGCTTTGCTAACCACGCTGTTGTCAGTCATGACTCAGCATGTATGGGCAGGCTCGTCCGGGGCGGTACCACTATCTAACAGAAAATTGACGTGAAACTATCACTTAGTTGATGCGTTTCGTTCGGTGAGTGAGATTACCATGTCAAATACCCCTCTCCGTATGCTTTTTCCTTCCCCTCCCCTTTCGATTAAAACGTCCAGTAACACATTCATGATCCAAGCGTTGTGGTTTTTCATGGGGGATAGTCACTACATACCTTCTTGCTCGTTTGCCAGACCTAAGCAATAAAAAAACCTAATAAATTAATTAAACACCGCTTTAATTACCTAAAAAGAAGCTTAATATGATGCTGCTTTTCCACTAATTTTGTTCCTGAAATAAATCCTGATCTTGTTTTTCAAAAACTGCGTTCAATACTGATAAATTACTTAGAAGAGAAAATATTAGATGAAAACTTAACTAAGTACGAGTTTAAACATTATTTTCTTCCTTTTCTTTACCTACAACTTCTTTAAATTAGGGTATAGAAAAAACTTTAAAAATGTTTTATACCTGCATATTGCGAAACTAATATGTAATTGCGTAATAAACTACAAAGGAATTGTTAATTGTTATCGAGGTTTAGAAGTTTCTTATTTTTATGAAAACGCAAGCAAAGCCACAGTAAAAGTCGATATATAAAACCAGCGTATGTATACTTTACATAGAGGACCAGAGACGCCGGGGACTATATTCTTGCAAAGGATTTACAAAAGATATTATTTTCTGTGAAGTTTATAATTTACCCCGCCCTCAGAAACAATGAGTTCTCGTTAAAAATGAATATTTTCAAGACGTAGATAACAACGTTGTACTTTGCGGACGAATGGTTTCCTAAAAAACTGTGAAAATAGTTGCAAGAATAAAAGCGGAGAGCCGCGATGGTAGTGCGAAGGATCGTCCCTAGGCGGTCATTTCGCCCCAGCATCTGAAAATTGTCACCTCGCTACTGTCTTCATTTGCAACAAATATAGCGCTCGAGCCTAAGCAATAAATTGCTGAATTTACTTTCTCTCCGTTTCCTCAGACGTGCTATTTTTCAGGCTCTTTGTTACATTACAAAAAGGGACGTTTAACATCAATTTTGTTTTCTCGGAATCAACTTTACAAGAACGCAAAAATTAAATACAACAGATGTTGAGCAAGTTACATACATGTTATGAAAAAACACTACTTATTTACAAAATGAAACATTTGCACTGTTTAATTGTCTTTATTTGTATCTAATAACATTAAGAAACATGAATTTTTTATCAAATTAATTTACATTTTAGAAGTGTAATGAAATTTAAAGGACATAGGTATTTTTATTTTATTTCCATAATAAATTACTTCGTCGTTTTCATAGCTATTTGATATAAACCCAAAATATTTATGTCCTGTTATGAGGCTTAATGATTTATTCACAGAGAATAACGCATTTACAATGATTAAATGTTTTATTATTACTATAAATCAACAATTATATTTCTATTCGTATATGAAATATTGAGGACAACGATATGTCTATAACATATTAAAACATATATTGGATGGATAGGTAGGTGCTTAAATAATGGGTGGACCGGTGAAAGGTCTTTTATATCAGAGCAAGGGCCGGCATTAAATCGAAGTGTCAACGACAGAGCCGTTGTACTTGACAATAAAAGGGAAAATATACAGCGTCTTTGTTCTGGCCGACACGAATTCTGATGATATGAGCTGCTAATGTTTATTAAGCATTATCTTCAAAGTAAACAAATTTACTTTATGGAACTCTCCAGTTTCCGGCCAGCAATTATTTTGCCTTGAGGCATTATTCCCTTCTGAAACGGAAATGAAATTGTAGATGACGAGTGACAAAGAGCTGTTAGGGCATACATTTTGTTGTGTTTAACAATTTAGTTTATAACTTTGTCTAATATCGATAAGTTTCACAATATACAGCGAGTTATATATCCATCTTTTTAAATATTGTTTGCAATATACAATATGACTTAACATACTTATTGAACAGTTTACCGCGAGTAATTAGAAGAAGTCTTTCCGCTCCCGTTCTAATTTGATTGGCCGGGCCAATATTATCTATGTATCACCCAATTTTTTTTCATGTTCATAGACGAAACTTACTATGAGATGGCCTGTTTGCTATCTGCCGGACCTACATTATAAGAATAAATATTTATCAATAACTTTTTAACTTTCCAATATTTTCTATTCACACCAACTTATATCACTAGAAGAGAGTTGCACTCTGCAGGAGACGATCAACGTTCAAAGCGCCACCTATCGCAATAAGAAAATATTAAAACTAGAGGAAATGTATGATACCTAAACTAAATATATAGCATAGTAATGAATAATAAACAAAATATGAGTATCTAATCACAAATCTTATAATTTATGATAATTGGGACCCTCAAATAGACTTAATATAAAGGAAAAGTTGAATTATATGTATACCTTCATTACTTTCGCGATAAGATCTAAAAAGGAGCCTTAGAGTAGGGCTCGCAGATAATTAAACAAGTTTCACAATTCTGATAAAAGTAATAAATCCACCCAATAAATTTGTCTTACAAAAAACCTAGAGCCTCGAAATCAAGAAAATTTGGTGGAAACATATTGTTTCCCCTACTAACGGAAACCAAAAAACTATAGTAGTCATATAATTTAAGTTGGATCGAGTTGGCACTATTCCAATTGCTAAACTACCTATAATTATGTATGTTAATATGTGCGAGGTGGTTCAGATACCGTCTAACGACTTCCTTTGATAAAAATAAAGTTGCGTTGAAATTTTAGTTCCGTATTGCAAGTTTATTGCCGAATTGCGTGCGGAGTAATGCAATCAGCAGGTTGCCATCGCCCTTTATATAGACATTGATTAAATTTACATACGAATGTAATGGAGATGATAATAACAATCAACATGTTTACATTTGCACTATCCTAATTCCAATATACTATATCTCAATTGAATAATTAATCATCTGTCCGAAGCCGAACTTAAGACGCGATACCTCAATGACATCATGACGGTAATATGTAATGCCCATAATATATTTGCGATGTATATAAAATACTTTTGTAGTATAAATATGCGATCTTATAATAATGGTATTAAGAGATCGCTTAAATGGCTATTAAGAGCAAATTAAAGTTTACGAAAACATTGCGCTTACAGTGATTGATACCTAAAAAATAAATTCTTATTCGTTTTAATATTCGATATTAAAATTAAGAATATAGATGAAGACCTTATAAACATAATTTTTATTTATCCAACAAAACAAGGGTAAATATAGTAACATGGGGTCGAAGTCGGCTTTCTATTTAGCATCAGACAAAGCACAACCATGAACCCGTTCTACGCCTTCTCAGCGGAATCTTCAATTAGCTCCCCCAAGTAAAAAGGTCTTTATTGATAAAAAGCACCCTTTAACATAAATACAACAAGAAATGATACCTAAGCAATGCAATCTAAGTTGTAATTAAAACTGAGTCGTGAATAAAACTACTTTTAACCCCAAGTTTACCCATTAGAAACTAATGGAAGTATAAATTAAAGAGCAGAAGTAAAAAAAATGCTTTCAATTACCATTTCAAGTAATAAGTAAGTAGTGGCTCGGCAGCACTTATCTTCTTATTCTGTTAAAATGGTTCCCTGTAGTATTCTTGTATAATTTATCATTGTATTGTTGTTTAAGATATTTTTATCTACATTCACCCCACCCTGCATTAGAAATATATACGGTAAAGCCATCGTGCTCAGACGGTCTCAACCGCAAGCGAAACTCTATAAGAACCCATTTCCGAATTGGTCGTATCTAAATTGTACAATTTTAGACAATAACTACTGGCCGATTCATTCGAATGTGCATTTTGCATCCCCCAATGACTGAAGATGTGTGTACATATTATTTTTGTGAATGCGGAAAAAATGCGGAAAAGCCTCTATGCACTTTGCGTCATTCCATCGGATCCTAGTCTCCTTTAATCCCTGACAATCAATGGTAATATTTATTGTAAAATATATTTAAATAAATTTGAATACTACCAAACAAGTTCTCACAGATTTATGCCATTCGTGTGCACAGTGTAAATCATCGCAGTGAAAAAAATATGCGCGCGTTCGTGTTTATACATATTAAAATCACGCCCGCGTCACTCATCAATATAAATGATGGGCAATTTATTCGTAGTCCGTTTGTACATATTGTCGCTAGTTCAGCTTGACAGATGACACCGGCGTCGTATTGTTGGTGCAGAGCAACAAACAAATATGGCCACATCACGCTCTCATAAACGAGCTCAAATATTATCCTTTAACAAATTACCACAATGTCTGCATGTAGGAATAAACAATGGCCACATATAAAATAATTCTGTTATGGCGCAGACGGCGAAATCTTCGTTAATTATCACCACGAGGTTCACTAAGCGTCCTTAGGCTTACCTTTGCGTATTTAATCTCGATTCCGCTTAAGGAAATGAAGCCTCCGTAATCCGGATCGAAACATTTTAATATAATCGGTTTGAACGACGAATGACTCGGGAATAAGCTGCCGTATATTCAGTCTCAATTTTTGTTCAAAAAATCAATACTAACAATATTTAACCATCATCATCATTATCATCATCCTATCAGCCCGAATTTATCCACTGCAGGATTTACGCCTTTTTCTCTTTCGCACCATTTTTCTCTATAACCATAATAAAAATATAATGTATTATAATAGTTTTCATAATGGTTTTTTAGATTTAATAAATAAAAGTTTTTTTCAGAGTTTACTTCACAAATAATACCGTTTAATCTCGCCAACAGAACTACAGATCTGTATCATTAAAAAAATACTCCCTGCGCACCGACCAAAACTCACCAAAAGGAAAAAAATCAAGTATGCCTACGTTGGCGGCTTCAATTTCATTACGGCAGCTGCCAAACAAAGATTTGGAGAGAAAGTTGTGATGCCGTTTTTTCCCGCAAGATAGACGGTAAAACACAAAAATACATGTTTCAGTCTGATTAATTTATAACAAAACAACGAAATGCTAATGTCCTCCGAAGACTTTCTTGTTTCTTCGAAAATAAAAAATAAAGCAGATTAATAGCGAGACCCTTATTAACAAAGCAATTGTTACTGAGGCTTAATTTTGAAAACCAACAATGGAAAATAAAAATGGACTGGAGTGCGCTGCGTCCTCTCGTCCTAATGAATGGGGAGTAATTTCAGTTTAAATAAAAGAGAGAACAATAAAATACCCATTTTAAAAACAGTACGATGAGCAAATTGCCGAGGCATCCAATTTATAGACAATGACGGAGAACTGTTAACATTGCTGTTCCCAAACAATGAGGGAAGCAAAACGCATCTCCATTCATACAATACATACACTGCGCGCTGTGTTCGCTACATCTATTCCGCTTATGAGCACAGGTAATGTATTGATAAATTAATAACCTATATTCAAATACATCTATATTATAACGACAATAATTTATATTGTCTATTAATACGGCAAACCAGTTGAATATGGTTAGAAATGTAATAATTGTAGCGAAAACAGTGTCTTCATTCGAATCCCGATTTAAAACACAAAACCTCCACAAACCAATATGGCAAAGCTTGCAATAGTGGATTGAAAGTATACAAATTTTTTTATTTTTTTATTTCATTGAATGGCGAGACGAGCAGGCCGTTCGCCTGATGGTAAGCGATAAGACCGCTCATAAACAGTAGCAACATTCCATTGCGCTCGCCATCCTGAGACATAAGATGTTAAGTCGCAATACGTCCAGTCATTGCTCTGGCTACAATGTCCTTCAATCCGAAACACAACAGTGCATTTAAGCAGTGTTGTTTCACGGGAGAAATAGACATTGCGGTGGTACCTACCCAGATGGCCTCTCACATATGAGAGACCTACCACCAGTATTCTGAAAATGTGTATTTTTTATGAGATAAAATTTATTTTACTGTACGCTTAATGATTTTGCCTCATACTCATACAGCTATTACTATATAATTATGTCGATCACAGTGTCGGAAAATAAATTAAACTACAATGTCTATTATTGAAAAGTAACTTTAGTTTATGTAGATATTCCATCTTAACTATTTACATGAATTCACTACTAAAGTACTGAGCACTTTGATCCAAAAAAAACAACCCCTTCCGCCCCTTTGGAACCATTAAAGAAAACCAAGCATGACATATTTATGTCAGTGGTACAAGAGTGGTAATTAATCAAATAATGTTTTTTATGCCAATAGTTTCAACGGTCTTGATTTCGATAGATTTGTATGAAATAAATAAATAAATAACACTCAACAGTGACATACATAAACAACGTGACATTTGACAACTTTCGCTATCTACAGTACAAAAATGAGTGGTGTGCATTGCGTACCAACTTTGCACTCGCGAAAATCTTTTGTAATCTTTTGTAATCAGCAATCACTACATATTATAAAACAAAGTCGCTTTTTCTGTCCCTATTTCCCCTTGTTCGCTTAAATCTTTAAAACTACGCAACGGATTTTGATGCGGTTTTTTTAATAGATAGAGTGATTCAATAGAAAGGTTTACATGTATAATAACATCTATTAAATATTGGAGAAATATTGTTATTTTTGAGGTTTCTAATGTGATGTCGTTAATTATCAATATTTTTCCGCTTACATTGCAAACGCAGGCTGAACCCTACGAGATTTATCAAAATAATGTACTACATATTTGTACACATTGAAAAGGTCTACAGAAAACTCCACGATGGTATATGTCTATCTCTTATGGATATCCCACAATAACATTTTTTTGTCATTTACTTTTTACGACAAATAATGGCTAATTTTCGAAGCGATTTCAACCAATACAGCATTAATCCTTATCCAATTAAATAGCTTAAATACATTGTTGATTTAATATAGATCTATGTGGTCCTTTACAGCACCAGATTTAAATGAATATTTTCGAAGATATTACAGATTTAAAATTGCGGGACGTA
Organism: Hyles vespertilio; assembly: GCA_009982885.2. Classification (NCBI taxonomy): domain Eukaryota; kingdom Metazoa; phylum Arthropoda; class Insecta; order Lepidoptera; family Sphingidae; genus Hyles; species Hyles vespertilio. The sequence continues at coordinate 11,158,465 of CM042815.1, read as the reverse complement.
GCGCTTGTGGCGGTACTGGCCGGCCGGGGCGGCGGCAGCGTGCCTATATAGGGCTGTTTATATGTATAATAATAATACGTACATATTATTGTACAAAAATCTATTTGTACCCGGGCGAAGCTGGGCCGGGCCGCTAGTATAATGTATTTTGACTAGCGGCCCGTCCCACATCCGGCCGGATGCAAATACACTTTTTTGAAAATATTCATATGTTGATCTAATGGTGAAAGAATTTTTCAAATCGGTTCAGTAATTTCAGAGCCTATTCAACGCAAAATACAAAGAATTCCTTTTTACAATATAAGTGTAGATTAGTCGTCAACAATGTTATCGCATTCTTTAAAATTTGTATTGGATAAACGCAATTTCCGAAAATAAAGGCTCATATCAATATTTTTTTGTTGAATTAACATGGTAATCTTTATGCTAACACTATCTATACAAATTGCTGCGAACAATATTGCTAAGCTATAATATATCAGCGATAAAGCGCACCATAATAAATTTAATAGATGTACGCGAAAGATATATGGGTTCATGAACATACTAAATGAGAAAAAGGAGAAGCTTTTTTCATTATGGCCCTAAATTGCTACGAAATATTTCATTTCGATCGAATGATTGGCTCGAGCCCAACTGTGTGACGCGACGGATGCCGACAGTTCTGCGCTGCTCACTATCAGATGTTCGAGGTATATGCTATTTTTCTCCGCAAGAATACAAATGTCTTGCCAAATTGTCTACTGCCGAACTAGTCCAATTTGGAAAGCAATTTCGCGACCAATTCGTTTTGTAAGCGGATCAAGAGGCCAGCCTTAAATATGGCCATTAACTCGTTTGCGTTGAAACCCACATTCGTCTTCTAAAAGATCTATTACTCACATACAAAAACACTCTTATCTATACAGACCACAAAGAGCGTAAATCTTTGCAGAATAAAACAAACCTCTCAACTTGAATTTCAGAACTAAGCCCATCAAAAGTTAAATCCCTAATAGTTTTACAACAACATTATCGTAAAGCCGATAAACAAGTATAATCTAGTTTGGAGTACTCAAAACGGTCGGCGGCGGTTACATTTTCAAATATATCGAAATACACGGGTGTTCAGTGGCACGCTCGGCGATAAGGAGCTGTCCGTCAGCACGACATAAAAGAGCCGTGTCATAGAATATTCTGAAAGGGCATCTGTTGACACGTGTTCGGTTTAACGAGCCAAGTTCCACCGTGATTGAAACTGGTGGCCATCCGATAGTCATCGCAACCTTTCATTCAGGACTGACCCACGCGCCCCGCACCCGAGCTCACACTGTTGCCTTCATATTCGGTGAAAGACCTTAATTAAAACTTTACATAGTTTCTAAAGTACGACGAACAATGCGTACATGTTCGACATGATCCCTAATAATTAAAGTATTTAAGGGTTATGTAAATTGAAAATTGCAACAAATGTTTGAATTGAGTTTGACATAAAATATTATGTTTGCATGAGTAGGCGTCGTGAGTAGCGTACACAAGCTGTGGAGACGGTTATTTTCTTAAACGTCGATGACAGTAAATATGTTCCTTGCTATTAAAGTTTGATTCGATATCCGTGCGAAGTGAACCGTGCATGCAGTACGGTAGACATTGCACGTTGGCAAAGCAAACTCGCGGTACGTGAGGTACATAAACTTGTAGATCAACGTTCCCGAACCCTCGCATATAGGACATATTGGTCACGTATTTCCACCGCACTGCTTTTATTATCTCTCAGTCTCGTCGCTTTTAATTTTCTGCCAAAGTTAATCGGCGCTAAGCCGACTTGGTGCGAATTTCTTCTATATTGGTTTCGCCAATGCCTATGTTAGCGAATTTGTCTCGACTTAGTAATCAAGAGTTTGAAACAAATCCATAGGGACTGCGTTTTAATTTAGACATTTCTGTTTAAATGTTCAGATTTTGTGTAATATCAGAGCATGCTATATAAACTTAACAACTTCCAATTCCGCTGAGGTTTTCGCACGCATGAAATAAGAATTTGATTGCTTGCTAGAATTTATTCTACAAACCTTATAAAGCATTCATAAAAAGACCTTTGGCTGAGCAGAAAATATTCGTAATTTGTCTGTAAAATATTCTCAGTAACAACAGTTACAATGAACTAGTAATACGATGTAGAAACATGACATAAAACTGAAAATTGAGAAGGGTGGGTCACTTAAATAACTGTTGAATTCTACGAATAGAAATCTCACAAAATCCGCTCTATGGCTCAATAATTCCCAGAATTGTTTAGTAAATACTAAGAAAAATCACCAGAGCATTGCAATTGCATGATTTAGCTACCGTAAGAAACACTCCATTAATCGTTTTCCCGTAAGGAAACCGAGATTAATCATTATTATTGTCATAGACGAATGCTTTACCGTGTCATGGGCAGGGTAATACAACTCGTTGCCTTTCCACTTGATTACTTTCTCACAATATAAGAAAATACAATAATAAAACGCTAGCGCAGCCAATTCATTTCTGTTCCACTATCATGTCACTTTCGCAAACCAGTTCCCATATTTACTTGCCTAATTATTTACTCCATCAAGCAAATATTTATAATTATTCAGAAATATAAAATACCGTTCATGTTATCGTTCAGATAAGGCGGTGCAATAGTGGACATGTTTTCCTATCTCATGCAGTACAATAGAAAATACGTATTTTTTTTTATTATTAGAAGCCTTATTTAATTACGAATATTATATGTTATATCAACAACGAATATGATCAAAGATTTTCAACTTTAAAATACTATTTTAGAAACACGTTACAACGTTTGACAGCTGTTATTATTGACAAACCTCCATTGACTTATATTCTATCGATAGACGCGACGCGTCATAGAAACTATTTATCCCGTATTTGTCAAAAGCTCAGTAGCGACATCTAGTACGTTTACATGAATATTGCAAATTATTATCAAAGATTATTAGACAGAAGAGACAGTTCAAATCAATTATAGCTTTTCCAAATATACTGCCTAAGTATGAATGCTGTCATAGCAATTATATATTTTGTAATGATTTTTATTTACGTGAATAATTCATAAAAATTAAATTAAACTAAAAAGTGTACAAGTTCATCACAGTTTTACAATATGATGATGAAACAACAGACAAATATTAGAGAGACCTCCCTCTTTCGTAACAACGCGTAAGAATCTAAAACAATTTTAAGTGATATTTGTCTTTAATAACATTCAATGTGATCCAAATTCCAATGTAGTCCATTAGGTAATTCATATAAAGAAATAGGCTTTAAAAACTGTCCACTGTTTCAAAACATACATACAACACACATATTTTGTGTTATTAATTAACAACATAAAATTAAAATGAAATACTGAAATCAATTTTTAAACTACATTTTTCTACATATCTGTAAAGGTATTTGTAATGTATTCGAATAGTTTATGCATATTTGGTCAACTGATATGAATGTCCAATGAATAATCTATTATAATACCTTATATAGTTCGTCTCTCTCTCACCCGACGAGCAATTTTTGTGCGCGGGAATGAGACATACGATTCAGAAGCACATCTTGTATTTCTAATGAGCTGTACAAATATTTAATCCAATAATAAATAAAATATCTGTATTATCGGCATTATACTGCAATATTTTATCACTTAGATTGTATGCTTTAATTATATTGTAACTTCAGAAAAATTCGCTGTCGGTTTGACGGGGAAAAGTCAAAATAAATTACTTATAAACACAAGCAAAGAGGCGTACTCAAGGCGTACTGTTGCGCGGCCGTCACGCGGCAGACCGATTCGTGTGCGGTGCATGCACCGCACTTGGGTGGGACACGTTTGTTACAAAGAATGTCTCATCTAGTGTAACATTGATATCGATGCAAACCTCGCATTAAGCTGAGCTATTGGCACTGCGTTCCCTTATTCACCCCCTACTCTTGAAAAGTCCTATTATACACATGGTCTGAAATACATGGAGCATTTCATGTTCACATGTATTTATTCCAACATACAACAAATATAAACGGTAGGTTTATTTGTTAAAACTTTACATTAATCATGTAATCTTATTTAAAAAGTAAAATCTAAAACATATTTTAAATTTCTTTATAAACTTGTTACTATTATAACAATTTTAAAGGATTACAATCACGAATATTTTTTTAAAGTTTTTATGACCAATAATAAAGGTATATTTACGATGCTCGCATTATAGTTCTAGTTTTAAAAAATATCTAAAGGCAACTTGTACAGCAGTTAACCACGCAATCATAAGTGACACGACGAGCGGGCATCGTAACATGTTCCGTGGCTGTAAAAGTGTACCATAAAATAAATTTAATATAAATCCAAGTGGAGAGGCGACACATAAAATTGGAGTAAATCACCGAAAGTCAGCCGGTGGAGACGTTTACAGCCTCCGAGCCTGTTAGTTCCGGAAACGGGCGGTGGATACCACTCCACAAGATATAACGACATGTTTGTACCCAGCCACGCTTAATGTGTAAATAATTTTACATTTATTATATTTAAGGACGGATGATATTTTAAAAATATGTATTTGTTCCCTATAAAAATAACGTAGTACTATTTTTTTCCGTCATGTGCAGAGTATAATTGAACTTCGACAAATATAATTACTAACTTGAACGAAAATACTAAACTACAGATATAATTAATGACAGTTTAATTAAAATGCTAATTAGTTTTACACATATTTCATGTGTATTAATTTCACACTGTATACTAATAAAAAAGTGTAGGATTATAGTGTCTCATGTTAATGATGTTGCTCTAAGTTTGCGTTCGAAACTAATTTTCTTCACTGCTCGTAGCAGTACAACCAATCGGCACTAATGAATCTGATTCACTACTTTCTAAGTTGACTTCGAACTTTTATTTAACACCAGGCTTCATTTGCAAGCCATTTATAAACACATTGCTAATTGGCAGACTGTAAAACTGCGACAAATTCGTATAATTACCGCATTTTATATAAAGCTGATTAAATGTTTTTTTTAGTTTTATGTTTACTGTCTGTAGTCACCATTAATCACTATTGCAGATTTTTTAGTTTAATATTTTCACTTTTCAGGCAAATAAAAAATTATTCAATAGAACATTTCACCCCAACAGTACCCATAATTCTGTTTGAACTTATTATGTATTCTATGATATTGCAAGTAGCTTACCGCAGAGCTACCAATATATTGGTGATAACGGAACATTTTTGATATGATAAGCATTCATATTAAGAATTTTCAGCGATACATTATAAAAAAATAAAACTTACTGTTGACTTACCAACTAGAATAAATAAAAAACAGAGTACTCCGGTGACCCATCATCACTGTCAGTCGGTAGAAAACCACTACTGAACTCTGGCCTCCTTCAAGAACTTTCACAACGATCTTTCAGACACGGCCTGTATCCAGAGACAGCCAAAAATATCGATAACTATAATAAGTATACTTGTAATTGACTGCAATAATATATTAGTAAAATATAAAGCGCATAGGGTGTCATTTAATTTTGTTTCGCAGCAACATAACCGTGTTATTATGTGGCGTGTTCACACCGCTAAGCCAGACGTATGGGCCATTTGCCGACACAATCGCGTGAACCCCTACATGTTGTGTATTTGATATTATTCATGGCTGGAACATTAATATCGCGCAGAGTCCTGTTACATTCTGAAATTAACGTGCCAACAATCCTCGTTTGTATCTTTTATTACAATGTAATACTGTTTTCAACGTCTTATAAATATTTGAACAGATATTTAATATTTCTGTTAATAAATAAAGACAATGTAACATAGAAATAAATGAAATTCTATCTTTTGGCTAAATAAACACTCATAAAACAGTCTAGACAATTATTTCCGCACATAATAAAGACTGTACGTAATCTATGTCTATGAAGCGGTTTAGTAATTTTTATTCTTTGAATACCAACTTCATCAATTTTTTATAGCAGAATTCTTGAAGTATAATCTAGAAAATACTACCGAAGACTGGTATTTAAAAAACTTAGATTGTAAAAATGTATGAAGGATCAATCGGTAGATAGCACCGAGGCATGTGCACTAATAAAAAATGTTAGTGGAGCGTGCATGGAAAATTAATGAATATTTTTACCGGCTCTGTACAGCCATTTCCCACTTGATTGAACGTGGGAGGCTTTCACCCTACATTTTTCTCAATACACAGATAAATTTTAAACTAAAAAACGTAGAGCTCCATTGATAGTACCAAAAGTGTGATAATTTTGCTTCTCAGCTAGAGGACCACTTTGAACTTAGAATTAGATGATTAGATTAATGACCGTGTAACATGATGATAAAGTAATGACATTAATGATCACAAAAAAAACCTCTACCACGGAGCGCATAACGTGTCTTTTAATGGCCTGTAACTAGAATTTACTTTATTACTTCAATTTAAAAGTATACGCGTAGAGCTGTGTTGACTGGAAGACGTAAAAAGAATGAATTTGAAAATATTTTATACTGGCGTCTGCGTGGAGTCAGCATTGTTCATTTTCATTCAGTGTGACTCCCGTAGGACCGGCCCATGACGTGATTCATTTCCAGACTGCATTATAAATTTGTATCCCATTGTTTCTTTTTCAACATCCAACTGGTACAGCTACCTATTGTTGCGATTAACAAAGGCTGGAGATACTGATACGCTTTTCAAGGCAACCCCTGAATACGTATTTTCCAATTATTAATATCTACTGATTGTTCCAAGACGTTGGGTTTTTCCTATCCATTTCAATTAAGTTTTAGAGAAAATATAAATTTGTTTATGTAGACAGACATTGTCTGTTGAAAAATATAGATTACAGTATTTTATCCTTTGTTTTGTGTTGTGTTCGTTTAGTTATATTTATAATGAATATTAAATATTTGCATTTAATATTTGCCTAAACACAACAAAGGAATTAAAACTTAGCAATAACTAGAAAGCCCAAGCGTACTCCAGGCAATATTGTCTATACGTGAATAAATCATTTTTTTCGTACAACAGAATACAGTGTGTCCTATAACGGTGAAACGATGGTCCTATTTTTGAGATAATTGCGTTTTATGAAGCAATTTACCCTTGCTATGTCGTAAAAATGTTTATTTTATCACGTCTATCCCAGTTTAGTGTAATCTCAGAGAAAATTCAATGCGAGGGTGAACATAAACTGAAGGTGAAAAGTGTGAACATTTAACTACCTGCTTTGTTTACAGCCAACTTAGAACTAGACGCAATCTTAAATTTCATTAAAAACTAAGATTGGGTAATAATTTATACGGTATATCAACTTTATTACAATTCTTCGAAATCACTCGTTTCATAATTTAAAATATATTTTATGTTAGTGTTTTACAGAAAATATTACGTCATAAAAAAGATAAAGTTTCAGGTGTAAAAAACATGCAAGAATTAAGGAACGCAAAATAACGTGCATTTTAATAAACCAGTTGTTTTCAGGGAGTACATTTTATTATGGCTTTAGTGCGCGGTTTACAGGCCTCAAGGGTAAACGTATATCTGATTCTGTGTAAATATAAACTTGGATACAATCAGTGTATTTAACAACTACTAATAAACTATACTAATGAACAAGTTAATTGACTAAACTGTTTAATTCGAATTTATATTTTAACTAGCGGTCGGGCCCGGGTCCGCCCGGGTGCATACGCGTTTTAAAAGGCGGTCAAAATGTTTAATTCTGACTATCAGTTTAGAATATCGACCAGTCGGACCACGAAAAACGAACAAAATTTCCTCGTATTTGCTAGAAATATCACTACTGCTTTCCTCCTATAGGTCTCAGCGTGATATATAGCCTATAGCCTTCCTCGATAAATGGACTACCCAACACTGAAAGAATCGTTCAAATCGGACCAGTAGTTCGAGAGATTAGCGCGTTCAAACAAACAAACAAACTCTGTAGCTTTATAATATTAGTATGGATAAACTTTTGTTAAACTTCATCTTCAGCATATTTACTTGGCTTACGATCTTTCAGTGCCGGTCGGTTCATAGATGTTGGTTCAGCAATTTATTTGAAAAAATATCGTAGTTATGTATTTATATAAGGCATCGACAAGCGCAGAGTCAAAGGTCCACGAAGTAGAGGACCTAATAAAGGTTAGAGGAAGTCGCTGAATGCAGGCCGCTTCCGACTGATCACTATGGAAATAATTACCCTACTTTCAACGGTATAATATTGAAAGGTTGTTTTGTATGAACTGCGGTTTGCAAAGATTTCTAATTTAAGAGTTCTTAAGATATCCATATTATAAAGTTTATTTATATATTCAAATATACAGGGTATATCAAGACTGCTACCGAAAAAAAAAACCATCGTGGTAGTTTTAGTGACTTCAGTCTTCAGACACAGTGCTAATCATTAATTTTGAAATCAAGCGACGACTTTTGTGCTATATTTTTGCTATAGTCGTTGGATGGTAAATAAATCGTTTTTTTTTCTCTAATAACTGTGTGCACCCTTTTATTTTAATTATTATTTTAGCAAAAACTATGGACTTACCACGCAAACACAATGATATATATTATAATAAATCAAAAAATATTGTCGCGTTTCGATATTTTGAGTTACATTGTGTTTGTAGTAACTAAATAAAACTATCGCCCAGATTCGTTTTCGGTAGCGTATACCCTGTATATTTAGATCAACCATCGGAATAACGTATTTATTTAGCGAGTCGAGCGAATGCATGTGCAAAATTATGTAAAACAAGACCAAGTAAAACAGAATATAAATAAAGTCGGTTTTACGGGCGAAGATTTTACGTGATAACGTCTTTTTCTCGGTAGAATATTTATTGATATGAATATAATTAAATTGCACAATAGGAACAAGGAATTGAATGAAAATAAGAATTGCACAAATTTTAACTATAGAAATATATTTTGTTTACTAAAACATTGTACATGTAATGACGAATCTAAGCACTCCATATTTTCACTACAGACACAGCTGACGATACTTTAACCACACGTGTGAACTTGTATTGTGACGCTTTCTTGTTTTTCCAACGCCAAGAACGTTCGAGAAAGACAAAGACAGAGACACAAGCATGCGCCGATTCAATGCGCCTAATTCTCTAGTGCTGCGCGCGCGGCAGACCGATCATAGTTGAGTGGGAGAGAGACGCAAGGCATTCGGCGGGCCTCTCTCTCGTTCGGTGACTCATCGTAACGTTACCGGGCGTTACACTTTTTCATAAGTGACTCCCAGCCGCAACCTAATTTAAGACGTTGTCACGTCAATAAATTTTTTGGAGGTAAAATATTTTTTTTGGGGGGGTAATTTTTTGCGTAATTTGGGATTTCTGGCGGGGTCAATTTGTAGCCCTCACCAAGACGGTTCCGAGGATACCAAACTCGGTGGGTCTACGATCTATATTGGCCGAGATAGGATTGGGGGGGTGAGGTAAATTTTCGGGGTGGGGGTAAGGGAGGGGGGGGGAGGAAGGTTTCGTGGGGAGGCTAACTTAAATTAATTGTTTTGGAGGTAAAATTTTTTTTTTGGGGGGGTAATTTTTTGCGTAATTTGGGATTTCTGGCGGGGTCAATTTGTAGCCCTCACCAAGACGGTTCCGAGGATACCAAACTCGGTGGGTCTACGACCTATGTTGGCCGAGATAGGATTGGGGGGGGTGAGGTAAATTTTCGGGGTGGGGGTAGGGGAGGGGGGGGGTAGGTTTCGTGGGGAGGCTAATAGGCACTATTTCGGAATAAGGGTGGGGGAAGGCAGGGGGGGGGCTATGGGACAATTTTGAAAAAAGTGGGTGAAACTGAAAAAAAATATAATTAAATTGAGTGGGAGAGAGACGCAAGGCATTCGGCGGGCCTCTCTCTCGTTCGGTGACTCATCGTAACGTTACCGGGCGTTACACTTTTTCATAAGTGACTCCCAGCCGCAACCTAATTTAAGACGTTGTCACGTCAAAAAAATGATATATTAAATATTTAAGTCAATTACGTCATCGTGCTAGGTAATTTTATTTTAACTAGATCAACGAATAATTACAATACCGCTGAAAAAATAATATTTCCGAACTTACACAATTTTTGTTTTTTATTTAAAATAAAATGTATTTTTGGGTACACAATTTCAACTATTCCAATCCTAGGGTATGTACAGTTTTATAACAATAATATTCAGTGTTAAAAGACGAATCAAAAAACATTACTTATCAATACCATGAGCAATGTTTTTGAAGTGAAAACTTCTTTAGCGGCGTTGAGCACTTTTTCTGTAATGGGTATAAAATCTTAAACTCGCGTCAGGACACGTGACCTGATCGTAAGACGAAAAGCGTAAGACGGATGGAGAGTAGACAGCTGTCAGTTAGCTGTCAGTTTATAAAGCTTTGATGAATTGCCAATGATTTTGAGTGGAGATTTCAACATAAACTTCGCAGACGATAGAAATCAACTATTAATTGAATTTTTAAATAATGAATTTGGTTTAACTATGTCGAATGATCGCAATCTTAGCACAACGAAATACAAAACTACTATTGATGCGGTCTTTATTAGACATTTAAATAGGTTCGAATCAAAACTGTTCGTTTCTTACTTCAGCTACCATAAACCTATCGTATCAGTTTAGAGATTGGCGATGATAGTTCTGGTAATGATGATGGTGAAAAAGTCGTTGAAATTATGGATGAAAGTTGATTTTTCGGAGAGATAAACTTTTTAATGTAAAATAATTGTAATAGTTTTAAAGTGTTAAATTTTTAATGTAAAATAAATTGTCATGTTTGTGTACGATAGCGCAATAAATGAATATTGTATTCTACCACATAAATGATAGTACTTTTATACTGATAAAGCAATTGGTGCAAAATTATTCCCTAACCATTCCAAAATATCAAACATGCTCAACGTTAATAATCAAGTTTTCACTTCTGCCGGCACTCCCGGAGTGCAACCCGTCTTTTTTTTTATGTTTCTTCCGACTCACATGACAAATCGTAGCGATATATAAACTCAATTATAACAAGTACCAAAATATAATCAACATCGTAACAAACTTTAACTATACATAAAACGTAGCAGGACCAAGGGCCGGTCGTGCAAACGCCCTGTTTATTGCCACCCTCTTCCATATAACAAACTAATATGAAACAATGCCATATACCATCGTATTGTTCTGGCGGTACATGCTGGCATATATCATTTCACCACTTTCCTACCGCCTTCGGGTTCACATATTGCCTCATTTCGGCACAATTTCGTTGGCCCGGACTGCATCTTGTTAGAAATACTGCTTGGCTTGGCTTCTGTTTGCCTTAATTTACTGTGGTTTCTATTAGGCATATGATTTGGCTTTTAGCCTATTCTGAATGTTTATATTAGTGTGATATAATTAAAGCAGTCATGAAATGCTGGCAATATCGTCATTTTACATTGATAAATTGTATTATCCATTGTTTGACTCTTCCAATTTGGAGATTGTGCTGTAGGTAGCACTTCCTTTTAATTACTTAACAAATGTTCTTAAAAAATAAAATTTCATCTCAACGGATTTATTTTACAATGATTTGTTTTTTTTTTTTTTATAATTCCGCAAAAAAATTACCAATCTCGTATTCCAGCAATCTCAAAGCCATTTCGATATAAATGCCGTTGACACTCCACTTACTATAATTAAGGCCGCAGTATTAACCGATCAAGAGAAATCCGAAACAATTTCATTCGAGTTCTTCAATTTTATTTAATCTCAGGAAAGTCGCCACGACCTGCGGGGCTCAAGTAATTTCCTGAAGGGATAGGGAGGTCGGGGGAGCCTGACGGGAGACGGTTGAAAAACGAGAATTACACCATTCGCTAATTGCTGCAATCAGTTTAATGTAGTCGACGAGACCGGGCTGAAAGGAATCCAACCGATGGCCATCTTATAAACAACTCGCCACTTTTTTAACTAGCAGACTATATAAATACGCTCCTTTATTTTCTTTTTCACTTTAAGTGGCACTTTATGTTCAACTAATTAACTAATTTCTTCATTTTGTTTAATATTGAAATTCTCAAGTAAAATAAAAGTAAAGGGCTTATATGACGCTTTTGTTGGATTTGTTAATGCTGTAGTTTTTGACTAAAAATATTTTGATCAGAGTATACAGATTGGCTTCGGCAGCGTTCGTTAAAGTTCATTAAGATTAATGAACAAAAAATACTTACATAAGGTGGATGAATATTCAGTGTTTCCAAGCTGTCAACAATAGGGAAACCGATCTTCAGCTCCGAACATACTGTGGGCTGATGATATTTTATTCATCCGAAGAACACGTGTTTAACTTCTCCCTGCTTTTTCCACGAACACTCTACCAATACAGAAACCTTTTATACAACGGTAACATGATTACGGACATGAATGGAAAAATTATATACAATAAAGTCATTTTTTACCCCAGATGGGCCCGTATAATTCCTGTGACCTACTCAATGTCTAATTTCCGCTGTGTCTTTGAAACGCAGCTCACCGGAAGCAGCGCGGCTAGTCAAAGATACAAGCGGCGGTAAGAGCCACCGTCGAAGCATATTTTGAGCCCAATTATGCCCGTCCTATGCGCATCCGTTCGTCGTATCCTTATTAAGAAAATGTGTTTACTTTAAACATCCAGCTATTGAACATTTTTGTAGGGAGAGTAATAAATAAAACTGAATATAAAGGGTAAAAGAGGAAAGATCAAATAACGAAAGAGACACGTTGAGTGGAATGGTCTGATGATAAAAAATAGATGCAATCTTTACTAAACTATTTGATATTATACTATTATTTAGTCCGGGAAATGTAAAATAATATTAAATAATTAGGAAGATATTATAACACCACAGGCACAGCTATAAGGATTGAAACCTGTTTTCATGTCTGGTACAAGGTCTAGTTCCGACCTACTCGTATATTTTCTATTAAAACCTTATTGAGTATATTTCCCAACCTGAACATCAAATGAAGGACCTCACGTTACCACTACATCAGGGAGAATACGTATTAAGGATAATTAAAATAAACCTGATTTCGCACAGATAAATTGAATCGGTTATAATAATGAAACCAACTACATTTAACGCTAATCCGATACGATAATAATTAAAACTGTCACAGCTGCGACAATTTCGCTAGTATTTTTGATATTTTTTTATTGCATAAGTTCGGCAGCGATTTTGTTAGGTTAACAAGTCATCTGATTGTAAGTGGTGATTGCCGCCTCAGAAAATTTATAACGCTTGGATCAGGGATGTGTTGCCCGTTTATCAAGTAGGGAGAAGAAGGGAAGAGAAAAAAAAGAGGATGCCGGACAAACAAGCCTAGTTAACAAGCTAAGGGACTATGTACTGGGACAGGGAGGGAATACCAATATAGGAGACGGCAGTAATGATCACTTTGGTACGCGAAATAATATATTTCTGATTTGGAATGGAGTCAAAAAGCAAACCGGGTGAAGTCGGGTCGAGCCGCTAGTTATTCATGAATTCCCGTAACTCGAAAGAAAACTTGTTTTTTTTTTTCACAATGTCAATTTAAAATACTACAGTACCCAATTAATTCAGAAAGGAATGAAATATGCATGCAGTTTATATGAATTCAAAATACTTTAGGAAAAATCTATTGTAACCAACTGCATCGGCACAAATCCCGCCAATTTCCTTTGAAAGGCGTATGCAAAGAAAACATTGGCTATACAGTTCCATACTCCGTTTAATATTTCCAACATTGAAATAAGTGTGATTAAATTTTCTTTTGAGTTCGACAAAAATTCTGCAGTCTATTTCAATATTGTGTATATTGAGCAAAACAGTAGTTATCATTCGTGTACCATATTTTTTCATGCATTTATTAGCTTTGCCTTTATGTATATATGTATGTATGAATATATATATGTATGTATGTATGTATGTATGTTTGTATTTAAATGAAGTCGATTTACTTTAAAACGTCGCGTCGTCGGATTGATTTGAAATTTGCATTGTTATCAAGGACCGATAACAATAAAATAATTGAAATGTTTTTGAAATAATATATAAGTATAACAGAATAACAGCAATTTTTGTTTTGTAAAGTGAGCACCTTGCGCATAACCTTCCTTGGATATGACAGCAGTTTCGGTGCGAACAACAATTATAATCCCACTCAGCAACTCAAACTATTTTTTTAAAATAAATTGCATGTATTTGGTTCAATTTTAAATTCTAAACTTATTGACAGTCCTTGTTGGTTACACGCAACCTGTCAAGCTTGAGGCCGCTGGTCACGATCTCCGTACCGAAACAAATGTTTGTGTGATCCACAGGTATTTGTTTCGGATCTGAATGATTGTGAGGCCGAAAAGTGTCTTGTAGTTCTCGATACACAAGACTCGATCTAAGTGTGGGGTCAGAACTATGTAAGTGGCTGTTGGGTGTTGAGTTTATTTAAATAAATTTATTCCACTATAATTCTACTCTATCAAATTATTTGGTTTTTCCTCCGCCCGGCCAGGGGCCGTTTTTTTTTTTTTTAACCTGCGCAAAACTGGTTATGGTCCTCTCCCCACAGCCCCGGGGGAGGGATGTGGGAAGGATGTGTCAGGATCACCGGCCTTCCAGCCCGGCTTTGAGATATTAATGCCAAGCTGGGTCCCTAACGCTACTATCCTACGCCGGCATACCGACCAAAACCCCTCGATGGCCCTCTTCGCGCATATTAGGATGACTGCGGTCTCTGCTAGCGTGATTCGCCTGGTACTATTCCGCAGTCAACCTATGCAGTTCGGAGACCTATAGTCCCCTCTCCGTCCATAACAGGGCGACACGTACGCGTCCCCATTAGCCCTGTTCGGGCGTTCGCCTTGGGATTACTTTAAAGTGACGGTGCCCCCCATAAGCACCCAATAATCCCAGTGGTCCCGTTTAGCCGCCTTCTACGACAGGCAGGGAACACCGTGGTGGAATTCTTTTCGCCCCCTTGCCACAGGGCAGGGCGCCAGGTCTAATTATCGCCATTAAACTGGCGCCGCCTTCTCCGATATCTTTGCCGACGGGATGGATCGGTTCTATCGCGAACCCTTTCGGCGCTCTCTTTCTGTGAGATAACTCGCTCACAGAAAGAGAGCACCGCTTGCCACGACCTTCAATTCCCGACCATTGAGACAACAACGGCCGGGAGTGTAAGGTCGTCCCCTACAATAGCGCGAAGAGCGCTGCGTTCTTCTTCCCAGGCTGGACATTCCATCAGTGTATGCTGGGCTGTGTCGTCCGGGCAGTTGTCACAGTGGTGACACACGGCGGACTCCTCTTTCCGTGCCACTCGCCATACGAATACGATACGAATGTACCTACGTATACTTATGGTCGTTATTTACTTGTGGTCGTAACTATAGACTTATGGTTACAATGTGTACGTTATACAAATTCGAACTTTTACAGAGTAGATACATTCGTATCGTATAAAAAACTTCGATCGTCCGAAGTTTCGAACTTCGTTTCGGATGAATATAGTAGGGCCCCAGCATCCATGGTATAATATGATGGTAGAAAGCCCATCCTAAGTATTACATTCAGTTTTAATCTATATCACTTTTCGCCTGGGCCGGCATAATTAATTCAATAAAACAAAAACATATCTTGTTGAGGAGATCTTTATCTGGACTGCACTGTAAGATATAGGAACTTAGTCACAACTATATTATGGATATAAAAATCGTTGTATATTTAAATTAATTTTGTGCCTATTAACTTTGTCGGCACCATCGTTAAATTATAATATTTTAAAGGAGAAGGGGCAAACATGTATGGACTCCAGCCTATCGACAAATAACGACAAGCGATATGTCAATGGGAAGGTCTTTTCAGATGCTACAACTTTTTCTATAGCAACAAAACCGAAATCGCTGTATTTTAGAAAATATAGCTACTTAAAGACTGCAGGAAAATCACGCGAAAGGGCCTCGCCATAGTGAGCAATAACAACAAGCGATGTATCATTAGAAAGGTCTTCTGAAATACTATAACTTCTTGTACGGCGGCCAGTATCAAATCTCTGCGTGGGAAAAAATATCGCTGCGTAAAGGTAACGCAAGGATGAAAATATGTATATGGACTCATAGCCTGTTGACTAATAACGGCAAGCCATATATCAATGGAAAGGTCTTTTCGGGTGCTACAACTTCTTTTATGGAAATAAAACCCAAATCACTGTATTTAAAAAATATTGCTACTTAAAGACTGCACGAAAATCACGCGAAAGGGCCTCGGCATAGTAAGCAATAATAACAAACGATGCGTATTACATAACGTTAATGTACACTGTTATATGCGTGAAATGAGTCCAGTTTAAGTTTTGTGATATGATGAAATACAATAAATTCAATCCAGGTATAGGTTAGAAGTTGTCCAAGGAGGATTTTGCGCGATATTTATGTTTATAATTAAGATATTTTTGTTTATTAACTGATATGTGTTCATTTGCCAGTGACGTCAATTATTGTCAACGTTCTTAATAATCCAATCCGGAGGGCTCTTAGAAAAGAAAAAAAAACACTATTTAAAATAGAAAAACAAATAATATGTGGACATTAAGTAGGTATGAACTGCTTCGGTGGCGTAGTTGTACTATGGTATGATTGCAAAGCGGAGGCCTCTGGTTCAAATCCCGTGTGGGGTCCAAGTGAGAGCTTTTGAATGACATATCGCTTGTCGTTATTGGTCAATAGGCTATGAGTCCATATGCATATTTTCATCCTTGCATTACCTTTACGCACCGATATTTTTTTCCACGCAGAGATTTGATACTTGCCGCTGTAGAAGAAGTTTTAGAATTTCAGAAGACCTTTCCAATGACACATCGCTTGTTATTGCTCACTATGCCGAGACACTTTCACGTGATTTTCGTGCAATCTTTAAGTAGAAATTGTTTTTAAAATACAGTGATTTGGGTTTTGTTTCCATGGAAGAAGTTGTAGCACCCGAAACGACCTTTCCATTGATATATGGCTTGTCGTTATTGGTCCATAGGCTGAGATGCCCCTTCTCCTTTATATTAGCTAGACATACACTAAATACGAAGCTTATATCGCTATTGTACACATTTTATTTATTTATTTAATCCTTTATTGCACAAAAATAAAAATACAGTGAAGAAACAACACAATAATAATAGTACAAGAGGCGGCCTTATCACTCTAGGTAATTTCTTCCAGGCAACCTTTGGATGGATATTGAGATAGGAAAAATGAGCGGGCAGTCTAAGGTATATAAAATAGTAATATATATATATATATACAAACGTATATACGAATACATACCAACAAAATATATTAAAATACACATACATACAATTTACCATAATATACATAAATATATAAATCTATCCTAACATTTACCAAAGAGGCGAATGGACAAGATATTCCTCAGCTATACTCTATTTGAGAAAGGAAATGGTCTTTAATCATTTTTTTAAAAGACGACAGTGTTCGTGCCCGTCTTATCTCGACTGGAAGTGAGTTCCACAGTCGGACAGCTTGGACTGCAAATGATTTGTCCATGAAAACTGTGGAGTGCATGGGCATTTTTAGTTTCAGGTTCTCCGACGACCTCAAGGATCTTGAATGTGAGTCGTGGAGAAAAATGAATCGATCTTTCAGGTTACATTTTTTACATAATTAGTAAATTAAACAACTGTACTTACTAATACAAACTTACGGGGCCTCATTAATAAACTCGGATGAGCGATGGATTAACTTTAGGCATTGGGCTAGAGAATTCAATCTATTATTATGAATAGCTAGATAGTAATGACTATATTAATAAAAATCTATATTCTTCAGCCTAACATGATAATCCTGTTATGGCAATCCACTGATTTTAAAAATAAAAAGAACGGTCAAAATAAATTTGTCAATTTTAAAGTTTTCGACTTAAATTTAATCCCTCGCTCATCCGAGTTTATTAATAAGGCCCACGGTGTCGTAATATGCTTATATAAAACGAACGGGGATTAACATAGAAAATTGTTCCAATTTATCATTACTTCATTTGTTTACCATTATTTGTAAAAACTCTTTCTTTTTCAGTAGATAAGAGATATTGGGACTAAACAAAATATTTGAATCCTCCCTTCTTTTAAAACAAAGAATTTAGACAAATAAAATGATAACAAAGGAATTTGTTTAAAATTGGAACAGAATAAAATAAAAAAGCAAGAAACAAAATCATTGCATTTAATAACAGGCGCTAAGACAAAAGTAACATACAGCCAACACATTGTTCTGTTAATCTACACATAACAAATCTTTGGCTCAAATCGTCAAATCGATACAGCTTAGTCTTCAAACTATTAACTTTAGCGATAGCGGCTTGGCTCGAATTCAACATGAAGAAAAATAAAAGTAAGGGAACGAATTGACAGCTGCACCTTCCAGCCGGCCGGTCACACGCAACGCCGGGTTTCGACAATTTATATCACTTTGTGTTTCAAACCGCAATTTTTCATCGTTTTGGGTGTTTTCATCTAACACACAAAGGTATAAAACCTGTTTAGCGGTTTTTGGTTAACGTTTGTTCCAATTTTGAAAAGACCGGCATCGATAATTAATATCTTCCGATTCTATCCGATTAGTCGACTATAATCACTTTTGAATAGATTGATCTCAATTTAATAACAGCTTACATAATAGGTGCCATTTAAAAGTAAAATTATTTAATCCGTGGTGCTTTACAGCTGGCACAGAATACTAACAGAAGTCAAGCTTGTGTATGTACTTCGCTTTTATTGCAACACTCACACTACGCTCGGCGTTCGCGCAAGGGTTGTTAACTCTGGCTTATGCGAAAACACGTATCGTGTTAATAGCACTTGTATCGCTTGATATTTTTTTTAAATAAAATATATAAAACACAATAATATAATAAATAAATTTTAAATGTATTTATGAAGTCATTGAGAATGTGTATGTCATTATTCTTCAAGTTTTTTTATTGTTTTTGTATAATACATGTATTTTTTTAATGGTATTTACATTCTATTATTATAATCTGGTCTTTTATATACAAGTGAAATCACTTTTATTCATTTGTTCCAACTTTGCACAAAAAATATCTCTTATTTATTTATTTATTTAAAGCTTTATTGTACACCAGTAAATAAAAGGAAATAACATTAACACAATTTACCAAGCAAGAAAAGAGTACAATGGCGGTCTTATCGCTCGAGGCGATCTCTTCCAGACAACCAACCATAGGATGGATAAAATAGAGACAACTGTGGGATATTGTGAGGTGTATGTGATGTCAAAGGACAATATATATAATATATCTAAATACATAATATATGTAATAAAAATAATATAAAATAAACTAAGAAACAAATTCATACAACATGCATAAAAAATAGATACATATACATATGAATAAAATAAATATGTATCCACATCAAAAGCAAAGAGGAAAATATATATAAATAAAATATAAGCACTGTCTTCAATTATTCAGCGATAGATAATGCTGCTTTACTAGTCTTTTAAATATGGGTAGGGACTTTGCTCGCCGCACTGAGACTGGTAATGCATTCCACAGCCTTGCAGCATGTACAGTGAAGGATTTGTCGTAAAAGTTTGTGGAATGCGCTGGAATTTTCAGTGTTAAATTCTCTGATGACCTCAGGGATCTTAAATGTGTAACGTGAAGAAATTGAAATCGGTTTTTAAGGTACGGGGGAGAGAGAGGATTGAAAAGAATAGAGTAAAGAAGAGAAAGAATATGTGTATTCCGGCGAAACCGTATGGGTAACTACTTGAGTTTTTTACGAAATTCGGAAACGTGATCATATTTACGTAATCCAAATATGAATCTAATCTTATATATAAAAATGAATCGCAAAATGTGTTGGTAACCGCATAATTCAACAACGCCTGGACCAATTTGGCTGATTTTGGTCTTGAAATATTCGTGGAAGTCCTGGGAAGGTTTTAGGGGTGAGAAAAATAGGAAAATTTCTGAGGAAGATACTAAAAACCTTTTTTTTTGGTATCGTTTAAGCGTGATGCGTCCAGCCAGTATAGGATGATCTTTGTTTATTTGACGGGAGACGTAAAAGACGGTCCAGCTTCAACTACCATCCAACGTAAAATGATCTATCTTTCCACTGTCTTTCATTGACGGCTGACGAAATAGAACAAAATTCAAAAAATGTGTACATCGTGTATATAATATTATCTAGATACGGCGTCTTGCGCATAATTTTGTGAAATGTAAATTGAAATCATGTCCATATCTACCAAAATCGCCCATTGTTTTTTGAGATTATTGCAACAGTTTTAAACAAGGTATACTCTATCGAAGCGTTTTGCCGGAGTACACCAAAATATATCTAATTATAATTTTTCGTTTTCATAAACGACATTGTTTTTGAATTGATACTTTTAGATGCGCTGAGGGACATATTTAAATTTCGCATTAATATTGTTTTTAGACTCAAGAATAAAAAGAATATTGGTACGTTGATGCCGTATCTAGACATTATAACGAAACGATATGCAGTTTTATATTTTTAAATATTTGTTCTATTACTTACGTCACCTGGTAAGGCAGTATGAAGGTTTTATTAATTTGTATATGGTAACGTACTAGACGCGACTGCCAACAAGTTAACGATGGTCACGGGTTCAAATCCCAGGGCATACCTCTGACTTTTCGGATTAAATTCTACGTGAAATAAAATCCGCCAACCCGCACTAAGCCAGCAGGGTGGACTATAATATCTTCTTCTATAATATAAAAATGAATCGCAAAATGTGTTGGTAAGCGCATAACTCAACAACGCCTGGACCAATTTGGCCAATTCTTTTTTTAAATTGTTATTATTACTTTATTACTAACAAAAAGTAATGGCGTGCAATATTATTAGGAAAAACAGCATTTTGGTGCTGAAATAAGGGACGGAATATTGGATGGACAATAAAAAACGCTAAAGTTTTTAATGTCAAAATTTCATAAGGCAATCTTTATATGTACATGTATATGGAGAGACGGGATATAATAGAGTGGAAGGTACGGGAGAGGGCTGGGATAGCTGACAGATTTGATAGGACGAAATGTAAATGCACGTTATAAGACGGGATGGATAATAAAAGAAAAAGGACGGGACGGATCGGAAAGAGACTGAACAGACGGATGAGACGGGATTGAGCCAGACAGTAGGATAGCTATGTCAAGTTTAGGTATACAAGAGATTAATACGAAAAATAACATGTATTTGGTGTGGAGTGGAATCAAAAAATATATGCACCCAGGCGAAGCTGGGTCGGGCCGCTAGTACAGAATATAATTATTTGCGTGCCCGAAGCGGGTGTCACTCGCGCTCGCACTGGTCTCGACTGGTTTGAAATATCGTGTCGGTGAACGCTGTCTATGTGTGCGTTGATTTAGCACGCTTTGTATGAAGCTTGACTTCTATGAGTTTAGTATTCTGTGCAGCTGGCTTCTCCGATAAAAGTCTTTTTGCGAGGTTATTTACCTCTTTAATTCATTGTTTGTCACTAACTTTGCCACGAAGAGAAGTGGACAATAATTTATAATCAACGGCTCCTATTAATTTAACTTTCCGATTGATTTCGTTGTGGGTTAAAGACAAACTAGACATTCTCGGAGGCTCGTAGAGCTTCAATACTCGTCGTCATTACAATGCGTGGCACTTTTGATTCTGGCTTGCATGAGTTGCACTGGTGAGGATCAGGGTGGGGCAGTCTCTTGATCCCACTTTGTAGTTCCTGCCAATCGGTATAAGCATGTCGATGTAGAACGCAAATGATTTATATTCGAAATTATTTACCTTTTATTTCAGGCTGCTAATAAATAAAATATGAGAAAAAAATATGGGAAATTATTATTGAATTCAAAAATAAAAACAATTTAGTAGCTCAATCATCCTTCTTTTATAAATCTGTTTGTAATTTTTTCAGTGACGCATGTAATTGAAATTTAAACCCTCCAAATTTTTTCTGCCATATCACGCATTTAAAAAATATTGAAGACTACAACAATAATATTACCGGCCAATATTTATTTATTTCAACAATATGTTCGAATTATGATTGGAAAAATAATTTGTCATCCCTCATGATCACAATATTTCACGACAGTGACAAACACAGACCAAAACTATCCACATACAAACAAAAGTTGTTTTATAGATATTATTAGTACTTAAATGGTGTATATAATGGTTTAGAGTATATTCTCAATGTTTCCCTAAAGCACATAAATAATATATCAAGGAAATAATATAATATACCTACTTACTTAAAGAAGAAAGCAACAAAAAAATATTTTAACAAGCGTTTCCCTATTTTTCTCTGGGGACGTTGAAGTCTGACATGCTTTAACTAACTCTTTGTAACATTCTTTAATAATGAGTTATCTAATCCATAAATATTTTGTAAATTCCTGTCGTTAATAGTCGACATTTTGGTCCAATACACACATTAACGTACAAATTAAGTAATTAATAAATTCAATGTCTCCGAGTACATTTCATATGCGCATAAAGTCGTAGTGGCACTCCACCACACTTGTACTATAAAACATGAATACGTACAGCAATTAAAACATTCACTTGTTATGAAATAAAAGCAACTACGCGAAGCCAGCAACGTGTAGGTTGAGTGGCAGCAATAACAAATTTTTGCATCAATGAGCTCATCGCGACCTATAGGAGCGTAGTTCGAAATGAAATGAGAGCGGAACAATAAAATACGAGTTTTTAAGGCTGCACGGGAACAAATTGCGGCTGGTACCGTTTGCAGGCACGAGATGAGCTCACTCCCATACCACGAGATTTATTCGCAAATACGGAACTACTAAACGGAACCAACTATACACCGACCCCAATAAAACATGACCTATCCACAAACTCATATGTAATAAGGAGAACCTAGATTTTTACCTTCATTCAAGCAAACTTGTACATATAAACATGTGTTTTAATTTTTGTTTGGGGTGGATTATTGGGATTTTCATATTACTTTCATGTTTACCACATTTTGTGAACTATAAAAATGCATCAATTGTAATTAAAATCTACAGGCCAATTGAATTTAAAGTAGATATTTATTTCTTCTAGTATTACCAAATGCTATTTATGTTTTGCACACAAACATCAAAAGTAATATAGCGCAAAGCTTAAATACATAAAACCGCACTCAACCGCTCAAGTAGCAAGCATAAAAAAACACTTTACGCTAAAAATAAATTCAATAATTTCATTTAACAGCATTTTTGTACACCTTCATGTAAATCACGTCGACGCAATATTTCTCCGAATTGAAAATCCGGCCGAAGGAAATAAGGAAAAATAAATGTGTATCTGAATAGAAAATAATCATTTAAAAATACTGTTACAATTTGAATTGAAAAGTCAATGGTAGCGGGCGCGACGGTTCATCCCCCCGCAAAGATTTGTTGGTGAGATTTAATTTGAGATACGGTCAGGACCACGCTCCACCGTCGCCAATTTTTTACGTAACCATACTCTAAATTAGCTGCTATTGTACTGTTTTAATACAAACGTAATATTGTCAGTCGGTTCTTTTTTCTAATGGTCTAATTGATTTTGTGTCTACTTGATTATTTAACATTAATTGTAGTGACGTATTTTTTTTATTCTTATATAAAAACATACACATTCAAATTGCTATAAATATAATGCTCTCCAATTAAAGGTTTAAATATATTAAACTAACAATGTGGAAAATTTGTTTTAAAAAATCCTGAATTGGAATGCGAACACTAGATTTATATTATATATTTTTTATTCTCTTTATTTTTGTAAACATATTTTTTCTATTTTTACATATATAAATTATAAAAAATATACTTATAAAATTTTTAAAAAATAATTTATTTGCCCTCCGGTGGTGAAGCTCAAGACCCAAGCCACCGGCAGTTAGGGAGACAAAGTGAGGAACCGCCTCTCAATGCGTGCCGTGTCCAGTAATACTGCCTTCTGTATTTGACCCCACAGATCACTCCCAATAGATACCACATTACAGGCAACTGACGCGTGTAATGCCTTTAATGCTTTTGCATGTAGGATGCGCTGTGGAACTACGAGCGACGTCAGTAGCGACCACGTCTTTGACCTGTCAGTGTCCTTGAAATAAAATATGTCTATTTAATTTGACGGTTTATTCCTATGGATTTCGTCTATAAAATAATATGGAAATATAACTACGTGCAGTTTTAAGTGGTGTGGGAGCAATAGCAGGACATCCAATTACAATAAAAAGATGGTATAAGTTTACATCGGTAAAATATTTCTTATATTTTACGTGTGACACAGCTCAATTTATAATGGTTAGCTTTGCATTTATCTCTTTCGCTCCTTACTGTAATTGTATGCATGTCCTTTTTACGCATCGCCATGGAAACGCTTCGCCTAACACATTTCACAATAGTGTTGCGGTCACATGCATTTTAATTAATGTCGATATTAGTACAAATACGTAAAATAATTTCCAATTTTCACTTTTTCGTCATTGATACAATTGCTTTTAAAATAAATTTAACTGTACCAGCTCACATCTAAACAAACGTACATGAAATATAATGTTTTCTACAACCATATAAGAAAAGTTTTGAGAATATTTTTATTACAATCTACCTAATTAGATCTCATTTTTAGTTTCCGAGTACGAATAACCGCGTAGATTGTTATTTGACCATAAATTGTGTGATTTCTGAATCTAATACGCCTGTGTCGATAATGGCAAAGTTTATTATTATCTGGCTAGCGAAAGTTCATCCTGGCATTAGTTGCAAAATTTGTATATAGCCACACTTTAGTGTTCCAGCTATAACAATTTTGATATAAAAGTGAAACGAGTGACTGATAAATTGTTAAAAAAAATTTGGATATAATATATTATGTAAGGAAATAACATTTCTTTAATTCCCCTTGAATACATGCATCCTTTGATTATTGTCGGTAAAACAAGAAGAGCTTGCTTTTAATATAATTAGAGAGATGGCGCTGTGTGAATAAGGACGTCATCGCAGTTCTAGCAAAATTGTGAATTAATGTCAAAGATAGAAGCCATCAAATAGTAGTAACAGGATAAGAATTAAGATAGTACACCTACCCTATGTAACTGAAAGGTTTGATTATAGAAAGTATTTTTATATTGAATCTTTCTTACATACATACATTAATACATAAACTCACGCCTTTCTCCCAGAAGGGGTAGGCAGAGGTGACAGGGCACCCACATTTCGCCTTGTATGTTCCGTCACACGATGTGATAGATGGCGAGCCTATCGCCATATCGAGCACAAATTCCTGACTCTAAGCTGATAATGAATAGAAAAATCCAATATCACTTTACCCAATCCGGGATTCGAACCCGAGACCTCAGCTTTGTAACTGTACCGTAGTGCAACTACGCCACCGAGGCAGTCACATTTTTTAAGTATTTTGTAAATTATATAAAATTAATAGTAAACATGTTCCAAACATACTGAAAGGCGTTTTTATTATTCCTTTCAAAAACACATTAAGATTATTACGTCGTAATAATTTAATAAAAATGAAATCCGTAAAATAGTTATTTTTAATCCATCGACAATATTATCGATATAGTTTTATACAATAATATTTTGTTCACATCACTACGAGCCGCTACCTCGTCTCTCACTTCCCCGCTCTCGTAATCTAAAATGGCACTTTTGGATTCAAACAAATTTGACATTATGCGGTATCTATTGGGAGTGATCTGTGATTTGACCCTTGACCCAACAGCCAATTGAGAGCCTCTGTAGGTGTTGGTCGAGGCTCTTTGGTATCAACGCATGAGCAGAAACGACAAGCGGGACAATAATTGTTGAATCGACATCCCACATGTCGATAACCTCATGTGCCAAATCTAAATATTTAGACATTTTATCTTTTTCATGCGGAATGGTGACGTGGGTGACGTCAACAAGTATAGCCCGGCGCGCCAATCGATCTATTATCATTTATTATTAATTATTATTATAAATTTATTATTTATTATTATTAATTTATAACCGTCTTAAGTTAGCATTGGCCTATAAAGAACGTAGAATGACCATTTAATTAACCAAACATTTTTTTTTTTTTTCTATTGCATTGAATGGCGAGACGAGCAAGCCGTTCGCCTGATGGTAAGCGATACGACCGCTCATAAACAGTAGCACCATTCCACTGCGCTCGCCATCCTGAGACATAAGATGTTAAGTCTCAATATGTCCAGTAGTTGCTCTGGCTACAATGTCCTTCAATCCGAAACACAACAGTGCATTTAAGCAGTGTTGTTTCACGGGAGAAATAGACATTGCGGTGGTACCTACCCAGATGGCATCTCACATATGAGAGACCTACCACCAGTAAAATTTATAAAGTTATTGCTATGAATGGCAAAACGAGTATGCCATTCGCCTGATAGTAAGCGATACGACCGCTCATGGATAGTAGCAAAACCAAACAACATCATGAATTGCAAAGCAATGCTTAGCATTCCAGTGCACTCGCTATCATAAGACATAAAGTGTCAATATCAATATGTTCAGTAGTTACTTTGGCTTCAATGTGCTTCAACCCGGATCATAACAGTGTATTTACAGCTGCTTGGTGGGGGAAATAAAGATTGCGGTGGTTCCCAGGCAACTTCTTATATATGAGAGACCCACCACCAGTAAAATATTTCTGTTAATTGTGTGTGAAGTTTGTTTCCTCATTAATTTGAGTTTAGAATGTGTACAAGCTATATTAAATTCTTGGTGTATTAGTTTGCCGTGTTGGAAAATTGAGTCATATTGCACCTTTAATTTCACACATAGTTTGTCGAATTCACAGTTAAATTCCACCTATGTTTACACCACAGCGACACGTGCACAAACAATGCAACTCCAACAATTACAGTTCATCAGGCTTGGTAATTTGAAAGCGGGGCAAGTTAGCCAATATTCCCGTGAGTTACAAACACACTCAGCCATATGAGATTTTGTTGCAGCGTTTAGAAATTATGTAGTGGCTGGCAGGCAGTAATTTGACACGCAGCATCAGAGATAGAAAACGACGGCGCGGTCGTTGTGGCATGTATCATTCATAAGGAAATGTGGCTCGGGGCGTACATCGCGTATATTTTACAGTCGGTTTATCGAAAGAGCAGAGGCGCGTTTAAAGCCTCATAGAGTACGGGCACAGGTGGCTCGAATATCCTCGCCAATAGTATGGAGACGTGATCGGAAAACCAAATTGCAATTGGCAACTCGCGACTTCCTCTTCAAATAATGAAATTTGAAATTTATTGTACCGATCGAACTCTTCCCTGTTCCGCTGTCCCAATAAATTAGGACGTAGGCAACTCTGCACGCGAAGAAAATTAAGGAGAAGTTGCTGCAAATCTATTTTACCATTTAACTTCCGACGCAAGTTTTAATTTTATGAGAATAGTTCATAATTTTGCGCTTTTATTCCAAGAGATGTAATACTTAAGCGACTAGGTCAAGAAAGCAAAAAATAGCTTACGGACTTTTAACCCTATTTACACAAATCAACTATACGCGACGAAAAGTTAGATTTTACTTCCGAGGTATAATCTGTATCAGCCCATATACGTCCCACTGCAGGGCACGGGCCTACTCTACAATCGAGAATACGATTGAGAGTGGTTAGGCCATATAGTCCACCACGCTGGCCTAATGCGGGTTGGCGGACTTACATACCATAGGAATTCTTATAAATCGCTATGGTATGCAGGTTTCCTCACGATGTTTTCCTTCACCGTTTTAGTGCGTGGTGATTGACTATCAATACACACATGACTCCGAAAAGTCAGAGGTGTGCCCTGGGATTCCACTACCAACAGGCCACCACGCACTTTTATAATACGAATATGATAAAATACAGTTTTAAATATGTATCATTTTATAAACGTATCAAATTTATCGTCGGAATATACATTTCGGGAGCATGAATAAGTCAATCGATTGCATGTCCTGCTCTCTATATTTCAGAGTTAACTGCGGTTTGTCGACCTGAAATCAGAACTTCGTATTGCTGCCACACCCATCGTTAGCGATTTATTCTGGTGTTTATTTCTCCAACAGGCAACGGAATTGTATTTAGCTTGCACGGTATACAATAACACCGTTTGTTACGTTTTCTCAATATTTTTTCTTAAGAAGATCCCAACAATCAAACGAAAGCTTTGAACATTTTTATTTGTTGTCGAGAATCTAGTTCTTGCTTCAGAACTGTGCTCAGCACTCAAAGCTCAGTGAAGCGGTATAATAGCGAAGCATCCGGCTACAGTATAGTACAAATGGAAAGTTGCTATAGTTTCAACATTAGCTGATTCTATGTTATTCTCTATTAGATATGTAGTATGTATGTATGTATGTATCAGCCCATATACGTCCCACTGCAGGGCACGGGCCTACTCTACAATCGAGAATACGATTGGGAGTGGTTAGGCCATATAGTCCACCACGCTGGCCTAGTGCGGGTTGGCGGACTTACATACTATAGAAATTCTTATAAATCGCTATGGTATGCAGGTTTCCTCACGATGTTTTCCTTCACCGTTTTAGTTCGTGGTGATTGACTATCAATACACACATGACTTCGAAAAGTCAGAGGTGTGCCCTGGGATTCGAACCCGCGACCACTATGACCATGTGGGCAGCCTCGTCTAGTCCGTTTACCAACAGGCCACCACGCACTTATATAGATATGTAGTACTTACGCTGAATTTCTTTATTACAAAATTACACTTATACGCTCCTTTTAATAGCTTAAGATGCAAATGCATTCCACCCCTTATCACGTGTTAATATTATTATTAGTCCTTATTCTCATCAGTTAATGTCAAGTGAACGGAGTAACTAAATTTAAACAAAAAAAAACACGATAAAATATTAAATTCTGACAATAACAGGATGGCAAACACTTAAGAAAACACATTTAGCGGGCAAATTAGTGTCTACTTAAAAACACCCACGGCTCAGACAAACTGTGAAAATGTGAGCAAACGAACGTGGCTGGAAATACAGATAGCATTTCCATTTTTTATTCGTTTCTCGAGTCCTGACCACCTGCTACTTAATCTACTAATCAACACTCAATGCTTCACCGACTTTCACGCCTACAAATCTATCTTTTAATTTATTAAGACCACTAACTAACGATTCATTTTTCTTCATGACGCCCATTCGAGATCCTTGAGGTCGTCTGAGAATCTTAAGCTGAGAATGCCTGTGCATACCACGACAGCGATGGATAATTCTTTTACTGTCAAAGCAGTTCGATTGTGGAACGCGCTTCCTGTTGTGAGACAGGCGCAAACGCTATCGTCATTTAAAAAACTGATTAAATAGCACTACCTTTCCCTTTAAAGCAGACTTCACTATTACTTCCCTTGATTTAATCATTTGGAAATTGTAGTATATTATAATTTATGTATGATTTTGTATTATTTATTTTTAAATGTATGTATGTTTATATGTATATATACGGATATGTATATGTATATAAGTAGTTATGTTTAATTAGTATTATTTAGCTTTAAGTAATTCTTTATTTGTTACACTGCCCGCTCTCCCTTTCCTTCATTTAAATCCATCCCATGGTTGTCTGTAAGATATTGCTGTTGAGCGATAAGACCGCCATTTGTACTTTTTGTTATTATTATTTGTGTTTAGCTATGTTGTTGTTAAGTTTGTGTACAATAAAGATTTAAATAAATAAATAAACTAACCTTTGGTGTAAATTTCAAAGTATTTATAAATATGCCAAGTTTATTTCTACATTACTAATTAGTCTTCTTATCTTTAGAATAAATTCGCCATTTACAACTTCTTATTTATTGATTGATTTATTATGATTATTTTTATTGGTAAATGAAGGTCGAATTTCGACTGCTCGACAACTTTTTTTACTAATTGTTCTCACCTCTATCATTGTGAAGAGACCATTAGTAGGTTTTCAATACATTTAATTCCGTTGTTAGTTTTTAACAGGCAATCGAGCAAGCAATTGTCACCAAAGGCTTGCGAATAGCCGCTCGAATTTTTTGGCCCACCGCTATAAAAAACCTTGGCTCGTGTTTCCTTTTTGATTGTTTATATCCAACTATTGTTAGTATTTCTTTCTTTATTCGTAGATATCCCTTTTTTGAACAAATGGCACGTGAAAAATCTTTTGCCATACATTTTTTCGAGTGGGTGGGAAATAAAATCGGTTTAGCAAGGCTCCATCGGGGTTTAGAAATTTTTATGGTAAATTTTACAGGGGTCACATAATTTTAGTACTTCCGACATAACGAATAGTATTCAAAAAGAGGAAAAAAAATCTTGATATTTATTTATTATCTTTTTTGTCGATAATTTGTGGCTTAAAACCATACCTCACTTTTGAGTTTCTCTATCTTTATCCATGTTTTCAAGCCTCTGGAATTCGGCAGCCAGACGGTCACAACAATAGCGCTTCCCGTCTACCCCTAGGGCACGAAACCCCGTGCAATATGACCAAAAAACAAATGAATATGCACGCCCTAAATATTTCCGGATGCCTATTATTAAAACTTGAAATGAGAAGTTTAATCTTAAAATAAAATATTGTGAAGAAGCTCAATTTAAATATGGTTATTACTCTGTTTGATATTATATATACTATAATCTTGAAATTATTAAAAATTATTATTATAAAAATATGGTTAAAGAAAATAAAGTAATCTTTACATTGACATTAATTCAAACGCTACAATTATATTTAAATCTATCCTGTGTTTAAAATAAATTGCATACATTAATGGAAATTATAGGCGTCGGAAATTTAATATTTTCCCGAACACTTAAAGATAGGCGCCATTAACTGTTGGTACCTAAAAATGTTTTTATGACTTTTTCGATACATCGGAGCGGGGCGTTAAAAGCTTTTAAGCCCATAAAATACATATTCCTTTCTCCCAACGTAATTATGAATTTCATAAATTTAGCGTTCTTATACATTTTATAGAATTTATGTGAGTTTTTAATCATGTTTTTCAATCTACGTCAAAAAGAAAAGAGATTGTTTGGTTTGAACGCTTGTATGCAAGCAATTTTCTCAGAAAGTCTTTGAAGGATTTGCATTCGATAGCGGATTTCACTGGAAGGATTTATAATACTGAATTACCTTAATCTTTTTATCGTGGGTTGATGGGTTTTAGTTCAATGGTTAGTTTATGGTATAAATCGATGTAGAAAAATGTTTGATATAAAGTGGGAATGATCTATTGTTGTAGATATTTTTAAGTTCAATTGTTTGTTTTAACTATTTCATAGTGCAAAACTTCTAATACCAAACATTCGTATTAGTTTGAACAAGTTGTTATTTTGACCAAAAATATGTTTAATAATCATCTTATGGAAAGATTTCAATCGCAAATGTACGAATCTGTTCATTCCACCATTAATCCCAGCTAATTTAATTACAAAATACTAAGCGCTTATTTTTCAATATGCAATGTACACGACAGAACTTTAAGAACATAATTAATTAAAAAATCAGTGCAGTTTTGCGACAAAATTAACGCATTACAATGGCTTATTCATCAAATTTAAGGGTACCGCGGTTACCAAGGAAGTTGGAAACTCTATTACGTCATTTCCATAATATCTCTGTATACATATATATATGTAATTATCTTTGTTTTTTTTTATTATGGCCTAGCATAGTGGCGGCATTGCACCTGATAGTAAGTGCCAATGCCGCCCAGGCAGAGTATCCATTGGCATCGGACGGCAATCCCATGCCAATGGAAACAATTATGCCGGCCTGCTAAGGTGCCTCTTCACACCACGGCGGAAGGACCCAGGATTGTAGGAAGGAGGGAACACGTGAGACTGCAAACAATTCCATAGCCTGACGGTGCGGCACAAAAACGAATTCGAGAACCGTTTGGTTCGCGCCGGGATGGTGTGGACCGTCAAGCTATGGCTTCGCAAGCCAGCACGCGTGGTTCTGGTTAGGAATGGAGAGGAGGGGAGCAAGTTGAACAATTCTTCAGAGCACTCACCGTGGCTGGCGGTAGAACACGCTTAGAGAGGCGACATCTCTCCGGAGTTGTAGCGACTCCAAGTTGCATCGAGCAGGTACTGGTCGGATCCATCCCAGAGGTGCAAGCAGTACTCCATACCCGGCCGTACCTGCGCTTTATATAAACGACAAAGCTGACCGGGCGTGAAAAACCGACGCACCCTGTTCAGGACTCTAACCCTGCGTGATGTGGCAGTTATTACGCCCTCGATGTGATTCCTTGGATTGAGATCACAGTGGATATCCACACCAAGAATACTTAGGTCATTCCGCATTGAGAGGGGAGCATCCTGAAGAATGGGGAGGGGAGAGAACGGGGATTTTTTGCACGTGAACGCACACACCTGGGTTTTCATGGCATTGAACTCAACTATATTCCTGGAACCCCAAGTAGAAATGAGATCCAAGGTCTGGTTGAGCTCAATGACAAGATCTTCGCGTCCCTTCACAGTTTCGACTCGGCAACCTGGAGGCCCGCAGTGGTATCGCCCATGAACCGTGCTGTCATCTGCATAGCAATGAACGTTGCCCAGCGACAACATGTCATTGATATGCAGAATAAACAAGGTGGGCGACAGCACCGAGCCCTGAGGAACTCCGGCATTTACCGACATGAGCGCCGAAGCGTGTCCGTCAACGACTACACGTATTCTACGCCCATGCAGAAAGCCGGAAATCCACGGAGGTGATAGCGATAGGGCGGTAATTGGTAGGGTCTGACCGATCACCCTTTTTGGGGATCGGTTGCACATTGGCCTCCCTCCAAGATTCAGGCACAACACCTGTGCGGTAGGACGCTCGGTAGAGGCGAGTCAGTGCTGGAGACAACTCGGCTGCACAAGCCCTTAAAACCACCGCTGGTATCCCATCCAGACCACTGGCTTTCCGCACATCGAGAGACCGTAACTCACGCCGCACATCACACTGCCTGATGCGAATATCTGCCATTGAGAAACCGCAATCAGGCAGTGTGGGCAGCGTCTGGGAACCACGGTCTTCGAGGCGGGAATTAGCTATTAATAATATCTACTCGTAATTTTCCGCTTTATTCTACTCACAAACTGAGTAATATAAATTAGACCGGAACATTAACGAGATATTTGCATGATCTTTAAAGTATATTTATGATGTTTCTGTTCTCGTCCCGCGATCATTCTGAATGGCAACCGGCTATGGAAACCGCCAGTAATTTGCGTGCAAACTGCATTTTAGAGTGAGTTTTAAAATTTAAATTTCAAGACACCGAAAGGTAAAAAAGAAATATGTCTGCCCGTTGTGGCAGCGGTGCATGGAGCGAAAAGGACCGTCGAGTATAAAAAACGAAAAAACATTCTACTGTAAATCATAAAACCTTAAAATTCACGGTATCCGTTCGGATCTCACTTTGATGACTCTTTCAGCTTCAATTTATGAAAATATGATTTTGAAACCTGATTCGTTATTGTTGCTTCGTTCTTATTTGATATACAGACATTTTGGCCAAGCTTTAATTACACTTATATTCACACGTATATTCTTACAAAAGTATAGGAAGGTAGTAAGTACATTCGTACTTTTTATTGATAAGCAAGAATTGAATATTCGATTTGGTATAGTGTTCCTTTGACGCTTTAAATCATATATTTATTTTATTTTTTAAATATCAAACCCGTTATGAAGTTCTAAATCCACCATTAATTAATAATCTTGGATTGAACTAGAAATGGACCGGTTCTAATAGGGTGGTACAATGTAGCTCAGAAAAATCGATGTGAACCGACGACTCTGCTGTCGTTTTTGTGTGTTTCTTAGGTGAGAGATTGCCAGAGAACCAAATTATCCTTTGTTTTTGTGTCCTTTTTCTTCCTTTTACATTTTGACGATTATATATAATCTACTAGCGGCCCGGCCCAGCTTCGTCTGGGTGCATATATTTTTTGATTCCACTCCACACCAAATACATGTTATTTTTCGTATAAACTCTTGTATACCTAAACTTGACGTAGCTGTCCTACTGTCCGGCTCAATCCCGTCTCATCCGTCTGTTCAGTCTCTTCCCAATCCATCCCGTCCTTTCTCTTTATTATCCATCCCGTCTTATAACGTGCATTTATATTTCGTCCTATCAAATCTGTCAGCTATCCCAGCCTTCTCCCGTACCTTCCACTCTATTATATCCCGTCTCTCCATACACATGTACATATAAAGATTGCCTTATGAAATTTTTGTGCAGCAGAAATCGTAATATTTTAATTTCACCACAACTTCAAAACCAAACGTCCAATTTTAATCATTCAAAGACCAAATATTATCAACATAAACTGTACTTATTGATGAAATAATTTATTATTTTGATAAGGATTAATAGCATGAGTAAAATAAACGCGTTTAAATGTAGTCCAAAAAAATCAAGATTTTTAAATAAAAATGTGGTTGTTGTGCCTCACTCGACATAGATAGGTATAGTGTGTCGCGGACTTTTTTGTAGATATTTATAAGATCTACAATTAATTATAACATTTTATGGTTCTATCTTTTGTAGTTTAGGCAGCGTACGCAAAATAAGTAACTTCTTTGGTTGATTTTTTTCAGTTTGTGTCCGAAAAATCCAAATATCTTACGGAACCCTATTTTTTTTCCAAAATAAAATATAGTCTATGTTACTCGTGGATAATGTAGCTTTCGAATGGTGTAAGAATTTTTAAAATCGGTCCAGTAGTTTTTGAGCCTATTCATTACAACCAAACAAACAAACAAACAAAGTTTTCCTCTTTATAATATTAGTGTAGATTTTTCATTTCCAAGTGACATTCTATCTTGAAAAGAAGTAAAACTTCTTAGGTGTGAATATTATTTATTTAAATGTCCTATATTTATGTAGCTTCATAATATACTCTTTAGGTTACACAAAATAAATTTTGGAACGCATGAATAAATATTTGACAACCAATTTAAATGTCAACCACTTTTCATTATTGTCATTCAATGACGTTTTACAAATAGACACGTTATACACTAACATATCGGCACAATAAAATAAGTTAGAAGAAGATGAATAGACATCGCTAGTTGCGTAACAATAAGTGCCGCACGGTTATTGGCCAAAGCGCGTGTGACGTAGCACCAAGCATGAAGTACGGGATGACGTGGCGGGAGTTGTCAAACGTTGCCATGAGAGCGAACTTATTAATTTTATTTAATAAAAAAATAAATTAGTGTTTACTTGCGCACTAAATAAAATATTTTTTTGTTTCATAGTTTCAGAATCATTTGTACTTTTTTTAAATCACTCTAATCTATTCTTACGCATTTGGTTTCGAGAATACAGATAGTCAGAGAAACGTGTATCCGCGACACTGGTTGAAGCGTGACTAATTGCAAGGGAGCCAATTACCTTCCAAACGTCTTGCCATTATAAAGCTCGGACAACGCATCTATGCTTTATAAACATCTTAGATTGTCATTAATTTACATCTTTAAAATCTAAAATACGCCATTAATCGAATATTGTGGATATATGTTGTCGATTCGAAACCTTTATTTAAATACGTTATTTAATTTGAGGGAAGAGTTTACCGCATCGACGGTATGAACATTAAATTTTTGACTATGTTTGACAGTTACAAACCCATGAACATTTTGTATGGCAAAATGTTTTTTTCCTTTATTTTATACTTTCGTCAATTTAATCGAGATAAAAACTATCTCACCCTTTAAGTTGGAACAAATAACACATATCTACAAAATTTGATTATAATCAGTTGAGTGGTTTAGGAGCCCATCGCGTACAAACAACGTGACACGTGAATTATATATATTAAGATATATATAAAAATGAAACCCGTTTCGCGTTGTCACGGCATCACGTGTGAACGGCTGAACCGATTTGGCTTATTTTGGTCTTGAAATATTCGTAAAAGTTCTGGGAAGGTTTTAGAAGTGAGAAAAATTGGAAAATTTCTAAGGAAGATACTAAAAAACTTTTTTTTGGGTATCGTTCAAGCGTGATGCGTCCAGCAAATATAGGATGATCTTTGTTTATATGACGGGAGACGTAAAAGACGGTCCAGCTTCAACTACCATCCAACGTAAAATGATCTATCTTTCCATTGTCTTTCATTGACGGCTGACGAAATAGAACAAAATTAAAAAAATGTGTACGTGTATATAATATTATCTAGATACGGCGTCTTGCGCGTAATTTTGTTCAATGTAAAATAAAACTATGTCCATATCTACCAAAATAGCCCATTGTTTTTTTAGATTATTGCAACAGTTTTAAACAACGTATATTCTATCGAAGCGTTTTGCCGGAGTACACCAAAATATATCTAATTATAATTTTTCGTTTTCATAAACGACATTGTTTTTTGAATTGATACTTTTAGATGCGCTGGGGGACAAATTTAAATTCCGCATTAGTATTGTTTTCAGACTCAAGTATAAAAAAAATGGTACGTTGATGCCGTATCATGCCGTACATTATAATGAATCGATATGCAGTTTTATATTTTCAAATATTTGTTTTATTACTTACGTCACCTGGTAAGGCAGTATGAAGGTTTTATTAATTTGTATATGGTAACGTACTAAACGCGACTGCCAACAAGTTTACGATGGTCACGGGTTCAAATCTCAGGGCACACCTCTGACTTATCGGATTAATTTCTACGTCAAATAAAATCCGCCAACCCGCACTAAGGCAGCGGGGTGGACTATATCTTCTTCTTCTATAGTATAAAAATGAATCGCAAAATTTGTTGGTAAGCGCAAAACTCAACAACGCCTGGAACAATTTGGCCAATTCTTTTTTTAAAATGTTTATTATTACTTTATTACTAACAAAAAGTAATGGCGTGCAATATTATTTGGAAAAACAGCATTTTTGTGCTGAATTAAGGGAAGGAGTATTGGATGAACAATAAAAAACGCTTAAGATTTTAATGTCAAAATTTCATAAGGCAATCTTTATATGTATATGTATATGGAGAGACGGGATATAATAGAGTGGAAGGTACGGGAGAGGACTGGGATAGCTGACAGATTTGATAGGACCAAATGTAAATGCACGTTATAAGACGGGATGGATAATAAAGAGAAAGGACGGGACGGATCGGGAAGAGATTGAACAGACGGATGAGACGGGATTGAGCCGGGCAGTAGGACAGCTACGTCAAGTTAGGTATACAAGAGTTTATAGGAAAAATAACATGTATTTGGTGTGGAGTGGAATCAAAAAATATATGCACCCAGGCGAAGCTGGGCCGGGCCGCTAGTAATATATAATAATGCTATCTACGGTCCATTTCGTGGATGTCCTGGGCCAGCGTCAATAACCTCAGGGTAGACGATTGCTTGTTTGCCAAAACTTCGAAACGAAACAAAGGTAAAAATAAAATGTGCACTGTACAGTGCACGCAAAACAACACGTCCGATGTGAACTTTTAAAGTATTGCTGTGTAGTAAACAAATTTCAATGTCAATCAACTCTACACCCACTTCATCTATTCAACTTCAAAGCGGACCACTTTTGAAGCACTATGGAACTGCGAAATATAAGGCGTTGAGAACCTGTCGGCCCCATAGACTATCAGTTGTGCCAAATGCCTGCAAGTCGCGAATCCGCTGAGCTATATCGGTTACTTGTTCTGCCTTCGATCTCATTACTAATTCCATATAAACACAAATTTAAGTATATAATACAGAGTATATAATTCTACTAAAGACGCTACTTTATATAAACAAAAGCCACTACACTACTGCTTCTGAAAACTTTTCTAAACAAAGATACAAAATAACAAAAGCGATATCTACTCGCATTCAGAGAGTAAAGCGAAATCTCCCATTTCCAGATAACAAGAACCGCGGCGTACTTCCAGATTCTCAAAATATAACAGTAGTTATAATAACTCAACTGAATAACTATATCCAGGCTTCCAGTTGCTACCACAGAAACTCTCCCGCTAGCAATAAACGCCCCGAGAAATATTTTCACATCGTTGTGAAAGTTAAAATGAAAGTAACTACACCCTGTAGAGCAATAGCGGACCCTTACACCGACGACGGATAATACTGAATATTTCTACCATAATTTTATTCATGAGACCGATACGCCTGATTTCGTATAATTTCATAACAACAGCACAATAGGTGATGATCAAAACTTTCTCTAAACTCATTCACACATTCAATTGTTTCGTCAATGTATTCCTAATAAGGCATCGGCTTGTGAAACGTGCGTCTGATAAATGTCATGGTACTATTCATCATATACAACAATAGTTCATAATCTGCAGCCTTGTTTTGAGTCCGTGAGCGAAATATAAACTGATTAAATACACACCTATGTACTTACAAATTCAAATTAACTTAAATAACATTAAAATATTAGTAAATTAAATACTATTCTTATTTGCACGATTTTTAACTTGCCTTGCGCCAATATTACTTATAAAAAATAAAATCAAATTCTTAATTACTTAATTCAATGATATTGAAATGAAAAATGTATATGAGAATTACGCAGTCTTATGCTAACATTGTATATATTTAATGGCCATCATTAAATATTGTGAACATTAAAAACTATCGAAAATATAAAGGTATAACAGTCATCTTTTCAGACTAGAATAAAACTGCAAAATCCATCGCCCGTCGAAAGCGCACGGTCGTGTGTCGATTTTAATAGTGCATGTGACTGTTTGACGCGTATATAAAAGTGGTGCCGCGCCGTGGGATGGGTTTTTGAAATCTCCATTCAATGGTTTTAAAAACTCGAATCCTCGCATCTCGTCTGCTGACGAATGTATGGCTTGCAATTAGATAAAACAGCACGTCATGAATGTTATGTGGGATCAAAACATGAATTCACAACTTTAACTGTGCGAACGTGTGGTTGTGGCGCGTTCTGTTTCACCAATGGTAATAAAAGACACGTAAAAAAATTGTGAATGTTATAAACGATGTGTTATTTAGAAATTTTTCACGGCTTGAATATGGTAATGTGTGGGTTCAGTAACTGGCGTTATTAAACAGACTTGAATTCCTGATTAGAAATGCAGTCTGAAGTGTCTACCTACCTATAAATATAAAAGTTGACACAAACATACAGTTGTATTTGAAACCGGATACATGTACACTAAACGAAACCTCTTAAACGAGGTATTGCTATAGGTTTTTTACCATTACGTACGTTGCTTGAAATCCGATTCGATAGAAACACTTTACCAAATATAAAGTATAAGTCCAAGATCGCGTTTGCTAACAACTAATTAAAGGCTTTATTTGTCTGGAAAATATTACCTACGTCGATTCCGTTCGTAAATGACTTAAATAAATATTAATCAGTCGAAAACCTATGTCTAGTTGTCAAGCTGTTCTCTCCATATTCTTTGACGTCACACTGTGCATCAGAAAATAATGTAATCCAGACATACAATATTTAACAACTATATTATAAGTTTATAAGTAACCCCAAAATGTTAATAACAGTTTTAAAACTAAACCTAGAGTAGTATTTCGCAGAAAATAGTTCTATTATGAGCATTTTCCAAATGATTTCTACCTCAGGTAGAATAATATTCCAAGAATTTAAAGAGTAACCTCTTAGGATTCACCGAGAAGATAAAATGTGTTGAGATCGAAGAGTCCTTATAATAAATCTTGGATATATTTTATGCCTCGGAAAGCAACAACATGATATTTGTCTTCGTCTTATTATACTGGCTAAGTTATGAACATCTATTTGAGATTAAGCATCTTATTTTGCGCGACAATTTGACATACCAGGAGATAAATACATGCGTTAATAAATGAAGAACAATAAAATTATTTGTTGTTTTTTCCTTACAAAAATAAATTTTCTAGAGCCATAAAAATACCAAATTAATATTTCATTTATTAGTAATACATATAAGTTGTTTTATGAAATAACATATACAACTATATATGTATTACTGTGACGTGCTTAAAGTCTTTTTTCGTCAAAGCCTTGTAAATAATATATAATAAATATAAATAAGTATATGAATGGATAAAATAAATACTCCTTGTATCCTGGTTGACCATCAGGTAAGTCAAGTCCACAGTGTTCACCTAAGCAAGCAGCAATAAATTAAAATAATATCTAAACATTGAAAAATGTTATAATACCTATCATATAATCTATTAAAAGTATCACGGTTGTATGGAACAGATGACTCTTAGCGATAAGACCGCCGATATTTGACACTTCGTTTTGTTTTTATGTCTGTGTTTTTATGTGTAGAATAAATCCTTAATTTTTTCCAGGGTTAAAACACCTGAACCATAAATATAATTTTATTTTTATTAATTTTATTTAAAACTTGATAACTACTAAAGGAATCTCTGGCTGCGAATCTGTTTTGATTTATTTCATTAATTGTATTAATAAAATATCTCTTCACACAATGTCTGACACTGGAATTGAAGAGGAGAATAATAAATTTTGATTACTTTCTCACGTCCGTAATCGTGATTCGTTTCCACAATTTCTCATCGCTCCCCTTCAGATGGGAAACGTTATTATTTTCAATCATGTGTCTTCTTACAACCGCCATTTTCAATTTACAGATTAAAAATCTTTGGCGGCCTATCTATTTACTTATTTAACAACGAGGATGAATTAGGCCGTCGAATTAAGTTTTGTTAAGTAGTTAAGTTTGGAAGGTCCATCAACGTCAATATTAATTAATCGTATTAATTAAATGCGGACCCAAACTTACATTTTAGCTTAATCAAGTATAATGTTTTACATTTTATATATTATATTTTTAATAGCAATAAATATTTTAAGCACGATCTATCCATAAACCTTTACAATAATTTAGGATGCAGGTAAAATAGTACAGTGCTAGCAATTTTTGGTTCTTCTTCGACTAAGACAAATTAGCAATATAACCCACTATAAAGAAATTATTACTTTTTCTCAAGACAAACACATATAGCACGACATAAAAGAGTAGAAATTAATTAATTGGGAACTAAAAGCAAAACATTTCCTAGCAACACCAGAATGGAGTACACGAGCTGTCAGTCATTGCTATTATTCGACATTTTTCACGAGTTTTTTTAGAATAGTGTGTTAATTTCGAATCGTGAACAATAAAACTAAGTTATCATGAACAAAGTAATTTGAGGCGGTGCCCGTGAAATAATATACAAAGTTTTCATGTGGTGTATGGACGAATATAAAGCCGAGAAGTTGTTAACAAATTAAGACGATGTTTACAAACGAAGGGTTGATTGTACTGGTAAGTAATAGTTGAAAATTGTACAAAACACTGAAAAGAACGAACTAACATATGCATATAATGGATATTCTTGTGATTACCAATAAATATTGTTTATTTAACCATATGTTTGAGGTTATACAAACATAAACATAACCTGGAGTATTTATAGCACGACTGCCACATTTTGAGCATCGTCACTTATTCTTTCATTTATTAAAAAAAATATACACAAGTACAAATAATTCAATAAGACGTAAACTATTTCAAGAAACATTATTTTTAAAATAACATTCTTTGTTTGTCCACATTAGTCTAAAATACATAGTATAACGGAAACAGGAAAAGTAAAATATATTTGGTGTTTTTTTCTAAATTATTTATTTCTTGATTGTACATCTCGGTGTAATAATATTTTTTTGTTATTGTTTTAGGTGTTTCTGATAGTTCATTACGCACGGATAGCGTAACATGGTGCTGAAAAAGGTGGAAAGTTTTCGTCGAAAGAAAAGAAAGGGTCGTCCTACAAAGGCAATAGATGATTTTGATACATGTGCGATTCGACAGAAAATTTATTTCTTTTATATCGTTCAAAAAGAAGTGCCTACAATTAGTTAAATATAAGCCAAATAAAGGGAATACATTTGTTATGATGAGCGATACTGCAGACTATTGTATAATAAATAAAATATTTTTAAAGAAACAGTATTTTTTATTCTCTTATAACTAATTAAATATATTTATGGCGATTTCATATGTTTTGTCAGGAAAAATAACCTTTATTATTTCTTATTTATACGGTCTACCGTATAATAATTTAAACAAAGTATCAAAATGGATTGTATCGCCCTAACTGTGTTGCCACACAAACGATGGTGGCGCCCTCATTTATTTTCTACTCTTTTGTGTCGCACTATAAGTGTGTGAGTAATATTCAAAGTTATATGTATACAAATCCGTGCCAAAATAAAAAAACTACGGCTTACATTAAAAACCCTTGTATCACATTGTGTATATAAATAATGTACGCATAATCATAAACAAGTAATTAACTGAGTGGCATCAGCCTCGATTTATACACAACACATGCATGTCACTACATAGTCAATACCGCACACAGTACTCCCTATATCTAGTTGTTCGCTATGACATCGTCATTAATATTAAAACAAGACAAAGATGAAGGCGAACGTAACCCCTTGAGCGGTTAAGATTAAACGTCAAATATACGAAACCTAAATAATCGAAATTATATGATTTAAATTTTCATTATCGTTATCCTTTGCCAAATCAAGTCCCCTTCTAAACAAAGGGTTCTAGATTAAAGACTTCTCAGGCTACAGGGTCGTTAAAATTCTTATAAATTCTCAAATAATTCCTAATACAATCTATTTGAAGTTATATGCACTCAGACACAAATAATTTAAATTCTTATTAAACCAACAAAGTGGTAAATTTAGTCCAGTGCAATAGTACAATGTATTTTAGACAAATGCGAAACTAAACCCACTCCCAAACATTCTGACCATATAGGATGAACAAATTTTCCTGCTGCGTTGTTTACTAGTTACTAAGTAATAAAAAAAGTTTGATAGCAGATTAGAAACTACGGGTAAGAACCGAGTTCTGTTTGTGGCTTACGTGACGAAA
Organism: Hyles vespertilio; assembly: GCA_009982885.2. Taxonomy (NCBI): domain Eukaryota; kingdom Metazoa; phylum Arthropoda; class Insecta; order Lepidoptera; family Sphingidae; genus Hyles; species Hyles vespertilio. The sequence continues at coordinate 11,115,454 of CM042815.1, read as the reverse complement.
TAAATCTGGCTCTTGACTTCAACTCGCCTGAAGTATTGTGAAGTACTTATCTACTCAAGTTTGAGAAGGAAATAAATCAAACCATTAACCAGCGGATCGCATAGAATCGTGCGGTACGAACGGGTATATTTGTGAATCTTGAAAATAATGCTGAGGTTAACCAGCTCACGTCAGGTTTGTTCAGCAGTTCTACCAACTTGTTTTAACTTTCGTGTAAATAACAGATAAAGCCAGCTAATGAAGATAGTAATCGTACTGCTATTGCAATTTTATATTTATTTTTCAATAACAATGCTAAAGTAAATTCACTTTTAAAACTTGTGAAAATATAATCAATGATAATATGCAGACTATCTATTTTATAAATTATAATCAATGTCACAAATTAAATGAAATTGAAATTAGGTACTATTTGTTTTATACTAACTATAGAGCTGCTTAATAAAACAGGAATAAGCAGAAAAACACTCTTATAAGCTTATACTAACAATCAAAGAATAAGTACAACACACAAACAAATGGAGCAACATTCTCAAAACATAAGTGATTCATTGTTTTGTCGGAATCAAGATACCTGAATTGATTGGCGCTCATCAATTTAAATTCAATATCCACCGTTGTCGACTCGCAAGGAGGCGGGAACATGTTGCCAGAAAATCGAGTATTTTGCTCTGACGACTACAAATGTTTCTACGCTAATACGTGAGAGTCGTGTAATATTCACGTTATTATTTTACCCGTATATATCGAACACTGAAATTGTGTTGAATGATATTCATGTTGCGTTCTAGAATATTCTGTATGAGAATGACGTTTGAATATCGCGAATTGAATGTATTTTGATATTTCATGATAGGTTAGATTTAATTACTAATATTTTTATGTAAGTCTTGGTATAGTCGGCACGGTGCTAAAAATGAGTTTTGGTAGATAAATTAACTACCTAATAGAAGGAGTTAATATTATAATCTTACCTAGTCAGGTCATAGATTCTATCACATGTTTAATATAAAATAATTGAAACAAGTTTATTCATTATGTAACCAAATATACCAAAATGAACTTAACAAAACATAGATTCTTATAACACTAAAGTTTATTCAAAATGACCTCCGTGATTTTGAATACAGGCCTTCAATCTGCGCGGCCAGTTGTCTATCGCAGCACGAACGAGGTCCATGTCATGTCATGTCGGCGGCTGCCTTAATCAAGGATGTCTTGAGTGACTCCAAATTGGGATGAGGCTTTGAGCACGCCTTTTCCTCCAAGTGTTGCCATATCTTGTAATCTAACGGATTCAAATCTGGACTGGAGGAGGGCCAATCTTCGTGCCGGATGAAGTCGATTTCACGCGCCGCCAGCCAGTCTTATGTGCTCTTCGCTCTATGAGCTGGCGCCGAATCTTGTTGGAATACCCAGTGCCTGTTATTGAACATAGTATGAGAAACAGGTTCCACACGGTTCGTCAGGACTGTATTTTGATACACAACTGCATTCGTTTTTACACCTTTCTCACAAAAATGTACCTCGAATAATTCGAAATTCGAATTCAATAAACTTTTTTGTGGCCAGCATTCTAAAAGAAATGTTTTTACTCTGTGACAATACTTATGACCTGACTGTGTATACCTATTTTTATTAATTTTATTTATTGTTGCCTTCAAGGTCTATGCTAGAGCAAAGACCTTTCTTTAATTTATCGTCTAATTGCATATAGACACACAATTCCATTACATGGTTTATTTTAAATTCCAAAATTCGAATTGTTTTTTATTTCCAAACTCGCTCAGTGAATGATCACGCCATTATATCATTGTAATCAGGCACTTGATTGATGTCTGCCTTGCAAGTTTTTTTTAATTTAAACAAAGCACTTAAGAGCGAAATAATTGCTTTCGATACCGAAACCTTTATCTGTTTTGATCAAATGTGTTCGAAAATATTAGAATTTTTAAATACAAATTTAAAGTTTTTATAGTATATCATTCTTCTTATGCATTATACAACCCACATTAGCGGGGAGGTACTAATAGTATTTCCAATACAAAATACCTCTCTATGTTGCCTTGATTTATTTTTAAATTTCCTAGCTCGAGGTCGCGGCCTCTTTTCCCATCTGCTAATGTCACCGCAGCTTTTATTACGTGGTTAGAAAATTTTCCACATATGATGGTCACTGGAAAATTATACATTCCACATTTCTGTATTCTACCACAATATGTGAGCATATCAAATTACTGATATCAATGTACGAAGTATTTCATTCTCTTCTTTATAAAATAAGAAAACATCGGCGTCTGTGAATATTTAATACTTTTGGTGTAGGTCGGTCGATACACCCTTTTTAAGTGTCTAGATATTCATTCCAGCCAAATGAGTTTCCAGCAGTCACTAGGGAATTATCTCAATGTATACAGTCGCGAGTTGAGACGCGACAATTGAGACAAATTTTTTGCAGAAACTGCTCTTTTCGCCATCCGCAAGATTAGATTCAAGAGGATAAATCTCTCCTTCCTCCCACTTGTGTCGCCCATTTTGTGTGAAGGCTTTATTCCGGATTATTTATACAGAACATTTCGCTCGCCGGCTGACACACTGAATAACGCCATCCTTTAATCTTTCCACGTTAGAATAGTCGGTAGTCACCTTGCGGACCAGATCAACTCTTTCATTTGCGTGTGAAGAAAAAAAACATAGTTCCATTTTCGAGGTTCGCTCAAAGATTTTACGCTAAAAGCTTCGCACGGTGTTCATTAGCGAAATTATTCAGTACTCTCGAACGTATGCCGATTGCGGCGCAGTAAGTAGACATAAACACTGAATTACATTTAGAGGCGCACGTAAGAAGCAAGCAATTCCTGATGTACTATGAAGTTAGATTGGAAAACTTCTCATTCTGCAACGTGCTGTTGCTCCGTCGCTGTACACGAATGCTCATATTATTGTTTACACAAACACGCATTCAACTACTACTTCGCCTTCAAATATTATTTAACACTACAATCCAACTAAACTAATGGTGGTGGTGCCGTTTGAGGATTCATACTTTTCAAGTTTGAACAATTTTGTACAAGCGAAACTCACACAATTTCAAAAACATTTTTCGTACAACCAGAATACCCTGATTTTATGGATAATGTTATTGTAATTGGGTGAGTAACGTCTGTACAAATTTGTAAAGTATAAAATGCCAAACAGTACCTGTTACTATAGTTTGATTATAAGTCTAATGCATTCGTGAAAATAGACGTTGAGTAGCGTTAAACATATTCAAACGAGGTGTAAACTTTTCCAAGTAAACAGGCGCGTAAGGTCAAATGTGTTGGGCGAGCAATGTACATTGTATTCTGTATGGGTATAGTACCGAGGTATAGACAACGTGTAGAAAAATATTATTATACCGTTGTTGTAATTTTTTCCCGTGTGTAATATCGCCGCTAGACGTTCGTCGTAAACAGAGGCTTTGTTGATGCAATTTCCACGATACCACATTTCTGCGAGATTAAATTCGTAATACGGCTTCCGTTTGGCTCTGGTTCCGTATTCACTGCGCCTACTACGAGTATAGTGAGGGTAAGCGCTGTTGAGAGCCATGCTAAAGAGCTCGCGTAATACCCATTGTTCTATTACAATGGATTATTAAAATTGTGTCTGTGCTCAAATATTTTTAATCAAAATTTAATTTTATGTGTCCTTGGCTTTTTAGTGACTTTCATATGTAAATAAAATGAATGGAGAGTTGTAAATTGAATTAACATAAGTTACGAAACTATGCAGAAATCACATATTGTGTTATTACGTGAGTTTTGCATACTTATCCTTTATTTCGTCTAAGAAATATTATAACGAAATATGCCTTTAATCTTATAAAGCTGAAACCAATATTTTTTCGTTATTGAACTATCGAAATGTTTATTCAAATAAATAAACTATATAATTCCTAATATTATGCAAATATATCATTGTAGTTTTTAACATTAGACCGCGATTTTCAATTTTTTATCGTACTGGCATAGCAACTAGGTGTTATTGCATCTCGTTCTAATAGCAGTGCAATCCAAATAGAATATCCACTAATTTCAATACCACAATTATGCACGCCTCATCAAAACCAGATATGCGGAATCCAAACGCGCCACACGCTACTCACATCGCCGAGTTTTCCATTTTCCACCATAATGTGTATTAATTGATATTAATAGATTTACATGGTAGGGATTTCAGCAGAATGGGATCTTTTTCAGAATGGCTTATTTGTCAATGTCAGGGCAGGCAGTGACGCCTGCGTCTGTTTCTGATGGGCTCGTTGTTTCGTTTTATTGGTAAGCACATTTACTTTTACTCACAGTATGTAGAGAGTAAAACATGGAACGCTGTTAATCGGATTACATCGTTTGAAACAGGCTTTACGTCATAAACGATCGACTTGTGTGTAATATGGCCTAATGCTGGAGTTACCGTTTTTTTTAGTATTGGTAATGGTTATGCCAACCAATAATAGGTATGCGTGGTAGATTTTGCCCTATTCCCTCTCAAAAGAAATTTAAATATTTACAGAAGTCCCATGCTCGTATATGATCTGATATAATTTTTTTTAACTGTTGTATACATAACTGACCGTAATTTTAATTTCTTTGTTATATTATTTTATGCATGTACAATGTAATACAACTTAGTAATGTGAAATTGTATTTGGCATTTACAACGTTCAGCTAATCGGCATTACAGCTTTAATGTTGGCAATGTGTTTTGCTCACAACAAACAGAGCGGCACATAAATCGGCAAATAAGCAGTATCAAAGGATTGCCGTCAATGCGCCCGGACATTGTTCAGTTGCAGATATTTTTTTCAATAACCTTGTATTTCCTCTGAATTACCTTGCTATAAAATAAGGCTGCCGCATCGTTTATTAGTTTTGCTGTTAGTGTAAAGTATAAAAAGTAAGCGACTATTAGAGTAATCCGAGCACCACTTGTTTTTGTACAATTCGTTGTTTGTCCCGGCTCGCAGCCGTATGTCCACGTAGCGGAGCGTCAGCTATTTGTCATTTTGTTAGTCGCGCGGCTCGCAATATTCTGCGAAATAACTCGCTGGCTGGTGCGGCGAGATTGCTTCCCAGTTTACTGCCTCCCTCTCGAGAACGGCCAACTGAGAAAAAGTTGTAAATTTGACGCCAAATCGCGCGTTTATACGGCCCAGCTGACCTCAAGCGCTGTTACCGCACTGCGTGCCACGAGAAATTGAGCCCACCTGCTTATGAACCGACGCGACGGTCACTGTTTAATAAAGTCACATCGTCGGCCCGATATACCACGCAATGTCTATATCACCGCAATATTCCGTCTGCTTATTGCGAACGTTATTGCACGTTTAATTTGCGTAATGTACACCCTGTGCGTATAAACATACATGTCTACAAATTCATTGAGTTTAAGCGCTCCGTATAGTTTTTATTGTACTTGTAAATATATGATTTATTGATGTGCTCTCGTACAAATAAGTACAAGTATAATACCATTAAATAGAATGAAGATAAATGAGACACCGACACTTAAATATTAATAAAGAAATTTATTCGAGTCATCTAAGACATGAAATATCGCAGTCGTAAGAAAAATTCCGATATTCTAATGAATATCTTTTCGTAGTAATAAAAGCCGGGTAACAAATTACTATCCGTGCCGTGGCCATTACCAAATTGTGTAATTTTCCTTTTTCAAGTTTCTGTTGGACCCGAACAAAATTACTTCGCCCTCGCAACCCGCCATTTAAAAGCAGGAATGATGAAAATTGACTCTAACAATAATTACGTGAATCAAGTTATTCCTTTGAAATTATACTGGCCTACCTACCTACCCCATCTACAAACTCGGCAAATAAGTAACGGAATCTCCTTTACATTATGTTCAATTAAATATTTTCCTTCTTGAATAACTGAAAAGTAAATTGTTCTACAACTTAGAAGACTGTAGGTGACTTCAATATTTAAACTTTCTTAATACATGTAAAGATTTTTTTAAATATACTATTCTAAGTAAATCTCGGTTAAAAAATTTTTACGAATTACTGCAGTTTAAGCAAGAAATCAAACATAATGCGAGACTAAGTCATAATCAGACAAACCATAACTCAAAGTAACCATGAAGAGATCACAACAATTTCACGCCCAAAAGTCGCTTAGAATACAGAAGCCATAACTCAGTAACTGATTCAAGATTTTTTTCACTCCCCAGCATTTCATACAAACTACACAATAAACTACTTCACAAACTCCATATAATAACACTCCAATTCGACTGGCACGAATAGGAAAGCGTTTCCAAAAAGAGGCCCATAACTTGTTGCGACGCCTGTAAAACGTGATGAAAACCAGCGTTTTTGGCGTGCGGCCAGCGCGTAGCGGTCACTCCTTTTTCTTTGGCAAACATCGGAACTTTTACATGGTTTAATAGTCGCGAAGATACAGTTCAAACCCACAGAATTATCTCGTGAATTATTTATTGATGGCACAATAAAACCTAATTGGGACGAAAGTTTTGTGGTGTACAAACTTCAATAACCTCCATGTTCAACTTACTTCGCTTTAGAATCTTACTGCGACAGGTAATGCGTCGTGTCTCCACATCAATACAAATTTTAATTCTTATAATTCTTGATTCACGTTCCCACGTGATCTTATTGTGGACCGAGACAATGTGTAATAAAAAAATTGAATATGAGTATGTCGCTACAATTCCTACAATTTCTATTAAACAAATTTGGTCAATTAAACTCAAAAAATAAAGTTAAAAATCACTTACCGATAAAAATATCTTAAGGGAAGTACTTAATCAAGAGTTAATTCAGTTACAAAGTTCGTAAAACGGTGAAGGTCCCAACCAAAAATGTAAAACGTAATTCCAATATAAATTAGAAACAATTCGCATGTTGTTGTAACATGCGAAAATTTTACTTACTAAATCTTGAGAACTACATTTATAATATTAAATTAAAAATCGATTAGACTTCATTAATTTATTTAATGTACAAAGTTATTTAAATGTCTTCCGCCCGAATACTGGAACGCAACTTAAATATAAGTTGCGCTTAACTACGTTAATCGCGCGTAAATGTACTGGCTAAGTGGGCCGTGCGCTGTTAAGAGCAACTTATTATTTGAATAGCGTTCCAGTATTCGGGCGTTAGTGATTTGAAGTGCAGACTGCAGTTCTTTATATAAATCATCATAATTAAACTGTTTTCAGAGCAAAGCCTTAACCTTTTCTAGATTTAAATTGTACCCGTAGTTATATACTTGTAAATTTTAGTTATAACGTTGTTTAAAATTCCTGAGTCATTCAAACGTAATGAAATTGTTTTACCAAAGACATTCATACCCTTAGGGCCGAAACTGCGTTAAGCGGGTGCCCGCGACGGGCAACTGTCGCGCGTCTCCTCGCGTGGACACGCGTGCGGGCTCCGTGAGAAAGCGACGGTCCCCGTCGCGGGTACCCGTCGCGGAGACCGGATTTACGCAGTGTCGCTGGTTCAATTTTAAAGGTGTGCATGTACAGTCGTGTCGATGGAGAGCTTAATATATTATTACATAGCAAAACGACGACTAGAAAAAAAAAACGACAGCCAGGAAGGCTGTTTATTGAATTTAGGTTGCTAGGCGGAGAATTTGTTGTAAAGTTCAGTAAATTAAGAGAAAATGAAAACTCATTGTACAAATATTTTAAAGTTTCGATACCGGTCTATGGCGAATTATCTTCGAAACTGGAACCATATTTGATGGTCAACAACTTAAGGGTAAAATCTGTATCAGTCATATCACCAACGGAAAGGCTAAATTTTTTTTATTTTTGCTCAAGTATATTCATCATCATCATCATCTCAGCCACAGGAAGTCCACTGCTGAACATCGGCCTCCCCCAACGGTCTCCGCATCGACCTGTTGGAAGCAGCCTGCATCCAGCGACTTCCTGCAAATGTAGCCAGGTCATCCGTCCACCTTGTAAGCGGGCGTCCGACATTTTGCCTCCACTCTAGAACCTTTCGCTATGAATCATCTATAGAATCCTTTGCGCTATGTCGGTGACCTTTATTCTCCTACGGATCTCCTCATTTCTGAATCGATCTCGTAGGGAAATACCGAGCATAGCCCTCTCGATTGCTCGTTGAGTGACTTTGAGCCTTCTAATGAAGCCCAAAGTGAGAGGCCACGTCTCGGTGCCCTATGCCATCACCGTCATGTTACCGCTGGCGGACACCGCGCGCTTTACCGCGCGTGCCCCCGCGACGGGTTCCGACGCACGAAGGCGGGCCCCGCGGCGCGGGTGCGGGACGCGCCTCCCCGTGCTGGACGCCCGCGCGGATCCCCGCGACGGAGCACTTTTGTATGAAACCGCGCGAGTGCCCGCTTAACGCAGTTTCGGCCCTTAGGGAGGTCACTTCAAGCACAGAATGCTAACAGAAGTCAAGCTCGTGTATGTACTTCGCTTTTGTTGCCACACTCACACTACGCTCGGCGTTCGCGCAAGGGTTGTTAACTCTGGCTTGTGCGAAAACACGTATCGTGTTAATAGCACTCGTATCGTTTGATTGAATTTTTTAAATAAAATATATAAAACACAATAATACAATAAATTCATTTTAATTTTAGTTATGAACTCGCTGAGAATGTCATTATTCTAAGTTTTTTTTATTGTTTTTATACAAGGTATATCAAGACTGCTACCGAAAACGAAGCCGGGTGGTAGTTTAAGCAACTTTAGACACAATGCAACAGAAAATGTTGGAAAAAAAAGCGCCAATTTTTTTTTGTTATTTTTTTTTCGTATTTGGGTGGTAAATACATTTTTTCGTAAAATAATAGTGTATGACCTTTTATTTATAAAGACTCTAAGGTATAAAAGAGTTTAGATTATTATTTTAGCAAAAATTATGGATTTACCACCCAAAAATGACGATATTTAAAAAATGATAAAACAAAATTGTCGCGTTTCTTAGCAAAATTTTTTGATGCATTGTGTTTGTAGTCACTAAAACTGCCACCCGGCTTCGTTTTCGGTAGCAGTCTTGAGATACCCGGTATATGTTTTATTAAATTTAAATTTTTAAATGATATTTATATTTAACTATTATAATCTGGTGTTTTATATTCAAGTGTAATAACTTTTATTCATTTGCTCCATCTTTGCACAAAACATCTCACTATTTGCGTGCCCGAAGCGGGTGACACTCGCGCTCGCAGTGGTCTCGACTGGTTTGAAATATCGTGTCGGTGAACGCTTTCAATGTGTGCGTTGATTTAGCGCGCTTTGTATGGAGCTTGACTTCTGTTAGTTTAGTATTCTGTGCTTCAAGTTACGCCACGCAAGGCTTGAAAAAAAAATCAAATACACAAAATACAATTTATTCGGTATATATTTATCTCGTTTTGACGCATAATGAAAATTCTCTATCTATAACAGCCCTATTCATAGTCAGTTCAAAAACCTATTTTTTTCGCACGACTTTCGAATTCAGTTTGAGCGAAGAAGACAAAAGTTGATGAATAAGATATAAAGAATATTATACATTACAAGCAGTTAACTTATGTTCATCAATCTGCAAATAAATCACAGATTTCAACGTACGCAAACTCGTAATAGACAACATGACTATGAAAAGTACTAAACCAAAGCGAGCAAAAGCATTCTGACAATAGGAGTAAAGGAATTCATATTTGCTACTGTTCGCTCTCACGGGCATGGAATTTAAATGAACTTTGGCCAACAACAATGACACTAGAGACTTTTGTTCCATGAACAATACATTTTACCGGTAGAATTAAAAACTGCGGACAAAAGAGTACAAATTCATAATGCAGCCGTAGCCGGTGCGAGACGATTGCGTGCTGAGTTCTGCCACTATACTATCCTGTACTGCTCTGGACATATAAGGAAAAACACCAAAAGAATTTTGTGAATTATGCTATTTGGATTTTTACGCAAAATTCATTATTTTCCACTCCAAACAATTTCAAAACGCTACGCATGTTGGTCTATTTTATAGTACTGCTATTGAATGACTTAAGTTGCAGATTTTGCGATTAAAATAGTGAAATGTTGCACCCTCTTAATATAGATAACTGTGAACACTACACTATCTGCATTAAAAAACATTTCTTTTTTATTGCCTAGACGAGCTAGCGGCCCGCCTGATGGTAAGCGGCTACCGCTGCTCATTAACCTCTGCAGTACCAGGGGGCCAGCACAACAAAGTCGCAGCCGACCTTAGGGAGAGTAATCTCTTTAAGCTCCGCTTAAATATATTCGGCATTAAATATTTTTTTACAAAAGTATGCATTTCCATTCACTTCAATATCATGTAGCCATTAGTTGTATCACAATATAACAGTAAAGGCCATGCCACATCCCAATCCAGATTCTGTGACATTCCTATTAAACAGAAGTGGATGTTAAATAACATTTTCGTATCTAAAGATACGAACATTAATAGGCTTTTAGAAAAAACAAGCGTTCAAGTCGCTCGCAATAAAAACACAGAATGAAATAACATGGAATGTCCGCAAAACGATTGGTTGTGTAGACAGACGAGCCGACGACAGCCTCTTATCAGATGAAACATGTTATTTGTCTCGGGGAAAATACAAAAGTCAGCCAAATGCCTCGGCTTGGACAGCTCAAAGCTGGCAAACCGTTTACGAATACAAGATGTCTTTGCGGATCTAACAAAATGCACGCCGAAGGCTACTAAAACGCAAATGATGTCGAAAATATAAACAAGAGTTCGCATAGAGGAAACTACTTATGTACTACACATAAGCTAAGGTACGAAATCTTTTCGGCCATTTTACGTAATAGAGTCCCGAAAACATGTTTCAAAATTCGCCTTTGGAACCACATGGTGCGGACCGTTTAGAATTTATCGTTCTGCTCTGCACTTTATCGAGTGCAACCACAGGATTAAATTTATTGATACGTCAATTTTACTACATCAACTAATTTGAAATCTTACGAGCAGGTATGAAGACATGAGAAATTGGAGAATTTGGTAACAAACACGTCATACACCGTGGCGAACTTCAATCACTTAACACTCTTTCATGAATTGGAGTTGGATATTATAATATATGGAAATAAGTCGACAATATTTAAAGTTATCGAATTAACCTACCGAATTTATAAACTTGCACATAAGAGCACTCCATCTGAATAGCATATTTCTGATATTATATTTGTCGTATTTAACTAAAACAGACCAGTATGAACGTACGCTTCGCTGCCTATGAATTAAGTGAAACCCACCAATTATTAAAGTTACAGGAAAACCTTTGTTTTTAAATTAAAAAAGTTTCTGTGTCCATGCCGCAAGTTCTCTCCTATGCGTATGCCAGAAAATGGAAAAAGGTAATAATTTTCTTAAACAACAATCAGAACCTATGCAGGCTATTTAAAGTGAAAACATAGATATTGATGTTACGATCCAATTAAATATGAGTTGGAAGTGAGTGTTTCCGCCAATTATTATATCTCCGTTGGTTTCAAAGGCTTACAAAGTTGTTTGTTGACGTACTTTTCCTATGTAAGCCGAGCACTACCTAGCCGTAGTTACCTATTATCCGCGTTTCGCAGTCACATTACTTCGTAGAGAAGAGAGTCTCTTATCTCTGGGCTACGGCTTGTTTATCGTCCAACTCCCATTTATGACTTCGTTATTTCCCTATTCTGACAACATAAAAATGTCATCTATAAGAATAACTCCGAGCTTTTATCTCTGTACGTACGTTGATAAGGGAAAATAATGAGAAGACTACGCGTCGATCGCTATTAACTTGTTGTCGTGGTCAAGTTAATAAAACCGAATGTGACAACGCGAAACGATTTGTGAGCAGAATACGGAAACAGATATCTCCAGACAGATATCTGATGACACACATTCCCTCTATCATACATACAATCAAATAAGGTTCTTTTATTCCCAATAATGGGGTAATACTAAAATTAATTACTTGAACTGCCGATAAACTTCTATATAAAAATATGGTACATCATATTTTATTCATTAAATTATTTTATTTAACGCTTTATATACATAAATTTTATAAAGGCGGACTTAACGCCTGTGGCATTCCCTGCCAGTCAACCTTTGGTTGGCGTAGAGCGGAAGCATGGTAGACGCATAAAATAAGACTGAAAAGTATTAAATAATAAATATTTTCCTATTATTTTACATTTAACATCGGTTAGGTTTTAACTGAATACTTACTAACTTCATGAAAAATACTGTAAGCAAATTATTTCAAACCAAGTCAAAATATTGGTTGATTGTTTTACAATAATATAATATCTAACCGATGCTTAAATTTTAAAATCGAGATCGTATCTTCGAAGTGTGAAAGTTACAAAATCAACCGCAAGTGGCATCAAGTGACGTAATATTTTACCAATTTTGCACTTTCTATAGCTACAGTGGTTGGGTGTGCCGTGTGAGTAATTTTGTGGAATACGTGACGTATCACATGTCGTAAACCTCGTCTCCTTCTGTTTCCAATGTTTCCATTTACATATTCGTGAAGTCTTACTGTCGAATTTATAGTCGACAGATGAGATTCAGGATAATTTTAGCATGACATAAATCTTTTGCACCGACGAAAGATTTATACAGATAGGGAATTATCTGCGAACACACATATGTTATGCAAAGCTTTTATGGCTCTGAAAAAAGACGGCATCGTTTGTTCAAATGTATGTTCGAATTTATAAAGCTTGCTGCCCTCCGAGAATTATTCTTTACGTTTTTAGTCTATTCAAATGTTTGTACTGTTTCTTTTAATAATGCAGTATAAACAAAGTATGGACCATTTTTAATATTGTGCGCACAACTTTGTAGGTTAAAATTTTGTGGTTGTCTTTTTAGAGTTACTCGCGTAAAATGAAGGGGCGAAAGTTTACTCCAGTGATGCTTTATATGTGTGTGTCAAAGTCACAGAAACTTTTGCATGTTTTCTTATGATATGACTTCAGTTATTTGCCAAAAATTTAAGCTTTATTGACGGTACGCTAGCAAGCCAAAATAAAAGTGATCAATATTAAAGTAGCCTATGCTGCGTAAAGAAAAAAATGTCTGCCTAACAAAACTCTAATAATTTAAAATAAAAACGAAAATTAGGAAAACATGAGTTTTATTATAAAAATATCATAAAAATTCATAAATACTAAAAGTGATTTAATTTCCAAGAATAACATGTTACAAATTCGCTTTAAAATGGAACCCTCATTAGTAATGTTGCACTCGCACATGGTCAGTTTTTAATATAATATTGTTATGAAAGCACATCACTGACGTAAAACTAAATAGGCCCACAATATTGCGACAAAAGCGGTAGCTCGCTAGTTGATGTGCTTTGTAACGCTCAGAGCGCTGACCTGTTTTCATCATACGGGTAATAGGGTAGTCTTATTATATTTTATGAACCCTCTTGCATGCTTGAGGGGACCAGCAATGTTCACCACTCGGTGAAAATGCCCCGGGCTCTTATTACCACCTTCCTACGCTGTTCACTATTGTTAGTATAATGCAGACCTAGCTCCCTATCGCGACTATATACTCCCTACGATGCAATAAACTCGTACACTCGAAGACATATTAATAAGTGTGTGTACAAAATGTATGCTCCGACTCGTACATTGAAACTTCCACATCGTACGCGCACTCGAAATATTAAGAAAACTTATGGTAAGTGAAAAGTGTATAAAGCGTGCTTGCCAACGCACGATGTCTCAAACTTTACGAATAACATTATTGATTCTTGAACGAGGATTCAGAATGGGGTGGAGGCAATTCCAAATATGTGTACGTATAACAAAAACTCTGTAATAGCAACTAATGCATGTGAATATGGAGAAAGTTTCCTAGGAGCCATTCTCAGCGCAATCTCAAATTAAATCTCCGCCGAGGCTGAGACGTGAACTGCGAACCGTCCTCGATAGTATAAATATTATGTGCACAATGGTATTTTTTCGGTACTTTTATGAGGTAACACATCGACCACTGAACCGCTTCCTCAAAGGAAAATCTCTACTGTGGGCGTTAGTTTATTTTGCTCGATTGAGCTTAGCTTTTTATTTAGTGCGAGAAGTTAATGTGAACTCCGCTCTCCTTTGTGCAGTCACAATTGTTCTTCATCGGCGTCGGTTCAATGACGTAGAGGTTCATTACATGCCGTACGTCTCCTATTTAACTCCACTCTGATAATTCATTTAAACTAAAGAGACACTGCGGGCCAAGACAGCTCTCGCTTCCTCAAAAAGACATTTTTCAATTAAGTGTTTACTTTCATTGGGATTTTCTTTGTAAAATCCCATTTCAAGTTCCATTCTCCAGTAGTTTATGAACGCGAAAAGAAAGCACTTAACGGGGCTTATAGCACTGTAACATTAGTCAAAAAGATTTGGTGAAATTAAACTATTAATAACTAATTACGCGCTATAGTTTCAAAGCACGTAAAATGTAATTGTTAAAATCTCAACAACTTATCAAACTCAACATCACAAAGTTTAAGTGACATAAATATTTTAAAGGATAGATAAAATGTTTTATTTTAAATTAAAAAACTTCACTTTATTAAGCCGTAAATTTTCACAATATAACTTGTGTTAAATCCCAGCGAAAATACTTATAAATGTAGTAAAGGAATAGAAATAAAAGAAGTCTGTAGAAAACAATTTATTTTAAAAATGTTTTTTATTTTAACAAAAATTGATACCTTCGTTTCCACGTAAAAGAGCACCGAAAGGAATATTTAGTATTCGAAAGAAGTTTACAATTTTTATCTCGTTCATAATGTCGTGCCATTTTAAATTCAATTTTTATTGAAATTTATTCTAACAATGTTACTTTGAAATCGGTTAGAATAAGAGGATCTAATATTTTATTACCAAAAATGCAAGTATTATCGCATAAAGCAGGCACAACAAGCAGTATAAAAAATGTAAAAATAATCATTTGTATAAAATAATATTATGTTGCAAAAATTTAATATCAGTTGTAATGGCAGACGCTTTGGTAAATTCCTAAAATGTTCAAGGCATCAGATGATATTTCAAACTTAGGATTATAAAGGTATAGTTCAAGTTTTGGTTCAATATCTATTTAATAAGGGCATTCTTGAGGTAACAGTGGACTGAGAGTATCATTCCAACAGTTATTGATTTGGAAATATGAGCCAGCTTAATATTTCTATATGAATATAAATTGCGCCGACTAGTCACCATTATTTTAACTTACGGACATAAACTTATATACAAATTGAGAGTATAATCTATTCAGAATATCGTTCTAAGAACATCACTCAAACGCCTCATGCTTCATTAAATTAACAGTTAAGATCGTTCCGAATTTGAATTTTAATTAAATCCATTAATAATATGTCAAGGGCGAGTGATCCAAGCGATGTTTGATATTCAAATACAGAATCAATCTTATGTTTCTTATCACGTTCACAAATCGTTAGCCGACAGATCGCGTATACGTAATGGCAACTTGCTTTTACATGGTAATGTGTAAGATGCGAATGTATTCCGCCCTATCCGAGGCATCAAAAACCACTACAGCGTCAATGTAAGTTTGTAGCGCAAACGTTTCAAAACCAACATCCCCCAACGTAAGCATTCGGCGCGGCGCTCCGAATGTGGGATGAAATATGCCGAATAGATTATAGTTGGTGTATTTATATGGGACTATTTATGTTACGTAAACTATTTTCTTTTAAGGTTGTCGGGTATATAGTTGTCTTTGCCCGGTATGCCAGTCCCGCCGGAGTCTCCGAGCCAGGGGAACCTGAAAGTAGAAAGATGTCGTCAATTATTTTATATAAAAATAACTTCCATACGCAGGTACATAAAAATTATAGTACTAGGTAGGTATATGTATATACTGGTATTATTAATCTGTCAATTAATGTCTTTTGTTTTGTCTAGCCTCAATTGGTGTATATTCGGTTTCACCCATGCCTCCATAATTTTTTAGACTCTACATACTCTATTTTAATTGCACTGCACTTGTTCTCAAGAAGTTATAGAGCAATAACTTTGTCGTAAATTACAAAAATGTCAATTATAGAAGATAAGTTTTCTCTATAAATTATTACATACATAAACTCACGCCTTTTTCCCAGTAGGGGTAGGCAGAGACCCACATTTCGACTTCTACGTTTACTGGTAGTAGGTGTCTCATATGTGAGAGGCCATCTGGGTAGGTACCACCGCAATGTCTATTTCTCTCGTGAAACAACACTTAGCTTAAATGCACTGTTGTGTTTCGGATTGAAGGACATTGTAGCCAGAGCAACTACTGGACATATTGAGACTTAACATCTTATGTCTCAGGATGGCGAGCGCAGTGGAATGTTGCTACTGTTCATGAGCGGTCGTATCGCTTACCATCAGGCGAACGGCTTGCTCGTCTCACCATTCACTGCAATAAAAAAAAAAACGTTCCGTCACCAGCCATCGCCTTATCGGGCATAAATTCCTGACTCTGTACTGTTAATAAATAGAAAATTCCAACATCACTTTGCCCGACCCGGGAGTCGAACCTGAGACTTCAGCTTTATAACCGTACCGTAGCACTACTAGACTACCGAAGCAGTCTATAAATAAGCTTATTAGAAATAAATCTGAAACGTCTGACACGCGAATCTGCAAATATCCATCAAAAATAAAAATAGTGCCAAGTAATTGCACAGGAAGGAAACATTTATTACAGCGGCGTGAAATTTAAATTTAGTTTCGCGTCGCAATATCAACTTGTTATTTAGAAAACTCATTTTAACTCGGTGAAAAAATAAACCACGACTTTGTTTAGTTGAGCCGGAGTCCGAATCCAGCTATCTGCTGCGCGCAGGATCCTACTCGCGGCTGAGAAACTATAGATAGCGGATTCAATTCCCGCGGCGAGCCAACTTTCTACAAATGTTTACGTTCAATCTGACATTTTCGGGTACAAAAAAATCTCTTATTGAATAAGTATTATATAGAAAGAAGACCTTATTACTTTTCAAGGAGAAATATAGCAATTTACTATACTAAATTGACTGTATTATTCGTTTAACACACTTATTGGTTTATATTATTCGCGAGTAAAAGGTTCGACTATTACTTGTGTAAAATTCACAATACATTTTATTTTACAATAGATAAAGGGATTCTAGAAAAAATATTTGTTACGTGAAAAATATCGAAAAGTCATTATTTTTTTATTATATTTTAAAATAAATTAAAAGTCAGTGAATTTATGAATTTATACGAGTTTGTTTTAACAAAAAAAACAGGAAGTCTAAGTTTGACCATCAACGTGTATATTGTGTGTATTTCGAAGAGGGTCGAATAAGGTAAGTTTTGAAAGCGACCTAGTTCACGTAAAACTAAAAAAAAACGTATTTTGGAGCAGAAATGTATTGCACGTTCGGCAACAGCTACATTTTTTTCGCCAACCGCTCCATTCAGACCCAACCGATATTATTTTTATATTAAGAATAAACGCAACTAGAATAATTCGAAATGAAATGAAGGGAACATAATCTGAAAGTAGGCACGGTAAAAAAAAAGAGACTTTTACACGTAACGTGCTTCGAATAATTTACTATTGTACATTGACGTAAAATATATGGACGGGGAGGAGAGTACGAAAAGTGTTGTCACGAAAGTGGTCCGCGGGACCAATGCAACGGTTGTGACGTCACAGCGCACCGGTCTGTAAGTCATCGACAAATGCCTAATTGTATCGTCGTGGTTGCAATAAAGATGACCGAAAGTTCACAAAAAAAGATAACATTTCTTATCACCACTAAGTAAAAATTATATAACTTTCAGTCAGTACAACATTTATTTTAGCATTATTGAAAAACGATTTCATGGCCGCCATTGACGTAAAAATCCAACAGATGGCGCGATTTCCACAGGCATCTTTTTGACGTACCCAATGTATTGAAGGGCCTATCCTTAGTTTTTATATCAATGCTGTTGTAGATCCTTTTGTACTTGACATGTATTTTTTTGTTCGTGAATATGTTCTGTGCTAATTTTCCGCATGCTTTACTCCTTTGTCGCCGAAATTAACAACAAGGTAATATATGTAAGTTAGTCGTTAAATACAGTAGTGTTTATGAGCATCGCTGATCTCTTGTCTTTTGGTGTAATTTTTAAGAGTCTTTCCCATCACTGCTACTCCCATCAACCAGTGTAAACAGCGGCACGAAATAAATTTAAACTGAGCTCCGGCTATCAGCGAGTATTTAATATACACTATTTTGTCTTTAATCAACATCGAAATTTATTAAAAACAAGTAGAAGTGGGAACCGAATAACTTATTTTAGTAACAAAGAGAGTGACAAAATATTGCTGAAGGTATTATCCTCCGTTCTTTTTATAAACAATTGTTTTAAATCTGTTGCGGGCTTACACAATCGTTCCATTGGCGCTTGAGTCCTCATCAGGCATCGTCACCTATAGTCATGATATTTGGCCAGTATCTACAACATTATTGGGTATAGGGTATAAACACTCACTGGTTAGGACACTCGCTGCAGGTCTCCATGTATCTGGTGTCGGTGAAGTTGCTCTCAGGTAGTTTGAAGGAGAGCGCGCATTTGTTGGGCAGGTTGCAGGGCGCGGACGGCAGGTCCTTGTTGTCGCAGCGCCACGCCTCGTAGTTGTTCAAGGACTTCACTGAACGAGGGTCCGTCATCCAGGTCAGCGCTTGCGTCATTGTTACAAACCACACGTCTTTTCTGTAAGCGAAAACGATTTTTTAAACTAGTTCTGGAAGGTCATAAATATTTTAAGCCCGTATAATAAGAGATATAGGTGTGTAGATTGATGAGGTGTTCTATCTTAATTAACAAACACATTTCGAGATAGCAAATTAGTTACAAATTCCTTAACACCTAAGCTATAGAAACTTTAATGACTGTTCTAAGCTTATCCGATTAATCTCATAATTCTATTATGAAATTATTCTTAGTAAAATACGTCTCACGCAACTTAATATAATATTTTAATAAAACTATCGCAACTGGAGAAAATACACAGTGCGTGAGAGTCAGCCAAAAGCAACAATAAGTGGCGTGGAGCGCTCCGTCAACACAACGCAACGTCAGACTAATATGGGCATTATTAGTTTTCTCCCTGCTCGCCGCGATGTGACGGACCAACAGGAAATTCATAAAGCATAGACCGTGGAGCAGGAAATGCGACATTTGCCAGAGATTAACTTAATCGAGATATGGGGGAGATTTTCGTATAACGCTATTTATTATAGACATTTTTGTAATATTGGATAATCTAATATATAAAATTCTTCTGTCACGGGGTGCGTAATAGAACTCCTCCGAAACGGCTTGACCGATTCTCATGAAATTTTGTGAGCATATTGAGTAGGTCTGAGAATCGGCCAACATCTATTTTTCATCCCCCTAAATGTTAGGGGTAGTCCACCCCTAATTTAATCATTTTTCCTCTCCGGTCGAAAACTGATCAATCGTCATTTAATTAGTTATCCCCGCCAGATGTCTACAGGTGTCACTTCTGACCCAGTAAACAGCACGGAGTAGGGATGAGAACGAAGCCGGTCTCCTGTTTCTCTCACACAATACGATTATTGTTTATGCATCAAGTGTAGTAGTAACGTTGACAATTATTATTTTGCTATCTCAGTGTAACTCTCATATTAAATTTTAATAATTCCTATTTTATATATAAGATGTATATGGATGTTTATGGAGAGAAGGGACATAAAGTAAAATAGAATCGAAGGTACGGGAGAGGGCTGGGATAGATGACAGATTTGTTAGGACGAACTGTAAATGCACGTTATAAAACGGGATGGATAATAAAGAGAAGGGACGGGACGGATTGGGAAGAGACTGAACAGGCGGATGAGACGGGATTGAGCCGGACAGTAGGATAGCTACGTCAAGTTTAGGCGTACAAGAGTTTATACGAAAAACAACATGTATTTGGTGTGGAGTGGAATCAAAAAATATATGCACCCAGGCGAAGCTGGGTCGGGCCGCTAGTAGTTTAATAAGAGATAGTCAATAAATAATAAAATATGTAACTGGGAGATGCTGGTTTCTGACAAATAATCAACGTTGCTTTAACTGTATGTTTTACCGAGAGTTATTCAAAAATATAGCCTATATTACAAAGCGTATATACTTACAGGTCTGCCGCCCATCTCAAGAACTTGTGAAGACCGAGTTCAAGTTCCTTGATCTGGAACCAGTTGGTGTGGAAGGGCATCATGTAAGGAGCCCTGTTCTGCTCATAATACCGGCTGAAATCCTCCTGCAGCCACTCAAATACCTGCGGAAACGGACCATTAACTCACATTCCAATCGCAATATGCACGGGCTTCAAATAAGTGGCGTGCAAAAAAGAGCCATCAACAAAATTTTAATCAAACCGAACATCGCAATCAAAGGTCATTCACTCTCGAATGCGTTCGTATTTTCATTCGTTCATGCTTAAACTAAGCGAAATATCCCCATTGGTTTTCACAGAGCTGTAGTTAATTAGTGGTATATTCAGAAAAATCATGAAATCACTACACATATTGCTTGCTGCGTTAATATTTTTTTTATCTACGCAAATTCCAATTATTTTTGTGATACCCTGAATAAACGTATGATGATGATGTAATTGGAGATAATTTTTAAATAAATTCTCAGGTAAAATGAAAAGCTAAAACATTTTTACTTCTATAAGAATATGAAAATAATATTTCATCTAATAGAGTAATTTTTGTATTAGATATCATTGGTAACTTGACGAAAATAAATGTATTTTGATGTATGAAAATGTCATAATTGACATTGCACTTGAGACAGTTCAAAGATATTTCGATCGATCGAGACAGCTTACGATATTAGCTTTATTAATCTGATATATTTAAGAGCGTTTATACCTTCCGCGCGCTTTTTGGCTTAAAAACAGGACTTTTCAAACGAGTTAATAGCCACCAATTAACAATTTAAAGGAAAAATAATTAGTACTAATTTTCAAAAAGGTTATCATCTAGGGATTTTGGTGGAAAACATTATAGATTGATGGATAATTTCTGAGTACTATAAGAATTACTGAACACAGGTTTCGTTATTTAGGCTTTAAATGGCAATTTAGAAGCTTAAGATATCCGAAATCACTAAATATAAGATGAAAATAAAAATATTATCAGACTAATAAGACCCTTATGGAGGGATTTACATGAGAAAAATAATCTTTTTGTGTTTAGTTCCTGAAAAATAAAAATTTAAATACTGCGAAATTATTCAGAAATTCTTGTCCAGAACATATTTTTTTCACCAACTTATCGTACATAATTTTTTATAGCAATTGCATATTATAATAGACGAACATCTAATCAATAAATTATTATTTTTATGTTTCAACAAAATTAATTTTCATGTTTTCTACAAATATTTTAACAACCACTATAAAACACGCTCTCCGACCTCATACCGCCGCAAGGCCTTCTAGAGGGAGGGCATATCGCTCGTCGCTCCGGCTGGCTGCAGTCGATTTTTGCCGTGCGTAGTAAAAATAGCCACGCGTGGACTGCGATTGCCACATCTTATTACTTTGGTAGTATTTTTTTTTATTACCTACAATGATTTTTTAGTGAGTATAAATTATGTTTTAGATAATATAATGGAATGTAATTCCGAGGCTAAAATATGCTATGTATTGTAATATAAAATTAAATATATTTCGTAATTACAACTCTATTCATGTGTTCGAACACGAAATGATTAATAAAACGTCCGTAGTGTCTACTAATTGAACACTGATTTGAATGCAACTTAACAATGTAATAACGAAAATATGATTAGTATCTAAATTTGTATTGTTCATTGCTTGCACAGTAATATTTGTCTACTTATATTATTATTTGACAGCCTCCGTAGCGCAGTTGGTTAGACGCCGCCTGTGAAACGAGAGGCCGCGGGTTCGATCCCCGCACCGAGAGAAATGTTTGTGCGGCCCACAAATATTTCTTCCGGGTCTGGGTGTTTGTGAGACCGAAAAGTCTCTGGTAGTTCCTGATACCCACGACACAAGACTCGATCTTAGTGTGGGGTCAGGACTATGTATGTGACTGTTGGGTGTATTTATTTATTTATTTATAATGCAAATAAAATATTTTTATGATCTTATATTACCAATATATAAATCATAAGTTACATTTCAATTGAATATTAGAATTTTGAAGCGCACGGATCAAAGTTGGTTGAGCTGACTGTATAGCGAGCCGACGCGGCAGCTCTACGCACACAGCTTTGGTCGCTTATGTGTGAGGGAAATTAACGAAGAAATACCTGTAGTTGACTTTGCGCGTAGGGTGTAAACGCTCTTAAACGAGAAATTCTTGTATATATATATATATATATTCTCAGATTCTGATTCTGATTCAGAGAATATATATATTCTCGAGTGGACGCTTAAAGAAGACCGTGTTGCAGTTATTGCGTTGCATCGTTGCGGTTACGCGCCAATTCAAATTTTTGACATACTGAAAAATTTGAATATAACCAAAAGATTCGTTTATTGTACCATCAAACGATACAATGAAGACTCTAATGTAGATGACAGGTCAAGAAGTGGTCGCCCTCGGTCTGTTAGGACTCCAGCAGTGATAAAAGCTGTGAAGGCGCGAATTCAAAGAAATCCCAAACGTAAGCAGAAACTGTTTGCCCTTCAGATGGGGTTAAGCAGTGAAAAGGGTGTTAAATGAAGACTTAGGGCTTCCGGCATATCGAAGAAAAACAGGACATCGTTTGAATGCTCGTCTAATGGACCTGAGACTGAAGAGATGCCGCGATTTGTTGAAGCGGTACGCGGGAAAAAAATTCGGGAAATTCTTTTTTCAGATAAAAAAAAATTACCGTACAAGAGAGCTACAACAAACAAAATGATAAGGTGTACGCACACAGTAGTGAAGAAGCGAGCAACCGTATTCCGCGTGTCCAACGAGGTCATTTTCCATCCTCGCTCATAGTATGGTTGGGAGTTTCTTATTGGGGCTTAACAGAGGTACATTTTTGTGAGAAAGGTGTAAAAACGAATGCAGTTGTGTATCAAAATACAGTCCTGACGAACCTTGTGGAACCTGTTTCTCATATTATGTTCAATAACAGGCACTGGGTATTCCAACAAGATTCGACGCTAGCTCATAGAGCGAAGAGCACACAAGACTGGCTGGCGGCGCGTGAAATCGACTTCATCCGGCACGAAGACTGGCCCTCCTCCAGTCCAGATTTGAATCCGTTAGATTACAAGATATGGCAACACTTGGAGGAAGAGGCGTGCTCAAAGCCTCATCCCAATTTGGAGTCACTCAAGACATCCTTGATTAAGGCAGCCGCCGATATTGACATGGACCTCGTTCGTGCTGCGATAGACAACTGGCCGCGCAGATTGAAGGCGTGTATTCAAAATCACGGAGTTCATTTTGAATAAACTTTAGTGTCATAAGAATCTATGTTTTGTTAAGTTCATTTTGGTATATAAATGGTTACATAATGAATAAACTTGTTTCAATTATTTTATATTAAATATGTGACAGCATTTATGACCTGACTAGGTATAAAGTACGGTATATTCCGCGGAGCGTTACTAGGAATAATTTGTAAAAGAAAATAAGACCATGTTGAACTGTATTGGAATTATAAATAGTGAAAAGTACAAGAAGACTTTTAGTGGAGTAATTCCTTCAAGGGTGCAATTTCTTAAGTCCAAAAAAAAACGAGCAAAGCTCGGTCATTCAGGTACTTTAATTAAAAGGGGAGATAGAACAATATCAGTACGTCGACACACAATCGTTTAAACAGTACGTACAGTTATAAAATAATGTTCAGTAAACCTTCAAAGTCTTAAAGTTTACTAAATTCGAGTATTAGTGCTAGATTTGGACTGATACTGGACACCATTTTATCACTCTTTAGATAACCGGAGCATTTACTAAAAAAGGAAAAATGTAACTCTTATTATATGACTTTATTGTCCGTCTGACTTTCAAGAAAACCTATATCAATTGAGGTATTACATCCTTAATTATACTTACTACTCGTTGTATACCTCAATGCATATACCTAACATTTATCTAGAATCATGAAATCTGTCAAGAAGCAAAATCTCATAGAACACGTATAGGAATAAATCCAAAATTATAGTTACAACGAAAACTGTTTAGTGCACTAGCATGGAACGGTGCATGCAAAGGAAATGTAAGTACATCCGACTCGCACTTCGCCGGGTTTTTTATTTAACAATCGCATTCATTTCGCACTCTCAATTTTATATGCGAAGTTATAACATGTTTCCAATGCTTCCTATTCAAAGACTAGGTACCTACTAACCACATTTGATTTACCTACGACTACGTTTAACAGGTTAAAGGCTATTTAATTTCTATTTTTTTTTTTTTTTTTTTTTTATTGCATTGAATGGCGAGACGAGCAAGCCGTTCGCCTGATGGTAAGCGATACGACCGCTCATGAACAGTAGCAATATTCCACTGCGCTTGCCATCCTGAGACATAAGATGTTAAGTCTCAATATGTCCAGTAGTTGCTCTGGCTACAATGTCCTTCAATCCGAAACACAACAGTGCATTTAAGCAGTGTTGTTTCACGGGAGAAATAGACATTGCGGTGGTACCTACCCAGATGGCCTCTCACATATGAGAGACCTACCACCAGTACTTAGAGAGTATTTATATACTATTTATTTGGTATTTAGAGCTTCTAACCAACTGCGCCATAGAGGTTGTCGATATAATCAGAAGTATATTACGTATTCAGAAAGTTCGATATAGTTCACACATAATAAAACATCAACCGCACCTAACGTTCAAAGTTTAAAACAACACAATGTCCCAAAAGCAGTAAAACGCTATGGAAATGTTTTGAATAACAACACGATGACCCTAAAACAACTATAACCTTTACTGGCCAGCATAATTATGGCGACCATCCAGGGATGCTGGTCTGTGTATATTGTCTACACGTATATGTACATAATAGGTATGTTCGTGAAACAGAATCAAACTGTATTTTACAATTTATTTTTTTTCGTCGAGTACATATCCCACATTACGCACCATTATCAACGAAAATTATTGTTTCTACTGTCTGTCTCCAAAAATTGAGTCCCGTACAAAAATCCTAGAGTTGGTATATTGAGCCTCTTGATTTATAGCCAGTACGTTCTACTACTAGATCTATGTTTCGATATATTCTATTAAATTCCATAGGAACAATTGCAAACAATAGAATACAACTACGGCTGTATACATCAACCGTGCTATACGATTCTAATAGTCACAGACGCCCTCACCAAACACTTGACTTGAAAATGATAAAATATTCTCACCTCATTGGCATCATGGTTATGCAACACGCACTGGTCGAGGTAGGGACAGTGGCCACCTTCGAACGTCTCTACGTAATGCGCGTTGAATGGAACTTCCCATAAACCTACGAAAAAAGCCTTTATTATTATTTTTAATATGAGTATAAGCCGCCTCCAATATGACGTAGATATCATTGAAGAAAGTCTATATAACGGAATTCCTGTGTCAAAAGTAGTAGTAGTAAGCAGTGGCGGAATGAAGCACTCGCTTGATGGCAAGCTTCACGCCTGTCCATTACAAAAGCAACATTACTCAGTCCTTAATTCTAACCATTGAAATTTCGCTGCATATTACACCCCGAGATTTTAGATGTTACTGAATGCTTAAGTTCTAGCCACAATGTCCTTCAAATCGGTTTCAAAAACACAAAAGTTTACACTGGTTCTTGCTGGCAGAATAGACAGAGGACTAATACCATAAGACAGCTTGTACCCAGGACCGTACCACATGTTGTGTGTTAACTGCTTAAAAACAGGTAAAAGTCAAGTTTGTTTTAATAATACGGTTGTATAATTATCTTAAAACGATTTACTTATGCCGCATTGTTTTGTTAACGCGATTTTGTCGTGAGTTTTAGTGTCTAATCCATTCACATGTTGTACGTGGGAACATAATTGTTGTACGCGGAATTTTTAAGCAATTATCTTTAAAAGTATGAAATAGCTTATTTAAAGTAAGGTCGTTTCTTGCCTCTATAAATAACTTCGACCAAATGGTTGCTTGAAAGCAGGAGTTATTCTAGCAGCTAGTTAAATAGGCACTAGGCTTATCATTTCCTATTGATAGCATTCTTAAATAACATGTTATAAGGCCCGTATATTTCTAACATAATGCATAATTTACTATGTTAAAAAAAAATACACCCAACAAACACACTTATAGTCCTGACCCCATTATTTTTATGTCGCTGGTGTGAGAAACTATGAAACATTCTGGTCTCACAACACCCACGCCCGAAATGTTTTCATAAAAATAACTTTTAAATCACTCACCTGGGAAAGATTTAGTGGGACAGGTGCCGGATTTACACTCGTGTGCGATCTTGTAGTCGAGCGTGTAGGGCCACACGGGTATCGGCAACGGCGGCACGCCCACGGAACTGTCGTAGATGTACCCGAAGTCCTCCAATACCTGCACACGTCACACCCGAGCCATTAGCACTCCACTACGTCACAGGCTTAGAGAGCTATTACACGTGACAGGGACAGTGGGAATACCCTGTTTACTGTTATATAGAGCCGCCTTGAAAGGAAAGTAATCCTTTAAAAACACATGCTTATTGTTAATTGTATACAGATTGATTTCTCTCTCCAACTGATTTTACACGTCGCGTCGTATTAAAGTCTGTAAACCGTCTAAATAATATGTCAAAATCAAATTATAATGTTTAGTAGGTCATTAAAAATTAAAAACCTTCATCGTACTTTCGATTTTAGAGGACCGAGCCCTGCAGTGGGACATATATGAGCTTATATTGATACAGAATCATAGCATACACAAGCAACAAATAAACTCAAATTATTTTAATGCCTAGATCCCAATACAGGATACATATACTGGCCAATCAGTATCAACAATGTTCAGCTACTTAGTGTTTTGAACGCGGTGGAATGATGGAATCAAAGGTACGACATAGGCAATAATAATTTATAGAACGAATTACTTAATAGTGCATAGAAATAGCTTAGAAGGTTAAGGTAACGCGCCAAGTTTTGTTGCAAAATATAAGCAATGCTCAGTTACAACATCTAGACATGAAATGCTGTTTATATCGTTCAAATACGGTGTATATTTGGTATATCCGGTCTTTAAATGTTTGCAGAAAACGCAATCAATAATTTGATAGATTATTTAGAATAACATAAAAATGGTACAAGTATTCACGTAAACATCAATTTGGAATTAACTTAATCCAAATATATCTAAAATAATAAACACTACTATACTGTATTAAAGAAACTTTTCGGCAGCACAACTGACAAAAACATTTTAATATCCGCAAGTTACTTCACGATGAATTTTAAAATAAAGTTTTACACAACACAGTTTGCAATTTTCCATGAAAATAATTAAAAGAGAGCATGAATATTGAACTTTACCATTTGAGATGTTAAGTTATGTAACAATAAAAAACTTCATACTTTTTTGCAAGAAATACGATCACAGAAAGTAAATTTTCTAAGTGTGTGAACTAACTGTCAGTATTAACTGTTTGCGTGTTACATTCGTTACATAACAAACGAGAATCTTCACGTTTGCTCTGACGGGCTAACATTTCACTGACACCCGTCCATTTTTATTTTAATATATTACACGTTACCTGACAATTTCGTCTGTCAAGCGAGTCTTAAAATGAGAATATACGAGACGTGCGAGAATATGATTTGTTCATCATAGAGACGGCCTATGGAAGCAGGTAAATTGAGACATTAAACTAGAATGGACATCCCGAACAAAATTTGGGTGTATGCGAAGTATCAGTAGAGTGAGAGAGAAGATAGTGTACGGGTGTGCGATTGATAGAGATAAAACTGAAATTGCGGTAGAGTAAATAATTTTGATCACCGGAATTTTGTTCGCAGTATCCTCTCTAGAACCATTATATCACTGCATGTCATATAAAACCGAACCGACCAATGTGTTTCAAGTCATCTGAATAATAGATATATCTTCAGAATCGTTAATTATCATTACTCCGAAATCTTTAAAATTGTTTCAATGCACATAAAATTTGTTGGTAATACGCGCGAATCAATGAGCTTAAAATATTTTCGCGTAGTTGAAACGTGTGATAACTGATAAGTATCGAAAATTCATAACGTCATACTGATTTGCATCTTTAAAGTCAAGTTCGAATATCGATGAAAATGTTAGAACGTTAGTAATAACTACCGGCGCCAAGCTTAAAGAGAAATAAATTATAATGTTAAATTTATTTTAAATATAGTTAAAAATTTCTTGATATAACATTTTCATTAAAACCCAGTGCTATTTTGGCTGTACAATTTTAAGAAAATTGAAAATGTATAACTTTAACGGACATTTTTCTATGAACGTGGATACCAAGAAGCACTTCATGTGTTTTTATTGAATTTTGAACCGCACGCGACGCGTCACAACAGACACGAGATTAAAAAACTAGTATTACATTTAAATTTTCACGAAAGTAACATGTCAGGATATAAATAGTATTCATAGTTGTACAAAAAGGCAGTTATTTTAAAAATGAATCAATATTATTTAATATTGTAAACAACATGGAATCTTGGCGGATACTCAATACCTATATTTCTAGCATAGAAATCATCAGCAGGCTTACAAACGGAACTCGTTGAACCAAAAAATAAAATAAATTAATACCTTTCTCATGAATATGAGAAATATCCCAGAATTGTGATAAATGTTAAAGTAAGGCTATATTCTTAGTACCAAGCAACAATAACTATTTATATATCTGATTTCTCGATTTATGGTGCTTAACAATAAGAACGAATTGGCATTAGCGAACCGTCATACAACTCCATTCCTGCCGGCTTCCACTTTACGTGTAGATGGAAAATTATTTTTCATTTTGAGATATAATATTTTATTGGAATTTGGCTTCACTGTTAAAAAAATACAAACTTCGCCACTCGAAATGTATTTAGTATTAGTAAATTTAAATTACCTTAAACTGAGTATTTCTGCCAGGCTTTAAGAAAGGTGCGCGAGCGCCGACGATCTCTGACCGAGAGATGTTTGCGAACTTCTTGAGTATCTCACGCATGCCGATCATCTCTCCCGCCCATTCTTCATAACCCTTATCTTGCAGTCCTTGTTGTTGGGACACGGTGCCAGTTGCGATCTGATGTTGAAATATTTTTGTAAAAGGACGCTTCTTATTGTAAGAGCACGGTATTTTAATTACGTTTAAGTGAACTCGTACTCATTCGAAAACACAAAATATTACAATGATTAGACGATTATTAATTTTATCTAAAATTGTATTTCTTGAAGGAATTATTGTAATTTTAGAAAACTTAATTAACAGTGTAGAAAATAGAAACTACACAATAATAGGTGCTGCGATATAAAATAAAGCTTAATATGTCACAATGATAGAAAAGGATGCTAAACTTTACTGTTTATGTGTATCGGGCAATATACGAAATGGACATAAATTCGTAAGATAATCCCATATACAATAAAACAACACGCAATTCGAAGGAGATAAAAAGTTTACCGCTTACGAAGCGAGTCTTATTATAACGGTAATATTGTATAAATCACTTACTTCGTGACCACCGTGTGCCAGAGTTTGAACCATGACGTAGTTGCTGAAACAACAAAAAATATATAAGACCCTGTAGAAATCCTTGGAGGAGGCCTATGTTCAGCTGTGGGCCTCTTTAGTCTGAAGATGATTTGAATTTAGAACAAAAATCTATGAACCGAAATTTGCCCACCCGCAAATCATAATATCTACTAAATAATGCTTTTTACTTTTCTACGACAATTGAATGTATATTGTATACTAAAGTTATTACTACAAGCCAATCAATTTTCTATTGCGACACAAAATTAGGAATAAGTAATAACGCATCATTTATTTATTAAATTAGTTTATTAACAGCCCTTTAACGTAATCCTCGTTTCATATTCAAAATATTAAGCCCACAAATTAAAATAGCGCCGGTCACACACCATTTATTAAATCCGTGCTTTATATTAATAAATGCATATTCAAAACTAATAAGCAGACGTTGATAGAGCTAGTTATATTTACAATACGACCAATTTTATCGTTTTCAACACGTGCGATAGGAATATACGTCGCCTCTCAAGTTTCAAGGATAACTTACGTACAACTTATACAGTTTCAATCTCCAAAATGTAATTTTCTTAACACTATGTTGATATTATTATTTTAATGAGTAAACAACGAATGGCAGCGTCGCAACTGTATATTTATATTTATTATTTTTATTCTTGTAACAAACGAAGCGTGTTGATTAATCCAATTATATTTCGTTCTACTATTAAAGCAGTAAGGTTAATATAGTTTGAGTTCATCGTTCTGCAGTAAACTCCTTGTTGCTGAAGACTGTTATAAAAAAAGATTATCCTTAGTTGGTCTTTATAATTGACTCCGCGTTTTGAAGTCGATAAATATGACATTTATGAGTAATTTATCTCACCTGTACTCGTGCGACAAGAAGAATGTACCTCGTATCGCGCAGCCATTGGGGTTCTTGATTTTACCGTTGAACACTTTCTTATATAACTCGTAGTTGTTCAAATTGACGGCGCCATCGAAAGTCAATAATATCATCTGTGGCGTCTGCAAACAAATCGTTATTTTTTTATGTTTTATCCAAAATATAGACCCTCTTAAGCCCAGTAACTTTGACCATAACTTTAACTTAAAGCATGTTACCGGCATACATTTTAGGTGCCAAATGTATGAGGTTCCCGTCCTCGAAGTTAAAGTTAAGAGCAAAGTTACTAAATACAACTCAGCCTAACTAATTTTAATTTGTGAATTTAGATGCATTTAGAGACCTGCGGAGAAATTCGCTAATGGTCATCCTGCAACGTGTAATCATTGAATACGAGAGACAAATGATTGTAGGTTACACAAATATTTGTAATAATATAGAGGAAGCAGCTGTTGCAATTACAAGTAAGCGGCAACCAGCGCACCTCGTCCATTTGTTAAAACAAATAAAAATGCGTTGTTTTACGTAATATGTTCAATTCACTCTGTATTTGAATTATGTATTGGCATGGGACTGCCGTCCGATGCCAATGGATACTCTGCCTGGGCGGCATTGGCACTTACCATCAGGTGCAATGCCGCCACTATGCCAGGCAATTATAAAAAAATGTTTACTTTGCTGTTACTTCCATCCATCCATCCATCAGCCAAAGGAAGTCCACTGCTGAACATAGGCCTCCCCCAATGATTTCCACAGAGACCTGTTGGAGGCAGCCTGCATCCAGCGACGTCCCGCGACCTTTACCAGGTCGTCGGACCATCGTGTGGGTGGACGTCCTACGCTGCGCTTACCGCTACGCGGCCTCCATTCGAGCACTTTCCGACCCCATCGGTCATCAGATCTCCGCGCTATGTGCCCTGCCCATTGCCACTTCAACTTGCTAATCCGGTGGGCTATGTCGGTTATTTTAGTTCTCCTACGGATCTCCTCATTTCTGATTCGATCTCGTAGGGAAACCCCGAGCATAGCCCTCTCCATAGCTCGTTGAGTGACTTTGAGCTTCCTAATAAGGCCCATAGTGAGAGGCCACGTCTCGGTGCCGTAAGTCATTACTGGCAACACACAACTATCGAAGACTTTCGATTTAAGGCACTGAGGTATTTTGGACGAGAAGACGTCGCGTAGTTTCCCGAACGCTGCCCAACCGAGTTGGATTCGACGATTGACCTCTCTCTCTCGAAGTTGGACCTGCCTAACCGGACCACTTGTCCTAAATAGACATATTCGTCAACAACTTCAAGAGTCGAGCCCCCAACACCGATGGGGGTGGGCACAACATGGACATTCGACATGATCTTCGTTTTGTCCATGTTCATTTTAAGACCCACCTGTTGGGAGACTCGATTGAGGTCTTCGAGCATAGTGCTAAGGTCTTCCAGCGATTCTGCCAAGACTACAATATCGTCGGCAAACCGAAGGTGAGTGATATACTCGCCGTTGATGTTGATGCCGAATCCTTTCCATCGCAAGAGCTTGAAGGCGTTTTCCAGCGCGGCAGTGAACAGTTTCGGAGATATGACATCTCCCTGTCTCACGCCTCTCTGTAGTGGAATAGCCTTCGTACTCTGATCTTGTACTCGGACCGACATGGTGGCGTTGTTGTATATACATTTCAACACTTCGATGTACCGATAGTCTATATGGCACCGCTGGAGAGACTGTAGCACAGCCCAGGTCTCGATCGAATTCTTTCGAATTCGGCTTTCTCATAGTCCACAAACGCTAAACAAAGCGGCAAGTTATATTCCTCGGTTTTTTGTATAACTTGCCGAAGCGTATGGATGTGGTCTATGGTACTAAAGCCTTTTCGGAAACCGGCTTGTTCGGGAGGCTGGAAGTCATCAAACCTGCGTTCGAGACGATTTGTGATGACCCTCGAAAACAACTTATAGACATGGCTCAGGAGCGAGATGGGGCTGTAATTCTTCAGCAAAGTGTTATCACCTTTTTTGAAGAACAGTACCACCACGCTCCTGCTCCATGCCTCTGGCGTTGAGCCCTCGAGGAGAACGGAATTGAAGAGCCTCTGAAGGACTTTCAGTATCGGCGTTCCGCCCGCTTTCAGAAGCTCTGAAGTTATTCCGTCCTCGCCCGGCGCCTTGTTGTTTTTAAGTTGCTTCAGGGCCCTCTCAATCTCACACAGGCTGATGTCCGGGACATCATCGCTAAAGTGTCGGATCAACTCGGCTCTCGGGTCTTCGGCCGAGCTAACAGCAGGTTTGGCAACCGAGGTGTAAAGCTGTCCGTAGAACCTCTCGATCTCCCTTAATACCTCTGCCCTCGTCGATACTATGCGGCCGTCTTCCGTCTTCAGCCTAGACAACTGGCTTTGCCCAATAGACAAGTCTCTTGCAAACACTTTGGAGCCTCCGTTCCGCTCGATTGTCTCCTTAATGCTCACAGTATTGTGAGCACGGACATCGTGTCGCAAGGACTTCCAGATTTGTCTATTGAGCCGCCGATATGCTTCGGCGTCAACGGAAGACTGCAGCGCTAATGATCGACGTTCGGCCATGAGGTCAAGAGTGTGGATCGAGAGTTTTTGTGGTCTATCTCTACGGCGAGGTCTACCAAACCGCTATTTAGCTCGTCCACTGCAAGGTTTTCTCCTAGACAATCAAAGCGATTTGTCAGCTCGAGTTGAAAGCTCTCGGGGTTTTGGATATGGGCGCGAGTATGTCGGAGCGTAGATTTCATCAAGCGACGCCTTTCCGATTGGACATTGATATTCAGTGTGCCCCTAACCATTCGGTGATCACTGCCGGTTTTCACCCTGTTGATCACAGAGACATCTCTGAATATCCGTCTATTCGTCGTCAAGATGAAATCTATCTCGTTTCTCGTAGAACCGTCAGGACTCAGCCAGGTCCATTTCCTGTGAGGCGGCTTCTGGAAAAAAAGAGTTCATCGCAAAGAGTCCCTCTTTCTCCAGAAAGTCGGCCAGCCTCTGACCCCTGGGGTTCCGTTGCCCATGTCCAAATTGCCCCACTTTCAACTCTGCATCGCTTCCCTTGGCCAACTTTGCGTTGAAGTCTCCCATAAAACATTGAAGTAGGTTTTGGAAGTATGTATGGCCCGACTTATGTCCTCATACATTTCCTCTACTTCTTCATCTAGGTGTGTCGAGGTCGGCGCGTATACCTGTATGACCTTCAACGAATATCTTTTAGATATTCTGAGTATAAGATATACTACCCTGCTCGACACACTTTCGATGGATACGATGTTGTTGATGAGAGACTTGTGGACGAGAAATCCGACACCTCCTCAGGACTGTTGGTCGTCCCCCCGGTAGAAGAGCAGGTTACCAGACTTCAGGGTTATCGTATCCTCCCCGATTCTTCGGACTTCCGATAACCCCAGAATGTCCCAGTGTAACCTGCTCAATTCTTCTTCCAGTTCGACAATCTTCTCGTCTGTCCTCAATGTGCGTACGTTGTGTGTTACCAGGGCCAGTCGTCGTCGGGGGTGGTAGCCGGGGCCAACCCGGGGATTCTTAGCACCCCCTGCCCCACCGTAACCATGACTGCTACCATAGCCAGGAATAGTGGGGCTGCCGGGGACTGGGGGCCTGGTCTCTATTTGTGTCGCCATTGTGGGGGTATTTGCCGTTACTCGCCACGCTTGGCAGGCGGATTGGCGAGCGCAGTAGGGACTGGCGTTAATGACGCTGCTGCCTGTCATTAACCGGGGAAAGGAAATAGGATTTGTGGGTAGAGGATGTTATAGGAAAGGAGAGTATGGCCTGAGGGAGTGGATACTGCAGTCACGGACGGGAAGTTAAGGTGACTGCAGTAGCTCGGGGGCCGAGGTCGCGTACTCGTAGCACCTATACTAGGACAGGCCATGACCACTAGATAGGAGCATCCCTGACCAAAGTAAAGTATCCCTGCTGTTACTTCACATCAATCTTTTTTTTTCACAAAAACTATACACAAATATTATTACTGAAAGGAGTGCAAAGACCGTGTACTAAATAAAGTATACTACCAATATAAAATACTATAAACTATATATAAAACATCATTTCGACAAAACTGCTCCGGCAGCATTTTGTTTTGGTCCTCTTAAATGACCGTAAAGTGCATAAAATTTTATGTAATTGTATTAAGCCACATTGACTTTTTGGAGGCAACCAAATAAATTATATTTCTCTACTTGGGAGTATAATATATTTCAAATGGTTTTAGTAGTATGGGGCTTCAAAATTTAGGATTCGCTTAATAAAAACCTGTAAAACCATATTGAAACATATTACATAAATTGATTTTACGACGGAGCTTAAACACGTCTTTAAGACAAACATTTCATAATACACGGGCCAAGGTAATTATCCAATAAGTTCCGCCTCCACTCTTACAAATAACTGCAAAACGCACAACCAACAAGAAATAACATAGGTACTGCGAATTCGCGGAAAAACATCCACCAGACAAAACACCTGTAAAATATTAATTTCCTTTGATTTCTACTTTTTATTTTAAAAGCAAATGAACATGACTCTTATTTTCCTAATTATGTATTATGTTGTTGAGAAATTCAAGTTTTAAAACGTAGCAAACATGAATATAAACATAATTCTATATGAAAATGCAAATTCCGATGTCAAACTTAATGGCTTAGCTTAACAAATCACCAGTTAAATGAAAAACGAGGATCACACATAACACGTTCGCTGGTTCATGGCCAACAGGTATCGGAGTTCAGACCGACAAGGAGCGATGTACCGAAATGTGATGTTAAATAAAATATAACCAAGCGAACAATACTTATTAGTGCATTTTTATTACTTCTTAATAATAAAAAAATCTAAATCGCTATCTGAAAATACCACGAAGTATCGACCGTTGGATGTTACAGCCAAGGAATCCACAAGATAACAACACTTTTATATTGAAATTGGTATGTCAAACACTTTTTCCTTAAAGAAGAAGGCAAATGTGTCAATACAAAATAAATAAGTCTTACCTCCTCTGGGTCGAGGCCCCCTGGGATGAGCGTACCATCTTTCGAGCAGAAACAATATGGCAGTTGACAATCCGCAGGCTCGCATTTTGTGGCCAAATCTGTAGGTGCTTCCGTCACTGGCGCGGGCGCTAATGAATAAAAAGCACATTGGTTACTTTTAAATAATAAATAACACCCAGCAGTCCTGACTCCACACTAATATCGAGACTTGTGTCGCGGCTAACACTCTTTTTAAAAATTGATTTTTTGGTATTGAGAGATGTACTTCGGCTACCAAATTATATTATAAAAAAAAATAATCAAATTATTAAAATACTAAAAGTTGGTATTAAGCCATCGACTGCGCATTTACTGTTGTAATGTAGAATAAAATTCTGAAGTTATAATTGAAATTACAAATTTCTTAATACAATGAAAATACAATGTTTTAGCATTGTGTTACGCAACTTTCGCGGACAAATTTTAAGCTGAGACTTGAAACGAGCACGTAAACAACTGTGTAAACCACGGCTAATGACCAACGGATTAGATTCTGCTAGTGGCTAGCAATGTTTTACGTGTGACGAAATGTTTAAACCTTCAAAGCGAATTGCTATTCATTCATGTCGTATGACCATTGGTCAGTCTGGTGTCAGAATTTTAAGAATTTTAAGACTGTTGCATTTGTCAGGCCAGTATTATTACAGCGACTAGCGTGATATAATCCTTCGTCACGAATTAAGCTCTCTTTTGACAGGCCTATACGTATCATCAGATGCAATGCAATCACTTTCCTTAGCGTTGATACAAAATCCAAGAACTTCCATTGATTCATCGTATTTTTTAAAGGTTAAAAAATCATAAAGTTACACGCAAAAAAAACACATCAAATATAAGAGTAAAACTTGGCCGCTTTGTAAGAAAATATGAGCTTTCTCATTCTTTACAAGAAGGCATTAAAATATTTTATACATTATAATTATACTCACTTGTGGCAATGGGGCCGCATCTGGCTTCAGCTTTGAATGTACAGTACTTGCTAATATCATCAAAATACAATCCAGAGGGACATCTGTTCAAGTACGGGTATCCATCGACGCACTAAAAACGTGATCAAAGTAATGTCATTAAATCGTCCAAGCGACCTTGTTACACTGACCCTATAGCGAAATAAGATACAATTTTGCAATAAACGAGTAAAGTCCGCCCATTTAATAGCTATCATAAATATGAATGAGTTTGATTGAGAGTATAAATTTTAGATCAAGAGACAAAATGATTTTATTGGTGGTAGGTCTCTCATATGTGAAAGACGGCCTGGGTAGTTACCATGGCATTGTCTATTTCTCTCGCCAAACAGTATTATAAATACACTGTTGTATTTCGGTTTAAAAGACTTGTAGCCAGAGTAATTACTACTGGACATATTGAAATTTAATATGTCTTTTCTTATGTCTCAGGATGCAGAGAGCAGTGGAATACGAAGCATTGCTTTGTAATTCAAGGCGTTGTTTGGTTTTGCTACTGTTCATGAGCGGTCGTATCGCTTACCATCATGCGAACGGCATGCTTGTGTTGCAATTCATTGCAAAGCAAAAAAACATGCGTTTTTAATGTTATTTATGTTACTGCAAATGTCGAATGGTTATTATTTTCATGTTCAATAAATAAATGTAACAGTTTAAACATTAAGTAAAAATTTCAAAAACCACATGGAGAGAAACCTAAAATAAATTAATAAATTAGTAACTTAGATTACACAATATTTTTGGACGGTTAAAATAATGAAAGCTGCGAAAAAATCACTGTGCAAATATTATTAATTTATGCTCTACTATATAATATGCAATTAACCTCTACTATATTTATTTTATTACGGCTTTTTAGTAACAAAATTCCAACGGATAATATAACACATTGCAACGTAATTTGACAGCGCGTAGTTTTCAATTTAATAAACTAACGCATAAAAAAGCGATATTTCTTAAATGATATTTTTAAACATATCCTGTGGGTATATTGTTTAGCCATGCAGGTTCATATTAGTAACGACTACGGTCGGCAATTTTTATTTTTGAATCCACCCAATTTTGCCGACGTAACATAAACTCCAGGGTAATCCTACGAGAGGCAGTCACGCGGGGCTACATTATTACATACGAAAAAAAGAAACTTACGTTTTTATGCGCGAAATATACGCTGCTTGTTTATATAATGTTACATTTTTCTAAGTTCTATGTGGGAATATGCTCTGTGAACTGTGACATTGTAAAAAAATATTATTCTGTGAATGCTTGCTAAAATCATAATACTTTGTATTTTTTTATATACAATATCTCTCTAGTTTTAGAACCAAATATAATTTTTCTTCGTTCTTGTTATCCTGTACGTCCAACAACTCTGCCCCCTTTCACAGTCTTTTTTGTTAGAGAGTGCGTGGTGGCCTATTGGTAAAGGTTGCAGGATCAAATCCCAGAACACACCTCTGACTTTTCGAAGTCATGCGTGCATTGACAGCCAATCCATGTAATTAATCAACCAAATAACGATAAAGCAAAACATTGCGAGGAAACCTATATACCATAGTACCATACCGATTCTATGGTATTTCTATGGATTTCTATGGTATTTACATTTTTATTTTTTAAACCGCACTAGGCCAGCGTGCTGAACTATATGACGCGACTACTCTCAATCGAGCTCTCCATTTTGGAGGAGGCCCGTGCCCTGCATTGGGGCGTATATGGGCTGTAAGTACTATAATTATGAAACTGGCTATTAATTAGCAATCTATTAATTTATTAGCGCACGCCCGTATTCAACATGTAATTACTTATTATCTATACACATAAATAAAATTGAAGTGTCTGTTTTAAAAGTGACAATAAAAAAAATGTCCAACTACATTTCGTTATACTGGGTATCTCAAGACTGCTACCGAAAACGAAGCCGGGTGGTAGTTTTAGTGATTACAAACACAATGCAACTAAAAATTTCGCAAAGAAACGCGACAATTATTTTTTATGACTTTTTAAATATCGTCATTTTTGGGTGGTAAATCCATAGTTTTTGCTAAAATAATAGTTTAAACTCTTTTATTCCTTAGAGTATTTATCAATAAAAGGATATTATTTTAAGAAAAAATGTATTTACTACTCAATTATGGTCATTGGAAAAAAATAACAAAATAAATTGTTGCTTTTTTTTGCAACTTTTTCTGTTGCATTGTGTCTGAAGTCGCTTAAACTACCACCCGGCTTCATTTTCGGTAGCAGTCTTGATATACCCTGTATACACGATACCTGTGCCGAAAATGATATTTTGAATTTTTTTGTCTGTCTGTCTGTCTTTCTGTTTGTTCCGGCTAATCTCTGAAATGGCTAGACCGATTTTGACGTGACTTTTTTTGTCAGGTAGCTGATATAACAAGGAATAACTTAGGCTACATTTAATTTAGAAAAATAAAATAATGTTGCAACGCCCGCGCGC
Source organism: Hyles vespertilio (assembly GCA_009982885.2). Taxonomy (NCBI): domain Eukaryota; kingdom Metazoa; phylum Arthropoda; class Insecta; order Lepidoptera; family Sphingidae; genus Hyles; species Hyles vespertilio. Next base: position 11,076,298 of record CM042815.1, on the reverse strand, counting down.
AGCTCACGCGCATGCCACCACTGGGCCCTCACGTCGGGCGCCTCCCATCACTTCTCCCACCAACGAATCAATATCACATTTACAAAATATCGTATATAAAGAAATTTCAATAAAGTTAATACAAAAAACTGAAAATAAATGTGTAACGGGAGTTTACCGCCACTCGCTAAGAGATGGCGCCACCGTAGAATTAGATCGCGGTATGGTTTCGTTACAAAGGTTGATATTTAAAATAAAAATGCAAAAACCAAAAATAAAAACTAAATTAACAAATTTACTTTTTTGTTAAATTCCACGCAGACGAAGTCGCGGGCACAGCTAGTCAACAAGAAACCTATTACTAGCGAGAGATACGGGCGCATCCATATGCCACGTTAACACATCAATTATATTAGGTCAACAGGTTTAATTAAATTTATACTACTCGCATTAGTAAACCTGATATTATGCACTTATTTTACCCTTATGGATATTATCATGCGAATAGCCTAAACCTTCCTTAAATGAGTAAGGCAACATCACAATTCAATTCATCTATAAAAGGTCGGATTTTATTATATAAAATAATACACCCAACAGTCACATACATAGTCCTGACCAAACATACAAATCAATTCAGATTAATAAATAAGTCTTGTGTCGTGGGTATCAGAAACTACGAGAGACTTTTCGGTCTCACAAACACCCAGTCACGGGGCAAATATTTGTAAGGCCCACAAGTGCGAAAAACGAACCCGCAGCCTCTGGTTTCACAGTCGGTGCCTAACCAACAGCGCTACGAAGGCTGTCAATTGAAATAAATAAAGTTCAGTATTGGCGACATGCCTCACGTCAACCGATTTTGTTATAGCCCATAAAAGTCCCACTGCAGGGACCTCTACCATTAAGAAGAGGAGTAGGATTGAGAGGGGTAGGTCAAATAATCCACAACTGGTCTAGTGCGGTTTGGCGGACTTTACATACCATAAAAATTCTTACAAATCGCTATGGTATGCAGGTTTCCTCCAAGATGTGTTAGTGCGTGATGGTCTTAAGATACACATGACTCCGAAAAGTCAGAGGTATGCCTTCGGAATTGAACCCGCGACCACCGCGAATTCATGCCAAATCTGGTCCCTTACCAGCAGGCCACCCCATACTAAATCTAGCTCTCGGAATACATTCGAAAGCTTTTAAAAAAATTAGAAATTTAGAATTTCACCCACACTTAAAAGTCATGCTAATGCGGCTAATCTCGCCAATCGTGATATTTTTTACTTAGGTTTTGTGAAGGGCGAGCTAACAAGAACTGGTTTCAAGCAATTTAATTGATCTAGATATTAAAAATCCTTTCGATTATTGTAATCACACGTATTCATTTCATGTTATAGCAATATCAAAAACTTTGTTAATACATTAAGGTACGCCGCTGTGTAATATTTTACCAGCCGGAACATTTTTGCATCGCATTCTGGTACATATTAGCATTCAGCCGGCGTAAGTAATAAAGACACGTTTATATGAATAACAAAAAATCCGTAGAAATCCGACAACCGCTGGAGACAAAATACCAATATTCTCAATAATATTTACTCAGCATACCAAAGTATGAGTTCGATTTATTTGAAATGTCTAACTGTGCGATATTTTGCCACGGTATATTAATGGGTTATTTTTAAAACTTATTAAAATATGCCGTCACTTCCAATGAATAACATTAAAGTCTTTTTCATAAAATGCACACCTAAGAGTTATATGAAAAAAGAACTACATTACACAGCTCAACCATATCGTCTCAAAGATCACTTTCAGAAACTACCGGTTCTCTAGTACCACAGGTTGGTCCAATACTAGTCAGCCCAGACTAAAATGGTAATTTAAGTGCCAAAAAAACTTCCTCAATAGCTTGCACAACTAACATAGCCACCTACTGACCGATTAAGAGTCATCCGATATTTTTTTATCTAATGATTCGTTTTTTATCACTTGTTTGCTATAAAATGCTCACAAACACAGCTGGTTTTTATATAATACTCACGAAGTTATAGCAACTTTTGTCATTAATGGGATTTGTGATAACAAAATAAGTAAGGTTCATGCTCAAATACAATAAAAGCACTATAAAAGCATAACTTATTAATAGTCGAAATATATTTTGTAGAAATAGAAAAAACAATGCTCTCAATAGATAGATAACGATGTTTGTGTTAATAAGAATTTGTAAAATACGATCAACAAATACGTTCTTTAAGTAAGTATCTAAATTGCAAATCTTACTTGATAAAAACGTCTGCAAGTGGCTGGATCAGCAAAATTCCCATTACCTTGCGTGCCTTCGGGACAAACAAATTCTTGTTCTTCCTTATCTTTCTGTTGGTAGCTACCTGAAAATCGAATAGAAGATCAGCGAGATGAATAAATAAGTCACGTATTAGCTGTGAGGGGAAATTTAATGTAAAATGGACTCGTCGAACAAAATATAAACGTATTTAAACGATGTTTCGAGAATAACTTAGCGAAAATGCGTAATCAATGTCGTTATACCCTGTTACTCATGTACGTCCATTTATATTTTATTACTTAATAGCACATTAGCTAAATTAATAATTGACTATTCAGACCATTACTTTGTACGTAACACATTTCTATAAATTACAACTAACTATTTTATAAAAAAAAACCAATATGGTTTTGGATACTCATAATATTATTCTTGCCAAATATCATTAACAGATACTTTCACATATATTAGGTATCAATTAGCATTCGGTGCCTATTGTCTAACAAAAAAGAGAAAGTGCATTACGTAAAATTTTATATACTAGATATCAAATATAAACAACGTTAGAGAGTTATTTTTAGCACCTATACATAAGGAAACCTTATTTTAAAAAATTGGGTGTTCCTTGATCTTTAAAACAAAGTGTATTTAAAATTTTACACACAAAGCCAGCCTAAACTTGTCAGGCATTCAAATGTTAAGCATGAAGGTAACGTTAGAAGAATAGAAATTTTTTTATAAAGACGTTTTACCACGGTCATTCTGTTGTATTGAGCATCAATAGTAACCAGTTACACTGTATCAGCGATTAAACAAATGAATATTATAAGAACCTGCGATGGAATATATAATATTTGACATAAAATAAGGATAAGAAGTACTTGGATGTAGTAGGTCAATATATCGGAACATAAGCAGCCTTTTATGTACGTAACTGTGCTTGACTATTCGGCCTCGTGTATAAAAAGTCTAAACGATTGGTTGCTACTTATTTTATATTTATTTTGGTCCGATACCAGTTCGAGCCAGTTCTTTGACCAGTCTGACAGATTTTAATTACTTTTAGCTATCGGCCGTGTGACCAAACGTTTCTATACGTTTCAGAACACCACCTTGTTTGCAAATTCATAATTAATGTTTACAAATACGACTAGAACTTCAGAGGTAAAATGAGGAAATTGCTCGAAAGTTCGAAAAGTATTAATTCCACGTATTTTACCGGTGCAATGTTTGAGCGAATTTTCGCTACACGAACATAAGCTTAAAGCTTTTATGCGACAACTCTATATAATAAACAGCATATTCGCGTAAAAGTTTAATTAATTATTATGACACTGGTTTATTTATTCATTAAGTTTTCCTAGAAACTCTGTTTGGAAACTGTCCCGTGCTTACTATAAACATTTTGTTAAATGTTTAACCATATTTAAATGGAGGTGCATTCATGTGCTGCATGCATCATTACGTTTATCATATACGTGAGTGTCAATATCCTGAATCACATACAACCGGTCACAGGCCTCAATGTCAAGTGAAAGAAAGGACGTGCACGACGAATGAGTAATTAATTATGTACACGTATGAAAAAATAATACTTGGAGCTTTCTTCAAACACCACTTAACGTTACAATATCAAACGCGGATATAACTCGTGTAAACGGCTTACGTACGAATCGTCTTTACAGGAAATTCAAAGTTACACAATACTTATGATACCACACAAACTTAGAACAAAATACCACCAAATGCAAATAGCTTTCACCGTATCATTTTGCCGTAACAGTTACGTTAGCAAGTTAACAAATTGATCCGTGGATCTCTTGCATAAGATTACGAAGTAAATTTTCTAAATCCATGTAGAGATCGGCACGCAACTTGGACACGGGAATGCGGCGTGTTCACTTAAAAATGAGTGTAGAAAACTAACCGTTGATCAAAAGCGCACAAATAAGGAATATTCGCAAGCCAGCCATGCTGACGGTCCGCGCGACGTTCTCACTGCGTGTCGACATGGTGCCTTTCACCGACGCGCGCACACTGCGCCAGCCGAGCTGCTGCGTGCGCTAGCGCTGTGCTCGCCACCGCCGCGCCGCCGCCACCAGCCGACCTCCGCAGACGGCTTCTCCTCAGATCCCTGCCACTCGTCACTCAACAAATGTACCTACTACCGCGTCTGCGTCGTTACTCCTTATTGACGGCTCACGACGCCAATGTAATAATACCTGACATATACGACCCATCTATGATAATTTTATAGCAATCTAATGACTTAACTAGAAATACTGCATATATAATTCGATAAATGCATTAAAATCAGTCGCCTCGGCAGAAAAGCGAGTGATAGAGCGATTACACGATATTTTGGCAGCTACGTTTTATTTTCACCAAATCTGCAGAAAAAAATATTAGATATCTTGTCCTCTAAAGTCAACGAAGTAAAAATTATAGCTCTTTTGAGTATTGTCTCCTCTAGGGGTAACTTAATAAAGGAGCTATAAAAAATATATAGCTTTACGTTGAAACAATTTTTGCGACAATTATTTTGTTCATATAGTCTTTATAATACATACTAAAGTAATACATTACTAAAATTAGATCATATTTCAATCAATTTATAGGACAATTACACGCATATTGTTTCATTTATAGTCGGTACTGATATTGTATCAGCTCATAAACGGCCCACTGCAGGGCAAGAGGAACCTCTAAAATCCAGAGTACGATTGAGAGGAGGGTCAGGCTATATAGTCCACCACGCTGGTCTAATGAGAGTTGATGGACTTTTACAAGTCATAAAATATCCTACAAACTGCTATAGTGTGCAGGTTCCCTCGGTATTTTTATCTTCGCCGTTATAGAGCGTTCACTATAAATACACACATGACTCCGAAAAGGCAGAGGTTCCCCCGGATTAGAACTACCGTGAATATATTGGCAGCTCGCAACCGCATCTGGTCCGTTACCAATAGGCTACCACGTACTTTGAACTTAGTACTGATACAACAAAAAGGTATAATACATGTGGATAAAGTACGATTACATGGGTTATTTCTTGAACTTATTTTACTTAGATCCTCAAAAATCGATTTTATAATTGTATTACAAAAAGAAGGAGTATGAAGTTACGCTTACCAAGATTATTATATAGTTTAAAAGCTTATATTCTTGAAATCAAATATGAATGAGCGATTAATGACGCCAACATAATTATGTTTAATGAGATATGTAATTATATCATTCATAAGTGATAAGCATCGCCTTAAGTCGATCCGTTTTTGGTCATTTTACTAATATTGTTTTCGTTAAGAAAAACCGTGCAAGCTGTACTCTTCTATTATTGACGATGCACGTATAATGGATTCATGTGTAATTTAATATAAATGTAATGTGTTATCTTCTTTGGACATTCTAATAAATAGTGGTTAGTGCATAAATAGTCTTATTAGGCAACACAGGACTTTCCATAAGGCTCGCTACTGTTACTTCGTCTGGTAAATTTATCAGTATTACAAAATATATAGTGTTAGTCGGAATTTTGACTGAATTAAAATCCCTTCACTACATTGTAACAGGTTTGCGTGTTTCCTGCATTCCAATTTTCAGTGAAATCACTTGTGGCTGATGCATACTGCCGATTACGAAAAACACTAATAGTTCTAGACTTGCATTTATGTATTTTACAATCGTTTGCGATTATTTCCTCATTATTGTTTACTGGTTAAGAGATAACCTTTTTACAATCTAAAATACAGGCAAATTAAGTACAAGACATAGAAATATTGTTATACAACTTCTGACTTCAATCATAACTGAGGACTTACTTATATATGCACTCAGAGTAAACTCAGGCAAACTTAAATTAAACTGGGATATTTTTTTAAATAGCTTCCTATCATACTAAACTAAAATAGAGTTATAATGTTTAAAAATGCACTTGTAATCTGTATCTGTATCAGCCCATATACGTCCCACTGCAGGGCACGGGCCTCCTCTACAATCGACTACCGATTGAGAGTGGTTAGGCCATATAGTCCACCACGCTGGCCTAGTGCGGGTTGGTGGACTTACATACCATAGAATTTTTATAAATCGCTATGGTATGCAGGTTTCCTCACGATGTTTTCCTTCACCGTTTTAGTGCGTGGTGATTGACTATCAATACACACATGACTCCGAAAAGTCAGAGGTGTGCCCTGGGATTCGAACCCGCGACCACCGTGAACATGTTGGCAGTCGCGTCTAATCCGTTTACCAACAGGCCACCACGCACTTGTAATCTACTTCACCCATTTTATTTTTATTTTTATTTATAATTCTTTATCGTACACAAAAAAATTAAAATAATTTTACAGCTAAGGGACTTATAACATAAGTACGTACAAACGGCGGCCTCATCCAGACAACCTTTGAATGGATTGCAATGAATAGAAGAAGGAAAATCGAAGATAGTCATTAAAAAGGAAAGGAAGAAAATCATGTACAACTAAAAGCTATATAAATAGGCATTATATATATATAATATATATATACCGGGTATCTCAAGACCGCTACCGAAAACGAAGCCGGGTGATAGTTTTAGTGACTACAAACACTATGCAACTAAAAATTTCGCATAGAAACGCGACAATTATTTTTTATGATTTTTAAATATCGTCATTTTGGGGTGGTAAATCCATAGTTTTGCTAAAATAATGATTTAAACACTCTTATACCTTAAATTATTTATAAATAAAAGGGTATACACTATTATTTTAGGAAAAAATGTATTTACCACCCAAATATGGTCATAGGAAAAAAATAACAAAAAAAAATTGGTCGCTTTTTTTTGCAACTTTTTTTGTTGCATTGTGTCTGAAGTCGCTTATACTACCACCCGGCTTCGTTTTCGGTAGCAGTCTTGATATACCCTGTATAATACAAGTATACACCTATATAAACTACACAAAGTAAAATGTGACTTTACTACATACCGGGTATCTCAAGGCTGCTACCGAAAACGAAGCTGGGTGGTAGTTTTAGTGACTACAAACACAATGCCATTAAAAATCCACTAAAAACCAAAAAATAATAAAATAATAACTAACCACTGCAAAGCAAAAAATAATAATATTTATTTCATGGAACTCGTGCATGTTGATTAATTTGCTTAATGACTTGACTAGCCAACAAATCAAAATATATGCGTAACATATTGAAGGCGGGTCGCCCAGTACCAAACATATAGATATTTAAATTAATATAAGGCATAGGTCCTACATGTTTGGTACTTGGCGGCCCGCCTTCAATATGTTATGCATATATTTTGATTTGTTGGCTGGTCAAGTCATTAAGCAAATTAATCAACATGCACGAGTTCCATGAAATAAATATTATTTTTTTTTGCTTTGCAGTGGTTAGTTATTATTTTATTGTTTTTTGGTTTTTAGTGGATTTTTGTTTTGAAGCCGGTTTTTATTTTTTTATTAAAAATTAGAGTTATTTTTAACTTTTTAGTGTTGATAGGCATTTAAATGAAGAAGATCTGGTCCCCACAAGGAATATGTTCTTTCCGATGACAATGAAATCGCTAAAATTGGCAATAAGCTGCCAAAGATATTGGAGTATTCACATGTTTATTTTTTTTCTTTGTAATTGTAACTTAACTTTTGTAATGAACGTAATGCAAAAAGCATTTTTCTTAATTTTAAGGAGTTCCCCTCTCCAGGTCCGAAGATATTCATCAGATCTTCACTAAATTTTAATGGGACCAAACGACATGCACCAGCTTTCAATCAAAGAAAGAATGATCGATATCGGTTCACACAGTACAGAGAAACGAGGTAACAAACATAAAAAAGCAACATACAGTCGAATTGAGAACCTCCTCCTTTTTTTAAAGTCGGTTAAAAAGTTCGCAAAGAAACGCGACAATTATTTTTTATAATTTTTTAAATATCGTCATTTTTGGGTGGTAAATCCATAGTTTTTGTTAAAATAATAATTTTAACTCTTTTATACATTAGATTATTTATAAATAAAAGGATATACACTATTATTTTGGGCAAAAATGCATTTACCACCCAAATATGGTCATAGGAAAAAAATAGCTAATTAAAATTGTCGCTTTTTTTTGCAACTTTTTCTGTTGCATTGTGTCTGAAGTCGCTTAAACTACCACCCAGCTTCGTTTTCGGTAGCACTCTTGATATACCCTGTAGGTAACATACTTAGCAATTCGCCTTCATCATAAACATTATTTCCAGATGACTCAGTTAAGGACACCGATAAGGCACCCTATCAAATATTGTGTTTCGTGCTCTTCAAATTCTGACGATAAACCAGATAGTACTATTGATTGTAAAAACATTCCAGGCAGATCTTTCAAAAAGATACTTAAAAAAACAATAATTAAATAACCGTTTTTGAAATTTTTTCTCAGAAAATAAATATTTTTTTACCATAACAATATATTTTATTTAACTTATCACATAGCCTTAAACATAATTTCAACATGTACAATGTGATAATTCCATGTGTTACAAGTATTATTTCACTGATTTTCATAAAAAACGTGATATATGTACCTCTTTTTACCTAAAGTCCAAATTTATGCCAATAACAACCAAAAATATGCTTCGATTACCTATTTTTAGAAAGCCCATTAGTTAACGCGTCGAAATTATTGTAAACCCACGGCAAAAAAAAATCATATTTTAGATTTTATAATTTTTTTAAAGTTAAAAAGTCCGTTCCTGTAAAGTTGGGGTTTTTGAAATGTCACGTTAAAGCAAAGAGGCGATGTAGGTACTTTTTAATTATCCGAACTGCGTCTAGTGGATTCTATTCACCCAAACAATTGCCAATTTTAAGCAATCGTATTAATTATAATGCTATTACTCATTTTGAAACTCCGGTTAATAAGCTTTACGAATTTGTAAGTGCCTTCAATTTATTTAATTTATGCAAATGCGAGCGCACATCTTCTACATCTGTGCCAAACATGTAAATTATAATTTTCATTTGTTAAATGAAGCGATCAACTTATTTATGAGTTCATAGGCATTCTCATTAGGCTGATTTCACTAGCAAAAAATACTTGATACTATAATAATAATTATACCACAGTGTCTATTGCAAAAGTTACAAGTTGGGCTAAATCAGAGCAGTTCATTAAAATAAATAACAGCTTAAAAACTAAAAATACACACGTTAATAAAATACCCAACTAAAAAGTTTAAATAATTGACAATGTGTTCAAGATTACAAAATGTTGTAAAATCATCATCATCATCTCAGCCACAGGACGTCATCTGCTAAACATAGACCTCCCCCAAGGATGCATAGAGGCATTTATACTAGAGCGTTCATCGGGAACAAAATGTCGGCGCATTGTGCTTTTTACTGTATTCCCGCGTGCGTAGGTATTGCGTGCACACAGGAACCCAGTGAAACAAGAGCGAAGATGATGTTTCTGCATAGGCGTGGTAGAGACAAAATCAGAAGGAGTGGTACAGTACCGTTTATATTTTTTTACAAACCGCGTATTTGCCGTGTCCCCTCTATTACCTATAAATCTCAACGTGGCTACCCCACAAACTTGAACTTAAGGTCATACTAAATATACATCCCATATGCATCCCACTGCAGGGCATGGGCCTCTTCTATAATCGAATGTACGATTGAGAGTGTTTAGGCCATATAGTCCACCACCGTGGACTCGTGCGGGTTGGCGAACTTTACATATTTTTTATGGTGAGGCGAGCGTGCCGTTCACCTGATACGACCGCTCATAGAAAGTGGCAAAACCAAACAACACCTTGAATTACAAAGAAATCCTTGGCATACCACTGGGCGAGCGCATCCTGAAACATCCTTACTAATATTATGAAGGTGAAAGTTTTCGAGGATATATGGATGTTTGTTACTCTTTCACGCAAAAACAGCTCAACTAATTTTAACATAGGCTACATTTTATCAGGAAAAATATAGTATTCCCGTGGAATGAGTCAGGAATTCAACTATATATATTTGCTACACGGTCTGACCGATTTAGATAAATATTTTGGATAGCTGACATCCTGGAGTAAAACGTAGGCTACTTTTAATCCCAAAAAAAAATTGGTTCTTCTGGGATGGCTTAGGAATTAAAATATACTTATTTGCTACTTCTTCAAATTCGAATAGATGGCACGGGATAGTTGAGTACAGGATTGCATGCTTTTTTAATGGGACAGAACGGGATATAACGGGCCAAGACGAAAAAAGAAATATAGTCGACGGCGGCCACATTGAGTTTATTTATTTATTTAAGAGACAAGCAAACAGTTATACATTGAGACTTATACATAAGTGTATTAAAAATATTTTTAAAATTACAAATAGCCAACTCACAACGTTGCCTTCGGTTTATAAGCTCGCCACCTGTCACATCGTGGGTGTCCTGGCACCTCTGTCTATCCCTTCAGGCGTAAAAAGGCGTGAGTATATGTATGTAATAATATGTTGCTGTTGTGGACTGGACTCAAAAACTATCAACACTAGGGTGAAGCCGCGCCCGACCGCTAGTAAGATGTTAAGTCTACATATATCCAGTAGTTACTCTGGCTACAATGTCCTTCAAATCGAAAAACAACAGTGCATTTACACTTACACTGCTGCTTGGCGCGAGAAATAGACATTGCGGTGGTACCTACCCAGGTGGTTGTGGTCGGTAGCCCTAAATTGGTTTCCAAAATTAATTGGGATCTACTACCATCCATCACCTGTAATGGCACTATCATCCCATATAGTGAAACCGTCAAGAATTTAGGTTTATTTATTGATAGGTCTCTCACTTGGGGTTCGCAGCTTCGTGAGGTTAGTCGAAAGCTGTTTGCCTCGGCAAGGTCCTTGCGAAGGTTGAGCAATCTTCTACCCATTACCACGAAGATTTCACTTGCGCAAACTCTCCTTCTCCCTATCCTTGATTATGCTGATGTCAGCTATCTAGATCTCACCGAGGACCAACTTAATAAGCTTGAGCGTCTCCAAAATCTCTCTATCAGATTCATATTTGGGCTTCGCAAATATGACCATGTTTCAGAATTTCGTACTAGGCTCAAGTGGTTACCCATCCGGTTTCGTCGGAATACTCATATTCTTTCACTTCTATACAAAATTTTGTTTAATCCTCTAACGCCTTCGTATCTTAAAGTTCGTTTCGTCTTTCTCCATGATTCGCTTTCAAGATCCTTGAGGTCTTCGGAGAACTTGAAACTAAGAATGCCCTTGCACTCCACAGTATTCATGGACAAATCATTTACTGTCCAAGCTGTCCGACTGTGGAACTCTCTACCAGCTGAGTTGCGACGGGCTGAAACACATGTCGTCATTTAAAAGAAAGGTCAAAGAACATTTCCTCTCACAACAAGAGTGTAGCTGAAATAATTTGTCCATTCTCTTCCTGGTATATTTTAGGATAGGTATATAATATGTAAGTATTATAAGTATGTTTGTATATGTGTAAATTATGTCTAGCGCGACCCGAGGTTGCAAAAAAAAATGCAATTTTAAAATATAATTAATTTATTTAGAATATAAAAATTATAAAATTATAACTAATTAATCCATGTGTCTACTGGTCGATGCGAGACCTAGAAGTGACGGTGGCCTGAGGGGCGAAGGCTTTGGTGTCCGCTTCCGATGACGTCGGTGCGGGGCACGAGGCGCTGAGTCGGCGGCTCGTGGTCGATACACGTTCCGCTGCGTCGGCGATCCTTCCGTTGCTAACTTGGATATTGGTAAATAGCATAATTGCAAGTCAGCGATATCTAGGAGTAGTCAATATGTAACACCTCCCCCCGTACTTCAGCGACTATTTCGAAACGATGTTTGATAGAGTCGCTGAAACGATGCTGGAATTGAGATTTATCTCTGAGGGATGACATCTCGGTTCTTGTATCTCGGAGTATGTTTCTTGTAGAGTATTTTCTTTAGCTTGATCTTCAATTGTTCGTTTGGTCCAGAAATACCAGTATGTGAGAGGTATAACCAGTGCTACTGTACTTAATAAAATGATGTAAACCGGGATAGTTGTATGATAGAGGCTCGACGTATCAATTTCATCTAGCTTTGCGGGTAGCTGCAGAGATATCTTCTCATTAAGTGTATGTAGGTTCTTGAGATCCGCCGAATTCAATATAATAGGTGCATTTTCTTTGGTTTTCTGATCCTTGTATGCAGGTAATTCAATTATCTTCAACGGGTGTCCTTTGACGCGGTCGTTGGTATTGGAAATTGTGAATTCAGGAGTTTTCAGATAGCAGTTCAGAGGGATGATAACCAAATAGCTCCCTTGAAGGATTCTGTATTGTTCTTGGCCGCAGGAAGTCTTGATCTTGGTTTTATTAGGAAGACTTATAGTATAATGTTTCTCGTCGAGTTGTTCCATAGCTTCTCTCACGAGGACAACCGAAGTCGGCTGGCAGGATGCGTCAAGTTCCTGGGACGCGATCAGCTGGTGCACGCAGTTCGGGTTATCTTGAGTGTTGTATGTGGGTTTTCGTTCGCAGAGATAGTAGTCCATCACCTTCGGGCATTCAGCCTCCATGTACCAAGATTCTTCTCCAGAAATTGCTATGTAAGGTAAGGACGGTAAAAGGATTTGGTGGTGCTTATTAGGAACCGTGGATAATTTATAAAAATCATAAGTTGGGATATAGACAATCGGTATCTTATAAACTATAACTATCTCGTTACTACTGTAAAAATAACCTAATTTAATTATATCATAAAAATGCCTAATTTCTATATTAAGAATCTCTTTGCTATTATAGAGAATCTTTAGTTTTCCTATAATCTCCATCATGTCCTTTGCGGTTAATATGGAATGAGGAGTGCCCGAAATTCTAATAAAAGCTAAAGTTATTTCTAACTTATACAATTCTTCCGACAATCTATCGATATTGTCACTCAAAATGTTAAGATGTTGCGCCAGATGGGCGAATTTAATTAATTCAGTTTCCCTAGCGCTATCACTATCCATAATACGATTTAAAGTTTCACTTATCTTTTCCTGATTTATAGATATATTTTTTAATACCTGTGAATTTTGTAATACCCATTCTTTATTAAACTTATATGGCTTGTAATTTCAGTTTCTAATTTATGTTCGTTATTTCTGAGAACTTTGATGGCATTGTCATATTTTATAGCATCCGTGTAATCCAATTACCGAATATACTTTTAATTACCGAACCAAGTCCGTCAATCAGGCCTCTCTTTTTACGGTTCAACTCAAATGTGCCCAATTGATCAGAAATTCTTTTTAATTTATCACTAAGGTATGTTATGTGGGGATCATATAATGAAAGTGTTTTATTATTTAATTGAGGCTTAAGATCGGATAGCTGTGATTTTACCATAGCAACTTGGGAGTCAATATCACTGAGGTTAATGTAATTGAGAAATGAATGATAATGGGATATAAGTTTCGCGGGTCCTAAATTAAAAGGCAGTAGTCCGGGTCCGTCTTGTAGGGAGTCAATCGTTACGTCTTGTCCTTTGGTCAGTTGTAGCAGCAGTAGTAGCAGTAGAGTCATCCTGTAACAATACGGGGCTACGCTTAAGGCGTGACTTAGCTACAGGACCACGTTTCTTTTTCGTGTAGATATGAATTGGTAAATCGGCTAAAACTGTATCTTGTGTGTAACGAGCGGCGAGTTTCTGCCGAGAAGCCAAAGGGTTCCGCACAAAAACTTGCTGGTCGGGTGTATATGTTTTTTCAGGTTCGCGGTCTTTATTTCGGTTTTCAGTCAGTTCAGTTCTATTGTGTAAAGAAGTTTCATTAATTAAATTATAGACTTGAATCATTCGCTCCTTATGATCTTGTAAGTATTGTTGAAGCAAATGTTCCGTTATATTTATATGTATAGGATCACGGGGTCAAAGTGTCCTGTGATGAGATCTATTGGTCGACATTTTGTAAAGCTATGAATAGAGCTGTTATATTCCATAACTGCATAAGGCATTAAATTGATCGCAGGCTGGTTTTTCTTTTCTAGTTTCAGGATCCTTAGGTGTTCGAGTATGGTGGAATGAAAACGCTCTACAATTCCATTATCGTTAGGTGTATGTGCAAGGATCTTATGGTGTTGTATATTGTGTAATCGTGTGAATTCTGAAAATAGTGCGTTGGTGAATTCGGGTCCTTGGTCAGACACAATAGTCAAGGGCATGCCATGATGAGTACAAAACACAAGAAGAGCTTGAATGACACTTAAAGCTGTTCCATCTCTAAGATGATACGCTTGGGCGTATTTCGAGAAGGCATCAACTAAGGTAAGGAATTTTTCAGTTTCAGTTGTAAATAGATCAAGATGAAGAATTTCAAAAGGTTTACTTGGTGGTGGTACTATAGAAAATTTTTGTTTTATAGGATGTCGATCGTATTTAGCCTGACCGCAAATACTACATTCGTTGATGTATTTTGCGATTGATTCTTTCATCTTGGGCCAATAATAATGGTGAGATAATGATAAAAAGCATTCATTAATACCACGGTGGTTAGTTTTACCCTCGTGATATTTCTTTATGATTTCTTGCTGCCGTAAATATTCCTTAACATTCTCTACTTCATTCTTAGTTAAGACCAAGTTCATGGCTGAACTTTTAAATTTATTTTGTATTATAGGGATGATTTTATACATGGCCAAGGGTGGATTAATTAAAAGACCTGTCTTTACTTTAGGATTTACATACTCTTTTACTGCGTTAATAATGTCATCTTCTAAGTTAAATTCGGAAACTTGTATAGTCGTTTAGTGTGTGTATCAAATGGTTTCGTTACAGTAGGTCGTTTTGTTATGTCACCTACTACCACAAAGCATATTTGTCTATTAAATTTATTTAAGGGGTCATCAGTTATCGGGATATCTAATATGGGGTTTTCTGTACTTGTATGGGCAGTAAGGGTTGAAGACCCAGCAACTGAAGGTTGCCTTACTGACTCAGGAACATTAACAGCGATAGAACTCACATCTTCATTATTGATTTCGATGCGAGACAGGGCGTCAGCATTAGTATTAAATTTACCCTGTTTATAAATTGGTGTAAAATTATACTCGCTCAATTTCAGTCTCCATCGCGTTAATCGTGAATTAGGTTCTTTTATGTTCATAACCCACTGAAGGGGCTTATGATCAGTAAGAACTTTGAATTTCTTTCCAAACAAATATGGGCGGAAATATTTAGTACCCCACACTATCGCTAAGAGTTCCTTCTCGATAGTGCTATAATTTATTTCACTAGTATTAAGGGTTCTCGACGCATATGCTATGGGTCTGTCACTACCTATTGGTCCTTGAGAGAGAACCGCTCCGATGGCGTAGTTAGAGGCGTCAGTAGTCAAAATAAATTCCTTTTCAAAGTCAGGGTACTGTAATATTGGGTCATTAGTTAGTAGAGTCTTACATTTCTCGAAACATTTGACGTAATCGCTATTACCGGGTACTATTTTAGATCCCTTTTTGAGACATTGGGTCATGGGTTTCGTTACACGAGCAAAGTCGGGTATAAATTTACGCATTTTGCATTGGAAATTTTCTATGGCTTTAATTTTATCTGGGTTTGGCTTAATACCATCTTTACTTATAATGTGCCCTAAATAAGCTGTTTCTAGTTTTAAGAATTCGGATTTATTCATTTGTACTTTAAAATTAGAGTCTCTCAATCTTTTAAAAACTTTTTCTAAATTGACCATATGCTCTTGTAATGAAACGCTAAAGACTATTATGTCATCTAGATACACGAGACACACAACGTTTTGCAGGTCTCTAAGGACGTTGTCCATTACGCGTTGAAACGTAGATGGAGCGTTTTTAAGGCCCATTGGCATACGTAAGAACTCGTAGAGACCGTGCTCTACATTGAATGCCGTCTTTGAGATATCTTCTGGGCTCATCTCAACTTGATGGAACCCACTTGCTAAATCTAATGTAGTAAAGTAATGGCAATTACCTAATTTGTCAAATACGTCAGATATATTAGGAATAGGATATTTATCGTCAATGGTTTTGTCATTCAACTTCCTAAAGTCAACTACAATTCGCCATTTCGTTTCCCCGGATGCATCTAACTTTTAGGAACGACCCAAATAGGTGAATTCCACGCGGAATGAGATGGTCGAATAATTCCCTGGTCAAGCATTTTGTGAATTTGATCGTGTACCTCTTGTCTAAGAATATGCGGATACCTATAGCTCTTAGTGTAAACTGGAACCTCGTCAGTTGTTCTGATTCTATGCTTAACTTGGTTGGCAAAAGTTAAGGGTTCGCCCTCTATATAGAATACATCGGCATATCGAGAACAAAGCGCTTCTAAGTTTGCGCGTTCCTCCGGATTTAAATGATCCGTGCGCAATCGCGACAACACCTGACTAACGCGATCCGATGCTTGTTCGGTACGCGTGCACTGAACATTAAATAGTTGCGCTTCGACAGGACGATCCATTGAAAATACTAAGTCATGGCGGGTTGGATTTTTAATTTCTATGATTCCACGATTATGCTTAATCGTAGTAACACAGTCTCCGATGACACAGTTGGATATAAATTGTTCCGGAATAAATGCCTCACCATCATGAAAATTTATTGGAACTTTAACTAACTTACATGAGTTGGCCGGTATAATATCTTCGTACAAGTTACAGTTACGCGAATCATACATTAAAAGTGGATTAGTGGAATTTTTAGTAATTAAGATTTTATTCTTTAAGTCAATATTGGATTCCCATTTTTCAAGTAAATCTAGTCCAATTAAGCCATCAAAATGGTTGTGAAATTTATAAATGAATAAAGTAATATCGTCTGGCTCATTTATTTCCTGGAAACACGGTACAGTAATAGAATATTCATTTCGTATTGTAGCGTGAATGTTTGTGACTTCAAAAGGTTCATAATTGCATGGTATGTATGAATAAAAACGTTGCACACATTCCGGGCTTATAAATGACTGGTTTGCGCCGGTATCTATGAGTAATCTGATCGGGGGATCCATTATCTCTATATACGGTAATTGTCGTTGTGTCTGTAAATTAATTTCTATTTTGACTTGTCTGATTTGGAGGTTTTCTGAAAATCCTCATTCTCAACCTTAGGGGTGTCTACCGGTATTTCTTCAATACTACAACTATCAGAATAATGCGGTTGTTGGTCGTATGTAAATTCACAAGCATAGTCAGGGTATTCAATATAGTCTGGTTGATAGTCACTATAATATTCATAGTCGTCATAGTTTGTCGGTTCGTAAAATTCTGTAAAGTTCATCTCCCTAGTCTTAAAATAATTCGAAGGTGGAGGGTTACCTGATCTACTCCAGTCATGAGGCTGACGCGGGAATGGTTTCGTCACAAAATGACTCACACCACTCATAGGTGTAGGACCGGCGGGCGCTACGTTTCGCGGCGGTAATTTAAAGATGTTACTCGCGGGCCTATAGTTTGGGGGTGGCGCACCAAACATTTGTTGCGTCCGTGTAGGTCCTCTCGGTTGAGGAACATTCGGTTTCCATAGTGGAACCGGTTTATGCGGCTGCGCGGAAAATTGACGAAATTGACTGGGCATATTAAAAGGTCTAGGTGGTTGCGTCACTAACGGTCGCGGGGGTGGATTGACAATAGGGGATGATCTAACACCGTATTGAAATTGAGGTTGACTAACCTGGGGCTGATGCCTTTTGTCAGGCATGTGCTCGTTGCGTTGCTGCATATATAAAGTATTAACCTCTTCGTGCACAAACTCTAAAGCTTTTTCAATCGTATCAGGGCGCATGCAACGGATTCGAGCTCCCAAAGGGTCGCGCAGACCCCGTAAGTATGACTGAAGCGTTAGCTTCTTATACAAATTTCGTTTTGACTCAATGGTACTCGGGACCGTTTCATGCAGACTGACATAGGTCATAATGGTACTAAATAGGTTCTGACACTGTTCGTAAAATTCTTGGGGACTTGCCGGGCCTTGGTTCAGTAACGCAAGATCATTATACAGAGATGTTTCATCTCGTTGATCAGCAAAATTATTAACTAAGGCAGATCGAATGCCATCCCAGGTCTCTGGTACACCGTTTGAATTAATAAGGCGCGCGGCGGGCCCTGTTACTTTATTTAAAATGCCATTTAATAATGCTAAATTACTTAACTTCTTACCAGCCTCCTCACTTGCATATTCCTCCACTAACTGATCACATAGACGAATAAATCTTGTGAGCACGTTAGGGTTACCATCAAATTCGGGAAGCAAGCGGAACGCTTTATAAATTTGATCTACCATCGTGTCCGAATCTAATTTCCTACTTGCGTCTTGTAAATACTACGACTACTATTACCTAACCTAAAAATCCGATTTTGCCTTGGATGGAAAATTTTGGATTTTTGGAAATGACTTAGGATTAAAAGGAAGCAACTCTAGATAGAAACTAAAGTACTTACATTTGCATCTTGGTTTCTGCGAGATCGATTTCTTGATCACCTCAGGAAGCTGCTCGCGAAGATTCTTCAATACCCGATCGCACGCGCGCGGCGGTTTGCGATATACGTGATATTTCGGGTATCCTACCGACTGCGCCAATTATGTCGAGCGCGACCCGAGGTTGCAAAAAAAGGCAATTTTAAAATATAATTAATTTATTTAGAATATAAAAATTATAAAATTATAACTAATTAATCTATGTGTCTACTGGTCGATGCGAGACCTAGAAGTGACAGTGGCCTGAGGGGCGAAGGCTTTGGTGTCCGCTTCCGATGACGTCGGTGCGGGGCACGAGGCGCTGAATCGGCGGCTCGTGGTCGATACACGTTCCGCTGCGTCGGCGATCCTTCCGTTGCTAACTTGGATATTGGCAAATAGCATAATTGCAAGTCAGCGATATCTAGGGGTGGTCAATATGTAACATGTATGTATATGGATATTTATATATATTTTGTGTGTTTATGTTATATTTTTAGTTATTAATTGTAGATGATTATTATTTCTTTTACGCCTTACAGCCGTTCTCAATAATCTATCTATCTTTAACAAGAGATTTCGTTAAATATTTAGATGCATTTTATGTTTCAGTTAAGAGAGATAAAGAGGTAGGAACATTTTGCACATATTTATAGATAGCTAAATTATATAAATATATATGTCTATTTTTATTTTATGAAGCGTAGTATTGTAAAGACATAGTCATGGTAGCTATTTTAACCCCTTGTTAAAGTTAGATAGGATATTGAGAACGGCCGTTAGACTGCCCTTTCTATCTCCTGTTAGTATATCCATCCCATGGTTGCCTGTAAGAGATTACCTAGTGTGATAAGGCCGCCACTTGTACTATTATTCTTATTGTATAATATCTTCATAGTATTTCTGTACAGTGCAAAAAAGAATTAAATAAATAAATACCTACCCAGGCGGCCTCTCACATAATATAAAAGTCCTACCACCGGGTTCAAACCATGGAAATTCATATGAATCGCTATGCAGGATTCCTCGTGATGTTTTCTTCTACTGCACCGTTTTTGTTTTAGTGCGTGGTTCATCATTCATGATTGACTATCAATACAAACATGACACCGAAAACTCATGGTACCAGAGACGACGATCAAAACCATGTATCTCGTATTGCTATACGGTCAAAACTGTATAAAATCGTTAGATTATATGATTCTGAACCCGACTAGGTAGGTAGTAACGATCAAAAGTGTAGCAATTGCATGTGAGGCTATTTCTGCTGTGTCCAAAAAAAAGGCAATCGGTATCATAGCAATACGTCTGATATTGGAAATATACATAGATTTTATAATTTTATGACGAATAAGTTGGTTTTCAGACATTTTGCGCGTAGTATATAGTTATCAAATTCAGCCGACCTGTATTATAGCAATCCGAATTTTAAAAAAATCAACCGTTCGTATATTTGGCAGGATTACAAAAAGAGAAAAGAACGTTTTGGAGTCGCTAGGCCGCTGCCTGAGCGCTTCTTACGCTCCTGCTGCAGTGGGAATGGTTTTTTGCATGTTACGCTCCTGCCACTCTCTTAATATACATAGTCACTCACCAGCTGTCCTAACCGTTAAAATGACGCTCACTTAACTCTTAAGGTGACAACAAACTATAAGTTGCTCAGACGGACATAGGTGTGTCGCTGGTTGTCCTTTTTTTTTTCTTCTATTCCCAATGACAAGGCACGGCTTGCTCATCTGCCATTGACGAAGTTTTTAGGGATGGAAGAGTGGGTTTTTAGGAATTCAAAATAATCAATTATAATAGACGTTTTATAGCATAGATACGTTGTCCGCGCTCTATTTTGGCAAGACAAAAGCATGGTAATTGCCCGACTTGCAATCAGTCACGCTTCAACACGGTCGGTATCGAAAAGTTGTCTGATAAAGGAGGTGCTAAACTGAATTCTGATGCCAATGGAAACAATTATGCCGGCCTGCTAAGGTGCCTCTTCACACCACGGCGGAAGGACCCAGGATTGTAGGAAGGAGGGAACACGTGAGACGGCAAACAATTCCACAGCCTGACGGTGCGGCACAAAAACGAATTCGAGAACCGTTTGGTTCGCGCCGGGATGGTGTGGACCGTCAAGCTATGGCTTCGCAAGCCAACACGCGTGGTTCTGGTTAGGAATGGAGAGGAGGGGATCAAGTGGAACAATTCTTCAGAGCACTCACCGTGATACAGGTGGTAGAACACGCTTAGAGAGGCGACATCTCTCCGGAGTTGTAGCGACTGTAAGTTGCCCGTAACGTCTGCATCATTCACAATGCGGATGGCCCGCCGCTGCAATCCATCCAAGGCATCGAGCAGGTACTGGGCGGATCCATCCCAGAGGTGCGAGCAGTACTCCATACCCGGCCGGACCTGCGCTTTATATAAACGACAAAGCTGACCGGGCGTGAAAAACCGACGCACCCTGTTCAGGACTCCAACCCTGCGTGATGTGGCAGTTATTACGCCCTCGATGTGATTAAATTCATTTCATCGCGTTCAACAATTTTCAGACAAATTGCTATGATACCGATCGGTAAAATTCCTTAACATATTTAGAATGGTCTCATAATTTGATGCATCCAAATTTCCTTCTGAAAATATATTTTTTCCTATTAACTAATCATAATTTACCCGTAAAGAACATTTTCAGACGGATTGCTATCATCATTTTTTTTGTCTCATTTTTAATTTTTCTAAATGTTTTTTTGGGTTCGCGCTACACTACTAACTTCTGAAAAATATGTTTTTGGTATCTTGGAGCTATTATATAACTACAGTCAGAAAATCAGACAGATTGCTATGATACAGTCCGGTAAAATTTGTTGACTTTTTTGAAAATTCAGTTCGGTCAAACACTACGCGAAAATGTCTGATATTGGTATTTTCGAGTTCGAAATAATCAAATCTATCAATTTTATGCGGTTGTGGCCGTATTGCTATGAGACAAAAATTTTGGTTGTAATCTCTCGTACTATCAGAAGTGTGAAATTTTAACCCGTGGCCACCATGAACATGTTGACAGTCGCGTCTGGTCCGTTACCATCAGGCCACCACGCAATTCTCATCACTTCTCATCCATGCAACTATGACACTAAGTAAGTAAAGTGGTGTCTTTTCTAAAACCATATCACGATTAGAGACACCCGTGTGCTATGTAGACATTTTACAGACAATTACACAATATTTATCAAAGTTAGATCTGGTAGCGACTAGCGACTTAGGTTAGCGATATATAATTTTTCGAAAAAATAATCAAATATAAAGCAATTGAATAATGCAATTTCTGAGTTTTATTGGAGCTAGGTAGTTGTAAAATTTATTTTATCCTTTTACATTCTTGATTAATTTGCTAATAAAGTGAACATCCGTACTGTAAAACTTCAATTCACGGTGGGCTTTAAATCTCATGGCTGCTTTTTGAGCATCATGTAATAAGAGTTTAGTTATGAGTAAAGCTGAAAACACATTGTAGGTTTTTGTCTTACGCATAGAGTAAAGAGTACAAAACTATGGTAAAGAGCACATCTTACATGGTTCGTACGGGTCGTCAGAGGGCCCACGTACGTTTTTATTTTTTTAATTTCATTGACAAAGGACGGTTTTCTCGTCTGCCAATGACTAAGCTTTTAGGGATGGAAGAGTCGATTTTTATGTACTCTTTATCTCATCTCTATATAAACAAATAAATAATATATTTTATTAAATGAAATCAATCCTAGTTGGTGCTTATTATAAACAGTTCTTATCTGTGATAACCTGTGGTACTATCACATTCGAGTTTGCAACTGTTTTATTGTCAAAAACAATGATTCAATTAACATTAAATCACACATCAATCAATTATATAATACTGTGATTGATTAAATTCTGTACATAAACATAGATTACATATTGAGAATAAATTTACTGTGGAAAAATGTTAAGCAATAATGCCGTGTACACATATTAGAAATACTTATGTATAAAATGTTTGAATTCCAAAGTAGGCAAGATCGTGTTTCGAGCACACGTCTTGTTCTTGTTGTCTTTTTTTTATATATTTCTACTACCAGTGTCATTTTAAAAGAAAACAAAAAAGAGACTACCTGAAGACAAATAACAAGGTTAACTTTTTCCTATTATAATTCCTAAAACAGCGCGTGTATTTTGATATTTTAACATCAATAACTTAATATTTGATTGTATAAAAAAATACTCCGTTATTTTTAGTATGATACTTTATTATCTTTAGTACAAATAGGTACTGACTATTTGTTCCCATACTTCTTACTTTAAGTGAGCATATTTGTATTCTTTACATTTAACATTATAAATAATTTCTCTATTACGCACATACTCTAATCGTTTTTCTTCCATTTTTTAAATGAACGCACAGACGAACTTTTGGCTAATTACTGATGATTAAATAAATAAATACACTCAACAATCACATACATAGTCCTGACCCCACATTAAAATCAATTAAGTGTTGTGTCGTGGGTATCGGGAACTACGAGAGACTTTTCGGTCTCACAAACATCCAGACCCGAGACAAATACTTGTGGGCCTCACAAACATTTGTCTCGGTGCGGGGATCGAACCCGTGGCCTCTCGTTTCATAGGCGGCATCTAACCAACTGCGCCACGGAGGCTGTCAATTACGTCCAGTGTAGTATTTACAAACAACTGGTCAAAGAACTGCGGTGTTTATTTCTATTAAGTCAAGTTAGATTCCCAGCCACACCTCATGTAAATAATTAGAAATGTCCAAATTGTATTCAACAATTTTAATTTGTATGCAGATTGAATAAAGAAAATTATACCTTGTACGTATTATAAATTCTAATTTAATTGTAAGTTTTAAGAAATGTTATATTAGTTTGGCTTAAAAAGCTGGTAGCCATATTTACAAAACCTATTGTTGTGTAAACTCAAGTTTGTCCACAATCGCAAATCACTCAAAAGCGCTGTGGTGCACGGAGAAACCATTATTTTTTTCTCTCTTTAAATTTAATTACATTGGACATTATTATCATTACTACTATTGGACTACTAGTATAAATGTACATTGTATAAATTATGAAAGAATATTTTAATGAAAGCGTTGGAGATATTTTTTACTTTCATTTCTAGTTCCTAATTTCACCACTTGTCAATTTATGTTAGTTGCGCTGTATGTCTCAGACGTTTTTTGTTTTTGAAGGTCATGCCCTCGAATTTCGACCGACAGTGTGCACACAACAAAAGAATCTATTGTTCAGATCGCTGTAAGACGCGTTGCTCTAGTATTTATGGCCGCTTCTTTACTCTATGCGTAAGACAAAAACCTACAGTTTGTTTTCAGCATAAGTCCAGTTTACTTCTATTTGTCCCTGAGTTTCGATCTTAGGTTTCGATCCACCCCTTATGTATTCAAATGGAAAATATTTGGAATTTTTCAATTTTTCCCAAAATGCTCATTTCCCCTCAATAATCTGTGGTATATATATATATATACCGGGTATCTCAAGACTGCTACCGAAAACGAAGCCGGGTGGTAGTTTTAGAGGCAACAAACACAATGCAATTAAAAATTTCGCCTAGAAACGCGACACTTTTTTTTATGATTTTTAAATATCGTCATTTTTGGGTGGTAAATCCATAGTTTTTGCTAAAATAATAATTTAAACTCTTTTATACCTTAGAGTATTTATAAATAAAAGGGTATATACTATTATTTTAGAAAAAAATTTATTTACCACCCAAATATGGCCATAGAAAAAAATAACAAAAACAAAATGTCGCTTTTTTTTCTGTTGCATTGTGTCTGAAGTCGCTTAAACTACCACCCGGCTTCGTTTTCGGTAGCAGTCTTGATATACCCTGTATAAATAAAAATATATATAATATAAATATATATATATATATATACCGGGTATCTCAAGACTGCTACCGAAAACGAAGCCGGGTGGTAGTTTTAGTGGCTACAAACACAATGCAATTAAAAATTTCGCATAGAAACGCGACAATTATTTTTTATGATTTTTTAAATATCGTCATTTTTGGGTGGTAAATCCATAGTTTTTGCTAAAATAATAATTTTAACTCTCTTATATCTTAGAGTTTTTATAAATTAAAGGGTATACATTATGATTTTAGGAAAAAATGTATTTACCACCAAAATAGGGCAATAGGAAAAAATTTAAAAAGAAATTGTCGCTTTTTTTTTGCATCTTTTTCTGTTGCATTGTGTCTGAAGTCGCTTAAACTACCACCCGGCTTCGTTTTCGGTAGCAGTCTTGATATACCCTGTATATATATATATTGTATAGTGGTCAGGGATGCTCCTATCTAGTGGTCATGGCCTGTCCTAGTATAGGTGCTACGAGTACGCGACCTCGGCCCCCGAGCTACTGCAGTGACCTTAACTTCCCGTCCGTGACTGCAGTATCCACTCCCTCAGGCCATACTCTCCTTTCCTATAACATCCTCTACGCACAAATCCTATTTCCTTTCCCCGGTTAATGGCGGGCAGCAGCGTCATTAACGTCAGTCCCCTACTGCGCTCGCCAACCCGCCTGCCAAGCGTGGCGAGTAACGGCAAATACCCCCACAATGGCGACACAAATAGAGACCAGGCCCCCAGTCCCCGGCAGCCCCACTATTCCTGGCTATGGTAGCGGTCATGGTTACGGTGGGGCAGGGGGTGCTAAGAATCCCCGGGTTGGCCCCGGCTACCACCCCCCCCGACGACGACTGGCCCTGGTAACACACAACGTACGCACATTGAGGACAGACGAGAAGATTGTCGAACTGGAAGAAGAATTGAGCAGGTTACACTGGGACATTTTGGGGTTATCGGAAGTCCGAAGAATCGGGGAGGATACGATAACCCTGAAGTCTGGTAACCTGCTCTTCTACCGGGGGGACGACCAACAGTCCCGAGGAGGTGTCGGATTTCTCGTCCACAAGTCTCTCATCAACAACATCGTATCCATCGAAAGTGTGTCGAGCAGGGTAGTATACCTTATACTCAGAATATCTAAAAGATATTCGTTGAAGGTCATACAGGTATACGCGCCGACCTCGACACACCCAGATGAAGAAGTAGAGGAAATGTATGAGGACATAAGTCGGGCCATACATACTTCCAAAACCTACTTCAATGTTGTTATGGGAGACTTCAACGCAAAGTTGGGCAAGGGAAGCGATGCAGAGTTGAAAGTGGGGCAATTTGGACATGGGCAACGGAACCCCAGGGGTCAGAGGCTGGCCGACTTTCTGGAGAAAGAGGGACTCTTTGCGATGAACTCTTTCTTCCAGAAGCCGCCTCACAGGAAATGGACCTGGTTGAGTCCTGACGGTTCTACGAGAAACGAGATAGATTTCATCTTGACGACGAATAGACGGATATTCAGAGATGTCTCTGTGATCAACAGGGTGAAAACCGGCAGTGATCACCGAATGGTTAGGGGCACCCTGAATATCAATGTCCAATCGGAAAGGCGTCGCTTGATGAAATCTACGCTCCGACCTACTCGCGCCCATATCCAAAACCCCGAGAGCTTTCAACTCGAGCTGACAAATCGCTTTGATTGTCTAGGAGAAAACCTTGCAGTGGACGAGCTAAACAGCGGTTTGGTAGAAGCTGTCCATACGGTGGGATCTAAGTATTTTAGACCTCGCCGTAGAGATAGACCACAAAAACTCTCGATCCACACTCTTGACCTCATGGCCGAACGTCGACCTTTGACGCTGCAGTCTTCCGTTGACGCCGAAGCATATCGGCGGCTCAATAGACAGATCTGGAAGTCCTTGCGACACGATGTCCGTGCTCACAATACTGTGAGCATTATGGAGACAATCGAGCGGAACGGAGGCTCCAAAGTGTTTGCAAGAGACTTGTCTATTGGGCAAAGCCAGTTGTCTAGGCTGAAGACGGAGGACGGCCGCGTAGTATCGACGAGGGCAGAGGTATTAAGGGAGATCGAGAGGTTCTACGGACAGCTTTACACCTCGGTTGCCAAACCTGCTGTTAGCTCGGCCGAAGACCCGAGAGCCGAGTTGATCCGACACTTTAGCGATGATATCCCGGACATCAGCCTGTGTGAGATTGAGATGGCCCTGAAGCAACTTAAAAACAACAAGGCGCCGGGCGAGGACGGAATAACTTCAGAGCTTCTGAAAGCGGGCGGAACGCCGATACTGAAAGTCCTTCAGAGGCTCTTCAATTCCGTTCTCCTCGAGGGCTCAACGCCAGAGGCATGGAGCAGGAGCGTGGTGGTACTGTTCTTCAAAAAAGGTGATAACACTTTGCTGAAGAATTACAGGCCCATCTCGCTCCTGAGCCATGTCTATAAGTTGTTTTCGAGGGTCATCACAAATCGTCTCGAACGCAGGTTTGATGACTTCCAACCTCCCGAACAAGCCGGTTTTCGAAAAGGCTTTAGTACCATAGACCACATCCATACGCTTCGGCAAGTTATACAAAAAACCGAGGAATATAACTTGCCGCTTTGTTTAGCGTTTGTGGACTATGAGAAAGCCTTTGATTCGATCGAGACTTGGGCTGTGCTACAGTCTCTCCAGCGGTGCCATATCGACTATCGGTACATCGAAGTGTTGAGTTGTATATACAACAACGCCACCATGTCGGTCCGAGTACAGGATCAGAGTACGAAGGCTATTCCACTACAGAGAGGCGTGAGACAGGGAGATGTCATATCTCCGAAACTGTTCACTGCCGCGCTGGAAAACGCCTTCAAGCTCTTGCAATGGAAAGGATTCGGCATCAACATCAACGGCGAGTATATCACTCACCTTCGGTTTGCCGACGATATTGTAGTCTTGGCAGAATCGCTGGAAGACCTTAGCACTATGCTCGAAGACCTCAATCGAGTGTCCCAACAGGTGGGTCTTAAAATGAACATGGACAAAACGAAGATCATGTCGAATGTCCATGTTGTGCCCACCCCCATCGGTGTTGGGGGCTCGACTCTCGAAGTTGTTGACGAATATGTCTATTTAGGACAAGTGGTCCGGTTAGGCAGGTCCAACTTCGAGAGAGAGGTCAATCGTCGAATCCAACTCGGTTGGGCAGCGTTCGGAAAACTACGCGACGTCTTCTCGTCCAAAATACCTCAGTGCCTTAAATCGAAAGTCTTCGATAGTTGTGTGTTGCCAGTGATGACTTACGGCACCGAGACGTGGCCTCTCACTATGGGCCTTATTAGGAAGCTCAAAGTCACTCAACGAGCTATGGAGAGGGCTATGCTCGGGGTTTCCCTACGAGATCGAATCAGAAATGAGGAGATCCGTAGGAGAACTAAAGTAACCGACATAGCCCACCGGATTAGCAAGTTGAAGTGGCAATGGGCAGGGCACATAGCGCGGAGATCTGATGACCGATGGGGTCGGAAAGTGCTCGAATGGAGGCCGCGTAGCGGAAAGCGCAGCGTAGGACGTCCACTCACAAGATGGTCCGACGACCTGGTAAAGGTCGCGGGACGTCGCTGGACACAGGCTGCCTCCAACAGGTCTCTGTGGAAATCATTGGGGGAGGCCTATGTTCAGCAGTGGACTTCCTTTGGCTGATGGATGGATGGATGGATATATATATATATGTGTGTGTGTGTGTGTGTGTGTGTGTGAGTATCGCAATGTGAACGGTTCTTTAATATAAAATTTTTAAACCGAAAATATAAATATTTTTAAGGCTTTAATTTCTGATTATTTATTTTATTTTCTAATCATGCGTCTTTATATTACAATAGCATTATATTAAATTAATCTAACGGATTATTACTTTTTGCATTAGGTATCGGAACGTCGGAGCTACGTGTCAATCGTAAAATGTCACTTTGACATAAGCTAATATGCAAAATCAAATAATTTTTATGAAAAATACATTTTAAATCATAAATTGATCAATAAGTGCAACATATTTTACTTTAATGAATGAGAAGCATTTCGTAACCTAAAATGACGACCTTGCGAGAAAGACAACTAAGTAAGTATCGAGACTAATACATTAACCGATAGAGAAATCATCATACTGAAATTATGTTTTCGTAATTACAGACGCTTTAAAGCAAATGCTCAACCTAAACCAACCGCTAACTAAGAATACTGCAAATGAGCCTGTATGGAAAGTGTTGATATATGACAGAGTGGGACAAGATATTATTTCTCCACTTGTATCAATCAAAGAACTTCGTGAGCTAGGCGTGACACTTCATGTGTAAGTATCAGTAGTAGTAAGTAATATTAAATACTACATAATGTATATTGATAAAGTTTAAAGGAAGTATTCAAATAAAACCAGAACAATGCATTTTTAATGTATAATAAAAGGAAAATTAATATTATTGGCCAAGGTACTCATAATAACAAAGATATCACTTAAGTAACAAACTCCGGTATTGAAAGACTATATAACAACAATAAAGTAGATCAAAATAAATTTTAACTGTATCAAATACAGTACGCATAGTTGATATTCAAGTTCAATGAAGTCTGTTCTGATATAAAAACATGAGTAAAATTAAAAATATGGTGACAATACATTTAAAGGTGTTGTAATAATTTAGTGTTTGGTTGTTTATTTAAACTCAAAGACACTGTTCCATTATTTTATATTCTTTATGATAAAACTATAATGCTAAATAATGTGGCATATATTACTATAATAAGGATTACTATACAGATTACAGTATATCAACTCATTTTGAATTTGTTTTTTTTTTTTGGGGTTAACATACAATAAGTGAAAACAAGAAAAGAGTTTTAGATTTATTTGTATAAAAAGCCAGTGTTAATAATTCCAGGCAACTCCACTCTGACCGAGATCAAATTCCAGAAGTACCAGCTGTTTACTTCTGTGCTCCAACTGAGGAGAACCTTGGTCGTATATGCCAGGACCTTGACAATGGAGTGTATGATCAATATCACCTCAACTTTATATCCCCAATCACAAGGCAGAAACTTGAGGACCTGGCAGCCTCGGCTATACAATCAAATGCAGCTGTGAACATTCACAAAGTTTATGATCAGTACCTGAACTTTATTTGCTTGGAAGATGATTTGTTTATTATGAAACATCAGCAGTCTGATTCCTTATCTTACTATGGTAAGTGATAATTAATTTAAAAATTAATAAAGCTCATTTATTAGAAATAATCAATTTTTCAACGCAATATGTTGTTGTTAATAATATCTAATATATAAAATTCTCGTGTCACAGTTTTCGTTGCCATACTCCTCCGAAACGGCTTGACCAATTCTCATGAAATTTTGTGAGCATATTGAGTAGGTCTGAGAATCGGCCAACATCTATTTTTCATCCCCCTAAATGTTAGGGGTAGTCCACCCCAACAATTTTTTTTTTATTTTTAGGCAAAATTTTTAATTTCTTTTTTTTATGATACAACATACAAAAATACATACAATCCTCAATTTTCACCCTTCTACGATCAACCCTTATTTTTTAATAGCCATTTTAGTAATTTAATCATTTTTCCTCTCCGGTCGAATTAGTTATTCCCGCCAGATGTCTACAGGTGTCACTTCTGACCCAGTAAACAGCACGGAGTAGGGATGAGAACGAAGCCGGTCTCCTGTTTCTCTCACACAATAAGATTATTGTTTATGCATCAAGTGTAGTAGTAACGTTGACAATTATTATTTTGCTATCTCAGTGTAACTCTCATATTAACTATTAATCATTCCTATTTTATATATAAGATGTATATGGATGTTTATGGAGAGAAGGGACATAAAGTAAAATAGGATCGAAGGTACGGGAGAGGGCTGGGATAGATGACAGATTTGTTAGGATGAAATGTAAATGTATGTTATAAAACGGGATGGATAATAAAGAGACGGGACGGGACGGATTGGGAAGAGACTGAACAGGCGGATGAGACGGGATTGAGCCGGACAGTAGAATAGCTACGTCAAGTTTAGGTATACAAGAGTTTATACGAAAACAACATGTATTTGGTGTGGAGTGGAATCAAAAAATATATGCACCCAGGCGAAGCTGGGTCGGTCCGCTAGTATTGAATATATTTTTAAGGTAGATTCTTGGAACATTCCTCAAAATTTGAGAAAATATTCAATCCACATTTAAATATGCCTGGCACCTGTTTTGACCATTGCCATTAACATCTTTACTGCTACAACATTGATACTTTTTAGCTTGGATTAGTAATATATTCATCTCGCAAAATTAACAACTAATAAGCAGTCAACTATTAATGAAAGATAAAAAAATATTTATTCAGAAATTAGATATCAAGGTCTGCTACTCTACTACTGTGAAAAAAAATAACCTGATTATATTTTCAGCTATAAACAAAGGTGACACAAAGGACACAGAAATGGAAGCAATAATGGACAACATTGTTGAGAGCTTATTTTCTGTATTTGTTACATTAGGTATGGTTACATGGTACAATAATTAATATTGCTATTTATATTCTTTTTTTCAATCTACCTAACTAATACCACTGGCTCGATAACCCAAAGTGGGTCTTGTCTTCTGAAACCAGATTCTGTTTTTAGTATCCATTAGCTATTTTTTTATTTTGTTTAATGAAAATTATAAATTCAAATACTTGTTTATTCCACTAAAACAATGACTTATTAGTGCTTGAAGCTTATCAATCTTAAAGTTATAATCATATGTTTTTATTATTATTTTCCAGGAAATGTACCTATAATAAGAAGCAGTAAAGGCAATGCGGCAGAAATGGTAGCGAAAAAATTAGACAAGAAATTGCGAGAGAATCTTTGGGATGCCAGAAACAATCTTTTCCATGGGAATACTGGACAAACTGCATCTTTTAGCTTCACCAGGCCTATGTTGATATTGTTGGACAGGAATATTGATATGGCTACTCCTTTACACCATACCTGGACATATCAAGCTTTGGCACATGATGTGTTGGATCTATCCTTAAATAGGTTTGTATTTAGACTGCCTCTGTGGCATAGTTGTACTCTGGTATGGTTACAAAGCTGAGGTCTCGGGTTCGAATCCCGGGTTGGGCAAAGTGATATTGGATTTTTCTATTCATTATCATCCCAGAGACAGGAATTTGTGCCCGATATGGCGATAGGCGAAATGTGGGTGCCCTGGCACCTCTGCCTACCCCTTCTGGGAAAAAGGCGTGAGTTTATGTATGTATGTAGGTTTGTATTTTCTAAATATCACTATAGAAGTGTGAATAAACCTTATGTTGAAATAAGATTTAAAGCTACTTTAAAAGAAAGGTATTTTCAATCATAATGTTCAACTATCAATAGAATATAATAATTGTGTAAGAACCACATTAGAATTTCCATACCACAGAATTATTATTTTGGACGAGAAGACGTCGCGTAGTTTCCCGAACACTTCCCAACCGAGTTGGATTCGACGATTGACCTCTCTCTCTCGAAGTTGGACCTGCCTAACCGGACCACTTGTCCTAAATAGACATATTCGTCAACAACTTCAAGAGTCGAGCCCCCAACACCGATGGGGGTGGGCACAACATGGACATTCGACATGATCTTCGTTTTGTCCATGTTCATTTTAAGACCCACCTGTTGGGAGACTCGATTGAGGTCTTCGAGCAAAGTCCTAAGGTCTTCCAGCGATTCTGCCAAGACTACAATATCGTCGGCAAACCGAAGGTGAATGATATACTCGCCGTTGATGTTGATGCCGAATCCTTTCCACTGCAAGAGCTTGAAGGCATTTTCCTCGGTTGGGCAGCGTGCGGGAAACTACGCGACGTCTTCTCGTCCAAAATACCTCAGTGCCTTAAATCGAAAGTCTTCGATAGTTGTGTGTTGCCAATGATGACTTACGGCACCGAGACGTGGCCTCTCACTGTGGGCCTTATTAGGAAGCTCAAAGTCACTCAACGAGCTAATGAGAGGGCTATGCTCGGGGTTTCCCTACGAGATCGAATCAGAAATGAGGAGATCCGTAGGAGAACTAAAATAACCGACATAGCCCACCGGATTAGCAAGTTGAGGTGGCAACGGGCAGGGCACATAGCGCGGAGATCTGATGACCGATGGGGTCGGAAAGTGCTCGAATGGAAGCCACGTAACGGTAAGCGCAGCGTGGGACGTCCACCCACAAGATGGTCAGACGACCTGGTAAAGGTCGCGGGACGTCGCTGGATGCAGGCTGCCTCCAACAGGTCTCTGTGGAAATCATTGGGAGAGGCCTATGTTCAGCAGTGGACTTCCTTTGGCTGATGGATGGATGGATGGAATTATTATAATTAGTACTCTTGATTTAATATTTAAAACAGACATATTCATATTTATGAAAATGAAATCTTCAGAGCGGTGGTGCCTGAAAGCACAGGTGTGGTAGTTCCAGGCCAAAAAACGAAAACAAGGATATGTGACTTGGACTCCAAAGACCCACTTTGGTTGGAACACAAGAGCAGTCCGTTTCCAACTGTGGCTGAGGCTATTCAAGAAGATCTTGATAAATACAGGTATGATTCTCATTGAGGAATTCATTTACAGTCCAAAATCATAATTAAACTTTACATCTGACATTGTGAAGGTCAGAAAAAAAGCGAAACTTTTTTTTTATTATCATATGAATATCATTTTTATTATTAACAAAGCTCCATCGAAGCTGCAATCTCTCATTTGACTAACTCTTGTTCCATGACCATAAAGGTTAAAAATTTTGTTTTTGTTTGCTAGGATAATCAATTGATAATAGTGTACTATGATTTTTAATTAATATATGTCCTATTTACATAAGACCGCCAGTTGTTACACTATACAGGGTATATCAAGACTGCTACCGAAAACGAAGCCGGGTGGTAGTTTAAGCGACTTCAGACACAATGCAACAGAAAAAGTTGCAAAAAAAAAGCGACAGTTTTTTTTTCTAATTTTTTTCCTATTGCCATATTTTGGTGGTAAATACATTTTTTCCTAAAATAATAGTGTATACCCTTTAATTTATAAATACTCTAAGATATAAGAGAGTTTAAATTATTATTTTAGCAAAATCTATGGATTTACCACCCGAAAATGACGATATTTAAAAAATCATAAAAAATAATTGTCGCGTTTCTAAGCGAAATTTTTAATTGCATTGTGTTTGTAGCCACTAAAACTACCACCCGGCTTCGTTTTCGGTAGCAGTCTTGAGATACCCGGTATTGTATTGTTTTGTATTGTGTTTTCTATCTATCGATCTATCTAATTACAGGAGTTCGGAGGCAGAAGTGAAGAAATTAAAGAGTTCTATGGGACTAGACGCCGACAGTGACCTGGCTCTAAGCATGGTGAGCGACAACACACAGAGACTCACCAACGCCGTCAACTCTTTGCCACAACTCATGGAGAAGAAACGACTTATCGACATGCACACTACTATTGCCACTGGTATGAGAACTACTATGAAGAATATTAAATGATAAGTTAAATTGAAGCCTGATAATACAATATAATCTCACTAAAATAATTAATTAAAAAACTCACTCTCTTCATTTTAAATCCATCCCATGGTTGCCTGTAAGACATTGCTGTGGAGCGGTAATACCGCCATTTATACTCTTTTTATCATTATTTCTGTATAATTAAGTTGTTGTTAAGTTTGTGTACAATAAAGATTTAAATAAATCAATAAATAAAAAATAAGTTTTACAGTGGTAAATAAATCGAAAGAAAGTTTTAAGAATTTTTAAGCTACTTTCGTCGATCGTTCTTCTGTATCAGCCCATATACGTCCCACTGCAGGGCACGGGCCTCCTCTACAATCGACAGTACGATTGAGAGTGGTTAGGCCATATAGTCCACCACGCTGGCCTAGTGCGGGTTGGCGGACTTACATACCATAGAAATTTTTTAAAAATCGCTATGGTATGCAGGTTTCCTCACGATGTTTTCCTTCACCGTTTTAGTGCGTGGTGATTGACTATCAATACACACATGACTCCGAAAAGTCAGAGGTGTGCCCTGGGATTCGAACCCGCGACCACCATGAACATGTTGGCAGTCGCGTCTAGTCCGTTTACCAACAGGCCACCACGCACTTATCACGTCGATCGTTATATAATAATATTTTCCGAGTGATTATTTAAAACATATATTATTGTTAAAGCACCTAGAATAAATCTATGCGTTTGATGCCTTAGAATTATAATTTCTGATGGTAGCATATTTGATCAGATACATTATTTTTTCAGCAATACTCAACGCAATCAAGTCAAGAAGATTGGATTCATTTTTTGAATTGGAAGAGAAGATTATGAGCAAAAGCAGCAGTGTTGAAAGCAAAGCTGTAATTGATCTTATTACTGACCCCACCGCTGGTACTGCGGAAGACAAGATGCGACTGTTCATCATATATTATCTGTGCACAAGTCAGATACCTGAAGAAGAATATAAGAAGTTCGAAACGGCACTGTTGGCAGCGGAATGTGATGTTAAACCCATGTCCTATATGAAACGATGGAAGTGAGTTCTTTGTTTGCGCTAATCATTTTTGTATTATTGATATGCTTTCTACCTCTTTCTAACTGTGTTAAGTTGGTAGAGTATCATTTTGGACATTACATATTTTGCTTATTTTCGAAGTGGCAGGCTTCGTTGTAAGAATTCTATAGAACTCAGACATGGAGAATACTTAAAATTGAAGTTAAAAAGTGGCTGAACTTGAATTATCTGACCTGAGAATTAGCCTCGCCCACAGACCCCCTTTTCACAACATGTGTTACACCCAACAAAAGAAGCGGTATAGGAGTTATTATTACAGAATACCATGTTATTATTTTCATATGCTTAAAATGATTTTGTTTACAGAGGTTTTACTAAGATGTCGAATCAATATGAGGGTGGTGGTACAAAGACAGTATCTATGTTCTCCAAACTAGTGTCCCAGGGCTCGTCGTTCGTTATGGAAGGCGTCAAAAATTTAGTTGTAAAGAAACATGTGAGTATTTGAGTTTGGTTTCTTGTACCGTTATTTATAAAAAAGGATGTATATATTATGATTTTTTGTGATCCAAAGTTAATATCCATGAGCACCGTGTGTAGCTTGTAGGAATTACATAAGTTCTTATGAGGAATTTATGTATAATAGGTTAAGTTGTTTGCGTTTTCGTTGAAAGAGAGTTGTAATAATTTGGAATTGCTAATTTGTGGTGTTGTTCAGTTCTTCTATCGTCAATGAGCGATCGTATCGCTTAACATCAAGTGGATGGCATGTTCATTTCACCATTCATAGCTATAAATAATCGATTCTCCCAAAATCACTTGAGGAAATCGTCGTCGTGTAAATGGGCTCAAAATATGTGTGCTTGTGATAGAACTTCGTTGTAAAAACAAGGAGTATGCAAGCTGCAGTTAGGTTTTAGAGTGAAGCCACACGATGCGGTGCCGCTGCGGCGTCCTACATAGTAACACACATTACTATAGCATATAGAGAATTTAAAGCTTCGTACTCCGAAGCATACCACTAATTTCTTGGACAAATCTTTTACAGTGCAGGCTGTTAGATTATGGAATACCCTTCCCTTTCAAATACGATGTGCACAGACCATAGGTTCTTTTAAAAAACTGATAAAATGTCATTATCTGTCGTTAGTTAATTAGATTACCTGTCGTTGTTTATATGTTATGTATTTATGTATGTTTGTATATATATATATATATATATATATATATATATATATATATATATATATATATATAAATATGTATGTATTTATTTATATATAATGCCATTATATCTGTATAATATGCGTACTGCGTGTACATATATATTATATTTGTGGTATGTCCACACAATATAGTATTATATTGCGTTTATTTGTTGTACAATTTTATTCTATTTTCTGATTTTTATGCTTTTACTGCACACCGAAAGTTATTCTTATAATTCCTGTCCATCCAAAGGTTGCCTGGTAGAAATCACTATTAGTGATAAGGCCGCCCATTGTACATATTTTTGTGTGATTATTACAGAATAATCACACAAAAATATGTACAATGGGCGGCCTTATATTTACACACAATTTACAGAAATTGTGTGTCATCATGGTGTACAATAAAGCATATTTTAATTTAATTTTATAGCATATGCAAAATAAATATATCTTTATCTTTATATCTCACAATGCGTTTGTTCGCCGCGAGACGCATTGTTACCTAAAAAACAAAGCAGGGAAGGGTAATGTGATGTGCAGATTATGAGAGTTGCGATACGGCGCCTTCCATGTGGCATAATATACTCGGAATGCGTCTATACCGCACTTTCATGTCGTGTGGCCTGGCAATCAGTTGTCCAAGAAGCAATAAAAAAAAAGAAAAACTAAAGCAAGTGGTGTGGTCTTATTGTGGGGTCAGGACTACGTTTTTTTTTATTGTAGAGAATGGCGAGACAAGCATGCCATTCTCCTGATGGTAAGCGAGACGACGGCTCATGAACAGTAGCAAAACCAAACAACACCATAAATTACAAAAAAATGCTTGGCATTCCACTGCGCTCGCCATTCTGACATATACGATGTTAAGTTTTATTATGTCCAGTAGCTACTCTAGCTATAATGTTCTTCAATCCGAAACACAACAGTGCTTTTAAACAGCTGTTTGACGGGAGGAATAGACATTGCGGTGGTACCCAACCAGACAGCCTCTCACATATGAGAGACCTACCACCAGTGACGTACCACCACTGTGTGTATGTGACTGTCGGGTGTATTTATTTATTTTATTTACTTTATTTATTCTGTTTATTTTGTTATTTTATTTAATATATTTTATTAATTAATTTGCACGAGCACAGAAGCTGCCCGTGAGCGTGGCGGTGGAGGGCGCGCTGTGGGGCGGCGGCGAGGCGGGCGCGGAGCTCACGTGGCTGGACCCGCGCGCGGCGCGCACGGACGCGGCCGCCCGCGCGCGCGCCGCCCGCCACCCGCCGCCCACCGACGCCGTCGTGTTCGTAGTCGGCGGCGGGAACTACATCGAGTATCATAACCTCATTGACTTCGCCAAGGTAATCTACATCTTAAATATAAATAAAATTGAAGTGTCTGTTTGTAAAGTGAAAATAAAAAAAAATCTAAAATCGTCGCAATTTTTTGCACAAAATTTGATTGCTTTGTGTCTGAAGTCACTAAAACTAACACCCGGCTTTGTTTTCTGTAGCAGTCTTGGTTACACCTTGTATATAACTCAAAGGTGACTGACTGACTGATATAATAATCTATCAAAGCACAGCCCAAACTACTGGACAGATCGGGCTCAAATTTGACATAGATGTTATGACGTAGGCATCCGCTAAGAAAGGATTTTGATAAATTCCACCCCTAAGGGGATAAAATAGGCGATGAAATTAGTTTTAAACATACAGGGTATATCAAGACTGCTAACGAAAACGAAGTCGGGTGGTAGTTTAAGCAACTTCAGACACAATGCAACAGAAAAAGCTAGCTAAAGACAATTTTTTTTTGTTATTTTTTTCCTATTGCCCTATTTGGGTGGTAAATACATTATTTCCTAAAATAATAGTGTATACCCTTTTATTTAAAAATACTCTAAGGTATAAAAGAGTTTAAATTATTATTTTAGCAAAAACTATGGATTTACCACCCAAAAATGACGAAATTTAAAAAATCATAAAAAATATTTTTTGTGTTTCTATACGAAATTTTTAGTTGCATTGTGTTTGTAGCCACTAAAACTACCACCTGGCTTCGTTTTCGGTACCAGTCTTGAGATACCCAGTATATCACGAGACATAGTTCCTGTGTTTCTAAAGTAGACTGGACTCAAAAAGTATCTGCACCCGGCCGGACCGCTAGTACATTTATATAAACTCAAGTCTTTTTCCCAGAAGTAGGCAGAGGTGCCTGGACACCCATATGTATATGTATGTTCCGTCCCACTACGTGATAGGTGGCGAGCCTATCGCCATGTCGGGGATAAATTCCTGATTCTGGGACACATTTCTATATTTTGTATTTTATTGAATTTTGCTGTATTATATTTTGAAACTCCAATTTGATAATCCTACAGGGTATATTAAGACTGCTACCGAAAACGAAGCTGGGTGTTAGTTTTAGTGGCTTCAGAGACAATCCAACAAAATATTATGCAAAAATTTATGACGATTTTTTGTTATTTTTTTCTATCGTAGTATTATGATGGTAAATACATCGTTTTTTCTTAAATAATAGTATATACTCTTTTATAATTAAAAACGTTATGGTATGCAAGGCTTTAAATTATTATTTTAGCAAAAACTATGGGTTTATCACCCAAACTCGACGATATGCTGGTGGTAGGTCTCTCATATGTGAGAGGCCATCTGGGTAAGTACCACCGCAATATCTATTTGTCCCGTGAAACAGCAGTGTAAATGCACTTTTGTTTTTCGGATTGAAGGACATTGTAGCCAGAGTAACTACTGGACATATTGAGACTTAAAATCTTATATGTCCGGATGGCAAGCGCAGTGGAATTTTGCTACTGTTTATGAACGGTCGTATCGCTTACCATCAGGCAAACGGCTTCCTCGTGTCGCCATTCATTGCAATAAAAAAAATGTTATAAAAATAATTTTTAAAAATTGTCGCTTTTCTTTGCCAAATTTTTAGTTGCATTGTGTTTGTAGTCAGTAACGAAGCCGGGTGGTAGTTTTAGTAAGAAGTAGTATTGAAAACGAACGAAAACTAGTGCGAGATAGCACTCTTATACTGGACAAGCGGTCGGACCCGGCTCCGCCCGGGTGCAGACACAAGTTTCAAAATTGCGGTCAAAATGTTCAACTCCGACTATCAATTTACAATATCGACCAATCGAAGCACGAAAAATGAATAAAATTTACTCATATTTGCTAGAAATATCACTACTGCTTCCCTCCTATAAATCATAGCGTGATGATATGATGCCTATAGCATTCCTAGATAAATTCACTATCCAATACTGAAAGATTTTTTTTTTTCAAATCGGACCAGCCGTTCCTGAGATTAGCGCGTTCAAACAAACAAACAAACTCTTCAGTTTTATAATATTAGTATAGATATACCCCGTATAGTTGAAGTGGTCGTTGGGTCCGAAAGGTTCTATAGTGGAGACCACGTACAGATAAATGTTGATGATTACGATATTTTGAAAAAAAAAATGGTCTGATTTAAAGACGAGCTAGTGTTTCGCCGTACAATAGCAGTCGATGTAATTCTTTACGTGCCTTTGTTGAACAACAGAGTGCGACAGTTTCAACCAAAGTACCAACTGTTGCATTTATGGGTGTGTGGACGGAAAACTTACATTTCCACGATTAACTTTTCAAAAATGCCCATGGCTGAGTCTCGTTGAAATATTGTAATGCAAATTACGAATAATAACAAACTAACAATGAGAAGATGTAAATTCTTAGACGTTCTCCAGAAAGGCGCTAATAAGTGTTGTATTCTACAGGGTGCGATAGCGGTATCTTCCTTCTTAACCGACTTAAAAAAAAGGAGGTTCTCAATTCGACTGTATATTGCTTTTTTTATGTTTGTTACCTCGTTTCTCTTGTGTGAACCGATTTCGACCATTCTTTCTTTGATTGAAAGCTGGTGCTTGTCATTTGGTCCCATAAAAATATGGTGAAAATCTGATGAATATCTTCGGACCTGGAGAGTAACTCCTTAAAATTAAGTAGGATTCCAATGGTTCTTTTTGCATTTGGTTCATTATTAAAGTTAAAGTTACAGTGAGAGAGGGAAAAAGAGGTGCGGGTGAAGGGGGGTAGGTGATAAAATTAAAATACACATAAATTCTAATACCTTCGGCAGCTTTTAACCGATTTTAGTGATTTCTTTTTCATTGGAAAGAATGTATTGGCAGGTTGATCCCAGGAACACAACATGAAGATCTGATGATCATGTTCAGACCTAGTATAGAACTCTTCAAAATTTAGTAGGATTCCAATGGTTCTTTTTGCATTGGGTTCAATATAAAAGCTAAGCTACAGTGGTGGAGGGAAAAGCGGGTAGGGGCAAAGGGAGGGGGACGACAGAAAAAAAAAATTATGTGAATACTCCAATATCTTCGGCAGCTTTTAGCCAATTTTAGCGATTTCATCATCATCGGAAAGAACATATTCCTTGTGGCGACCAAATATTCTTCATTTAAATTCCTATCAACACTAAAAAGATAAAAATAACTAAAATTTTTAATAAAAAAATAAAATCTGACTTCAAAACAAAAAACCACTAAATAATAACAAAATAATAAGTACCACTGCAAAGCACAAAAATAATATTTATTTCATAGAACTTGTGCTTGTTGATTAATTTGCTTAATGATTTGACTAGCCAACAAATCAAAATATATGCATAATATATCTAAGGCGGGTCGCCAAGTACCTATAGATATTTAAATTAATATAAGGCATAGGTCCTACATGTTTGGTACTTGGCGGCCCGCCTTCAATATGTTATGCATATATTTTGATTTGTTGGCTAGTCAAGTCATTAAGCAAACTAATCAACAAGCATAAGTTCCATGAAATAAATATTATTTTTTGCTTTGCAGTGGTACTTATTATTTTGTTATTTTTTGGTTTTTAGTCGTTTTTTGTTTTGAAGTCGGTTTTTATTTTTTTATTAAAAATTTTAGTTATTTTTATCTTTTTAGTGTTGATAGGAATTTAAATGAAGAAGATTTGGTCCCCACAAGGAATATGTTCTTTCCGATGATAATGAAATCGCTAAAATCGGCTAAAAGCTGCCGAAGATATTGGAGTATTTACATGTTTATTATTTTTTCTGTCCCCCCCCCCCTTGCCCTACCCCCTTCCCTCCACCACTGTAGCTTAGCTTTTATACTGAACCCAATGCAAAAAGCACCATTGGAATCCTACTACATTTTGAAGAGTTCTACACTCCAGGTCCGAACATGATCATCAGATCTTCATGTTGTGTTCTTGGAATCAACCTGTCAATACATTCTTTCCAATGAAAAAGAAATCACTAAAATCGGTTAAAAGCTGCCGAAGATATTAGAATTTACGTGTATTTTAATTTTATCAACCTCCCCCCCCCCCCCCACCTTCGCCCCACCCCTATTCCCCTCTCTCGCTGTAACTTAACTTTTATAATGAACCTAATGCTAAAAGAACCATTGGAATCCTACTTAATTTTAAGGAGTTCCCCTCTCCAGGTTCGAAGATATTCATCAGATTTTCACCATATTTTTATGGGACCAAATGACAAGCACCAGCTTTCAATCAAAGAAAAAAATGGTCGAAATCGGTTCACACAGTACAGAGAAACGAGGTAACAAACATAAAAAAAGCAACATACAGTCGAATTGAGAACCTCCTTTTTTTAAAGTCGGTTAAAAATACGTCGCCGCTGTGGACGCGTGCCTCTCTCATCCAATGAATAATTGTTAAACCTACTAATTCATATTGACAGCCTCCGTGGCGCAGTCCGTTAGACGCCGGACACGGAGAGAAATGTTTGTGTTGTCCACAAATATTTCTTTCGGGTCCTGGGTGATTTTGAGACCGAAGTCGCTCGTAGTTCCTGACTCGAACTTAGTGTGGAGTCAGGACTATGTATGTGACTGTTGGGTGTTATTTATTTATTTATGTAATCGTAATATTTGCTGTATGGTGCGCAATTCAAATAACGAAGTATTCGCGCCGCTCCCTATACATTCAATTTTGTAAATTATTTCACAAAAGTAAAATAAAAGACCTAGTGGAAATCGCTATCTTTCTTATACAAAGAAATGTACTTTTCAGATATAATTTGGATAGTTAATAAAAGCAGACCAGTTATTTGTGTACCCACCCACAATTACCAACTATGATGCACTGAATCGATTAAGCTCAAAGTTAAAATTGATTGCCCGGATTTCACCTTTTTTTAAATACGGTGTTATCACACGTTTTTAAACAGACAATGTAATTACTCTTGACATTCAAATCTAGGTATTACAATAACCCTTAGACTGTCGTAAGCGCCGCATGCTGGCCTTTATAAAATGCCTATAAATATTTTTATCGTGAAGTAAAATGATATTGACGACTTTGGTTAACATTGTTTTTATGTATGGATATTATCCATTAGGCATAAAAGTTGAAACAATTATTTTTTACAGCAACAAGCGACGGGCGGCTCTGTGAGGAAAATAATCTACGGCGCCACCACCCTGCCGAATGCATCGCAGTTTCTGAAGCAGTTATCGCTTCTTGGGGAAGAAATTCAATAAACATTCCTATAGTATATCCTCACAATTGTATGTAAAATAATATTTGTGATATAAGGTTCTACTTGAAGTGAAGATATCTACTGGGTTGTTGAATAGCCAATGAAACATGTGTCTCAACAAGTTGGCATTTTATTTACAATGACATTGAAAATATAGCTAACATCTAGTAATCTACTATAAATTTTGATTGTTTTAAACAAGAAGTATAAAATCTAAATCACAAGATTAGTTAATTCAACAATATTAATTTTTACATGAAACTTTCACTAGTCGGAAAATTTAAAATAAAACAGTTTCACAACCAAAAATAGATACAGATCTTGTTAGGGAATATTAAAAAGGACAAACTTGTTGAATTGTCATCCCAGCCCTTATTCTATTGTGCTTAATTAATATAGAAAATAAAATGTGTATTCTCATTAAAAAGATAGTCAATAGCCCTCGAAAAATAGCAAATATGCGTTTGGACTACTTTACACACTAAACATACATTAAAGAAATAGGTTTAGACTTCAATGATAAGGAACTTCAACATCTTCCTCAGCACTGAGAAACCACCTTTCTAGGATTTGAAAAAGATAGACTTCATATATTTAAGACATTCTAACAAAGCAAATTTCTTATACATCAATTACAACATTTATCACTGATTATGATATGGTTTTGGCACAGTAAAAACACAAGTATCAAGAGAACAAACTTGAAAAATAACGTAGATTACGAAAAAATGCATATTAAGATGGCAACAGGGAAGGTCGTCACTCTTCATACAATAATATATTAATTACAATTTATTTCTTTCAAGTTTGTGCATGAAACAAACTCTTGTTTAAAATCATAGATTATTTTGATGTTCAATGTATATTATAACATAAGCGTAAATTATTTGCAATATACATTTAGCGGTATAAGCGACAATTTTTAATATTGTTTAAATTGTGCGCAGTTCGGTAAAACAGGAACTGTTTGTAGAAATATAATAAATATATAATTCCTTAAGTAATTACAATTTAAAAATAATTTTAAATAAACTGAAAGTAATTACAGATGGCACTTTTTATTATATTTTTAGTTACAATAAATAAAGTACAATCTATTATAAAAATATGAACAAAACGAATTAAAACGGCCCAATTAGTTAAACACAAATTTCTCTTTAGGCCGTATTCACAGATTAATCACCCTGACATAATAATATGGACATTTCAAAGTACCGATAGTGAACATTCTCAAAATTATTAGTC
The DNA here is from genome assembly GCA_009982885.2 of Hyles vespertilio. Classification (NCBI taxonomy): domain Eukaryota; kingdom Metazoa; phylum Arthropoda; class Insecta; order Lepidoptera; family Sphingidae; genus Hyles; species Hyles vespertilio. Next base: position 11,032,100 of record CM042815.1, on the reverse strand, counting down.
CATCCGGTATTTATAGTAGATATATGGCATGCCAAAATTTAGAGACCTCCTGTTAAAAAAATTGAATAATGTAATACGCAAAAAAATTTACGACGCTAAACGATGTTAATGTAAAATATAGCCTTGTCATTAAGTGAAATAAATCACAATACGACTGTTGACCTTATAACCTTTCTTCATAGTATGTAAATAACAAACAGATTACACAAGATAATACGTTACTAAGCTTTTATCTTATATAGTGACAAAAGCTATAATATTGATCTTAACATTACAACCACTACAGTAAATACTACTCGGAGCACAGACAGAACTACTAAATTTACACAGATCTTTAAGGCAGGCGATTAATTATCAAACATTTTTACTTAAAATATAAAACATTTAAGCAGTGCAACGCTTAACAAGGAAGCAATATTTATATAATAACGTAGCTTTATAATAATTTAACAAATATTGTATATATTTATCGCCCATTTCGGGCATTTATCTTTGATGACATGGATTTATTGAGTAGATACAATTAAAACAAAACGTAAATAAAATACGTCGATTAAAATAAAAAACTAAAGAAAATTAAATTCAAACACGTGAGCGAAATTACGCCTTCCACCCTCTTTCGACCATTTACATTCCACAACCAAAACAGTATTGAAATTTGAAAAACGACTCACCTGTTTTAAATTCGAAACAAAAAGTAATAGTTGTTGAACACTATGCATATTTTCATAAATGACACCAAAATACGAAATATGTGGCAACTAATTGATCTAAAAGTGAGAAGCTTATACTTTTTGGTATCAAACATTTATCTACGCATTTAACATAATAAATTATATACCATTTATATTACGGCATTTCGGTAAAATTTGTTCACCCCAAGGCACAACTGTATGTACAGAACATGGAAAAATGTGTTTATTGGCTTTATGAATCATTTTTTATCGAAATCTAAAAGGAAAGGATCGTGTTAATATAGCAAAAGAAATATTCGTGCATTTCATTTATGTTGTTGATTCCATAAACTGACTGGTGTCAATTCATCGTATTTTCAATACAGTTTAGTTAGGGTGAATAAATTTATGCGAAACTGTCATGGAGTAAACAGAGTGTGATAAAAATATTAGAAAACTTTACAAGTATTCACTCAATCAAAGGTATGGACGGAAACTTATCCATTACAATGTATACAAGTTGCCAATAATTCGTCTTCAAATCTTTACCCTTGAAACATACGGATCGCTTAAAATCATAATAATTCTATGGTTTTAGTTCTAAATTAAATGGAATGTTAATTTTTAAATTAATGGTGGAATTTTATCATTGTTAATGTATAAATAGATTTTATGCTTAACAGAAAAAAGGTAAAGTTGAAAAGAAATACAAGAAAAATAAGCACGTTTCTAAGAAGTACCTACAGCTTGACCTCTATCCCTAAAATAGTCCACTTTTAAATGGAATGTAAAGAGTTTAGCAAAGAAATAGTGCTTATAAGTCCATATGCATGCATCGGGAATGTTTAAGCCAAAAAGAAAATGCAAATGACATCAAATCGAAGGTTCCTTCATGCTGTGTAGTGCATATCGACCAAAAAGTTGAAGGGAAAGACTAGACTTGAAAATATTTTTACGGGTTGAAACTTTGTACATATTTAGTACCAAAATGTATGTACTGCGCACGATGCCTTACTTCAAGAAAATCGCTTATAAATTTTCATCGGCTATATCGTGGGTCGTCGACTAGGTCTAAGAAACTGTTCTATTGTATAAACGAAAGATAGCAAGTCAATAATAGTTTCGAATATTATGAAAATGGGATCAAATTAATATGGTTTTCAAAATATATTTTTTTATATCATCTTTTGCCGCCCGAATCAATTCCTTTCTCTTTGTTAGACTAAGCGCAACCAGTACACACCTACATAGCATTATATTCAATCAATATAATATCTACATTAAACGTGACAGTCTAATGGCCGATAGGCATACATGAAAATTTCTTGCAAACAGCAGAGATAAAAAGTATGATAGTGCTAGAAATAGAAAATCTTATAAATGATATACGATAGAAATAAAAAATATATGACAATTTAAAAAGGTTGAATCAAATATTTTATCTCAAGTTTCCTTTCCTATACCTAATGTCAACAATTTCAAAAAGGTCGTCATCTTGTAACAATCTCAGTCTTGCATATTATGCAGATCTTAAAAACAGTATTATCATATTCACACCACAAATATATATTAAAAATAAAAACAAAACAGTGTCACTCTCAAAAAAATGTTTTAAGTCATTATTATATTCATCTACTCGGTGTTATATTTAAGACAGATGTGTTTAAAACTCGTTAAAATGCACATATAGGAGATTTTTAAAAACTTTGGATTTGACAGTGCAATATAGGTATGGTAATACCAAAAACTACATAGTAAGATATTGAATGTTATAGTGGATAAATAGGACTTAGCTTTAAATCACGAAACTTACTCTAGGTATAACATAGAGGTGATTATTCAACAAATTTTCAAACAACTACTTTAAAAGGATTACATATTATATTGTGATTTCGTTATAATCGCAATTAGATAGGTACATAAACGTGGTGGCCCGATAATTTCACATTCAGATCTCTGATTATAATACTCGTCGCGGGCAAAGTTCATTGTTACGGCGCGGGCGCCCTAAAACGTGTTTGTTTATATCAAACGTTATCAAGTTGTAAATATTCGTCACTTTATCATCAATTTTGTATCATTCTAAAGAAGTTTGCAACAGACTTATTACTAATAAGTGATTATAATCACAGTATCTAATTATTATAATTATTAGTCAGTATCATCAAAGAGAACTTTCTTAATCTATCTAATTATTTTGATTTGTATACTAGAAAATGTTAGAAGGTAAATAAATCTTCCTTTTAATGGTGGTTGCAAAGTTTCACCATTAAGAGATATTCAATAACAATAGGTAGGTAAATATGTTTGTCATGTAGTTATTACAGATCAGTGACAAGTTGTCACTCAGACTATAAGCATGAGATTCCAAATATGGTGCAGGTAAAATGTGATAAATACATACAAATGGTTTGGTAACCCACTACAATATGTTTTAAAGTGTATCCATTCAATGTTGTAATGAATTTACTCTTCATGCAAGCATGGTGATAATATGACTAGACATGATGTCATATGAACATTTCGTTGATTATTTAAATTTCTACTTAATTTTCATACTGCATATTTATATTTCTATAAGCACTGCTCCAAGTACAATATATTAAAGTTTCAAGCACTGATACATGGTACCTATATATAGCAATGAAACAAATCGCAGACGTGATTCCCAGTAACTGTTTTGACAATGAATTTCAATTAAAATGACACAAGTACCAATTTAACAAGTGTGGCACACAAAGTGCTCAGTACCAATCACATTAAGACTATACGAGCTCATTCAAGCATATTATAATTTATCTTTAAGTACCTTGTTATGCAAGTATAACAATGGCAATATGAAGGTGGGCAAGTGGTGGAACACAGCTATTGCTTAGGCTGACTCTGATTGGCGCTGCGACTTGAACTGCTGCTGTTTAATATCATCTTCTGCATTTGCCGGATGACAGTGGTAGCATGATACGCCTGTTTCCAGCGGGACTTGGCAAAGTTCTTCTTGAGCTGCTCAGAAACAGTGCCATGAATGTTCTTATTGCTGGCAGCGTTTCCTGAGATCCATGGGTGTGCTAAGGCTTGCCTGCAAAGAAAAGACATTTTATAACAATGAAATTTGCAAGGAACATTTTTCAAAACAAAATACAAAATTATTAATGCAACATCAAATTGTACTATACATATTAGGCAAGTTTGGAATTATTTTCTGTATGCATCACAATATTTATGTATATTTCGAAATAAATGGGATTTTTGGATGGATAAAAATATCTTCAAAACAATATTTTTTTCTTGTTGTGGAAATAACATTCATTTGAATTATCTAATTGAATAAAACATGTGTTTTGATGCTCTGATTTTGTTGAAAATTGTGTGATGTCATACAAACATTGATAGTCTAATAAATAAAATAACCATAAAATCATAAATTATGTAACAGTATTAAGTAAGCAACTACTCAATGCCATCTAACATTCATTTAAAGCTCATACTTTTTAAATAAATATGATTGCCTCTTAGGTATGGGGTTTTTAGAATAGTACGAGAGATGACAACTAAAATTTTTGTCTCAGCAATATGGCCACAACCACATCAAATTGATAGATTTGATTATTTCGAACTCGAAAATACCAATTTCAGACATTTTTCGCGTTGCGTTTGAATGAACTGAATTTTCAAAAATATCAACAATTTTTACTGGACTGTATCATAGCAATCTGTCAGATTTATCTGAATGTAGTTATATCTAAGATACCGAAAAGATATATGTCAGACTTAGATTATATACATGTCTAGATGACACATCACACCTCACGGCACGGCCCAAAAAAAGTCTACCAAATTTGGTAGACTCGCTTCTCACGTACGTCAGTGTCATTTGAACTACATATGGATAACGTGCTCCCGAAAAATAATTAATTATGCCGGTTTGTGCTGTCGAATTGTATCGCAATTATGTGGGAAAACTGTATAATAACACCAATATCACTTTTCATCGGTAACCTTTGTTGTTAAACCACTATTATTTGAAGAGAACACGAACTTTTAATTCGTTATTTTGAGGATGAGTTTCATTGGCCAGTGTTGTCAATTTATTACTAGGGAGATTTGGTGAAACTATGGGAGATAAAATACAAATATCATTATATCATATTTCGATTAGAAGAATAATAAGAAGAATGGTATTAATTATTTGATGAGCAAATAATAACTTATCTACACAATATGAATGAAACTCATGACGTCATGCACTTTATAGTAATTTTGTTAGTTCTTTCTAATATGTATTTTTTAGGCTTCCTACGGATTCCTTGGTGGCAAATTGCTGGAGAGACATTATACACCGGAAACGAAATGAAGACCATTCGTAGCCGTGTGTTCCGAACATTTTTCTTATGATGATTTATATTTTACATTAATACAGAAATCAGATAACGCAGCCCAGGCAATAAATCCTAAGAATTAATTATATTCCGAAACAAACAACAGGAGATGGGTTTTGATTTAAAAATTACTGTATACTTTTACCATTGTATTTATTGCTTTTACTAAAATGCGTAATAAATATAATTAATAGTATAATTACTTTAAATAAAGAAATTATTTTATTTTACCTACTTTGTTTATCAAGTAATGGAGAAAAGTTCAGTTAATAATCTGGAGTAGGCATCCCTAAACACACACACCTTGTCAGTTGGATTACAATAAGTACACGAGCGGTACTCACACATATCAACAAAAGTGGGGACATTTTTGGCGCGTCGTTTGTTGGCATTGCTCAATCTAGACATGTATATAATCTAAGATGTCAGAAGTAAAAAGTGTAACGCGAACCCAAAAATAATTTAGAAAAATTAAAAATGAGACAAAAAAATATGATGATAGCAATCCGTCTGAAAATGTTCTTTACGGGTAAATTAGGATTAGTTAATAGGAAAAATATATATTTTCAGAAGGAAATTTGGATGCTTTAAATTTTGAGACCATTCTAAATATGTTAAGGAATTTTACCGATCGGTATCATAGCAATCTGTCTGAAAATTGTTGAACTTGATGAAATGAATTAACCAGATGTAAAAAAAAAATATATCAGAAGAATTCAGTGTAGCACTTCCTTTATCAGACAACTTTTCGATATCGACCGTGTTGAAGCGTGACTGATTGCAAGTCTAGCAATCACCTTGCTTTTGTATTGCCAAAATAGAGCGCGGACAACGTATCTATGCTATAAAATCGTCTATTATAATTGATAATTTTGAATTCTTAAAAACCTACTCTTCCATCCCCGAAAACTTCGTCAATGGCAGATGAGCAAACCAGCCTTATCATTGGAAATAGAAGAAAAAAAATGTCCGCGAGCCCTCGGACAACCAGCGAGACACCCACGTCCGCCTGAGCAACTTATAGTTTGTTGTCACTTTAAGTGAGGATCATTTCAACGGTTAGGACAGCTGGTGAGTGACTATGTATATAGTAAGAGAGTGTGGCTGGAGCATAACATGCAAAAAACCATTCCCACAGGAACATAAGAAGGAACGTAAGGAACATAAGAAGGAACGAAGCAGGAACGTAAGAAGCGCTCAGGCATCGGCCAAGCGACTCCAAAACGTTCTTTTCTCTTTTGGGAGTACATGCGACATCTAAAATGGCTGAAAACATTTTTTTTGAAATCCTGCCAAATTTACGAACAGTAGAAAAAAAATTCGTTTGGATTGCTATAATTCAGGTCGGCTAAATTTGTTGACATTTTCAAAAATTCGCGTCAGCTATATACTACGCGCAAAATGTCTGAAAACCAACTTATTCGTCATAAATTTATAAAATCTATGTACATTTCCAATATCAGACGTATTTCTATGATACCGACTGCCTTTTTTTTGGACACAGCAGAAATAGCCTCGCATGCAATTGCTACACTTTTGACCGTTAATACCTACCTAGTCGGGTTCAGAATCACATAATCTAACGATTTTATACAGTTACGACCGTATTGTTATGATACATGGTTTTGGTCGTCATCTCTGGGACTAGAAAGCGAATTGCTGCAAAGGCTTTATAAAAATGTCATGCTGTATAATTTTATATATTCCATATCTAATTCGATAGCATAAAAAAATATGTATATCACCAGCTACCAGTACAAATAATTTTGTTAGTACTTCTGAAAAAATATTTTAAGACGCATTAATAAAATAAGTGTTACCAAACATTTTTTTTCTGTTGGTGTTCGATTAATATATGTTATACCTGAATACTATATTATACCTGATTAATTAGTTATCCATGGAATTTGTGTACAATTACTTTAGAATTTAGATCCATACACATCACATATCATAATTGTGGAAAATATGGAACTCATTGGACAAGCACACCATAAAATAAACTTTGTTAACATTAAGTAAATATATAGAAAAGTAAAATAATATAAATAAACAACCACAGTAAAATGTAAATTTAAAAAATACAGTAAATATTTCAATAATTTTAAAATTTGCAATAAATAGCAAGAGGTGCATGCAGTACATCCACTCTTGGGACAGTAGCTGAATCAAACAGAACCATGAAAACAAAGCAATGCTTGGCATGCCCCTGCACAACCATCTTGTTCCTGAGACTTATCATGTAAAGTCCAGATGTTACTGTGGCACAATTTCCTTCAAATTGGAAATGTGTATTTTCACTACTATTTGGCAGGAGTAAAAGACATTGTGAAGATACCTACCAAGTCGGCCTCTCACATATAAGAGACCTTAAACCAGTAATACTCCTAACAGCACCAGTAAATATTCCATTACCACAGTTCTTACATTGACTTTTTGCCCAGGTACAATATTATATTTATTATTAATTAATGCATAAAAACTAGTTAATGTGGGTCACAGTGATAAATACCCAACGGAAAGTTTTAAAACTGTGACCACACAAGTCAAATGATTATACATATAATATTATGTATGAATTCAAGACTTACTTGCAGGTGTATCTCTTCTCAACATCTACACACATCAGATGGCGAATGAAATCCTTTGCAGAGTCACTGATGTCATCCCAGTAAGGAGAATCAAATTCAAAGTCACCCTTTAAGATTTGAGCAAATAAGTTTGCATCATTCTCATCATAAAACGGAGGATATCCACACAACAAAATGTATGAAATGACTCCTATACTCCACACATCCACAGCTTTGCCATATGGTTTCTGTGCTAACACTTCAGGTGCCACATAGCCCGGTGTCCCACATGCAGTGGCCATAATCCCAGAGTCTTCAATTTTTGACAATCCAAAATCGCTGATCATAATTTTGCTATCCTCATCAGCACTATAGTACAGGAGATTCTCAGGCTTCAAATCTCTATGGACCACTCCTTGCGAGTGCATATAATCTACAGCCTCCAACACCTGTCGTATTAAGTTAGACGCATCTTTTTCGGTGTACGAACCTTTCTCAACGATTCTATCGAACAATTCGCCACCCGTGACCAGCTCCATGACGAGATATACTTTATTTTTGTCCTCATATGTTTCCAACAGCTGGACGATATTCGGGTGTGAAAACATTTTCTTTTCGGCACCCTCGCCCTTAGCTTGCTCGCTGAATCGTTTTAAAACTCTTATTTCATTTTCTAGAGAGTCTTCCTTGCCTTTTAAGGCTTTTTTGTCGATTATTTTGCACGCATAGAGTTGGCCGTTTTCTTTACTCTCTATCAGACGTACCTCCGAAAAGGCTCCCGTGCCCAAAAGATCTTTTACAATATACTTGTCTTCAATGGATGGTTGCTTTTCAGATTCTTTCCCATCCTTTTTGGATTTTCTCCCAAAATCCTTTTTACCGAATAGAGGCATTTTCACGCCCCGATTACAAATATTTTCAACTATAATATTCTTATCATAAAATCCTACGTACACAGTAAATTATATATCGCGACTGGCTAGGGAGGAGAGAACAATAATCTCGCTCGGAATGCTCGGCTGGCTTCACGAATATAACGTTGCGCAGGACGCCCGACAAGGTCAGGCATTTATCAAAAATTTATCATGTTTCGTCCAACATTTTCTTTAATGAACTTTCGTAAATCAATAGTTTAAGTTGGTTTGAACAAATTTAAACTCTAATTGCTTTTTAATTTCCGTTGAAAACGAGGAAAATTGATTTTTTTTCTGCACTTAAACCATTTTCAACTATACGGAAAATAAATTGACAAGCATCTTCAATACTTTCTCAAGCTGTCAAATAACAAAGTGAGATAGATAATACAACGTTTAAGTAGTGTGAAGACAACAACAGATTGCAGATGGTCGTACAATATCAATTGAAGTATTGACGCTCAATTTCAACTGAGGCATGTATTGAAGCAATTTTTGTGATTTGAAGCAAGTCAAAGTCTGATAAGAATAATAATTATGTACAGTCAGAATAAAAAGTGAGTTGTGTAAGGCGTCGTTTTACGGTACAAGTTTTCCCATCAACCTAATCATAATTACAATTTAATAGGTTTAATTATGACAGTTGATACTAAAACATATGTATCTAACTCGTAGCGCCGATATAGTATTTAACATACACACATACATTCATAAACTCACGCCTGTTTCCCAGAAGGGGTAGGCAGAGGTGCCAGGGCACCCACATTTCGCCTTGTATGTTCCGTCCCACGATGTGATACTATCGCCATATCGGGCACAAATTCCTGACTCTGGGCTGATAATGAATAGAAAAATCACTTTGCCCAACCCGGGATTCGAACCCGAGACCTCACCTTTGTAACCATACCGTAGTATAACTACGCCACCGAGGCAGAGAGAGTCATGGTCAGAGAACAGGCAGAGAGTATACTATTTAAGTATATAGGTATCTACTTCTGTCTATACCAAAGTTTAAAAGTATTGTATTCTTTCTTAGTACTAACACAAACAGCAGCAGAGCATACTTCCTAAGTAATTCGATTAATTTATTTTGAATACCGATTATGAGTAAACCAAACGCTTAGAAAACCAATTTGAGTGACAATCTAACTAAATTATGCCTGCAATACCCAAATTATTGACATTCTTAATCATTCATATTAACCTTATATGATCTTAAACCATAATATGTTTATTTTACATATGAACAATTTATCATAATCCACGACCTACTGTTTCCTAGATAGCATTTTCAACTGCAACCCCTGTTTACAATTTCTCTTGTCTATGGTTCCACCCCCTGACGTCACTGTGAAAATCGACCAATCCTATTGGACGCAGTGTTCGATGGCCCTCATAAGCGGTTTCACTGCCGCGCACAGTTTCATACCCTATCTTCTAAATGTTTTCATTGTGCGATAATATGTGTGGCTCAGAAAATGATTCCACATGTGAATAAAATTATTTAACATGAACAGTGTTACTGTATCGTTGTTATAAAATATTGTTTTCACTTTATTTTTATCTCAAGTGCGTTAGGTTTCTACAATTACGTTAGGGGGTGGTGCCGTGATGCCAGTTCGTAAGCAAGGTATTTCATTTTATATTCTATTTTTATTAATTTATAAGAGTTTCAAAGATACTTTGATTTGGGTATGTTTTGCTTAGTGACAGGGGGCGTATTTGAACTACAATAGCACCCCACACGTTATTGCTATCGATATGAGGGGGTTACCAGCCGTCTGATATGAATGCACCACATTACGCACGCTCTCTGCTTAATTAAATTCATTTACTATCTTTAGAAACACATTTATTAGATAACGTTAAAATATTAGAGTTTCAAGTAATTACAACGTAATAAAAACGCATTTACATGTAACATAATATTATAATCAACAAAACAATGTTACGTATAACGTAGAGTATGTATGTAAAAACAGTTGGTTGTAAACCCACGATCACGTGACCTATAAAAGGGGACTAGTACAAAAAAATACTACAAAAACTAGCTATAACATAGACCGAATTAACTTAATGACTGAAAAGAATCTACTTCAATTTTTACAAATTGAAAACTGCTTAAGGAGTCGACTTTAAACACTTCTGTTTTATTTTTACAGAGGCCCATCGAGCTTTAGAACTGCTGGAAGATTATCACAGCAAATTAGTTAAACCACAAGACCGTCAACTGAAGCTTGCCATTGAAAGAGTCATCAGGATATTTAAATCACGCCTTTTTCAAGCTCTCCTAGGTGAGTGTCAATGTTCGTTTATAAAATAATTTATTTCGAATGTTTATTAAACCATGCTTGTGGCCTACATTTTCTTTGATCGAAATGTTCAATCACTAAAGAATTTAGTTAATAGTACACGCTTTGTGCTATCAATAATATATGCGCGTAAAATAATATTTATGGTAGAAATATCTCTATGGCTAAAATACTTTCATCATTCGATTTGGTGGGAGCCCCAATCTCCAACTAAATGAGAAGTCAGGTTAGTGAAGACTAAATATTAGTATAGTACGCAGTAGTAGTATGTATAGTGTTATAGAGAGTCACTTTGAGTTTGCAGCTTTTTTATTCCCAAATATGACTACAGCCTGTAATGCATATAAAGAATTAAAAAAACGCCTTTCAATTTCTATAATATAACATCTATATTCTATGCTACTCCAACTATTTTCCCTTATCCCTGCGCTCCAGCACATCTCAGTTCACAGCTTTGATCAATGAGGCCACCATATATTTTACATTAACATTAGAAGACCAATATAGGTGGTAATCAATACTGGTGGTAGAAATCTCTCATTAGTGGGAGGCTATCTGGGTAGGTACCACCGCAGTGTCTATTTCTCCCGTGAAACAGCAGTGTATATGCACTGTTGTGTTTCGGATTGAAGGACATTGTAGTCAGAGTAACTACTGGACATATTGAGACTTAACATCTTATCTCTCAGGATGGCGAGCGCAGTGGAATTTTTCTACTGTTTATGAGCGGTCGTATCGCTTACCATCAGGCGAAAGGCTTGCTCGTCTCGCCATTAATTGCAATAAAAAAAATGGTATTTACTGAAGAAATCATGTTCTGTTTTCATAATAAAACAAGATAATAGGCATCAAGATTTTTACAAAAAAAATTGTTATAAATTACGCTCTATTTAAACTTTGTTTGGCTGTTGGTTAAACCTTTCAACTCTTGCTAAATACGTCACATAAAGCATTTGATTCAATTGTTATATCCAGACGCTTAGCTAACACTTCAGGCAAAACAATGTTGAATAATTAATTAATGGACTGAAGAACTGAACTAGTGGCGAGACTTTTGTAACTGTGGCGATAGCTATAGGAATAAAACAATACAAAAAATGATATTACGGGATATTTAAAAATATATTTGCTAGATTAAACAAATATTTTTCTTATGCTCATGATGCAATTAAATATTAACTCCCAGAAAATTATTTTCATTCTTACCCTATAAAATTCACAAATAAATACTTTCATAATGGTTTCTTAGATTTACGCGAATGTTACACATTGAAATAAGACTATTATTTACGGATTTTATCGCGGATGAGTCCGCCCCGTGACCACGAAAGCTGTAAAGTGATCGAAACGTCGGGAATTCACAAAATGTAAAAATTAAACTAAATCCGCGATAAAATCCGTAAATAATAGTCTTATTTCAATAAATACTTTCAGTCAGATGAAATTAAGATCCACATATAGTTTTTTTTTCTCTACTATTTAATGATACTTTGAAGTAATACATACGATGCCCAATTTCCTAATGGTAAAGTTTGACATAAACTACGCTGATTTACTTATCACGGTAAATTGACTTCAGGTGACGTTGGCATCAAGCCAAATATGTGCATTACTTGAATGATCTGACCCAGTAAATATTCTATTGTGATTAAACTCATGAATATTTCAGTTGTAATACATAATCTAATTTGTTTTAAACAAGTGTTTTGTTTAAAAGTACGACTAATTGTTAATAAACTAGGTATAGATAGTTTAATTATTGTATCTCACGTCCGGTTTATTTTAGAAGTTCACTGATCGAAGGGACTCCGCTGTAGCAGTGATTCAGTTCGATCAGCGCGCTTCTATTCTATAAATAATCATCCAACAGTCGCGCGTGACCGTACCGCGCGTCACTAGCGCTCTTGAGCCTTCCTTGACCACGACACTGCTATTGTGATCCGTATTATATTTAGCTGGCTGCAAGAGCAACATGCTCCATCCAAACATTTAGATACAAAAACATTGTAGGCAGACAGGTACCTAGGTACTAATTCTAATTGTGCTGGAGCCGTATCACACATTATAATGTCTTAAACCAATTGTGCATAGCGGATGAAGAACAATTTCGTAAGAGATTCTTTGTCGAACCACTGCATCCATTAATGTTTTATTATATCTGTAAATTACTTTTAATAAGGCCGTTTTCGTTAAATCGAAAATGGAGGTGGATGAATCAATTTTAATTTTCAAACTTAATTTATAAACGACTTCAAAAAAAGGAGGAAGTTCTCAATTCGACTGTATGTTCTTTTTCATCTTAATGTTTTTCTGTACAGATTAAGGATTGCTTTTGACGCGTCTCATGTTTTACGACTTTATCATAAATAGTTTAATGAAAATATACCTATTGTTCTTGTGAAAATATACAGGGTATATCAAGACTGCTGTCGAAAACGAAGCTGGGTGGTAGTTTAAGCGATTTCAGACATAGTGCAACAGAACATTTTGCAAAAAAAAATACGACATTTTTTTTTGTTATTTTTGCTATGGCCATATTTGGTAGTAAATAGATTTTTGTCCTAAAATAATAGTGTATACCCTTTTATTTATAAATACTCTAAGGTATAAAACAGTTAAAATTATTATTTTAGCAAAAAAATATGGATGTACCACCCAAAAATGACGATATTTAAAAAATCATTAAACATGAATATCGCGTTTCTTTGCGCAATTTTTAGTCGCATTGTGTTTGTAGTCACTTAAACTACCACCCGGCTTCGTTTTCGGTAGCAGTCTTGTTATACCCTGTATATGGTTAATGGATTAGTTATTTATTTAATATTTAAATATGATTAGTGGTCTTATTCATTGGCAGTTTGAAAACCTATTTTAGTTATTGATTATTTTGTCTTCTTCGCTCAAATCAAATTCTAGAGTCGTTCGAAAGGGACAAAAGATTCGATAACTTAAATAGGTTTTTAAGCTGTCTATGAATAAAGCCGTATTTGCCTAATTTAGTTCGTTTGAGAATTAATGTTCTTATATAAATAGGTACTTTTTCCTTTTTATTTGTCTTTGTTATTGTTGTAACTTGTAAGGCGACCCCTTTATTCATTTTATTCTCCTTCTGTATTTACATTATTTAAATGTGTTGTAAATTGTAATCTGACACGATAAAAAATATTTTGTGTTCTATAATTTGCTCCTATTTTATTTTTGTTAATCCAAGGTGAGTTACCTCTATTCTAAATTTCATTAAAATTTATTTAGTAATTATTGCGTGAAAGAGTAACAAACATCCATACATACATGATACACCCATCCATGCATGCACCCATACTTACAAACTTTTGCGTTTATAATTTTTGCATGTATGTTAAACTAAGTTTTGGCATCTGTACCTGCTTGTAAAGATGGTCACCACAGAAATATATCAAGAATGGTCATCTTTTGGTCGCCCACCAAAATATTTTTCCTAGGTAATGCATACTCAATAAATTGAGATAAGTCTGATGCTGTAAAAACAAAAAGTCACGCTGGTATAAAACCATTGAGTTTTCAACAGAATATTTTCTTTTCGTTGGTTCGCGATTTTCATTCACCCTGCCTGTTTTACGTTACAAATTAAATCGCATATTTTTAAATCATCATCATCATCTCAGCCAGAAGAAGCCGAATGCTGAACAGGTCTATGTCCAGCTCCACATCCAGACTTCCTGCAATCTTAGCTAGGTCGTCCGTCCACCTTGTATTTTTATATGCTTCAATAAAATTGCGGTTTTAGTATGAATGAGCCGAAACAATAGTGATCATTTAAATGATGTACCGATTCATTAAATCAATTACATTTCGTTCATCCTATTAAAATTCTCAATTCTCGTAAAACATAATCGTAAAATTATGAAATTTTACCTATTCGTTGAAAGTAACTTTAAACTTATATTGCACTGTACTTACCTATACTTACGTCAAAATTATCCTCGACAACTTCGTTTATAAGTAAATAATCTCTTATCATTTATGAAATAGAAAATTACAATTTATTTTATGAGCAAAGGTTAACATGTATATTCGAATCCGCATTATTAAATGCTGCGATTGAAGATCATCAGGTCAAATATTCTGTTAGTAAAAGCGTAATATTTATTTTTGATATCAATGTATGCGACAAAAAGATCTACATGGGTTTAACCCTGGCCTGCTGTCAGTGTGTACTTGATTGCAGCTGACCGTAGTTATGCATTAACCGTCATACATGGGCTTCACTCGTTCATATTGAACGTATATTCATGGCTAGGACACAGTAAATACATGCAATGTCTTTTAAATTTCGATATAAATATTATAAGTGTATATTTTTTGTTTTTTATAATTGAAAGTATCAGTCATGTCTTTTTACCGACTTTTAAAAAAGGAGGAGGTTCTCAATTCGTTTGAATATTTTTTATTGTAATTTGATTTTTCCCATCCGGTGACGCCAACAGTAATGTCCAGACGAAATAAGTAATTATAGTAAATACAGAAAAGTAATTTGAAGCTATTTCATCATCATCAGTCTATACTTTGGTCCACTGCTGGACATAGGTCTCTTCAAAATTGTCTTGAAGCTATGTATAATTATTAAATTATAATATGTTATTAAATTATAATTATAATACAGGGTATCTCATGACTGCTACCGAAAACGAAGCCGGGTGGTAGTTTTAGAGACTTCAAACACATTGCAACAGAAAATTAAAAAAAAAAAAGCGACGTTTTTTTTCCTATCGTCGTATTTGGATGGTAAATTCGTTTTTTCCTAAAATAATAACCTTTTATTTATAAAGACTCTAAGGTGTAAAAGAGTTTAAAATAATATTTTAGCAAAAACTATGGATTTATCACCCAAAAATTACGATATTTAAAAATTTTTAGTTGAATTGTGTTTTTACTTTACGAATATTTTTTTTAACAACATTACTTGGATTTTTTAGTTTTTGTTTGAGTAAAAAAATTGTTATAAACAAAGTATAAATATTTTTTTAACTTTTATGGCACGATCTTGTTAAGTATGTATGTAAAAAAGGCTCTACGAAGCGAAAATTTTTTACGACCATTATTTAAGCATTTTTTTTTCACTTGCAATTAAGACGGTAGTTCGAGAAAATTTCGTTAGTTAACAATTGTTTAACTTGTTGAAAAATTAACTTAGAGTAAAATTTCCAACGGGAATAAATTAATTATAGTGTTCAAAACACACCATAGTTTTTTCAAATTTAAAAAAAAATATTCATTGCCTTAAATAAATTAATTAATATGCCGTACTCGCTTTTGACGCCACGCGCGCATCCTAAATATGTCACGCGCAGACCTATTTTCAGCGTTAAATTAAAATTATAATTAATGGAGATAGAGTTCCGGGAGTTAGGAGTTTTTTATTGTAAATTTCCTCCTTTTTCAGAATCTTTTTTTGAAATTTCTTAAATATTAATACTTTATTAAATATTGGCAAAAAACGAAATGCTATTTTTTTTCATCTTTAATTGTTTATAACTTTTGCAATTTTTTATGTGCTAATACACGCTTTTGGCACATTTTTCTAGACGTCATTCCGGATCCAATGAGCTATCGCACATAATTTTAAGAGCAGGATCTCTATTTAATACCATTTTCAACTTATCGACTAGACTAATATTCCTACAAAAGCGTTCTCATAAACGAATTTAGGTATCGTACTATATGTCGTCTATTGACTGTTGCCACATGGACATTGATTTTCTGTAAATAAAATATTCAGTGTCATTTCGAGTGGGAAGAGAGAAATAAGGTCGTGACTCGTGCGTGGTATAAATCAATATAATTTCGGTGATATCAATAATTGTAATTAAGAAACAACTTATAATTAATAAACAACGCTGAAATCAGTGGTAGTTAAGGAACAACTTATATTGTATACACATTCATTTACAACTGTAACATAAAGAGGATAGCTGAGTGCCACTAGTGTTATCCGCCATCGACACTATCGTCGACGAATTTGTGTTAGTCCCAACATGACAAAGGCTTAAACTTAACACCTTGCCAGTCTCGAGGAACTTGGATATATAAGATTTCTCGTGCCGAAGTAATCAATAAAGTAGAAAAAATCGACCCTAAGGCCTCACAGCACACACCACTACCTAGAGACTAGACTCTTGACTCTAGAGTCTAGACCAACAAGTCGAAATAACTTTTTAATGGCACAATAATTATTATTGTAGGTTTCACTATTCCTATTTATTACGAAAAATATTCCATCATTAGGTATGTAATGACACATTTGCGTTACGTGAGTTGTTATTGATGTACTTCCCATTTTGTTTACTTGCAAATTAATGGACATGTGCGTCCGCAAACTCCATGCTCTGTGCGATGGTCCGTTTGACCCAGATCGGAAGATACGGGTCAACAAGTACACTGGACTTGACGTCGATGACAAGATCCGCCTCGCTACTGTTTACATTGAAATTTAAAATACCCTGCTTCAAAACTGCCTGTTCTAAAGCTACAAAACAATAACTTGCCTTGCAAATATATAAATTAAATCATTTGCTTAAAAGTGAATTTCGTTTGAATTTCAAATTGTCTTTTAGTTATTTATAATACTAACTTACGTATAAGAAATGTGTTTATAATATTAGTTTATTTAGATGAATAATAGTTATGAACGTTAGTGCCGATTATAAATAATTTTAAATAGTATTCAGTTTATGATCACGAAATTATTTTTGTGGATCTTGTACACATGTAACATCCCATTCATATTTATAATGATATGTATATATTGAATAGTTTCATGCACCCACAATGTAGGTATGTACTTAACCCGTGATAAATCTACGCTCTTGCGTCAGCACATTGTTATTAGGCGTAAAGATATCGCTTATCGACGTGTTCATTTTGCGATATAATGTTCTCGTTGTGAATAAAAACCAAATGCTAGAATAACTTATAACATATGTTTTGCACGAATCACCAAATATCACAGTTCCGTGTCATGATGCTATTAGCAGGCTTATAGGTATACCGGACACAAAACAAATTGTACTATATATTATATTATTACTGGGCAAATATTGTTGCTTGAGTGTATTGAAAATGTATACATGAAGAATTACTTTGTAATTCATAGCGTTGTTTGGTTTTGTTACTGTCCATGAGCAGTCGTATCATCTCCCATCAGGCGAATGGCACGCCAGCCTAGCCATTCATAGCAAATAAAAAAAGATCTTGACATTACATTACAATGACATTCACTTATCATTATCCTTTTAATTTGCCGCATTTAGTGCCCATTATCGAAAACAAATATTTACTGGTCCAAATGCGAACATATCATGCTACAAAAATGATATTCAACGTTTCATTTAAGATTTAAAATAAAAATACATACCTACTTATATGCATAAGAAAACACCAAAGCACATAAAAATGTTGAGGTAGACCTATGTTTAACAATGTAGTGGTATTTACAATGGCTGAAGATTATGACGGATTTGATGAATAATATTTGAAGTCACGCGAGGTCTTTAGGCCTTTTTAGTGTCGGCTCTCTATAGGTAGGTATATTTGGCCCAGCGTGAATACTTATCGATTTTGAAGAGTTCTCTAAAGTCCAGCGTTCGTTAGCAACGATATCAAAATTTAATCTACTTGAAGCTATACTGAACCGAATCCAAAAAAATAATATGTCATCGAAGTCCCTATTTAACTCTGAGGAATTTCTTGCTGCATCTACGTACATTAAATGTAATTGGGACCACCTTAAAATTATATTAAACTACACATAAAAAAATATAATCATGAACGATGCACGAAGAAAGATGTCATATGTGGTCAAACAATAAAAAAAGCCGACAAAATGAGTAAACTACTTTTTAAAGTCAGATAAAAGTGATGCGAAACTGAATTCAGCCTTACCACGAAATACGGCTGGGATTTTTATTTCCACAACGTGTTGCCTTCGTGTAAGTAAAGATTTGTCCACCGCAGGCCTGGAAAACGTCCCGGCACGACATACCGACAGGCGACAGCTGATTGTTTTATACGTACCTGGGGAAAACCTCTGATGGACTGGCTAATTCACACAAAGCAATAATAAACTTATAGTTCTATAAATCTTCCTGAGTAATATATGAATATATAACCACCATGAATATAATGGGCCTAACCACTCTCAATCGTATTCTCGATTGTAGAGTAGGCCCGTGCCCTGCAGTGGGACGTATATGGGCTGATACAGAATATATGAATACCTTGAGAACTTCAATAAATCTTAACTTATTGAATAGTTATGATGCACATTCTTTGGTCTTTAGAAGATAATACAATTAAGAATACTAATATATATTTAAAATAATCGTTTTCATTAAGTTAAAAGTTCAGGAAATTATTAATTCTAACAATGTTAAAAGGCGCAATGCGTGAAATGTTTGTCGATTGATGAGCAAAAATTGGGTATTTTTGGAATCTTATTTCTACTTAAGAATTGATTATTTTTGTTATATTACAATCCATTACATGGCATTAACATATTTGTTCCTTTATGTGAAAGAGAAACGGGGTCGCCGCCCGTTCGCTGTATATCGATCTCCGACATGACACGACTCACGCAACTTATACTTTCCACTAGCACTACAAATGTTACAGATTAACTGTAACTGATAAAGCGTTTCCATTGTTATAAACCATATCAAGATTTAGTACAATTACCCTAAACTTATTATTTATATTTATGACTTTTTCTATGTTTAAACCTTAATCAATTATATTTGGTAAGAAACTTCTATTTATATTTAATAATTACTAGCACCCAAACAAAAAGTAGTCTTTATATTACCTCAACATATGTAAAAAAATTGTAAGCTCTCTCACAATAACGATACTAATTTAAAAAAAACTATTATGTAGAAAGCAAAAGATGGCTCAGCTTTAATTTATTTTATTCATGGCAATTATGTTTTATTTAATTTAAAAGTATAATAATGAATGAATACTATTTTTTAAAAGTATAATAATGAATGAATACTATTTTTTTTAATGATTTGTTAAAGTATTTCTATTTCATTTAATAGGTCTATATTTTCATATGTATCTTGTATTCAGTGCCAAATGTGTTTAATTACAGATATCCAAGAATTCTACGAACTCACGCTACTCGATGACAATAAATCGATTCAACAGAAGACAGCTGAAACAATCCGCATCGCGAATAAGTGGGAAGCGGATGGCACCCGCCGCGAGGTACGTCCATACAACTTCTGTAACTGATAAAACAATACTGAGCTGCGACGTCTTCCAGATTCAATGAACTGTTATATATAAATATAAATCGCTTATTGCAAGCACACTCGCTACCTCATAGATACAGGAGAGGAAAGCTCTTATCCACTTAGCCGTAAGCACATGAGAGAAAATAGGCCAGCGTAACATTCGACTAAGATACATAGCGAATATTATACAATACTTACGAAATAAAATTGAGCCGTTCTTTAATATATCAGTCTCAAAAACTATTTTTTTTACATGAAGTGGTAGCTATTTTATCGTACTAATTTGATTACTTAAAACTTCCGGTTTCAAACAAATGACATTAACTCTACAAGCTAAATATCACGATAATATAACCTGACACTAAGAAATATTTAAAAAAAATCAATTTTTCGCTTAGTATACACGCATTCGCTTGGAAAAACCACGAAAGCGAAACACGCAATTATTTCGGATATCTAGATCACTCAAAGCATAGGCTAGTAAAATATACACATAATTGTATCGACTCTTCATGTATTTGATGTAAACAGTACTGCGGTGGAATGCGGTCTCTCTGGTTTAGCAGTATTTTTTTCTCCATCAGCAAAGTATTTGCCCTGCATCTGTAGGTAAGCGCAATGCCGTTCAGATAAAGTATCGCCATCGATCGGCGAAACATGATTATCTCTTTCATTCGACAAACTTATGCCGGCCAGCTGATATGTTTCTTCATGCCGGCCAGCTGCGATGCCTCCATTCTAGCATCGATCTACAACTATAGGGTGCAAATTGCAATAGATATTGAACTTTATAAGGATATGTTCCTTTTATGGATTAAAAGCAAATTCAACAAATATTACTGAAATAACTTATGTGCGAAAACAGTAATGTTTTTATAAGGAATAAGATGTAGAGACGACACGATATTATATACAGGTACGTATAAAGTAACATTACATTTGTGTGATTCAATATTCCAGTGTGTTATAATTGCCAATGATGTAAATAAATATATTTAGGTACATAGGGCTCATTAGTATTCGATACGTAAAGCAAAAGCTGTAGGGGATTAATAAATAGTTTAACTCTTAACGCGCGCTCTACGTTCAA
Source organism: Hyles vespertilio (assembly GCA_009982885.2). Lineage (NCBI taxonomy): Eukaryota > Metazoa > Arthropoda > Insecta > Lepidoptera > Sphingidae > Hyles > Hyles vespertilio. The sequence goes on along the minus strand of CM042815.1, from coordinate 11,010,892 downwards.
TAAACGCTTCGTTTGCGATTGGTAGTTAAGGATTGTTCGTTTTGCTATTGCAATTAAAGTTTGCAACAATCTCTGACCCATTTTACAGGTTAATTTTAGAACATTTCTCACAGATCTGTTCATTTCAATTGGTTGGTACGTTGTTTTACAAATCGGCTTCTTCATATCAATTCCTTTAATAATACAAAGCTGCCATAAAGGGGCTTTACAAAGTTTGTTTAATACCTTAATTTATTGAACCAGTCATGGCATATTCACTTGATACAGTGTATATTAGATAAACCAGATAGAGCCCGTTATATCACAGAAGATTCACTGAGGTGAAAGTGAACCTGAAACGTGACCCACATTCATAGGTATTTGTGGACTTCGCAAAATAAATTATTTCTGCCCAGATGTTAATTTTAAGCCTACAAAAATAATAATCTCAGAAACTTTATTACGCTATCGGAAAACGAGTTTGCCCTGAGTCTTTCCTGTTCGGTGACGATTAATACGAACACTTCCGGCTCGGTAATTTCCTCCCTTACGGGTAAATAATTTTGTTTTAAATGTCAATGTTGTATATGCATCCGTCATGTAGAATTACATCTCAGAACAATGCATAGTTCTTGTTCTGAGAATTACATTCATCATCGGAAATAGATATTAGCTGGGCAGTCAGTACGTAGCTTTTACTTAAGCTTTGTTATCTAAACTAGGTTGCTAGTGGATGCTAACAACGTGGCTATTTGACCTCTTTGAACAATATTTGGGTCGTTGGAGCTGTAGACATTTGTAAGTTGTGGATAAATAAATGATTTTTAATTGCATTGGATTGTTAAAAACTAAGATAATATGCAAGTAAACGGTTTCATCTATTCCAAAAAAAAAAAAAACAATGCAGCTACCTAATATCACAAATTAAAAAAATAATGAAATTACTTTCTTAGTGTTATTGCAATGTTGTAGAATGTTTTAGTTCATGATGTTTTAATTGATCATCACTACCTAATATTATGAATCCTTAATGGAATGCATGGAACATGGGCTTAAACCTCAAGGAAAATTATCCTAGAGGCTATAAGAATCTGTGCTATCCTCACTCTGCTTGTTCTGGTAAATGGTAGTATCTGTGCATCATGCACCGGCCGTGCAAATATTAATTCTCTGTAAAACGCCAACGGGTAACTACACGTTGAAGCAAGCTTGTCTTTGAAATTGAAATTTTACCTACTGGTGCAAAGTTTGAATTGAAGCTACCTTACTCTATTCGAATTTAATCCAGCAAATAGTTATACCTATAAGTTTGTTATTAGTTTTTAGTGTGTTAATAACTGAAAAATATGAATTTGATATTGATTGTGTGTGTGTGTGTGTGTGTGTGTGTGTGTGTGCGCGCAGGGGGGGAGGGGGGGGGGGGGATGAGTGTGTTATAACTAAGAACCAACGGGTATATCTATTTACATCATTTTATGTTCTTTATACATTTAATACAATTAGGAATTAGTTAGTCTGAGACAGAGACAATAGAACAGTCTTTCTAAAAGCGTGTCGAGTAGAATTAAACAAATCCACCGAGGAGAACTCAGTGTTATATTTTGTAGGTATACGATGACATGGGGACATTTTTAAATATTTCGCTTTTGCTGTAGGGACATATAGTAAACTAGTAGGTGCGTCTAGTACGTCTAGAAGGTACGTTAAAGTGTATTTTTGCTAATAGTTCCGGACAGTCAAATTTGTTATTTAGTATGTCAAATAAAAACAACATATTATGATGCTTCTACACACACACACACACACACACACGCACACACACACGCTCTAATCGCTCACATACCACCACACGCATCTATCGTTCCTACATTGTCAACATAAGCCCAACCATTTACTAACCATTATAGTCCATTGAAATGTTACAATTTAAGGACCGAATATTGCATTTCTTAGAGTACGCAATTTTATTTTTGGGACATGTTTGGGGGTCAATAGAAGTTTAACCTCAAGTTTGTGGGGTCGCCACCCTTGTCCCACGGCCGCCATCTTGGAAAAAGGGGTGAAAACACTTTTTTCGCGATAACTCGGAAACTATGCGTCTTACAAAAAAATTGTAAGGACATAATTTGTAGCAAATTGTTTTGTCTACAAATAAGTTTACATAACTTTTTGCCCTAAATTAAAAATTATAGAAGCTATAAACAAAAAGTGAAGAAGACATTTCTTAAGAGCGTTTATACCTTCCGCGCGCTTTTTGGCTTAAAAACAGGACTTTTCAAACGAGTTAATAGCCACCAATAAACAATTTAAAGGAAAAATAATTAGTACTAATTTTAGAAAAGGTTGTCATCTAGGGATTTTGGTGGAAAACATTATAGATTGATGGATAATTTGTGAGTACTATAAGGATTACTGAAGACAGGTTTCGTTATTTAGGCTTTAAATGGCAATTTAGAAGCTTAAGATATCCGAAATCGCTAAATACAGGGTATATCAAGACTGCTACCGAAAACGAAGCCAAGTGGTAGTTTTAGTGACTACAAACACAATGCGATTAAAAATTTCGCTAAGAAATGCGACAATTTTTAAAAATTCTTTTTTGAATATCGTCGAGTTTGGGTGGTAAATCCATAGTTGTAGCTAAAATAATAATTTAAAGCCTTGCATACAACAGCGTCTTTAAAAATAAAAGGGTGTACACTATTATTTAAGAAAAATCTATGTTTTTATCCTGCTAACATGAAGATAGAAAAAAAATAGCAAAAAAAATTGTCACAAATTTTTGCACAAAATTTAGTTGCATTGTGTCTGAAGTCACTAAAACTACCACCCAGCTTCGTTTTCGGTAGCAGTCTTGATATACCCTGTATAAGATGAAAATAAAATTATTATCAGACTAATAAGACCCTTATGGAGGGATTTTGCTGAGAAAAATAATCTTTTGTGTTTAGTTCCTGAAAAATAAAAATTTAAATAATGCGAAATTATTCAGAAACTCTCGTCAAGAACATTTTTTTTTTTTCACCAACTTATCGTACATATTTTTTATAGCAATTGCATATTATAATAGAAGAACATCTTATCAATAAATTACCATTATTATATTTCAACAAAATTAGTTTTCATGTTTTCTACAAATATTTTAAAAACCACTATAAAACACGCTGTCCGACCTGCATCAAATTAGTCATGCGCAAAATGAATCACTGTAAAGAAAAGAGAGATATATATCTTTTGAGTCAAAAGATATATATCATTCTTTTATATCTTTATATCTCTATCTCACAATGATCAATGAGCTAAAGAATGAGTTGATTAAAATTGAGTTATGAGTCTTTCTTTATATCTATATCCAAGATTGACATTTTGGTGGAGTATATCTTTATATCTCTATCTCTTAATGATTCATGAGCTAAAAGATGAGTTTAAATTAGTTGTTAGAAATTTTGTTGATTAGAAATTTAGTTATGAGTCTTTCACAATATCTATATCTAAAATTAACATTTGGGTGGACGTTCAAGAGGCTATATTCGAGTAAAAATTGCTTTGTGGTTTAGATATAGTATTGTTACAGTGAGATAAAGAGATTAATTATTTTCTGCTATAATATATCTTTGCTAATTTGAAAACATGCTAGCGAAATTAGGTATTAATTCATTGTAAATAGCTTTGTTTTCGCTTACACTCCATTTACTACTGTGATCGTATTTCACGATCGTACGCATAGCGCATGTATTACATTGTGAACATAAATATTCTCTTTTCCGCTCACACAAATATAAAAGTCTATATCTGTTTCTTTCTAATCTTTGCAGTGAAATTGAACCAATAATGATCTTTACGTGTATGGATATAATGAGTTAGTTTGAGTGCAAGGGATATAAAGATATAATCGGTCCGTACGTCGGATATATATCTTTTTAGTAAATCACTCCTGAGTTACCCATGTCTACATCAAATCAGACCGCCGCAAGGCCTTCTAGAGGGAGGACGTATCGCTCGTCGCTCCGGCCTGGCTGCAGTCGATTTTTGTCTTGCGTAGTAAAAATAGCCAGGCGCGGTCTGCGATTGCCACATCTTAGTACTTTGGTAGTATTTTTTTTTTATTACCTACAATGATTTTGTAGTGAGTATAAATTATGTTTCAGATAATATAATGGGATGTAATTCCGAGGCTAAATAATGATATAAAATTCAGTATATTTCGTAATTGTAAGGGGTTGTAAGGCCCCTAACTCTATTCATGTGTTCGAACACGAAATGATTAATAAAACGTCCGTAGTGTCTACTGATTGAACACTGATTTAAATGCAACTTAACAATGTAATAATAACGAAATTATGATTAGTATCTAAATTTGTATTGTTCATTGCTTGCACAGTAATATTTGTCTACTTATAATGCAAATAAAATATTTTTATGATATTATATTACCAATATATAAATCGTAAGTTACATTTCAATTGAATAAGATTTAGATTAAGAATTTTAAAGCGCACGGATCAAAGTTGGTTGAGCTGACTGTATAGCGAGCTGACGCGGCAGCTCTACGCACACAGCTTTGGTCGCTTATGTGTGCGTGAAATTAACGAAGAAATACTTATAGTTGACTTTGCGCGCAAGGTGTAAACGCTCTTAAGGGAAATCTTCCCATTTCTCTTAAAAGTAGACTCGTCGACTTGTATCTTACCAATTCTCACATACGGAGCTCAATCCTGGTCTTTGACCGAACTTCAGAGGTCCAGGCTCGGGGTTTGTCAAAGAGCTATGCATGCTAGGCGTAACACGCATGGACAGACTGCCCAATAACATCTTGCGCTCTGTAACCAGAGTCAAGAATGTTGCACAAAAATCGGCTAAACTAAAGTGGGATTGGGCGGGCCACGTCACCCCGATGCACTTGAAGAGGTGGGAAAAAATTGCCACTCAATGGGTGCCTAAGGATGGCGAGAGGCCACGCGGCAGGCTTCGGAAAAGGTGGCGCGACGATCTCGACCAATTTAGCAGCACTTGGATGGCATCAGCAACTGATAGGGATAAGTGGAAGGAGTTGAGGGAGACCTTTGCCCAGTAGTGAGACAGAATAGGTTAATAAAAATAAAAAAAAGCAAAAAAGTGAGAATTTTTTTATAAAAAGTTATAGAACAAGTAAGAAAATTTTTATAAAAATTTACTCACTTTTTTGCTTATAACTTCTATAATTTTTAATTTAGGGCAAACAGTTATATAAACATATTATAACATATTATGGCAAAACAATTAGCTACAAATTATGTTTTACAAATTTTTTTGTAAGACGCATAGTTTCCGTGATAACGCGAAAAAAGTGTTTTCACCCCTTTTTCCAAGATGCCGGCCGGGGGACAAGGGTAGCGACCCCACAAACTTTAAGTTAAGCTTCTATTAAACCCCCACACATATCCCAAAAAAAAAAATTTCGTCCTCTAAAAAATGCAAAGCTCATGTACATTTACAATGGACTATTAATGTTTATTATTAAAGTATTGCTTCCCATTTATATTTTGTTCTTAGTCTACTCTTTATTTATTAATTATTGTTATATGTACATACTAGGGATGTTGCGGATGTCGATTTTTTCACATCCGCGGATGCGGATTTTCAAAGGCTCACATCCGCGGATGCGGATGCGGATGCGGATGTTTAAGATCTTATATAAATATAGTATATGAATGAATATTGAAATTAAACTATTATTTACGGATTTTATCGCTTACTAATATTTATCGATTTATCTATGTAAATATTTTATATTTTTTAAATTCCCGATATTTCGATTACTTTAAAGGATTCATGGTTTAGTGGCATTTGAGGCGGAATTTAACTGCCCGTAATTTACAATTATTAAATAAAAAAGTTAATTTGAAACGTTAATCTGTTTTTGCATTTCGGTCTACGCAGAAGAAGCTCACTGTGTCTTGATGTCGGGCAGTTGTTCTTTTGGGTTCTGATATAATTAAGTGTAGAATTCGATCCCATGCTTGTGCAAGGTTCTAGCCATCTTCTCTATTGATAATTAAATGCATTACCTTCGTTCTGAGTAGCCCGAAGAGCTCGCAAAGAACACCGTTTCGTTTATTAAGTATAACGCCGCGCCGCCTTTTCTGATAACAAGGCGGTTAGGAAGAGGTTCGTAAATTAAACCCACGCTGCAAATAATCGTTCGCTAGGATCACTACTTAGTGGAGTGGATAAAAATCTTTCTGGTATCGGAAATAATATCTTTAATTCCTCTCGATAAACACCACTTAAGAGGATTTTCAAATTTTCAAATTTTTTAATGGGTTAAGAAAGAAATTCTGATGCTACCATTTTCTGGTATTTCTCGACTCTCATTTTCACTATACTCGGAAATGGAATCCGAGATCAAAAATGTAAACAAAAGGTAGTTTGTTCACAACCGTTAAAAAAATAGGTTGGAAATATTCTCAGTCGTTAAATAAGTATAAAACAAAGCCAAATAAAAATTCTTTAGTATAATATTTACATAAACTACGATTTCAACTTATTTTTTAAGTATGTGAAAAAAATGGTACGAAAATATTTTATGCCACAGGTATTATGCAGAAATTCGTAACCTTAGGCCACTTTTAATAAAACTTTTGTAATTTAGTCACCTTAACTACAAATACGTCGCTTTGACGCCCGCGACATCTCCTCCTTTTAGTTCATTTAGTTGATGAATGTGCATCATGCGATAAAGTTACGTCGTCGTGGTGTTGGTTTCACGTTTCTGTTAAGAGCGTTTATACCCTGCACGCGCTTTTGGCTTAAAAACAGGACTTTTCAAATGTGTTAATAGCCACCAATAAACAATTTAAAGGAAAAATAATTATCACTAATTTTAGAAAGGTTGTCGTCTAGGGATTTTGGTGGAAAACATTATAGATTGATGGATAATTTGTGAGTACTATACGGATTACTGAACACAAGTTTCGTTATTTAGGCTTTAAATGGCAATTTAGAAGCTTAAGATATCCTTAACCACTAAATATAAGATGAAAATAAAAATATTATCAGACTAATAAGACCCTTATGGAGGGATTTTGCTGAGAAAAATAATCTTTTTGTGTTTAGTTCCTGAAAAATAAAAATTTAAACAATGCGAAATTATTCAGGAACTCTCGTCAAGAACATATTTTTTTTCACCAACTTATCGTACATAATTTTTTATAACAATTGCATATTATAATAGAAGAACATCTTATCAATAAATTACCATTTTTATATTTCAACAAAATTAGTTTTCATGTTTTCTACAAATATTTTAAAAACCACTATAAAACACGCTGTCCGACGTGGATCAAATCAGACCGCCGCAAGGCCTTCTAGAGGGAGGACGTATCGCTCGTCGCTCCGGCCTGGCTGCAGTCGATTATGCCGCGCGTAGTAAAAATAGCCACGCGCGGAATGCGATTACCACATCTTAGTACTTTGGTAGTAAAATATTTAATTATTTTTATTACCTACAATGATTTTGTAGTGAGTATAAATCATGTTTCAGGTAATATAATGGGACGTAATTCCGAGGCTAAATTATGTTATGTATTGTAATATAAAATTAAATATATTATATGATATGTAATGAGTGTAACTTTATCAAAATAACTGTAAATAATGACATAACTATAGTAGGAATTTACCGCTCCCCTTCTTTCAAAAACTTAAATAATTTTCTATCTTCCCTTGATAACATATTAGGTAATATCACGAGTGCTAAAACCCGCATTGTGGCCGGAGATATTAATA